>OX451737.1:1445702797-1446427197 GCA_948472305.1 Vicia faba | reverse complement strand
AAAGTTTCCGGTAGACACTTTAAAATTTTTAGGAGCCATTAAATTTCTGGTAGTTCATTTGAAATTTTCGGTGAGTGACAGTTTATTCTGGATTTTTCAAAATTTACCAATTAATACCATAAATTTAGTGCAAATGTGAAATTTCCAGTATATCAGTAACTCAAAATTTTCAATGATCAGGATTTTACTGATAGTTTTGTACGGTTGTGATTACACCGATAGTTTTCTATGGTCTAGAATGAATCCAAAGTTGTATAATAGGGGTCATCTGTTGTTGAGAAAACATCTCTAAATTCCTTTTCCTCAATTTTTGATTATGGTACAAGTGTACTTCAACAGAGATAAATCTCCTGTTGAGTTCCGTCTTCCTGTTGGCATCACATCTCTCGCCAACTTGACATCCAAATCGAATAAATTATTGTCTGATACCGATAATAGAAAAGTGAAAAAAAATTGAGTTTCATGAAAATTAGTCTGATACTAATGGAATGGTGAAATACAATCTTATTGAGTTGAAGACCGATGAAGATTTAACAATCATGTGGAGATCATTTCACCGTAGGCTAACTAAGAGGCCGATCGAGTTTGATGCGAAGATTTCAAGATCTGTCGACATAATTAAGATGCTAAAACGTCCAGAATCATCTAGTAGTGTCTAGGTTTTCATGTTTTTTTTTATTATTTTTAATTTATGTTTGTTGTAATGTTTTAAGTTATGTTCATCTTTGAAACATGTAATCGACAAAATATTATGTAATAAAAGATACAATACTAAATAGTCAGAGTCATAAAATATACAAATAATACAACTGTGAAATCTGTTGAAGCATGCCTTAAAATCTCTATTGATGAAGAGAAAGAAAATATGTTTAGAGATTACCACAAATTAGAAAACCAAAAAGTAGTTTGGTCCGAGCGGTTCATGGGTATTGGGTTCGATCGGTTCAATTCGTGGATCCATTCATTAATGTTATAATATTTTATATTAATTTAGAGATCATATAAATTAATATCAAAAGATATTATAAGATATTTACAATATTTTAAAAGATATTATAAGATTTATATTTATAATATTCTAAGAGATATTATAAAATATATATTTATAATAGTCTAGAGATATTATAAGATGTTTATAATATTTGAGAGATATTATAAGATTATAATAATACCTTTTATTCTAATAATTTATGAGATATGTTTTGGATTTGTTATGATCTCTTGGAATTTAATAATTATAAATATGTGTCTCTTCTGTTGTTACAATATGATAATTTTAGAGCTTTAGAAAAAGAAGGAGAAATAAGAATTTAGGGAATTCAAAGGGGAAATTTAGAAAGGAAAGGGTTTTTGGGAAAATTTGGAGTTATATAAGGGGATTGAGAAATACTTGTTAAACACCTTGAGTTTGAGTGACTCATATATTGAGAGTTGGAGAGATTGAGAAACATTTGGGTAGAAAATAGGATTTGTTCTTGAGAATTCTGAAGGCGAAGACTATTTTCTTGTAACTCATTTGTAATCTCTTGTAACAAATTTTGAAGTATAGTGAATTGGAGAGCTTCCCTCTCCCCAGACGTATATTATTGATCATGGGTAAACAAATCTTTCGTGTTTCTCGCCTTATTTTATTTTTGCAAAATTTACTGTTTATTGATTATTATTATTGAAGACCATTTATTTTGGTTGCTACTGTTATTTTTCCCCAGACATTAAATTCCTTGATGCAAATTGAACCTTGTCATTATCACAACACGTGGTGCTCACCGTGGGCAAAGGGGTATTGTTTACAAGTAAGAACCATGGCTAAATGAGAGATCGTGAAATTTTTGGAGACAACGATTTTGGGTTATAGAAAGTTAAGATGCAATCAATTTTAATTCAAGAGAAGTTTGTTGAAGCTTGGAAGAGAAAGACATTAATGCCAGAAAGGTTTACACAAGCAGAGAAGACAGAGAGAGACAGTGGATAAGGCCAGGATTTCCATTATCTCGTGTCTCTGAGATAAAGTTCTAAGGGAAGTCACCGGAAGACAAGGGATAAAAATGTATGTGACCGCTGAGTTGTTATTGAGTTTTTTTGGGAAGGGCTAATGTCAAAGAAACTTACTTGGTTGGTAAATAATTTCTACATAGGAAGAACACTAAAAACCAAGGGATAAACCTGTTAGAAACTATAACGGAGAAAACTCAGTTTGAGGTAGAGTTTCCTACTATGGATAATAGTAGTAGTGGGGGGAACGGTTACAGAAATATCTGATTATCATTTGACTCATGATAGGGTAAGGATAGAGATTGTAACATCTCAAAGGAACGATTATGCTAGCCTTGGGTGTAATGCTTTGAATGTGACTGAAGGGTTGCAAAATTTAGAAAGAAGGACCTTCAAGAAGGCATTCAAAAGCAGTTGGAGTCAATGATGGTTGAAGAATCATATTTGTGTGCTTGTTAGATTATCTAGACAAAAATGGATAATGGGAAACAAGTGGATGCAGGTTACGAGATCAAGATTCAAGGGTGCCTTGAATTTGATTAAGGTTATTGATTAGAGTTTCAACATGGTAGAGAGCAACAAGGTTGTTGATGGTTAAATCAACATCTATACAGTTTAAAGTCAAGGTGGATATTATTGAAGTATGCCTTAAAAACTTTGTATATGAAGAGAAAGAAAAAATGTTTTGAGATTACCAAAAATTAGAAACCGAAAAATAGTTTGGTTCGAGCGATTCACGAGTATTGGGTTTGGTCAGTTCGATTAATGGATCCATTCATTAATGTTAGAATATTTTATATTAATTTAGAGATCATATAAATTAATATCAAAAGATATTATAAGTTATTATAATATATATATTTATAATATTCTAAGAGATATTATAAGATATATATTTATAATAATCTAAAAGATTTTATAAGATGTTTATAATATTTGAGAGATATTATAACTTTATAATAATATATTTTATTCTAACAATTAATGAGATATGTTTTGGATTTGTTATGGATCTGTTGAATTTTATTAATTATAAATATGTATCTCTTCTATTATTACAGTGTGATGATTTTAGAGCTTTAGGAAAAAAAAGGGAGAAATACGGGTTTAGAGAATTCCAATGGGAAACTTAGAAAGGAAAGGGTTTTTGGAAAACCTTTAGAGTTATCTAATGGGATTGGAAAATAATTGTTAAACACCTTGGGTTTGAGTGATTCATATATTGAGAGTTGAAGAGATTGGGAAACACTTGGGGTACAAAATAAGATTTGTTCTTAGGAACTCTGAAGGCGAAGACTATTTTCTTGTAACTCATTTGTAATATTTTGTAACAACTTTTGAAGTATAGTGAATTAGAGAGCCTCTCTCTCCCCCAAACGTATATAATTGATCAAATCGAATAAACAAATCTTTCGTGTTTCTCGCCTTATTATATCTTCTTCTGCAAAATTTAGTGTTTATTAGTTATTATTGCTGAAGACCATTTATTTTGGTTGCTATTGTTCTTTGTCCCCACACATCAAATTCCTTAATGTGAATTGAACCTTGTCATTATCACAACAAAATAAAATAACTAAATAGGCCCCCACAGTCTATGTGTGCTGCTTGAGATAATCCAACAAAAATCTCACCATATAGATTTACCAAACCCATGGGGTTATCCATAATAACAATGATCATCTACAGGCGCTCCTGATCATTTGTGCCTGGTGGAGGTGGTGGCATGTCGTCTGCCTGTACCTTAGCCTCAGAAACCCTAACATTAGACAACACCAAACATCAGAAGGCACCCCAACACCGGATGCCCCAAAAATAGGTGGGATGATGCGAGGGTGTGATACAGTGAGGTATCACTCCATGTAACCTTCCTCACACTACGAGTTATACTGAAAGCTCATTGCTCTATCTCTAATGGCACGAGCAGAGATGATGATGTTTCTCTGAAACCACATGTCAATGCCTCTAGTTGAAACATAGGGAACTGGTTATGGGATGCCCTGAACATACTCATACTATCACAAATACCTCTCAGGAAAGTGTCTAGCCACTAAGTTCTCCCAACTCATATAACCTGAAAATAAAGAAGACCCGTCAAACTCACAGTGGGCCTTGTGACCTGTGTATGGTGTTCTGATGACATCCTCTACTCTTAGATCATCAAGCTTCCTCCTATACTCCACAACACCACCTAGATGATATTTCCTGGAACTCCATCGCCTTTCCCATGGGACTCCCGTAGGGGGTATACTGCACCCTCCTATCACATATGGTGGGGAAATGCTCGTATATCCAGCACTGATAAAAGAAGACAGACACAACAAATAATAATTAAGAAATGTCACAAATAACAATTAAATAAGAACTAAACACCAAATGATAATTTCTCGTATACTTGGAGTAAATTCAAATAACCAGCAAACTGTCTGGTCTCAAAGACAGTCGCAACTCCTATTGAAGAATATAGGATGGTCAATGCAACGCACCCCTAAGCCCAGCTGCTAGTCTCAACTCTACTGAACAACCATAAGTATCGGGCATCAATATAAACATGAGACTTATCCGCAAAGAGAGTACATGCTACTAGATGTAGCATATACGCCCTAGCGACAACCTCATACCTATGTGCCACCACAAGGTCGTGGTACCTATCCCGAAGCCAAGACATCTGAAGGTGAGCTCCCCTCTTAAATTCAAACTCCTCTAACACGACCTCCTCAATGACTTGTAAATTCTATACAACTGTCAGAATGCTGTCGTCTGGTTAATAACATGATCATTAAAGAATCTACTAGTGATAGGGAGATGGAACAAGGAGGAGACATCATCCAAAGTGATAGTCATCTCCCCAAATGGAATATGAAAGGAAGATGTCTCATTGTGCCATTTCTCAATAAAAGCAGTCAGAAGTGAAGCGCCAAGCATGGCCAGTGAGCACTCGACAAACTCAAGGAGACCAAAATCAGCAACAATACGACTGACCTGCTCAGGCATCAGAATACATGGAAAGTTCTTCATCTTCGAACCATGGGATTTCACCTTCAGCGGCTGACAATCATGTAACAAACAAAGTTAAAAAATTATCAGTTAAACCTTTAACACATCAAAGAATAATAATAAATAAATTGAAGTTAAACATAAAACATCTATACCTCTCTCCACCATAATCTGTAGGCGACATAATCAACATATTATCATACCCAAAAAATGCGCTACCCTTATATTATATTTGGGTTTCTAATTCAATAAATCACATTATCTAGTTTTTATTTCTATAGGGGTGTAAAACATGGAAGAGGGGCGTGATTGACCCAAAATGAACCATCAATATATGATGGCCCATTAGATTTCTAGAGGTACATTTCAAGTTAAGGGGGTGTATTTGTTTTAAAGGAGGTGTGAACAAATCACTTTTTTATAATGCCCATTTAAGTTTTTTTAGTAGGGTTGGAAGAATATGAAAATCAATGTGTTTTTTGTTGTTGTATTGTTTAAGGCCCAATGCATCAAAACGGTGTGGCCCATTTGGTTTTTTCAGTTTGAAAAGTTTGTCTTTTTATTATAACATTATTATTATCTCATAGTTATTAATTATTATTATTATTGATTATTTTTTTATACTAAGTTGATTATAATTATATATTATATTAAAAGCTTAATAAAAAGTTGATTTCTGTGTTTGTTATTCAAAAGAAAAGGCCTTCTTTTCATGGTTATCTCCCAGCCCAAAAAATGTCATCACAAGCCCAAGTCCTAATCATAATAAGAAGCGCTGGCCCAAAAAGGGAAGAACATCTACTGTACGAATTCAAAGAAGAAAAACGCATGAGATCACTGTCTAGATCTTCACTATTCAAATCAATCAGATCAATATTCATTTTCTTTCCAAAACAGAAATAAACGAAAAACAGAACAAACAGATCCAGTCAAACGGAAACAGAAACAAATATTATTATCATTCAAAGATTTAATCAACTCAGATTATTACATAATCAAAATTACAATAACAAACTTAATTTCGTTTCCTAATCTAATTTCCCAAAAATCACTATAAAACCTAAGCTAAAAGATTACAGAAAAGGGAGAGAAGAAACTGTTACAGAAAGAAAGACAAAACAAAAACAACAAAGATGGAGGAGCTCTGTTACGCAGCTTCAAGCCGCTGCACCGCCACCTTATTCACCTTTGGTCACACTGTCGTCAACCTAAAACAGAGAAGAGAGATCAGAAAGAAGGATTGGATCGGAGATCGACGTGAAACTTGAATAAAAGCCGTGACGAGAGGGGTTGGTGTTGCATAGAAGAGAGGGAAAGATGCTGTCGTCGCTGTAGGAGATGAACTAGGGTTTGTGTTGTGTGAGAGAGAACAAAGGCGAAGTGAGAGAGGTATAAAACAACAATTGTTTTGTTTTGTTTTGTAAAAAACAAATTATATATGCTATATGATCCTACGTGCATCACCCCATGATTATTATCACACAACCCTCACCTATAGCCACACGATCCCTATCCTACGCTCCATAAAACACTTGCCCACCATTTCCCCATACGCGTGCCCACACGCGAACCATGCAGACCTCCCTAAAACTTACGTTGGGCCTGGCCCATATCCGTTTGTACCCCTCCCTTTTTGTTTTTACCAACATCAACAACAAATGCACCCCCTTGTCATTTGGGCCTGAATTCAATATTTGAATTTAGGCCCCTTCTATTGACACCCCCCCATTTTTCCAGCTTCAATTATATTTACACCCCCACGTTTTTTTAAAATTTATTTTCTTTATCATTTTGTTTTATTATTCTTATATTCTCTATTTTATATATTTATAATTTTAATATTTATTATTATAAATCGGATTTATTATTCTAAACACATTCAAAATATATTTTAGTTATTACATTAAATTATTTATTTTAATTGTGCATTTAATTAAATTTTTTTCATAATTAATACTTAAAAAAAACATTCAACCAAACACCAAATTATTTTTTGTAAATTAAATTAATCCAAATATTTTTCACAATATAAGTTAATTTAATATTTTACATCAAAATATTAAAACCCGCGCAACTCACCAAATTACTACATCTGCGAGCGACACGTGACCAATATCTGGCCACGTGATGAGGAGACAATATCAGACTCCCTCACTCTACGTCTTAATACAACTAACCAATATCAAATCAATTTTTTTACTAACATAATCAAATTTATATTTATTTTCAAAAAGGGTTGTATTAATATCTTTTTATCGATTGCGAGCTACATCCATAATTCCGCAATTTATAAACCCGAACCTGGTTCAAGGAGAATTTGAGATATTTCTACAACCCATAAAAAAACATAAAACAAATCGCGAACTATGAAATGGGACTCTGATTCCTCCTAAAAGGATACGTAGGCATACAATCAAAATTGTGGCGAGTCCTCCTGATTAAAATAAAAATCCTTTTTCCTAAGAATTGCACTTCTAAACCCAGTATCCTTGTGAACAAGGTAGATAAGGGGTGCCTAACACCTTCCCTTTATCTAGAACCGAGTCAGACCTAGAATCTCTGAATTTTTTAGGGTTATTCATTTATACTCCCTTACTTTAGGATAAAAATTAATGGTGGCGACTCTGATTTAAAAACTAGTTGCAACGATTGACGACTCTGCTGGGGACTCAACCCTAGGTTTAGAAGCCTTGTCCTTTGGTTTTAGGGTTTTTCTTTATTTTACTTTATTTATTTACTTATTTACTTATTTTGCTTATTATTTTATTATATTATATCTATGGTGGAATTTAAATTCTGCAAAATTATTCTCAAAACCCCTAGGAAGAAGGTTCGTCTATTAGCCAAGGGGTTACATCAACCCTATGAGTTTATGCGACGACTTCGCCTAGAGACGGTGAAATTCCGAAAAAGGAATACCTCTCGAGAGACACCCTCTTGGGAAGTAGGACTTTGGAATGACACATATGACTCTTTGTACGGCCTTTAAACCAAAAAAACTCATGACGAGACCTTTCAAGACCTAGAGACGAAAGTTTCGGTATGTAAAGAGACTCCACTTAAGGGAGGCCCTTGTGCCGTTCCCTCTAGTGTCATTCATGATACCCTTAAGAAAACCACCTTATGGAGAGGGTAGAATATCCGTAGGCCAATACTAAGAACCTACCTTCTAAGGATACCTTTCACGAATCCCACTATAATCTGTAAACCTGCAAGGGTTATCTTTTCTTTTACTACTATCTACTAGCTCGTGGGGATTCCGTCTATATCATAATCCCTATCCTGTGGGGACTCCTCATCTTCTTTCATTAACCATAATCTTCAAGGAGTTTCTGCCTGTCTCAATTTCTGAGTCAGTGTAGGGTATCATCTTGTCTATCATTAAACTTGTATAAAGTACCCCTACATCCACCATCATACTACGTCTACGTCACATTACATATCCATGAAACTTTTTTACATACCTAAAAGCAAAAAAATGTTTTTGCATACCCAAGCATCTTCATACATTTTCATTTTCACCCATTTTCCAAAGTTCATATCAATTACACTTCCACCCTTATCCAATTATGATCAGCTAGCAAGATTCTCGATACTCACAAGCAAACTCAAAGCATGTCTCAAGAAGCCATGGAGGAACTTAAAAGAGACCAAGAACCATGGAAGGAGGAGGTCCACCAATTTAATACTCAAATGAACTTGATCATCCAATTATTACTAAGGAGCGAAGGCAACCCTTCATCATCCCAACCATAAGCCTATTCAGCACCACAAATTCCGCCACCACGAGAAGTTCCCCCGCCCCAACAACAACTACAAACACCTTATCAACGAAAGATATATGCCCAACAAAGGAAAATACAAAATCTATCACCTAGGAGATTTGATCTACTTCCCATATCGCACAGTCAGCTGCTACAAAATTTACTCAAGGCATCTTTGGTAGAGCAGAAGTCACTGAATCCTCTGAGTGGGGCACTCCCGCCTAAGTATGATGCACACGCCAGGTGTGAGTATCATGCCAATTCTCCAGGGTATACTATAGAAAAATGTTGGGATTTCAGACACAAGGTCCAAGATTTGATCGACAATAAGCAGTTGACTTTTGAAGAAGGGGTCTCATTGGCAAATGGTTTCCCTTTCTTTGACAAATCCAAAGACTAAGAAGAATCCCCTAAAGTCAGTGGATCAACAAGAAGGCTTATCTCTAGATCATTAGGCCTTTATCATTTCAAATTGTAATTTCTTTCGTGCTAAGTGTTATTTGTTATAAACCCTGTACTCTCTGGTCAAGTAATTCTAATAAAATAAGCATGCATATTTTTGAAATTGATTCATTCCACAAATAATCACTGAATTTCCATTTTCAATTTTCTTTTCCATTTTAAAATTAACAAACTTAGAGGGAGAATGATGAAAATATAAAATAATCGAATTTTGCTGATGTATGCTTTTTAATAGCAAGGCTTAGCTGACGATGTAAGGCATTGTTTCACTTCCTAAACATTGCAGAAATAAGGTGTTAATCCGTAGTTAACCCCCTCGAGCCAGAAGTCGAAGTTTTTTTTCTTCTATTCTTTAAAAAAAACCTTAATCTTAACCAGGAGTAGGGTAGATTTCAATAAATTCGACGATGAATTCAAATCCCAGGAGAATCAAAACGATCTAAGCAAAGGTTCAAGCATATCTATTTCATCGATACATCATTGAGAGAATGATCTTAGCAAAGATTCGAGCACATCCTTTTCCTTGCATCAATTAAGAATGAGGAATCCATGAAGCTCTCAATATCTTCCTCCTCAATACATCATTCAAAAACGAGGAAGACAGAGCTTACAACAATCAGAATGGCAGTCACAAATTTTCAAAACCAAAAGCAAAAAAGAAAAAGAAAGAGAAATTCAAAAAAAAAAGAGAAAGCACACTAAGTCAAAGCAAATCAAAACTTGACTTAGGAAAAAGTTAGGGTATCCCGATGGATCAAAATTTTTTTTCAAAAAATTCAAAAACATCGGTCCATGCAAAAATAAGGGATTGAAAACAATAAACTGGAGAACAATCTTGTGACTGCCACTCCAAGAATCATGAAGGCTTCTCATCAACACTTGGAGCTTATCAATGCCTTTTCATCGGTGTTTGAATCTTATCAATGCTTCTCATCATCTGTGCAACTACGAAATTTCTCTTGGGGATTAAATGCATTTGTTGCATTAATTGAAATTAGGACTGGAGAACATCAAGGAGAATGGGGGGGGGGGGGGGGGGGGCTAAATAAATTTTGAGCCTTATATATTTTATTTCTTAAACCACGAACCATGGCCATGTTACAACCTTTAAAAGTCCTAATTGAAGCTAGGTTCACTATGAAAACACACTCATCAAAATTTGTGTTAAATTGACTCCTGTGTTTGTTAAAATCATTTCTAACTACTTCGCTTCTTCCAATATTCATATTCTAATCTTCCATTTCTTTTCAAGTAATCAACTTCTATTTCAAGAACTTGCATATGCATCAAACGAAATGACTTTTTTTAAATGTACAATTTTATCTATGAATCAATACTTAGCATCAAGGAGATTTCAAAATGGTCTGATCAAAGGCAACACTTCCAAGAAGCTCCTAACTAGGGGTAAAGCATCTAAGGGATCCCTATAAACAGGGGAAATACTAATGATTGTAGGGGTATATCACATGAAGATCCTATTGACAAGGGGTGAGCATTATGAGATTTAATCAACTCAGATCAAATTTCAAAAACACTCTTCAATCAGGGGCATACATTTCGAAGGAGCATTCTTTAATCAAGTCATACCATAACAGGGTATGGCTCGGTTCATTTTAACAAACCTATCAAGTCCTTGATTAAGGGGCACCTTCCAAGATGAAAATTTTGGGGTAGTATGTACCTAGTTCATCCTACTGCACGTAGGGTCTAAATTCCCCTTCAAGCAACTTCGAGTACAAATTTCTCTAGCTTCAAATACTTGGGGCAATCAATGTCTAGTTCATGGTGAGGTATAAGTTCCTTCTAAGGGTACTTCCTCCAGATCCTGGAGGTTGAGGGGCATCTCATTCAAATTTAGAATGGTGGGGCAAACCACTGCAAGGCTCGATCAAAAGGAGTGATATAAAATGGTTCATCAAAACAAAGCATTTTCAAGAGTTCTTCAATCAGAGGCATAATACAAAATAGTGGGGTCATCCACATTATGATCAAACTATTTCTAAGCTCATATTAAATAGAATCTCCTCCAAGACCCTACCAACAAATTAGGAAAAAACTGTCCACACAGAGGCAAGCTCTCCGCGTACTTTCACAACCTCCAGTGGACCTTTCTCCTACATCAGCAATCTTCGAGTTCAAATCGAGTATCGAGAAATCATGGTAGCATAACATGTAACCACCATATGACAGGCAACCTTGTTGCATAGGCAAACCTCTACGCTTTAATCATCCACGACCCAACAAAGGGGCACCGTTCAACAAACCATTCAAATCATAATCATAAAACATAAGGCTGCATAAATCATGCATTAGGGCTCTTCGATCCAAATTCAAGTTGTACTTATCATCTCATCCATCTAAGAATTTTGACAACATGGGTCGAGCACATCTCAAATATCCCATTACGCATTCGTATTTCAAAATCCAACAACCATTTACATATATCTAAGTCATTCATCACATACATCAATCAATCATTAAATCACATACATCAATCAATTATTACATTACATGCATCAATCAATCATTACATTTCATGCATCAATCAAATTTGCATGCATAACATAAAACATTATTTTATATGAAGACAATCATCATTGTCAATCAAGCTGCTTATTCTACAACATAATCTTGGCAGTAGATTCCCCTAGTTAATCACGGCAATTGATTATCCGGAAGACCTAGGCAGGAGGTAATTCAACATTGAATCTCAGCAGTAGATTCCCCTGGTTGATCATGGCAGTTGATTATCCAGAAGACCTCGACAGAAGGTATTCCAAACGAATCTTGGCAATAGATTCCCCTGGTTGGTCATGGTAGTTGATTATCCAGAAGAACTCGACAGAAGGTAATTAAATGTTAAATCTCAGTAGTAGATTCCCCTGGTTGATCACAACAATTGATTATCTAGAAGACCTCGGTAGAAGGTATTCCAAACGAATCTCGGCAGTAGATTCTCCTAGTTGATCACGGTAGTTGATTATCCGAAAGACCTCGGTAGAAGGTAGTTTGCAATTGAATCTCAACAGTAGATTCTCCTGGTTGATCACGGTAGTTGATTATCCGGAAGACGTCGACATAAGGTAGCTCATAATTGAATCTCAACAGTAGATTCCCCTGGTTGATCACAACAGTTAATTATCCAGAAGACCTCGGGAGAAGGTAATTCAAATTGAATATCGACAGTAGATTCTCCTGGTTGATCACGACAGTTGATTATCCGGAAGACCTCGGTAGAAGGTAATTCAAATTGAATCTCGATAGTAGATTCTCATGGTTGATCATGATAGTTGATTATCCGGAAGACCTCGACAGAAGGTAGTTCGCAATCGAATCTCGATAGTAGATTCCATTGGTTGATCATGACAATTAATTATCCAGAAGACCTCGATAGAAGGTAATTCACCATTAAATCTTGGCAGTAGATTCCCCTGGTTGATCGCGAAAGATGATTATCTGGAAGACCTTGGCAAAAGGTATTTACAGAATCTCGGCAGTAGATTCCTTGGAAATCTCGGCAGCAAATTTCCCATTAAAAAGCCTAATATCAAGCATTACGTACGCATAACCATATCAAAATCTCAAGGTCATTCACAACATTTGGTGCATCTAACATGCGGAAACACCAAAGAGCATATCATAAAGCATCAAAGTTTATTTTGGTTAGAAAAACATCAAAAGAGTATCCATGCCTATTTCTACGCCTACACCTACGTCTATGACTATGTCAACATCCACACCAACATCCACGTCTAAGTCCATACCTACGCCCGCGCCTACGATACAAACATCAAGATCTTACTGACACTTTTCACCAAATTCAAATCAACTTGGAGATACAATAATTGGAAACAAACAACATTGGGAAGTTGTTGATTAAAAGTACTCGATGGTTTGACAAAGGAGAATTATCAAAAACATTTGCAAAAATACTTGGAGCATACACAAACATTTGGGGCATACACATATGTTTGGGGCATATACACACATAAGCATTTTGGCACATGAGCATTTAAAACATTTGGGGCATATTATAACACCCCAAAAATCTAGATTAATTATTTAATTAATTTAGTATGAATATCGGTGATTATTGGTGAATATATGAATTATGGCAAATTAGTCGATATGATGTACTTATATGAGTTTGTGAATAATATGATGTGATGCATTTGTGAAGAATCAGATGCCTTGAAATTGCTGAAGTTGATATTATATGGGTGGTTGGCTAAAAATGTAGAATCATGGGGGTGTGTGAAATAATATAGATTATTATTATTATTATATTATTAGGATTACTATTATTTTATAATAATAATTAAATAATTATTTATTGGGATAGTTATATTATTATTAGACTATATTAGAGTAAGAATAGGGAATTAGAGTCAGTATGTAGAAACAAAGAAAGAGAAGCATAGAAGTGAGAAGAGAAAGAGTGAGGTTCTGACTCTATATGGGTGACTTAATTGTGGGTAGATGATGATATTGAATGTTAGGTTTTTAGGGTAAATTTTTGTGAAATTGGTTATTGTAATTTCTTGTAAATGATGAAATTGATGTGTTGATTATGTTGGAAATGTGGTATATGATGTGTGTTGATGAATTAAAATAATTGATGTGTTTGATCTTTCATAAAAAAGTGGTTTTTAGATGAAGAGGATGAGATTTCGTAACAGAAAAATCTGGTTTTTTATTATTATTCTGGAACAGTGGGAATCGGTTACCATATATGGATACCCGGTTACCACTTGAAAAATAATGTTTTTGGCCTTTTTGACAGGGGGTAACCGGTTACCATATATGGATACCCGGGTACCCTACTAAAACTGACAGATTTTTGAAAACATGAAAACTCCATAACTTTTGACTCGGGTGTCCGTTTGACGCGCCGTTTAGACCATTGAAAAGCTAAAAATATTTTTTACAATTTGGTAATAATTTTTATGACAGTATAATAATGTTTTATTATAAGAATTCTGATGTGCGCATATGTTGTATGGGTTGTGATGCAAAATGTTGTTATTAATGGTATCAATGTTGTATCAATGAGGTGTGAAGGAATTAATAGGTGATGTTATTGCCTCTATTTATGGGTAAAATATTAAGTTGTGGGCTTATGATCAATATTAGTTGGTTGTTGTGTTGCTATGAAATTTTTTTGTTGCTATTCTGACATTCATATTAGGTCGCATACATAGCATATCAAGTTGGAGCCGATGCTCGGTAAGTTGGCCTAGATTAGTAAATTAAGTTGAAGGCTTATGCCTTGTTGATGCCTATATTAATTGGAAGATTTCTAAGTTGAGAGTTTTTCTCCATTGGTACCATATGCATGTGCATTGTAACGAGTCACATCCCGTGTTACATATTTAACATGCTGTGTTGTTAACTTGTGATGATTGATGTTGGTTGAAAGTTGTGAAGTGGTGATTTTACATAATCTGATCTAATAAATTGTTTATCATACACTCAATTATATGGTTCGATATCTCACTCCTTCTGTTTGAATGTTTCCCTCTATTGGTAACGTGCAAGTAATCAAGAAGGATAACTGTTACCTTCATTAGTTCGAGTCAATGTTATCGCTCTGATACGTAGCACTCAGTGATGAACATATGTTTTATTTATTGTTGGTTTTCATTATGTTGCTGAATTTTTAAGTTGTTTTTATTAAAGACTTGTTGTCTTAAAGACGTTTTGAGTTGGACAAGATGTTATGATGTTTTCAGTTGAATTTGCAAATCCGCTACGTAGCAACGAAAGTTATTTTATTTTTAAAGACTAAATAGGTTGTTATCTGTTCGTCCGAATTTTATGTGTTATGTATCTGAACTATATGTGATTGAATGTCATTGTTTCTAAGTTGAAAGTGTAGCATTCCATTTGTTTATTGGAAATTTTGTAACTCTGATTTTATATAATTCGTTGGGTAGAAATGGGGTGTTATATTAATGGTATCAGAGTAGGTCGGTCCATTCGGCCAAGTTGTCTAATGTTGTTTGTTCCTTAGTACGCGACAAGTGTGTGAAACACTGTCGGTGCTTGCTTTCTTTTCTAATCACTTGTTTGTAGGAGTGAGATTGAAAAAAGTGGGGGGTAAGCTTGTGCTTCTCCAAGATGGTTTAGATGTGAACAATTGGTTTAGTATGTTGTGAAGTGCATGGGTGCAGACGTTAGTGCTGCTGTGTTGTTTTTCCAATTTTGAAGGAAGCACGAATTCAAGATTAACTCCTATCGGTAGGGTCAGAGTGTCCTTGAGCGGGAGTGATCCAGTACTCGTGTTGTTCACATCTCTAGAAGTGGAGAGCGATGTTATAACTAATGTTGTACCCATTGTGGGTGAGTCTTGAGGTTTTCCCAGGGAAGATTGCGACTTGTCGTTAGAGCAAAATGTTGGATTAACTTGATGTAAGCCTTGGGGTGAACTATCTGGAATTAAACCAAGACATTACAAAGTTTTTTAGCGAGTCGATGCAGATTTTCATACCTGAAGGTTGTATGGACTCAAGGTTCTTATTTGTTAGTCAAGTAGAGTCTCCCCCAAAGGAAAAAGAGAATTGTTAAAGGTTGCTTCTCAGAGGATATAGAGCAATGTGATGACTAGTGATATACAAGAGGTGTGTAATTTCTTGATGATCCCCTGAGGACATTAGCTAAGCAAGTAAGATATCTCTTGGAAGATGAAGCTCAGGTGATTGCGATGTTTTAGCAAATGTCCGTTGATCATGAAACTGTCAGTGTTGAGTTACCATTGTGTATGATGTTGATGTTTTGAATGGTGATATAGTGATGATGTACTGTAAATGTTATTGTTGGAGTCAGGTAAGTAATTGTCAGGTGTTGTTGATGCTTTTGGGTGATTGTGAATTGCGAGTCAGAGTAGAAACTCAAAGATACTAGTAGTCTTGTGAGAAGAATCAGATTTTTGATGTTTTGAAAATTGAGGTTTTGGCAATGTAATATGTCTTTTGAGTTATAAGAAGAATGATATTTTGGGTGATTTTGTGGAAAGAATTGGAATTTTGATGTTTTGGAAACTAAAAATTTGAAGAAAGTAATGTACCTCTTGAGTTATGAGAAGAATGGAGTTTAGGATATATGTTGGAATGGATTTTGTACACAAAAAGTGACAAAAAACTGCTTCTGCTCAGCCGATACCCGGTTACCATATATGGGTGACCGAGTACCCTGCGATGAAAATCAACAAAACTTCGAAAATTCATAACTTGAGTTCTGGACGTCTGATTTAAGTTCCGTTTGAAGCGCTAGAAATCTAATGTGGTGAAATTTGTTTTAAAAATGGTTCTAGCACCTGTAATTAATTTATTTGTCACGTAATGATGTTGGATGAGAGGTGAAATTTGATGTTAGTCTCGTGCTTGATACCAGACTTGTTCCTATGGCACCATAATGGATGTCAGTTCAAAAGTTGGGAGGATTGGAGAAGTTATTAGAAGATGTACAGAGGAATAGATTTGTAAAACCGAATGTATCATTTTGGGAGCTGTGATGTCATTAGTTAAGAAAAAAGAAAGTAGTATGAAACTGTATGTGGATTACTGATAAATGAATAAAGTGGTGGTTGAGGTTACATATCCACTTCAGATGATTGACGACTGAATAGACCAATTGGTAGGCGAGTATGTTCTCAGTATAATTGAATTGAGGTTGAGTTACTTTCAGATTGGGATGAGAATAAGTAGAGGACAACTTTTGGAACTCTGTAATACAGTAGCAGAACCGACTGTTATATTGGTTTTGCATTTTTTATTCCCAAATGTTGCGGTAAGTAAAAGTCGCCACCGACTTTTCTTTTGCCCAACAAAGGAAAGGGTGAAAAGAACAGAAAAATACCTTTCGAGATTATTTCTGAGTAAGGGGGGTAGATTATGGAAAGGGAAGGTGTTAGCACCCTTTCAATCCGTAGTTATCTACGGGCTCTTATTTGATAGCTCATTTTTGAAAATGCTTTTGGTGTAAGGGTGTTTGAAAATATTTTTGAAAAGACGCCTTAGTGCGGCATAATTTTGTAATGTTTCTCGTTTCGGCGAGAACGTATACAAAGTGTCTTTGAAAATATTTTTTAGAAAAGAGTGTATGTGTGGAAAATTATTTTATTTGAGCAAGCATCTATGAACTATCTACCTACTTGAAAAGGTTTGTTCTTTTCCTCTTTTCCTTTAGACAATGCTATCCTACTATTAGTGAGTAGGTAGCCCTATCGTCAAATGTTTGAGGGACAATCGAAGGTCATCATACGGTCACAAGGGTAACTAGTAAGATATTTTAGTAATTACCCTAGGGTTTTAAGATCATTTTACCGAGGCAACATCGAAAGGGTCATCGATGGACTTATGATCTCTTAAACCAAAGGGTAGCCACTAAAATCTCTTACATTTGAGAATCATGACTGTTTATTCCGAAGGCAACAAGTGGAGATACCCTAGAAGTGCACGTGTGCAAGTGTGTTTGTTTCAGTTATGTTATCTTGAAAATTAGAGTCAGCTACCATTTTGTTTTTAATTCTTGTCATGCAATCCTATTAGGCGTACATCTAACAACTCAATATCAGTGCAAGAAATTAAATTGCAGAATTTCAGCTAACTATTACATGGCTTCGGGGAGGGGGAAAATTACAAGTCCAAAACTGGGGATAAAGACAGTAAAGAAACCCTAATTAGTCTATTACAATCCATGGGATAATACAATATTAAAAAGGTAATAATGCGGGAAGTAAAATGAACGTGCGAGGATTAAAAAGAATGTTTGTTTAAAACCCTAAGGAAATCTATGCAAATTAAGAAAATTCTTTTTTGATTGTTTTTGTTTATTTTAAGAAAATATTTGAGTTAAAGTTAATTAAATAACGAAACCTAATCTTAATTAACTAACAAAGTGATTGATTATTAATGAAGATAAAAACTAATAAAAGAAAGTTAATTCTACGTGTTTTTGTATTTATTAATAAAAAAGATTTGCAACCTAAATCTAATTGATTTTAAAATGAAATAAAAAGTTAAAATAATTAAATTAATTAATTTATTAAAATTTAATTAAAAACCTAAATCTACATTTTTTATGATTTTTTCTAATTTTTATAATTAAAATAAAATTGGTTTCAAAATATAAAACAATAAAAAAGATAAAATAATTAAAGAAAAGAAAATGATTGGGCCTGATGTATGAAGTAGAATGGGGGGTACGTGTGAAATTCACCAGGCCCAAAATCAACAAGCCCAATGCCAACGCTCGGTCCAGTATTGCTAGTTCCTTGAGGCTATAGTGTGGACGCGTGATCTGGAGCGTCTGATATGGATTTGATGAGATCTCATGGTGCGGAGATAGTAGTGCATGGTGGGTGTGCTGAGATTTGAAGTACCGGATCTATAGAGAAAATATGAGAGAAACAAAAATCCAAAACCTGGGGATTGAACCCAGGCTCTCCAGCTTTACAAACGCACGCTTCACCACCAATCCATTTGTTCATTCGTTGATTATAATAATATAATAACATAATATATGAAAATGAAACAAAAATCATTTTAAATAAAAATGCGCGCCCAAGTGGGCCCCCATTATTTTGAATGGACGAATTAGGACGCTGGGATATGACACGCAAGCTCCGGGGAGGTTAAACCACCATCCACGATGGTTGACCACCTTCTTCTCCGGCCATTCAAAAAACCTAACCTGCGAAATAGTGAGATTCGAGACCAGGAGTTTGGTCTACCCCTCCTAAACCCTAGGCTGCGAATTCAACCATGGTGTTGGTTTGGACTAAAAGTCCCTGCATTATGCCATTCGAGTGCTATATTCGAATTGTGCCCTAACAATGGGCAACCTTCGATTCCTGCATCAAACCTTAACAAAAAGGGTCCTAAGATATCCCTAACATCAGTATGCACATATATATATATATATATATATATATATATATATATATATATATATATATATATATATATATATATATATATATATATATATATGCTTGTAATCAATTTGTAACGTGAAAAAATAGAGATTTAAGATCAAGATACCATACCAAACTAGAGTGATTGAAAATAGAGGTTCCTGTGTGCGTTGTGCTTGCCTAGGGATTGGGAATGACTCTTGGGACCTTCAGGGAGTGGATGGAACACTTGGTTTGGATAGATGATGGCTGGAAATTTAGTTTGGAATTTCACAACTTTGAGATTTTTATGATATTTTGCAGTGTTTTTGGGGCAATATGTGCGTGTCCTGGATCTAGCTTGTGGCCTTGTATTTATAGAAGAGGGATATGGCTAGCAAAGATGAGAAGAAATAAAATCATAATGGCCATGATAAAAGCAAAACAATCAAGTTTGAAAACTTTCCATTTTTGAAATATTTCATGCCATTTTGGCTTGTGCACGAAAATGGAAAGGTTGACAGGCTTGATTATGTTGTATGGGTCTTAGAGAAGTCATTCCATGCGCTGGCCCAATGGTTTCATATTTTTTTCCAATTTATTTGGATAAAAACAAAATTAAATGTGAATAAAATAATAAGAAAATAAATGCAAGGTGAGGGTGAGTTTGGAGGTCCTTCATAAGGTCATTAAGATGTTTGAAGCTAAAAAGTTAGGTCATTTACCTAAAATTTCAAATTTGCATGCTTTGCATTTCATGAATTTCACCAAAATTTCCCAACTTGTGCAAACCATAACCTGCTCAATTTTTGTTCTTTGAAGATGATCTTTGAATTTTTGGAAAGACCAAGATGTCCTCTTCAATCTCTATTTTAATCAATTTTGCATTTGGAAGTTTTATCGTGATATAGATTGTCTTGACAAAAAATGTCTTTTGTTGACCTTTTGAAAATGACCTGTAATGTATAAGCTCATATCTTCCAAATGACGCATTTCTTCGACTTGAGGGAAAAGGAAAAGTTGTATGGAATTTTATTTTATTCACAATGAGCTTTGGTTGGGGAAAAACGGATGAAGCATGTGAAAGTTATGCTTGGTCAAAGTTCAATTGACTTTTCCTAGGAAACCCTAATTTAGCAAGTTTTGATTCTTGATGATTTGAGAGCATTCCTTGAGGAATCATGATCAAACCTTGATAAAATGATGGATATCACTTCAAAATGTTGATGTTAACCAAAGATCTTAAAGTTTGACTGTATATTGACCACAATTGACTTTTGACATAATATAGTTGATTTCCAGTCATCTGATCAATTGACTGACCAAACTTGTAATGCAAGGCATAAAAATTGGCATGAGAATTCTTGAGGACATATTAGGAACCATAGAAATCACTTGAGGCCTTTGAAACCAAAATTTCTTTGTGAAAAGTGAAAACCTAGTTGGAAGTCCATTGCTTAGGAAGATAATTTGTCTGGTCAAATCTTGGTCAACCTTGAGCACCTGAGGACCTCTAAGAGTATGCTTTTGAATAAAATGAGAGGGCAAATTTTGGGGTACAACAGCTGCCCCTGTTCAATCGTCTTAAACCTGAGGATTCTAGATTGGCTTGTCTGCCTTTCATGATCTGAAGGTGGAAGAAGATTGAACACTAAAGTGCCCAGAAATTTGCGCTCGCTAGTGCATGGAGTAACGTTGTCAGCTGATAGTATGCTTGAATGGACTTAGAAGATGCCGAGTTCGGAGAGATGATTGAGATTCATCAGAGATGGGCTTATAGATGCCATCCAAAGTAAATATTAACTTCAAACTGGAAGAAGTATTAGAATAAATCATTAGTCAATTTTATCTGAGCCAACATATATTTATGCTTGTTTTTATCTGGAAGGAGTATCAGAATAAATATTTGGTTGATTTATCTAAGCTAGAAAATGTCTACGACTTGAAGAAGTATTAGAATAAATCATTGGTCGATTTAATCTGAGCCAGAAGATGATCTACTGGAAGAAGTATCAGAGTAAATCATTGGTCGATTTACCCTAAGCCAGAAGATATTTATGTCCGACTTCAACTGGAAGGAGTATCAGAATAAATCATTGGTTGATTTAACCTGAGCCAGAAGAGGTCTCTGTTGTCTTTTAACTGGAGGAAGTATCAGAATAAATCATTGGTCGATTTAAATTGAGCCAGAAAAGGTCTATTGGGAGAAGTATCAGAATAAATCATTGGTCGATTTAAACTGAGCCAGAGGATATTTATGTCCGACTTCAACTGGAAGAAGTATCAGAATAAATCATTGGTCGATTTAATCTGAGCCAGAAGAGGTCTCTGTTGTCTTTAATTGGAGAAAGTATCAGAATAAATCACTGGTCGATTTAATCTGACCCAGAAAAAAGGTCCACTGGAAGAAGTATCAGAATAAATCAATGGTCGATTTAATCTGAGCCAGCGACTATTACGACCGTCTTCAACTGGAAGATGTATCAGAATAAATCATTGGTCGGTTTAATTTGAGCCAGAAAAAAGGTCTACTAGAGGAAGTATTAGAATAAATCAATGGTCGATTTAATCTAAGCCAACGACTATGTACGACCGTCTTCAACTGGAAGAAGTATCAGAATAAATCATTGGTCGATTTAATCTGAGCCAGAAGAGGTCTCTATATCTTTAACTGGAAGAAGTATCAGAATAAATCATTGGTCGATTTAAACTGAGCCTTAAAAAGATATACTGGAAGATGTATCAGAATAAATCATTGGTCGACTTAATCTAAGCCAGCAAATATTTATGCTTATTTTTATCTGGAAGAAGTATCAAAATAAATCTTTGGTTGATTTATCTGAGCCAGAAAATGTCTACGACCGTCTTCAAATTGAAGAAGCATCAGAATAAATCATTGGTCCATTTAATCTGAGCCAGAAGACATTGTTTCTGATAAGATTGCTTGGTCTTACCAGTAATTAATGATGTTGGTCTATTGATATACCTTTTCCTGAAAAGGTAAAAAGTTAGCTGTATGTAATGTCATGATGTATGAAATGCATTGCGGAATGATGTTCTCAAAATAAATGAGATTGTGTTATGTGTATATGCTATGACGTTTGTAAATGATGTATGACTGTGAGGTATCAGTTTCTCTTTGTAATGTCGTTGAACTGGGGAAAATAAATCCCTGACTGCTGTTGGAGAAAAGTGTTCCGTTGGCAGATTTTACCAACTTGGAGAAATAAGCTCCACTGTGGGATGATCTTCCATAGCTAGAGAAATAAACTCTATTGGGGAAAGAAGTTTCATAAACTGCTTGGGGATTTTATGAAAATTTGTTGGGGAATCCAAGAGGTCCATAGACCATGCTGGGGAAGTCTCCAAGATGCTAGAGAAATGATTGATCCTTTTTTATCGAGGAATGTATCTTTGCTGATGATGAATTTTGTGAAGATAGTCCCCTAGTGGTGATTGCTCTGTGGGGATTTACAAATGAATTTTCGATGTTGACCCAACTCTTAAAGCCTTTAGTAACTATCTTTCTGTTTTTTATGCATATATTTGTAAATGGTAAGCATATTCAAATGCATATGTTTATTTAAGGTAATCACTAGACGTTTATGCAAACAAAACAGAAAACAAAAACAACTAGTTTTGAATTTTAAAAGAGGAATTTTTGTATTGATTTGAGAAAGTCTGCCTATAATAGGCATCTTTGTACAGGGAGACAGACATCCTAATAAGAGAAATGTCATCATAAAATGATAAATATACAAAGTGGTACATAAAAGAAAACAGCTATGTGAAATAATCCCGTTGGGTTTCAATTATGCTATTGCCTTTATATCTTTGAGCGTCTCATCACTTTGCTGTTTGGAAGAAGCTGATTGGATTGATCCGTACATTTCGAACTTGAAACTTGATAACGAAGTCTATATGTAAGGTGATCCAACAGGACATAGTCATACGCTTTTAATGCATAACTTTTGCCTGGACCTCCCTTTCGGGTTTTCAGTCCACCGGGATATCCTTTTTTGCCCAAGCCGCCTTTTCAGGTTTTCGACTTGCCGGGTGTACAGATTTTTCATATATATATCCCTAATTTTTTCCCGAACCCTTTTGGATCGCCGGGATGCCCTTATTTCTGCCTAGGTCAGTCAACCTAGCGGGTCTCTTTTCATGCATAGTATCTTTTAACTATGTCCGTGTTTACAGGGTGCGGAAGGTCGTCACCGTCCATAGTGGTTAATATTATGGATCCACCAGAAAATATACTCTTGATCACAAATGTTCCTTCGCATGTTGGAGTCCAGTTTCCCCTGGGATCACCCTGTGGCAGGATGATGCGCTAGATTACTAGGTTACCGACCTGATATACCTGACGTCTGACCTTCTTGTTAAAAGCTTTGATCATAAGTTTTTGGTACATATGACAATGACAAACAGCCGCGAGCCTCTTCTCGTCAATCAGGTTCAATTGATCAAGTCGATTCTGGATCCATTCGTCTTTGTTTAAACCTGTATCCTTCATGATTCTCAAGGAAGGGATCTGGACTTCAACGGGTAAAACAACTTCTATACCGTATATGAGAGAAAAAGGGGTTTCCCCCATTGACGTGCGCACTGAGGTACAGTAACCTTGAAGAGCAAAGGGTAACATCTCATGCCAATCTTTATATGTTACCTTCATTTTCTGTATGATCTTCTTTATATTCTTATTGGTGGCCTCCACAACGCCATTCATCTTCGGCCGGTAAGGAGAAGAGTTACGATGCTGGATCTTAAATTGTGTACAAAGCTCGGTGATCATAGTATTATGAGGTTGGTACCATTATCTATGATAATTATTTATGGAATACAATACCGACAAATAAGATGATGTCTGATGAATCGAGCCAAGTGAACGAGGCTGCCTCTACCTACTTTGTGAAGTAATAGATGGAAACCAGGATGAAGTGGTGTCCATTGGAAGCGGTAGGTCTAATATCTCCAATCATATCAATACCCCACATTGTGAATGGCCAAGGATCAGTCAATACATTTAACGGAACCAAAGGCACATGTACTTTGTCATCATAGATTTGGCATTTATGACAAGTTCGGGAGTGATGATGACAATCTGCTTCCATAGTGGACCAATAGTATCCTGCCCGTAGAATCTTCTTAGCCGTTGTGTGTCCACTAGAATGGATTCCAAAGGTACATTCGTGCATTTCCTCCATAATCTTCTCTATTTCTCTCTTGTCCACACACCGCAGTAAAGTGGAATCATGGTTGCGCTTGTAGAGAATTCTGTTACTCAGGAAGAACGTGACGGAGAACCTTCTTAAGAACTTTTTGTAATTGATGGATGCTCCCTCGGGATACTCTTGAGCTTCGAGATACCTTTTCACCTCGTGGAACCAAGGCTTTTCCTCTACTCCCTCAGTATTAACCTCATAACAGTGTGCCGGTTCGTCTAATCTTTCGATAGTGATATGAGGGGCTTCGTTATCCCATCTGACCTTAAACATGGATGACATGGTAGCTAGCGCGTATGCTAACTAGTTTTCTTCTCGTGGAATATGTTCAAAGGTAATCTCTTTAAAATATGGGATCAATGTCAATACATGCTATCGGTACATGATAAGATTAAGATGCTTCGTGTCCCATTCTCCCTTAATCTGACTGATCACCAAGGCTGAGTCTTCGTATACTTGTAAGAACTTGATCCTCATATCGATAACATCCTTGATACCCATAATGCATGCTTCATATTCGGCCATATTGTTGGCACGATTAAAGCATAGTCTAGCGGTGAAGAGTGTATTGCAGCCTTCTAGGGAGATAATCACATCACTGATGCCATTTCCAAGTGCGTTGGAAGCTTCGTCAAAGACCATAGTCCATCGGGATCCTTTTTCAGGTCCTTCATCCGGTCCAGGTTCTTCATAGTCAGTCACTAACATAATGTTCTCGTCCGGAAACTCAAAGTTCATGGATTGGTAGTCGTCTACAGCCTAATGAGCCAAATGATCAGCTAGTACACTCCCTTTGATTGCTTTTTGGGTAGTGTACTAAATGTCGTATTTGGTTAGGACCATTTGCCATCTTGATATTCTTCCGGAGAGAGCGGGCTTCTCAAATATGTATTTGATAGGATCCATTTTAGATATCAATAAGGTGGTATGAGTCAACATATACTGTCTTAGTCGGTGAGCAGCCCATGCCAAAACACAACAAGTTTTCTCGATCAGTGAGTATCTTGTTTCACAGTCGGTAAACTTTTTGCTAAGGTAGTATATTACATGCTCTTTTCGACAAGACTCATCATGTTGCCCCAACACACACCCTATTGAATTCTCTAATACTGTTAAGTATATCATCAGAGGTCTTCCTTCAACTAGCGGCATCAAAATTGGAGGTTCTTGAAGATACTCCTTGATTCTGTCAAAGGCTGTCTGGCAATCATCGTTCCACTTTGCTACTTGATCTTTCTTCAGTAATTTGAAGATTGGTTCACAAGTAGCGGTTAGGCGGGAAATAAATCTGGCAATGTAGTTTAGACGTCCCAAGAAACCTCTAACCTCCTTCTCGGTGCAGGGAGTTGGCATCTCTTGAATAGATTTAACCTTTGCAGGATCCACCTCAATACCTTTGCCACTGACAACATAACCCAGGAGCTTGCCAGATCTTACTCCAAAGGTGCATTTGTTCGAGTTCAGTCTTAGCTTGTATTTCTTCAGCCTTTCAAACAGTTTTTACAAATGGTTCATGTGCTCTTCTTCAGTTTGAGACTTGGCTATCATGTCGTCCATGTAGACCTCTATCTCGTGATGGATCATATCATGAAACTAAGCTACCATAGCACACTGATAGGTTGCCCCAATGTTCTTCAACCCAAATGGCATAACTTTGTAACAGAAGGTGCCCCACTGTGTAACGAAAGTAGTCTTCTCCATGTCTTCAGGTGCCATTTTGATCTGATTATAACCGGAGAAACCGTCCATGAAGGAGAATATCTTATGTTGTATGGTGTTGTCAACCAGAACATCAATATGGGGAAGCAAAAAGTCATCCTTGGGGCTTGCCCTATTCAAATCTCTGTAACCCACACACATACGCACTTTATCGTCCTTTTTAGGTACCGATACCACGTTCGTAACCCATTGTGGATAAGAAGTAACAGCTAAGAATCCGATATTTAATTGTTTCATGACTTCAACCTTGATCTTTTCTGACATCTCAGGACGTATACGACGAACCTTTTGCTTCACTGGAGGGCGGTCTTCTTTCGTTGGCAGATGATGAACCACGATATCAGTATCCAGCCCCGACATGTCTTTGTATGACCAGGCAAAGATCTCAACATAGTCACGTAACATCTGAATTAACCATTCTTTAACACCATTCTCCAAGTTGGAACCTATCTTAACTTCCTTTTTATTCATTTCAGTACCCAAGTTTACTGTCTTGACCGACTCTTCATGAGGCTGTATTGATCTTTCCTCTTGTTGTGATAGTCTAGCAAGTTCTCCTGGTACTTCACAATCTTCCCCACCTTCGTCCTCGACTTGGTAGATTGGATTTTCAAAGTCATAAATGGAAATAACAGAACTATTATCAATGGGATCCAAGGTGGATGTGGATATGCAATTTGATATTTGGGTGTGTGTAAGAGCACATAGCTATTTTGACAAAATAAAGTAAAAGAAAAATAGAGCGCGTACAATTTGAATGAAAAAATGTCCAATGATTTATTAATGACATATGAAAATGAAATGTGATAACCCTCACAAATAGACCATTGTGCCTCGTGTAAGACACAAGGTTTTAGAGTTTAAATTGTTCAAAAATTACATATTCTCAAAAACAGAAAAACAATTACTCTTGGATAAAAGAGATAGGCACAAAGTCTCTAGCCGTCCAATTATTGAGTCCACCGTTGATAGTAAGGAAGATCCAATTGTCCAGGTCACAGTCACTATCAGCATCTTCTACAACATTAACTCCATGGTTGCTGATGCATAGTGGTGGTCCTCCGGTGCGAGCACGACGAACAACTTTTTGAGCTCCTGATGTGAAACCCAAACCAAATTTGTCGGACTTGTAGGGGATTTCAGGAAGTTGGCCCCAAATAGTACACCCACATTCTTCAACTACAGCCTTAACATCTTTTAGAGAAGCTATTTTCAATGCAGGTCTGGTAATCTTTGGAACAACAACAACAACCTTGGTAACAACGATCATCTGAGGAATCTCTTCAAAATTATGATAGAGGGTTTCAATGAACTCGCCGTCCATCTTGACATATCTGAAAGAGTTCAAGTCACTTACCATGTACTCTTCTTCACCATAAACTGTAACAATTTTTTCATTAACCAAATATTTTAACATCTGATGCAAGGTGGAAGTGACAGTGCGAACCCCATGAATCCAAGGGTGTCCTAATAAGCAGGAGTAGGACGGGTGAATATCCATCATGTAGAAAGTGGAGTCAAAAGTTTGGGAACCCACTTTAATTGGAATGTCCACCTCCCAGTGTACCATTCTCTTGGAACCATCAAAAGCCCTCACCACAATATTACTGGGCTTCAATGTAAGTCCTTCACAGTCCAATCTTTCTAAGGCGCCTTTGGGTAGAACATTCAAAGACGAATCCGTATCAACTAAAACATGAGCCAGAGTAGTGCCCCTGCATTCAATAGAGACATGTAGGGCACCATTATGTTTTCTTCCCTTAGGAGTCAAGTCGGTATTGGAGAAACCTAATCTATTGTCAGCAGTTAGACTAGCAACACAGTTCTCGAATTGATCGATATAAGTCTCCTGTGGCACATGAGCAGACTTTAGAAACTTCACCAAAGCCTTAGCATGGGCCTCAGAGCACAACAACAAATCTAGCATTAAGATCTTCGAGGGGGTCTGCCCCAATTGCTCCACAACATTGTAATTGATTTTCCGTATGATTTTCAAAATTTCTTCCATTTCTTGCTTGGAGGACTCAGGAATGGCTTCTTTAGGTGCCTCCGTCCGGGCGGGCTCAACCGATACTTCTTTTCCCCGAGTCTCAGATGACCCAGTAGCAGGAATAACAACAGGAGTAACAATAGGGAGAGAAATAGGAGTAACAATAGGAGTGACAACAGTCTTTGGAGATATTTCAGGAAAGAAAATCCTTCTGCTTATGGTAATTTTACTGGTCCCAACAATGTTGTCAATGTTAGGATCAGTATCTTCAGTAACTTCTTTCTTAATGGCCAATAGGTCTTGCTTGACGCCATTATAATAAACGCCAACTCCATAATTCCAAGGAACTAATTTGTCGGAGGAATATGGTATAGGCCCTGGAGAGGCAATAATCAGGGGAGAAATTTTAGGGCTGTTAGTAATCCTTATAGGCCTTTTGGAGGAGACCCTTGTAGGATTATTAGAGATGGTAATAATTGATACATCTTCACAAAAACTTTTTTCAGAGGGAACCTTTTCAAAGAGGATCTCTTGATCGTCTATCAAATTCTGAACACCTATCTTCAACAACTACCAACCATTGGGCAGAGATGGACACAGGTGGCAACCTTCACCATAACTCGGAAATAAACTGGCTCGTAAGATATTCTTCTTAACAACTGGGAGAGGAGTAGTCAAATCATTCACTGAAGAAACAAAAAGGACACCATCAACATCAATGATACCTTTGTCATGTTTGGGCATCAGTACAGTTATTATATTGGGGGTCTCATGAGGGTCAAATTCAATCTCCTTTAGATCAATAAGGTCTTTAACTTTATTCTTCAACGCCCAACAGTCATTCGTATCATGCCCCAGGCTGTTGGAGTGGTAAACACACCGTGCATTCGGATTGTAATAAGGAGAGGAAGTGTTTGGGTTTTGGGGAGGATCCTTCAGAGTGACTAGGCCAGCCTTCAATAGATGCTGCAATTCCTGAGACAAAGGCATGTTAATTATGGTGAATTGTCTTCTAGGAACATCCTACCTACGCTGATTATTTTGTCATTGATTTGGTGCAAGGTTGGAGATCATTACAGCTCCTACCGTTGGACGACATTCAACTTTATCATGATTTCTTTGACCATAGGCAACACTAACTTCCTTCTTTCCACTGAACGACTTCCTAGAAGTACTTAAAGAAGCAGCCCCATGGATTTTACCACTCTTGATACCAGCTTCCACTCGTTCCCCTATCAGTATCATCTCGGTGAATCCGATTGAAGAGCTTCCAATAAAATGGTTGAAAAATGGGCCTGTCAGAGTACCCAAGAACATGTCCACCAACTCCCCATCAGACAGGGGAGGCTGGACTCTATCGATGAGATCCCTCCACTTTTGGGCATAATCTTTGAAACCCTCACTAGAACCCATGGACATGCTATAGATTTATGTACGGGTTGGAGCAAGGTCAGCATTGTATTAATATTGCTTGTAAAAAGAAGTAGCCAAATCTTCCCAATTGCGAATGTTGGTTCCTTCCAACTGATAGAACCACTCTAACTGCGTCCCCGACAAACTCTCTTGAAAGAAATGGACCCATAATTTCCTATCAGTTGCGTGGGGTTGGATCTTCCTGACGTAAGACCTCAGATGGAGCTTGGGACATGAAATACCGTCATATTTTGCAAAAATGGGAACTTTGAATTTTTATGGGATGACCACTCCTGAGACCAACCCTAGCTCTTCAAAGTCCAAGCCAGGTACCCTCTGAATCCCCATAGCATTGAGAAGATCCTCCAGCTGTTTATACTTGTCATCAGCAGGAGGATATTGTTCTTCAACATAGTTTGTTTCCTCTTCATCAATGCTGTTATCTTCTTCTTTTGTCTTTTTGTCATCCTCTTCCTGATTATCCCCCTCATTTGATGGAGTTGCAAATTCTAGAGCTTGCTTGGCTGGTCCTCTAAATCTTCATCCCATATTCAGGATGCCAACTGGATTCTTTGTCTTCTTTGTATTCTCTTTGATAATGAGAGCTTTTAGATCTTCTTGTCCTTTAGCCAGAGCCAGAAACATCTGTTGGAATTGAGCGTTCTGTGCTTGAAGATCCTTAACTGTTTGTTTAAGAGCCATTTCTTTTTGCTGAAATAAATAGCGAAAAGATAAGAAACCTGCCTTGAAATACCTTCTTATGTAATGATATGCATGATATGCTTATGAAATGTTTTCAAGGACCTCGTAGGATTTAAAATCTTTTAATCAAAACAGAAACAAAGACTTTTTATTAGTAAGTTCAAATGAAATCAAAGTTTACAAAGAAATAACAATTAAAACTTCTAAAACTTCTAGGTTTCCCATGGACACTTCCTTTTCGTGCTGATATAGGAATTATGACTCTACTCCTCGTGAAGCTGCTTCGTCAATTCCAACACTTTCTTTTCACTGGCATAGAATTGGGTCTAAAAGGTGCCCCGTTCTTCCTTGAGTTGGATCCAAGACATTTGCAATTCTTTGAAGTTGTTGGCATATCAGGATGAAGAATGATGCGAGACTCATCCCCCTGAACAATAGGCTCTAAGATCACAGGTAAGATGGAAGTATATGACATCATAAGACTTTGAGAACGAGCTCTCACCCATTTGAGGTAAGGTTCCAAAGGGATGGAGTTCTTGTGCTCTAAAGTCTTACTACCAGTCTTCTTAACCATGCCCCAAGCATGGATGAACCTCTGACGATAACCTTGCAGATCATTTGAATAGTCGAACACACTACCTTGGATGAGCATATCAGGAGGACCATCTATCCGTGCGTAACCAAACTGACATAGGGCTAAAGAAGGGTTATAGGTGATGCCTCCTCTAATGCCAAAGAGTGGCACATTGGGAAATTCTCCATAGTGATCAATAAAAGAGATGTCTTCTTGAGAGCGAGGACACCAATAGATATCAGAGTGAGAGAGAGAGAGACATTAACCTTTGATTCCAACTTAAGCCAAACTCATTCTTCATTACTGATCGAGGAAGGTGCGAAATAAACCACCTATAGAGCAAATGCATACAGCACACAAGAGTTCCTCACTTCTTCATAGTACGATTATGGAGTGAATGCAAAATATCCTCGAGAAATGTAGGTAATGGATTATGAGTAAGGAAAATGTTGATGGCATTGACGTCTATAAGTTGGTATGAATTAGGGAACAAAACCAACCCATATATTAAGAGAGCCACGATGTCTTCAAAATCATGGTAACTCATGGCGTCTAGGAATACCTGAGCTTTCTCCATCAGAAACTTTGCAAGAAGACCTTTAACTCCACTTCTTCTTTCCCACTTGGATTCAAATTCAAATGGCTTCAAGTGTAAGGCTATGGCAACATCTTCAACAGTTGGATCTTGTTCTAAACTGATGAAAGGTATCTGCTCCAATATAGGCAAACCAAACAGCTTAGAGAACTCTTCCAACGTGGGTACCAACTGATAATCTAGGAATGTGAAGCAATGGTGCTTAGGATCAAAGAACTGGAATATGACACTCATCAAACCTTCGTCAAAACCGGTAGTAACCAAACTGAGCAAGTGACCATATCTTTTGTTGAATGGTGAGCTTTCGGGAACTTTTAAGACCAACTCCTTAAGCTTGGGAGGAATTTCTACGAAGTTGATCCGAATGGCCTTCCTGTGTGCGTTGAGCTTGCCTAAGGATTGGGAATGACTCCTGGGACCTTCAGGGAGTGGATGGAACGCTTGGTTTGGATGGTTGATGGCTGGAAATTCAGTTTCAAATTTCACAACTTTGAGATTTTTTGTGTTATTTTGCAGCATTTTTGGGGAAATGTGTGTGTGTCCTGGATTAAGCTTATGGCCTTGTATTTATAGAAGAGGGAGAGGGCTAGCAAAGATGGGAAGAAATCAAATCATAATGGCCATGATAAAAGCAAAACAATCAAGTTTGAAAACTTGTAATTTTTGAAATATTTCATGCCATTTTGACTTGTGCACGAAAATGGCAAGGTTGACAGGCTTGATTATGCTGTATGGGTCTTAGAGAAGTCATTCCATGCGCTGGCCCAATGGTTTCATATTTTTTTCCAATTTATTTTGCATTTATTTGGATAAAAACAAAATAAAATGTGAATAAAATAATAAGAAAATAAAGGCAAGGTGAGGGTGAGTTTGAAGGTCCTTCATAAGGTCATGAAGATGTTTGAAGCTCAAAAAGTTAGGCCATTGACCCAAAATTTCACATTTGCATGCTTTGCATTTCATGAATTTCACCAAAATTTCCCAACTTGTGCAAACCATAACTTGCTCAATTTTGGTCCTTTGAAGATGATCTAAGAAATTTTGGAAAGCCCAAGATATCCTCTTAAATCTATATGTTGATAAATTTTGCATTTGAAAGTTTTATCTTGATGTAGATTGTCTTGAGAAAAAATGTCTTTTGTTGACCTTTTGAAAATGACCTGTAATGTATGAGCTCATATTTTCCAAATGACGCATTTCTTAGACTTGAGGGAAAAGGAAAAGTTGTAGGGAATTTAATTTTATTCACAATGAGCTTTGGTTGGGGAAAAATGGATGAAGCATGTGAAAGTTATGCTTGGTCAAAGTTCAATTGACTTTTCCTAGGAAACCCTAATTTAGCAAGTTTTGATTCTTGATGATTTGAGAGCATTCCTTGAGGAATCATGATCAACCTTTGATCAAATGATGGATATCACTTCAAAATGTTGATGTTGACCAAAAATCTTGAAGTTTGACTGTATATTGACCATAATTGACTTTTGACCTAATATAGTTGATTTCCAGTCATCTGAACAATTGACTGAGCAAACTTGTAATGCAAGGTATGAAAATTGGCATGAACATTCTTGAGGACACATTAGGAACCATAGAAATAACTTGAGGCCTTTGAAACCCAAATTTCTTTGTGAAAAGTAAAAACCTAGTTGGAAGTCCATTTCTTAGGAGGAGAATTTGTCTGGTCAATTCTTGGTCAACCTTGAGCACCTGAGGATCTCTAGGAGTATGCTTTTGAATAAAATGAGAGGGAAAATTTTGGGGTACAACAAACTCAGTGAAGTTATTTTGAATAATTGAATCATTTTGTTGCACTGTTTCTTGAGGGCATTTTGGTTTAGTCTGAGCCAGAAAAGGAAATATTGAATATCATGACTCGAATTACAGTGTCGAAAGGGAAGGGAACATATTTTAGGATGTTAGGATGTAGATCATGATTTGAAGAGGGGAATTTTCTTGAACATGATATTTCGAACAAATATATTTGTGGAATCTATTCAAAGTAAATAGAGGTTTATATTGAGAGACTCTGAAATTGGTTATGAAACTGAAGCTTTTTCAGGATTAACTGGTTATTGTTGCAGTTTGCTTGAGATGAGGTCAAGTGAGATATGTTGTTAGTGAATGAGTTAAAAACATGATATGTTTGAAATTAGTAAGGATGTGAATGGATTAGATAAGTGCATATAGATGCAACTTATGCCGATTAAGAATGATTTGAATGACGATTGCTTTTGAGAGGAATAATGCTAGAGGAAAACTAAATTCAAGAGGAATTGGAATCATGTTTATGATGTCAAAGTATCAACATGTGTTAAGGAGGATTTAAGAGTTCCTATCACCAACCGGTATGTGGGGATGGTATCATTGAGATTGAGATTAGAATGAGATTCAAATGTGGAAAGCATATGGATCCTCGAGGTTGTGAGATTTTAAGGAAGGACTAATGATTTATTGATGTTGTTAAAGTCCTTTGCTTGGATGAAGACTCCATTAGGAGCGAAACGATTTGGATTATACTTGGCGTAGTGGTTTTCTGTATTAAAATATACTTAGCAATTGTGTTGTGTTGCGTGCGCATAAGGGAGACTATGAAATAGAGTTTTGGCGTTTATGCATCATTGACGAGGTAGAAATGAAGGAAATTAAGAAAAATGTTTGTAAGCCTTGGAGAGATTGTTGGACATTATGCTTAGGTAACCTTGAGCATAAGGTGAAAGACACTAGTCGGTGTTATCACTCTGATACGTAGCACTCGGGGGGATGAACACATCTTTTCTTTATTGTTGGTTTTCATTACGTTGCTGAATTTTTAAGTTGTTTTCATTAAAGACTTATTGTCTTAAATCTGTTTTGAGTTGGACAAGATGTTATGATGTTTTCAGTTGAATTTGTGAATCCGCTGCATAGCAATGAAAGTTATTTTATTTTTAAAGACTAAACAGGTTGTTATCGGTTCATCCAAATTTTATGTGTTATGTATCTGAACTATAGGTGATTGAATGTCGTTATTTCTAAGTTGAAAGTGTAACATTCCATTTGTTTGTTGGAAATTTTGTAACTCTGATTTTATATAATTCGTCGGGTAGAAATGGGGTGTTACACATACATCACAATTGGATAGCACATCAATTTAGGGCATTATGCATGCATGGCATCTTGCAAAGCTACTTTGGTTAAGATTACAAATTCTCTTGGGGTCCATAGAAAGCCTATCTGTGCGAACTATATAGTTCAAACTTTAAAGCAATTTGGGATTTATTTTCTTCACGTTGATAGTTGTGGTTAAGGACGACACAACCAACATCATCATGAATTTTGTGTTTATTTTCTTCACGTTGATAGTCATGGTTAAGAGTGACATAACCGACATCATCATGAATATTAGTGTTTATTTTATTCATGTTGATAGTTGTGGTTAAGGGTGACACAACCGACATCATCATGAATTTTGTGTTTATTTACTTCATGTTGATAGTTATGGTTAAGGGCGAAACAACTAACATCATCGTGAATTCGGTTTTTTTCATGTTGATAGTCATGGTTGAGGGTGACACAACCGATATCATCGTGAATTTGGAGTTTATTTTCTTTATGTTGATAGTCACGGTTGAGGGAGACACAACCAACATCATCGTTAATTTGAGGTATATTTTCTTCATGTTGATAGTCATGGTTGGGGGCTGACACAACCGACATCATTAATGAATTCAGGGTTTATTTTCTTCATGTTGATAGTCGTGGTTGAGGGCGACGCAACTGATATTATCAATGAATTTGGGGTTCATCACTTCAAACCTAGCTTATTTCATTTGGTTATCGAGTCTTGGTTAAGGGCTGACACAACCAACATCGTCTTTCCAAGTTTCGAATATCTGGTTTCAAACCCGTATTATCTGTCCTCTATGCTAGGATAGGTATACAAAAAATCTTTAGCTCATTGCGATAGTCTCTAAGTAGCAATGTATTATCAAGCTCTATGTTATTCATCCCCTAGGTTGCGATAAATATACAAAATCTGTATCACAAACTTACTATATTAGTCCCCTATCATTAGTAGGTAAGATTTTCAAACTTGTATCATTTACCTCCTAGATTAGGGTAAATATGTAAAATTCTATAATCGCTTTTAGATACTGACGAGTCATCCGCATTGTCATGGCTAAGTTAAATAAAAAATTTGGTTCAAACACTGGTAGGATGATACATCATCATCACTACCTATTCTTCACACTCATAGGGACGATGTACATCGTATCCTTATAAATCTTTCGGGAAAATTTTGGGGTCTTCCAATATTTAATAAATTTTCGATCAGAACATGCGAGACCTGCCTATTCTCGCACTATTCAATTGAAAAATGATTAAATAGAGGCAGCTGTCATACCCCAAATTTGCCACACCCTTATATTATATTTGGGTTTCTAATTCAATAAATCACATTATCTAGTTTTTATTTCTATGGGGGTGTAAAACATGGAAGAGGGGTGTGATTAACCTAAAATGGACCATCAATGTATGATGGCCCATTAGGTTTCTAGAGGTCCATTTCAAGTTAAGGGGGTGTATTTGTTTTAAAGGATGTGTGAACAAATCAATTTTTAATAAGGCCCATTTAGGTTTTTTTTAATTGGGTTGGAAGAATGTGAAAAGCAATGTGTTTTTTTGTTGTTTTGTTTAAGGCCCAATGCATCAAAACGGTGTGGCCCATTTGGTTTTTCAGTTTGAAAAGTTTGTCTTTTTATTTTAACATTATTATTATCTCATAGTTATTAATTATTATTGATTATTTTTATACTAATGTTGATTATAACTATATATTATTTAAAATCTTAATTAAAAGATGATTTATGTATTTGTTATTCAAAATAAAAAGGCCTTCTTTTCACGGTTATCTCCCAGCCTAAAAAATGTCATCACAGGCCCAAGTATGAATCACAATAAGAAGCGTTTGGCCCAAAAATGGAAGAACATCTACTGTACGAATTCAATGAAGAAAAACGCATGAAATCGCTGTCCAAATCTTCACTATTCAAATCAATCAGATCAATATTCATTTTCTTTCCAAAACAGAAATAACGAAAAACAAAACAAACAAATGCAGTCGAACAAAAACAGAAACAAATGTTATTATCATTCAAAGATTTAATCAATTCAGATTATTATAGAATCAAAATTACAATAACAAACTTAATTTCGTTTCCAAATCTAATTTCCCAAAAATCACTATAAAAACTAAGCTAAAAGATCACAGAAAAGGCAGAGTAGAAACCGCTACAAAAAGGAAAGACAAAACAAAAACAACAGAGACAGAGGATCTCTGTTACGTAACTTTAAGCCGCTGCGCCGTCACCTTATTCATCTTCGTCACACCGCCATCCTCGCCATCACCGTCGACCTGAAACAAAGAAGAGAGATCAGAAAGAAGGATTGAATTGGAGATCGACACGAAACCTGAAGAAAAGTCGCGATGGGAGGGGTTGGTGTTTCATATAAGAGAGGGAAAGATATCATTGCTGCCGCAGGAGATGAACTGGGGTTTGTGTTGTGTAAGAGAGAGCAAAGGCGGAGAGAGAGAGGTATAAAACAATAATTGTTTTGTTCTGTTTTGTAAAAAAAAAATTATATTATGCTATGTGATCCTACGTGCGTCACCCCATAATTATTAGTATGTACCCTCTCCTATAGCCACATGATCCCTATCCTACGCTCCATAAAATGCTTGCCCACCATTTCCCCATACGTGTGCCCACACGCGAACCATGCACACCTCCCTAAAACTTACGTTGGGCCTGGCCCATATCCGTTTGCGCCCCTCCCTTTTTTGACCAACATCAACAACAAATGCACCCTCTTGTCATTTGGGCCTGAATTCAATATCTGAATTCATGCCACTTCTATTGACACCCCCCATTTTTGCTGCTTCAATTATATTTACACCTCCACATTTTAAAAAAAATTTATTTTCTTTATTATTTTGTTTTATTATTCTTATATTCTCTATTTTATATATTTATAATTTTAATATTTATTATTATAAATTGAATTTATTATTCTAAACACATTCAAAATATATTTTAGTTATTGCATTAAATTATTTCTTTTAATTGTGCATTTAATTAATTTTTTTTTCATAATTAATACTTAAAAAAAATATTCAACCAAACACCAAATTATTTTTTGTAAATTAAATTAATCCAAATATTTTTCACAATATAAGTTAATTTAATATTTTACATCAAAATATTAAAACCGGTGCAACTCACCAAATTACTACATCTGTGAGCGACACGTGGCCAATATCTGGCCACGTGATGAGGAGACTATATCAGACTCCCTCACTCTACGTCTTAATACATCTAACTAACATCAAATCAATTTTTTACTAACAATCAAATTTATATTTATTTTCAAAAATGATTGTATTAATATTTTTTATCGACTACGAGCTACGTCCATGATTTCGCAATTTATAAACTCGCACCTGGTTCAAGGGGAATTCAAGATATTTCTACTACCCATAAAAAACACAAAACAAACCGCGAACTACGAAGTGAGACTCTGATTCCTCCCAAGAGGATACATAGGCATACAATCAAAATCGTGGTGAGTCCTCCTGATTAAAATTAAAATCCTTTTTCCTAAGAATTGTGCTTTTAAATCTAGTATCCTTGCAAACAAGGTAGATGAGGGGTGCCTAACACCTCCCCTTTGTCTAGAACCGAGTCAGAGCTAGAATATCTGGATTTTTTATGGTTATTCCTTTATACTCCCTTCCTTTAGGATAAAAATTAAGGGTGGCGACTCTGATTTAAAAACCAGTTGCAACACATACTCTGTGAGCACTGATTGTCACTAGGTCCTCCCAAGAATGCTCCACCAGTGTGAACAAATGCCTCTATAGAAGCACGGGCCGTAACATCTGTATTATCACCAGTAGAAGTATCATAATGATCAATAGGATATGTGGGAGCCACCACCTCATTAAAAACCTCCACATCTATAACCAGAACCTCCTCCATAATAAGTACCTCCTCAGCAACATGTACCTCCTCAATAGCAGACATCATATCAGTAACATGTGCTTCACCAGAAATAGGTACCGCATCAATAATAGGCACCTTATCAACTCTAATTGCTCGACGTCGAGGTGCACAAAACTAGGCCTCAGATTGGTCAACCAACCGTTTCCGGTGATAACCGGTTGGAGCTACTCGTCCAGCCCATAGTTGGGAAGCCTCAGCCACATCAAACCCTGCTCGGGTTGCCACTCTATTAGTGACCCTACCGTCAATGGTCTTGTCCTTTCCCCTGGTCCTCACTATAAAATGATAAAATGACAAAAATCAGTGAAAAAAGGTTGATTTCCAAGTTTCTAATCTAATACTACCGAAAATTATGAAATTTCCCGAAAAAGTTTAATTTTTTGAACCCGGTACAAACAGATTATAAAAATCCAGAATTTTCAAAATTTATTGTAAAAAATTATGGAAATTGCATAATTTTCCGTAAAAGCTTCTGGCATTTCCAAAATTTCCGGGACAAACTTTCGAAAATTTCATAATTTCTGATAAATTATTCACTTATTCAAGAATTTTTGGTAAATTCTGTAAATTTTCGATATCGCTGAAGAAATTTCAGAATTTGCGCAAGCTTTAAGTGAATTTTGAAAATGATAGAAAAAAATTACAAGGATATTATAGTGTTTTCATTTAGTTTAGAGGGGTGTCAGTTACAACTTTGGGGGTGACAGATTAAATCCTTAAATTTAGGGTTTTCTTTGAAAATAGTGATCCGTAAGTAGATGAAAGTTAACATACCAAAAGAAAAGCCCAATAAATTATTAATATTTTGTCTCCGTACTGGAAGAATAAAGCCTGTGTACAACACAAACTCGAACGATTTATGAATTAATAGATATATGACCATATCTAGTGATCAAATTTTGAATATGTTTCATATTAGACATGGTTCCCAATTTAAAATCAACACATGTACATGTTGGAACACAATGTTGAAGATCGATGACAGTTTGTCATTACATGATTTTTATGAGTAGTTGCGATAAATTCGATGAATTTCGAGTTAAAGATGATCTAAACATGAAGAAGTATGAAGAAGTCAAAAAAATAAAGCAAAGCCAAGAAATCGTCAAGAAATTATGAAGAAACGTGCATTTTCAGCATAATTTACATCTTGATGTATGTTCAGTAAATTGATCATATCTGGAGATCTGTAACTCATTTTGAGACGAGTATTTTTGGAGAATGAAGTTAAAATAAATATATAATTTTAGGAAAAATTCATGTGCGATGATCAATGTTGCACGCACGATGCAGAGTGTATAATATCGTGTGCGTAATAAATAGAAACGCGCGTGCAATGGGTCAATTTTCTGAGCTTTTCAGACGCATTCTGACTGCTTTAAAAGGGGAAGTTTTGTACTTTTTCAAGGGTTTTGTGATTTTACACTACAATTACGATTTTACAACACCATAAGGCATATTTGGAGCGCATTTGGAGCCATTGGAGGCTAGTTTTTCAATGGATCTTTTATGTAACCCTCATATAATTTATTGGTATTGTAATTTGAATTATGAGTAACTAATTTCTCATAGGTTAGGTTTTGTTTTGATGAGCCTTTTTTAATACCGTTGGAACACATGTTTGATTTGATATTGCATAATTTATTAAATGTATTATTTTATTTAATTGCACCTTGTTCTTACTGCTTTTTATGTGAGATACTCTTTTAATCTGATTTTGGATGCATAGGGAATACTGACCATTAGTCTATATGTTGGAGTTAGGGCAATTGTTGTGATTACACCAGTTGAATAGGAATATGAGACCTCGAGTAGTGGCTTAGGGATTAACTTTATATTACATTGCATAATCTTACTTACACTGATGGACTAGGGATAGGAAGCTCCGGGTATAGATTAGTGAGCTATACACCAAGGGATTGGGTATAGCGGTCTTGTTAATCCATCGTGGAATAGTAACAAAAATATTAATTATGCAATGTGTAACACGGTGGGATAACTGACTTGGGTGTTTTGCGTTTGATCGTAATTATTGAAGATAGCAAGAGTCGCCACCGACTTTTCTTTTATCCAAAAGGAAAGGCTGAAAAGAACAGGAAAGACCTTTAGAGATGTTTTCTTGAGTTTGGGTGGTAGGTTATGAAAAGGGAAGGTATTAGCACCATTTTCATCTGTAGTTATCTACGGGCTCTTAGTTGCTTGCTAGATCACTTAATTTTTTTTGAAAATGTTTTGAATTTTTTTTGAAAACGTCTTTGTAATGGTTCTCGTTTCTATAAGAACACGTACAAGATGTTGTTTGGAAAATAGTTCAAAGAGGTGTTTGTGGAACGTGTTTTTGAAAGTGATTTTGAAAAGGTGTCTTTGTAATGTCTCTCTTTTATATAAGAACGTGTACAAAGTGTTATCTTTTGAAAATGTTTCAAAATGAGAGTGCTGGTGTATAAAATGTTTTTATTGTGAGCAAGCGAGCAACTAGGAGTAACCTATCTACTCAAAAGGTCTTAAATGTTATTTTCCTTCTCCTTTATATGTTTTTATCTTACCATTGATTTGGTAAGAAGCCCCATCATTGGATGTGAAGGGACGGGCGTGAGACGTTTGTATAGTCATAGAAGGCAACATATGGGACGTTTTAGCAATGTCGTTTAGGGACTAGATCGTTTACCGAAGGCAACATTGAGGGTCATCGAGGGACTATGATCTTTTATCGAGGGTCTTTGCTAAAACGCCCATGTTTGAGGGACATGACTATTTTCCGAAAGGTAACAAAGAGGGATTGCCCTAGAGGTGCTAGTATGCAAATGTATTTAATTGCATGCATTTTGTCTTTTGAATTTTTGGTTATCTACTTATTCTTTTATCTTACCATACATCTTAGTTACTAGCATTTATACAAAAAAAAATAAAATGCAAGAAGATAAAATCCTACACTATTACAACCATATTGAATTGCATGGAAATATAAAGGCAAAAATAAAATGAAAGCAAGAAAAATGAGTCTTTTGATCCAGATAGAAATACCCTTCGATGCTACATTTCCTGGCTTCATTCGATCTGGGTTCTGAAGTCAGTGGAGTCATGCCCTTCGATTTGCCTCTCTGTCTCCTTTGACTGGGGGTTGGAATCAGGATAATCACACATTTCATCTAGGCCTGGAAGCTAGCATAGTTTTTTCGTTCGCTTGAGACTTAGAGATAACAAGGTTCTGGCCTTCGTTTGAGGTCTAGAGACAGCAAGGTTCTGGCCTTCGTTTGAGGCCTAAGAGCAACAAAACTCATGCTTCGCCACAGACTCCTTGTTGACTCTTTGTAAGCATATTGGCCCCTCAAATTATGATTCGAAAGGCTTGTGCAGCTAGCCAATCGAAGGGTGTAACGACCTGTCTTAAATTCTAAAAAATGCAATATCTAAACATAACTACAGTCCAGGGGTTAGAATAAAAAACTGATGGGTCTCAAAGTCCAAAGCATAACTAAACTAAGGTTGAGTTTTCAACATATAGGCATTCAGAATCGAAAGCTAAAACATGGTCTAGAAGTGTCTACATTTTCCTTTATTGGCATATGCACATGATATTAAAATAGAATAGACTCAAGTTTGAAAGAAAACGTACCTCTTGAAGTCCTTAAATCGAAGGGAGACGTAAGTGCTTTCTTTGATGGAAAATGGGAGTTCGTTGGGACCTTCCTGAGGCTAGTTCAGTTGCTACTTTGTGAAAGCAATGACTGGGTCGAAAGAGGTTGTGTGAGTGGATCGAAAGCTTTTTTATAACAAGTAATGGGGTAACTCAAAGCCCTACTATATGGTAGCTGAGGGAGTGGGTCAAAAGGTAGTTTGATGGTCACTTGAAGGGTGAATCAAAGGTTTTTTTTAGTGTATAGAAGTTTTTGAAAAAAGAATGTTGGGAAGTGTTTGAGAATTTCTGAGAATTTTCACAAGTGTTTTCTTGCAATCCTTCCGGCGCCCCATAATATGTGTAGTGATGCCTCCTTTTTATAGATGGATTAGGATGATGCTTTGGGAGGGAAAACAAAAAGTTCAAACAAAAATGGTATGCTATATTTGTAGCTTTTGAGGGACAATGTTTTATTGCCATTTTGGTGGTAGGAATAGGGCAACAATGCAGGACTGTTGTGCAACCATTTTGGAGTTTTATGGCCAATGCATCAGGCTTGATCCTGGAAGCGCATGGGACTTGGTCAACAAATAGCTTTGGTATCTCAACCTTTTGTCTTGACTCCCTAGCCTCGCTTTTCAACCAGACTTTTTGATAACCATCTATTTTTTCAATCGAAGTGTCATTCGAATGACTCCCATGGATATCCTTCGAAGGGGCCAAATTAATGCTCTTGGGATGGGTCAGTAATATATGTCCTTCGATTGGGGGCATCCAGACAAGCCTGACAAACTCTTCGAATGCACCACCATGGTGATTTCTTCGCCTGAGGCAATGAAATAGTGAGGAGTTTGTATGTTTGGAACAAGCCATTTCTACAGGAGATCCTGCCCACTCAAATTTGTCTGCAAAGGGGCCACATGGCCAAACGAAAAAATGTGTGCAAGAGATTCCTACCTTTTGACCTTATGCAAATATGTTCAAACGAAAGCTTGTAAAAGAGGATCCAGATGCCCAAACGAAAGAATGACAAAAGACTTGTGCTTAAGGATTCACACCCTCAAGCGAAGGATGTATGCCAGGGATGGAGGGCTCAATTGAAGCTTGTAACATTGGGAAAGTCATTGCCCTAAACGAAAGAGGCTTGTAGGGGCGAAATGTGTGATCGAAAGAGGGCGAAAGGGGGTTTTGGCCTCCTGAATCCAAGGACATCATCAGGAAGCTTTTTGCCTTGTAAATTGAAGCTATATTGAAGGGAAGTGTTTCCCTGTCGAAGCTTCTAACAAAATGCTTCAAAGGGGACTTTGGCCTTGTGCATTTTATTATGGTAGGAAATTCTACCTTGTATGTCTTAGCTAATACGCAGGGAAGATGCTGTGTGGCCAAACAAAAGACTTTCACAAACCTTCAAACAAAGTCTAACGCTAAAAACGAAATAGGAAATGATCTTAGCCAAATGAGCCCAATGTCTCAATCGAAGCATGAAACGAACTTTCCCCAAAGGAATCCAGTGCCCAAACGAAAGATGCAACCAAGGCCAAAGTGTTCAATCGAAGGATGCAGAATCGAAAGGAACTTGGTTTTTCCTTTAATTTTTGTCAAAAAAGGGCATTTTAATTTGTTTTGTCCCTTTTTAGCAATTTCTTCCATAATCTTAATGCTGAAAAATCCAAATATATTTGTGTAAGCTTGAATTTTGGGAGCCCCTTTGAGAAATGTCTCGAGGAATGAGAGGGAAAATTTTGGGGTACAACAGCTTCCCCTATTCAATCTTCTTAAACCTGAAGAGTTAGGTTGGCGAATCTGCCATTCGTGACTTGAAGGTGGAAGATGATTGAACACTAGGGTGCCCAGAAATGTGCACTTGACGATATCATGGTTGAGGTGTAAGGAATGGGCTTAAAGATGCCATTTGGAGAAATGATGGAGAGTTGGCGGAGACGGGATTATAGATTCCATCCAAAGGTGATTGTTGACAGAAATTAAACTAAATCTAAGCTTGACTTTAACTGGGAAAAAAATCAGAATAAATCTTGGGTTGGTTTAAAATTGAACCTAGAAGAAGTCTTGAATAATCTTTAAGTGGAAAGAATCAAAATAAATCTTGGAGTGATTTATCTGAACCAGATAAAGTGTCTACGGGAAAGAATAAGGATAAATCGTTTAGAGATTTAAACTGAACCAGCAGAGATTTGGAAAAGAATCAGAATAAATCTTGGAGCGATTTATCTAAACCAGAGAAAGTGTCTACGAGAAAGAATCAAGATAAACCATTGAGAGATTTAAACTGAACCAACAGAGGTCCAGAAAAGAATCAGAATAAACGTTGGAGTGATTTGTCTGAACCAAAGAAAGTGTCTACGGGAAAGAATCAGGATAAACCATTGATAGATTTAAACTGAACCAGCAGAGGTCTGGAAAAGAATCAGAATAAATCTTGGAGCGATTTGTCTGAACCAGAGAAAGTGTCTACGAGAAAGAATCAAGATAAACCGTTGAGAGATTTAAACTGAACCAACAGAGGTCTGGAAAAGAATCAGAATAAATCTTGGAGAGGTTTATCTGAACCAGAGAAACTGTCTACAAGAAAGAATCAGGATAAATCATTGAGAGATTTAAGCTGAGTCAGAAGAGGTCTGAAAAAGAATCAGAATAAATCTTGGAGCGATTTATCTGAACCAGATAAAGTGTCTAAGAGAAAGAATCAGGATAAACCGTTGAGAGATTTAAAATGAACCAACAGAGGTCTAGAAAAGAATCAGAATAAATCTTGGTGCGATTTATCTGAACCAGAGAAAGCGTCTACGAGAAAGAATCAGGATAAACTGTTGAGATATTTAAACTGAACCAACAGAGGTCTGGAAAAGAATCAGAATAAATCTTGGAGCAATTTATCTGAACTACAGAAAGTGTCTATGGGAAAGAATCAGGATAAACCATTGAGAGATTTAAACTGAACCAACAGAGGTCTGGAAATGAATCAGAATAAATCTTAGAGAGATTTATCTGAACCAGAGAAAGTGTCTACGGGAAAGAATCAGGATAAACCATTGAGAGATTTAAACTGAACCAGCAGAGGTCTGGAAAAGAATCAGAATAAATCTTGGAGCAATTTATTTGAACCAGAGAAAGCGTCTACGGGAAAGAATCAGGATAAATCATTGAGAGATTTAAACTGAACCACCAGAAGTCTGAAGGAAGTATTTGTCATGTAAATAGTCACTCTGTCCTATTTCGGGAATTGATCTACCATTGATTTGTTCACAGATGATTGCCCCGTCTTGTTGAAAATTTGATGATAATTTTTTATTGATTGGTCTTTCCTGAAAAGATAAAGAGTTAATTGTATGTAATGCCATGATGTATGAAATTCATGGTGTAATGATGTTTCTCAAAATAAATGAGATTGCGATATATGCATTTGTGTTGTCGATGTTTATGATGTATGAATGCAATGTATGTACATATTACTTGTTCTGCTGCAGTGCTATTTAGATTAGGTTTCCGTCATTAGAGAAGTAAACTCTGTTGGGGAAGAGAAACGCCGTGTATTGCTTGTGGACTTGGTGAAATCCTACTGGGGAATTCCTGAGCAGCTGGGTGACTTTCATTGAGAAATCTTTGGAGCAGTAACGGGAAGTTTTGTTCCGTCAGGGACATGAAAGCAACAAATATCATTAGGCTACATACTGGCGATAAAGCAATGATCTTGCAACAGGATGTCCTTGCCCCTGTTCCGTTAGAGAAAGTACCTGCGGGGACTTTATGGAATGGCCCATAGATATTATCCCGTTTCTTAAAGCCATTAGTAACTGTCTTTCTGTTTAGTTTTCCTTTTTTATGTGTTCATTTGTAAACAGTAATTATGTTCAAATGCATATGTTCAAAAGTAAACACTGGACGTTTGTATTTTGCAAACAAAAAAGGAATAGTAAAAGAAAAACAAATAGTTTTGCACTTTTAAAGGAATATTTTTGTATTAACTTGAATAAGTATTTTTGTACAAAGGGACGAACATCCTAGTAAGAGAATGTCATCAAAAGAAATTAAAATTGATACAAAGAAAAGGCAGCTATGTAAAATGATCCCATGGGGTTCCCATTCTACTATAGCCTTCATGTCTCTGAGCGTCTCATCCACTTGTTGCTTTGTCCGAAACTGATTGGATTGATTAGAACCATTTGAGTTTGACGATTGATAGTGAAGATTGGCTGTAAGGTGATCCAATGGGACATAGTCATACACTTTAAATCCATAACTTTTGCTTGGACCTCCCTTTCGGGTTTTCAGTCCACCGGGATACCCTTTTTTGCCCAAGCCGCCTTTTCAGGTTTTCAGCTTGCCGGGTGTACATATTTTTTTTGTGTTTTATCCCTAATTTTTTCCTAGGCCAGTCGACCTAGCAAGTCTTTTTCATGCATAGTATATTTTAACTATGTCCGCATTTACAGGGTGCGGAAGGTCGTCTCCGTCCATAGTGGTTAAGATCATTGGCCCACCAGAAAATATGTTTTTAATCACAAATGGTCCTTCGTAGGTAGGAGTCCATTTACCCCTGGGATGACCTTGTGGCAGTATGATACGCTTGATTACCAAGTCACCAACCTGATACATCTGACGTCTGACCTTCTTGTTGAAAGCTTTAATCATGCGTTTTTGGTACATATTGCCATGGCAGACAACCGTAAGCCTTTTCTCATCAATCAAGTTCAACAGTTCAAATCGAGTTTGAATCCAATCATCTTCATTCAACCCCGTATCCTTTATGATTCTCAGAGAAGTTATTTGGACTTCAATTGGTAGGATAACTTCCATGCCGTATACCAAGGAGAAATGAGTTACCCCTGTCGACATGCGCGCCATGGTATGGTAACCGTGAAGAGAAAATTGTAACATCTCATGCCAGTCCTTATAGGTCACTGTCATTTTTTGTATGATCTTCTTGATGTTTTTATTAGCGGCTTCTACAACACCATTCATCTTCGGACGGTAAGGAGAAGAGTTATGATGCTGGATCTTGAATTGTGCGCATAGTGAGGTGATCATAGTATTGTTGAGATTGGTACCATTATCTGTAATGATTCTATCCGGAATAACATATCGATAGATAAGATTTTGTTTGATGAATCAGGCCACAATGTTGTTGGTAACAGAAGCGAATGAAGCTGCCTCGACCCACTTCGTGAAGTAATCAATTGCAACCAAGATGAAGCGGTGTCCATTAGAAGCTATAGGTTTGATCTCTCCAATCATGTCAATGCCCCACATTACGAATGACCAAGGAGCGGTTAGGACATTTAGAAGAACTGGAGGTACATGTACCTTGTCAGCATAGATCTGACACTTATGACAGGCTCGTGAATGCTGATGACAATCTGCTTCCATGGTGGACCAGTAGTATCTTGCCCATAGGATCTTTTTAGCCATCGTGTGCCCACTAGAATGGGTGCCAAAGGTACCTTCGTGTAAATCAACCATGATCTTATCCGCCTCACCCTTGTCTATGCACCAAAGAAAAGTAGAGTCATGGTTGCGCTTATAGAGAACTCCGTTATCGAGGAAGAACTTAGCAGAGAATCTTTTCAGGAATTTCTTGTCGTTGACTGAAGCTCCCTCCGGATATTCTTGGACCTCGAGATATCTCTTAATTTCATAGAACCAAGGCTTATCTACTACTTCTTCAGTATCAATCTCATGACAGTAAGCTGGTTCGTCCATCCTCTCTATGGTGATTTGAGGAGCCTCATTACCCCACCTGATTTTGAACATGGATGAAATATTGGCTAGCGCATCTGCTAGTTGATTTTCCTCTCATGGAAAATGCTCGAAGGCAATTTCCTAAAAGTATGGGATTAGATTAGATTCTTTGTAGGGGATGAGATTAGATTCTTCGTGTCCCATTCTCCTTTGATCTGGCTGATGACTAAGGCTGAGTCTCCAAATACCCTTTAGGACTTGATTCCCAAATTTATGGCAGCTTTGAGACCCATAATACACACTTCATATTCTGCCATATTATTGGTACAATTAAAACACAGTCTAGCCGTGAAGGGAGTATGGCAACCTTCAGGGGATACGATCACAAAGCCTATGCCGTTGCCGAGGGTGTTGGAAGCTCCATCAAAAACCAAGGTCCATCGGGATCCTTGTTCAAGTCCGTCATATGGTATAAGTTCTTCACCATTGTTTACCAACATGATGTCTTCATCTTGGAATTCAAAATTCATGGATTGATAGTCATCCACAACCTGATGAGCCAGGTGATCAGCTATCACACTTCCCTTTATTACTTTCTGGGTAGTGTATTGAATTTCGTATTCAGTCAGGACCATCTGCCATCTTGCTATTCTCCCAGAGAGGGAGGGCTTCTCAAATATGTACTTAATTGGATCCATCTTGGATATCAATAAGATAGTGTGGGTCAACATATATTGTCTTAGTCGGTGAGCAGCCCATGTCAGAGCGCAACAAGTTTTCTCAAGAAGTGAATATCTGGTTTCACAGTCGGTAAACTTTTTGCTTAGGTAGTATATTGCATGCTCTCTTCGGCCAGACTCGTCATGCTGCCCTAACACACACCCTATTGAATTTTCTAAGACAATTAGATACATGATCATAGGTCTTCCCTCAACTGGCGGTATCAAAATAGGAGGCTCTTGAAGGTACTCTTTGATCCTATCGAAGGCAGCCTGGCAGTCTTTGTTCCATTCCACCACTTGATCTTTCTTCAGTTATTTGAAGATTGGTTTACAAGTAGCGGTTAGATGGGAAATAAACCTGGCGATATAGTTTAGTCGTCCTAAGAATCCCCTAACTTCATTCTCAGTGCGAGGAGTAGGAATTTCTTGTATTGCTTTTACCTTTTCAGGGTCCACTTCGATACTTTTTCCGCTGACAACGAAGCCTAAGAACTTGCTGGACCTCACTCAAAAAGTGCATTTATTCGGGTTCAGCCTTAGTTTGTATTTCTTTAGTCTTTCAAACAGTTTCTGCAGATGGTCAAGATGTTCCTCTTCAGTTTCAGATCTGGCTATCATATCATCCACATAGACCTCTTTCTCGTGATGGATCATGTCATGAAACAAAGCTACCATGGCACGCTGATAGGTTACCTCGACGTTCTTCAACCCAAATGGCGTAACTTTGTAACAGAACGTACCCCACTGTGTGACGAAGTTTGTTTTCTCCATGTCCAAGTGCCACTTTGATTTGGTTGTATCCGGAGAAACCATCCATGAAGGAAAATATTTTATGCTGTGCAGTGTTGTCAACCAGAATATCAATGTGGGGAAACGAGAAGTCATCCTTGGGGCTTGCTCTATTCAACTCTCTAAAGTCCACACACATACGTACCTTTCCGTCTTTTTTAGGTACTGGAACAACGTTGGCGGCCCATTGTAGATATGATGTGACAGCTAAGAATCCAATGTTGAACCGCTTCATGACTTCAGTCTTGATTTTCTCTAACATTTTTGGCCGCATGCGATGGACCTTCTGTTTTACCGGAGGGCAGTCTTCTTTTGTCGGTAGATGATGAACCACAATATCAGTGTTGAGTCGTGGCATGTCTTTGCATGACCAAGAAAAGACCTCAACATAGTCATGTAATAACTGAGTTAAGCGCTTCTTGACACTAGGCTCCAGGTTGGCACCTACCTTGACTTCTTTCTTGTCCTCTTCGGTACCTAAGTTAACTGTTTCAACCAACTCTTCATGGGGCTGTATGGTCCTTTCTTCCTGTTGCAATAACCTGGCTAGTTCCCCTAGTACCTCACAATCTTCCTCACCTTCTTCTTTGGCTTGGTAGATCGTATTTTCAAAGTCATGATAGGCCATAGCAGAATCGTTACCCATGGGATCCTGGGTGGATGTGGATCTGCGTTTTGATATGTGAGTGTGTAAGAGCATAGCTATCTTTGAAAAAATTAAAAGGTAGAAAAAGAGCGTAAAATTTGCATGCAAAAACGTCCATGATTTATTGATGACATATGAAGATGAAATAACAACCCTCACAAATGGACCATTGTGCCTCAGGTAAGACACAAGGTTTTAAAGTCTAAATTTTTTAATTATTACAAGTCCGACAAAAAATTTAAAAGACAATTACTCTTGAATAAAAGTAATAGGGACAAATTATTTGGCTTCCCAATTGTTGAGTCCTCCGCCGATGGTAGGAAAGATCCACTCGTCCATGTCACAGCTGCCACCATTGTCTTCCATTGCGTTGACTCCCTGATTGCTGATACGTAAAGGTGGTCCCCCAGCGCGAGTTCGTCGAACAACTCATTGTGCCTCCGAAGTAAAACCCAAACCAAATTTGTTGGATTTGTAGGGAATATCCAGAAGTTTGCCCTAGATAGTGCATCCACCTTCCTCAATCAATGCTCTAGCATCTTTCAGAGAGGCTATTTTCAATGGCGGTCTGGTAAGTTTTGGAGTCTTGGTAGTAGTCTTGGCTGCCGCAACTGTTTGTGGGACCTCATCAAAGTTCTGACATGGAGTCTCAATGAACTCACCATCCATTTCCATGTACCTGAAAAAATTCAGGTTGCTAACTGTGATACGATGGGAGAACTGACTTGGGTGTTTTGCGTTTTATTGCAAAAGTTGCGGTTAGCAAGAGTCGCCACCGACTTTTCTTTTATCCAAAAGGAAAGGTTGAAAAGAACAGGAAATACCTTTGAGATTGTTTCTTAAGTTCGGGGGGTAGATTATGAAAAAGGAAGGTATTAGGACCCTTTTCATCCATTGTTATCTATGGGCTCTTAATTGCCTGCTAGATCACTTGCTTTTGTTTGAAAATGTTCTTTGTGTGGCTTTTGAAAGTATTTTGAAAAGGCGCTATCGTTTAGGAAAACTTTGTAATAGTTCTCGTTCGTAAGAACGTATATAAAGTGTTTGGCTTTTTAAAATATTTCATGTTTGGAAAATGTTTTGAAAGTGTTTTTTTGAAAGTGTTGGTCTTTGTTTTGAAAATAAGCAAGGAGGTTTGATTTGAAAGTGAGCAAGCAACTAGGAATAATCTACCTACTCAAAAGTATTAGTTCATTTCTTCCTTTACTTTGATATTTCTATCTTACCATTTATTTGGTAAGAAGCCTTATCTTTTGATGTAAAGGGACGGGCGTGGGTCATCGTATAGCCATGATAACAATGTTATGAGATATCTTAGCATTTTTCTTTGAAGGACTAAGATCATTTTTGAAAGGCAACATTGATAGCGTCAACGAGGGACTATGATCTTGTATTTTTGATTGCTTTTCTAATACATACCACATGCATAATGTTGTACCCAAAATTTGCCCTCTCATTTATCAAGAATTTGCTTACAAGATCTCCTTTGACTCAAGACTGCATTAGGGTTGATCAGCTCAAGACACCTCCTTAAGGACTGATGACCAAAATCAGGGTTTGAGATTGCACAAGGATATTTGAACTTCCAATGCCCCATATGACTTTAATGGATCATTATGGACCCTAAATATTGCTCATGTCAAGTTTCAAGCCTTGGATCACACTTTTGCTCAGTCAATTGAGCAATTGACCTAAAAATCAACTGTATTGGGAAAAAAAGTCAACCATGGCCAATTTACAGTCAAACATCATAATTTTTGATCCACATCAACATTTTAAACTCATATGTATCATTTGATCAAGTTTGGACCATATTTCCTCAAGAAATTTGATCAAATCTCCAAAAGGGCAAAATGGTCAAAATTAGGGTTTTGACTGGGAAAAGGTAATTTCTGATTTTTGACCTAGAAAATGATCAATTGGTTTAAGGCATGATCTCAAGAGTCCAATTGCATAATTTTGACCAATGACATGGCTCAAAACATTGCTCAAGACCAATGGATTGCCAGATGAATTTTCAGTCAACTGATCAAAAGTCAACTGTACACTGAAAAGTCAAACTTTGACTTTTTGGTCAAAATTCAATGTTGTAGCGGTGAAAATCGGAGATCGAGCTATTAATTAACTCGACTCACAAAAGCAAGAGTCGCCACCGCGATTTATTATTTCCAAGGGAAAAGGGAAAAGTGCGAAATAAAACCCTAAAATATGCAATGTGAAATAATACTTAAAAGTAATGAAAGTATAATGCATTTTGAAAAGAGATCTAGAGTCCGGGGGTTGGTTATGCAATGGGAAGGTATTAGCACCAAATGCATCTATAGTATCCTATAGGAACCTTTTGAAATATCTGTTTATTAAAATTGTTTGTTTGATTAAAATGGTTTGTTTGGCTAAAATGGGTGTGGACGAGATTTTGAAGATACGACGACCTAATGTCGAAGTTTTGACTTAAAAGGTGTGAGTTTAAAAATTGAGTTTTTTTGTCTTAATGAATTAAAAAAAAGAATAAATTAAAAGGAAAATATTTTTATGTCTTTTTATGTTAATATTAAAAATGATGAAAAGGAAAATAAATGAAAGATAGAAACAACGTACTGCTGCAGGCAAAACAGAAAGGATCAGAAGTTCTGAAACCAGGCGCGCTGTGACTCAGAAGAAAACGTCAGTGGGATCAGAAGCTCTGACCTGGTACACTCTGAGGTCCTGCAAGACACGTTAGTAGAAAAACACAGAAGTTCTGGATTGCTATGCTCTGAAGTCCCGCAAGACATCTTAGAGGAAAAAACACAGAAGTTATAGATTGCTATATGCTGAACTTCTGAATGTTAGAACAGTGACAAAACATTAGAAGCTCTGTGCGTGTCAAAATAGTGGGAAGAAATCAGAAGTTATGTATGGTTCTAAGCCAGTGAATAAACAATCAGTAGTTCAGTGTGTTATCATTGCATGAAAATCAGAAGTTCAGTGTATTTGACATGTAAGGAGAACTTAGAAGTTTTGTGTTGTGTTTAGAATAATGAGTTAATCATCAGAAGTTCTGTGTGTTATCAGCATGTGAAAATCAGAAGTTCTACGTTACGTTTCAACTCTTTTCTCATATTAATTAGCACGTCAGCAACTTATTATGTTCTTTTTAAACAGCAAATCAGAAGGATAACAACACAAAAGTTTATAGAAGTTCTAATCCTAATCCTGAGTCTAGGCCTAATCAAGAAGTTCTAATCCACAGTTTTTGTACTTATGCACTGATATGGACAACATTAATTGAGATATTTACATATTAATGATGTTCAGAACGAAAAAAAAACAAGCAAAGTCAGAAAGACTTACCTTGAACCTGGAGCGTTCTTGGAGCTTTGAGTTGCTGTCTTTGGATGTTCTGAGTCAGCAAGAGAAACGGAAGAGGAAATGCCAAGCTCTATGATTCAAAAGGAAGAATAAAGGTTTTGGTTTTCTGTTTGGGATTTCTGGATTTTTACGAAAGGTTTCACATGTTTCTTTTCTCTTTTGATAATTCTCTCTTTCCAAAAGCCAGCCATCCCCCTTGAACGTGTGATGGAGCAAAGTATTTATAGATGGGTTTGTTGTGGTTTTGGGGGGAAAACAAATGGGATTCAAACCTTTTTGGTATACTGTTCCAATGCTTTTTAATCACAGTTTTCTTATGCTAATTTGATGCAAATACAGGGTTTGAGAAAGTGCAGGCGTGGTCTGGGTCAGCAGCTGACTGCAGCACTGTAATGTAGCAGGGAAACAGGTTACTTAAACGAGGTTTTGGGATTTGGTGATGTTCTGATCACAGAAGATCTGAAGCGTAACCTCTATGTGCTGAAGAGTCACGTTCTGATGGAAGATTGTATTCTGAACCACGTTTGCAACTTCTGATTGCACTTGCATGGAGGCTGAAGAGCCATGTTCTGATTGAAGGCTATGTTCTGAACCAAATTTGCAACTTCTGACTGCACTTGCATGGAGGCTGGCTCAGAAGTTCTGAAGTATCACATACTCTTAACACTTAGAAAATTTGATTTTTCCAAAGTAACTTCTGACTCCTGATTTTTTGATGAACCAATCTCATGTCTTGATGAAATAAAATTGTTGAAACTTGATTTGATCTGAAAGTCAAAGTTTGACTTTTCAGTGTGCTTTTGACCATTTTGCCCTTGCGGATGACTTTCTTGAAAAATTGCAGTTCAAGGCTTGGAATTGGATGGAAGCAAACTTGATCTTTCTTCGCACTCCAAAGCATCTTGATGCACATGCGAACCCGTGATGATGAAATCTTGTTTATGCTCTGAGAAAGTTGTGGAGAAGCTTGAGACCACTTGTCGAACAAGGCATGGAAATAAACACACGATTCCCCTGATGAATCAGTCTTCAAGAATCAACGATCAACTGTACTTCTGGCTTGAGAGATTCTGAACCCTAATCGAGGTGTGACGCCTAATGCTCTTGATTCAGATCTGTTTCATGCAAATGAAATCAAAGAAACGAAAAACACATACTTCGTACTTGAATAGAAGTTAGTGATACATAGGCTAAAAATGTTTAAAATACTTGAAAATTTCTGCATAGTCAATGCTCGAAGGTGAGAAGTTAAAATCGACCGTACTTCGTGACGTTGACTTTTGTATAAAAATGCAAACAATAAAAATGGGATCTTAAGTCAAAAATTGGGGTATGACAAATGTCAAAGATCACAATTCATCAAAGCATGTCAAAATATGAAACTTATTCATCAAGAAATCAAAAAGTCAATATTTCATTTTGAAAAGTCAAAGTTTTCTAACTTAGAAATTTTTCTAAGTGTTTAAACTTCATGTTTTTTCTTAACTTTGGGCCAATTTTTTACCATGATGCAAGATGATTCAAAATAAACTTCCAACATGAAAGTTGTAGATATCCATGAAATCTACAACTTTGATTCATACAATTACTTCCAAAAGTGCTTGGATCTCAAGTTATAATTTTAAGAATACATGATCATGAAACAAAACACTTAGTGAAAATTTGCCCTAATTTGGTCTGGATTTTGACCCAACTTCATGGCACTTTTTCATATAGTTCCAAAGGTAATATTCAAAAGTAATTCAAAGATGGGTTGTATATCACATTGCAATCTTTCTAAAATGTCCAAGAACTCTTTGAGATCATTTTTGAGTAGGGAGAATCGAAGAGATGAAGTTAGGGATTTATCACTTGAATTACAAGTCATTTTGTGATGAACAAATTCAAAATTCAAAGTTATGCTGCATAAAGTCTACTTTGCAGGACTCAAACTTGTTAGGAAATCCATAATTAATTGCTTGCACAACTGTTAGAGGTCTCATTTCAATCATTCAATGCAAGGCCATGCTTTATATTCATTTTGGGAAGAAAGTGCACATTGCCATTTTGATAAAGTGACTTTTTGCATAAAACTTGTTCTTGAGCCATGCACTTGTTCTCTTCTGATCATACATGTCTCATAACACAAGAGAAATGGTTTAGACACTTACAATCACTCAGCCCATGCTTGTACTTCACATTGAAACTTGTTTTCCCATTTTTCTTGAAAATCAAGTAACATAGCAAAAAGCTTGAAACTTGTACTTCTGACTTGCCAAACCACTTAAGAATCTTTGCTTATAGATACACAAACCATTTTCCACAAAACACACACATACTTGACCCATAAAAACACCAAGAGTTCAAAACTGCATCACATACCTCCATTGTTGCCCAACATGACCAAAAGTTTGAAACTCACATCTCCCTCGTGCGTTTTCAAGCCTTTTCGTTCCTAAAGTTTCTAAACATCATTTAGAACTCATCCCACACCCTGTTACAAGACTGTAACACCATTAACACCATCCTCCATTTTCAAAAACATAGCTTTGCACTTGGACTTCTCCAGAACTCCTCAGGCACTTTCAGCTCAAGCTAATCATCCCATTAGCTTCCTGGGAACTTGAGGAAGCTAACCCAATCATTGGAACTCACTGAAAGCTTCTCAAACTCCAAACCCGATACCCTCTTGCAAGGTAAGTTTTCTAACTTTGGAACTTTCATACATGCATCATCAATGAATTATTTGTGAATGAAACATGTAGGTATCATTGCCCTAAAGCTAACCATGTCCATAGTTTTCATTAATTTTGCTTGAGCTTAGAGAATTTTAAGATTGAAATTTTTGAGATTTTTATGGTTCAGAATAGGACCATTAAAATTCATGTTTATCTTTGAGCTATAATTATTTTGCTTTGCATTTTTGAAATCGTGAGGAAATTTGCTACAAGTTTCATATTTACAGTTTTCATTTTTGTTGACATTTGCATTCTGACTTTCTTTTTGGCAGCGCCTGGGCCTCTCCTGGGCCTGTTTTTTTTCTTCTTTTTTTTCTTCTTACTGTTAACCCCCTGTTTCACTTACACAGCCCCTGGCCCATTTTTATTTCTTTTCTTTATTTTTATTTATTTATTTTCTTAAATTATTTTATCTAAATATTAAAAAATCAGAAAAATATAAAAATACATTAGATTAATATTTCGATAAAGTTTAATTATTTTTTACACAAAAAATTATTATTTTATTTAATCAATACTTTATTTATTTTACAAATTGTTCTTGTAAATTTAATTAAAAATAGGGTTTTCGTTATTTCCTTTTACACCTTTTTAAAATATATTATTTTAATATAAAAAAGACCAAAAATATTTTATAATACTATAAATTAATTTTAAAGACAAAAATACCAAAAATATTCTTCTCATAAACTTAATTTATTTTTTTAATTAATATTTAGATTAGGATTTTATTTAAATTCTTTTCCTAGTAAATTTTAGTTTTACTTTTAGTTAATTATTTTCCCTTTAGTTAATTAGGCTAAAAACAAAATCCCCTTTTCTCTAAAAAAACCAAACAAATATCCACTTTCTTTACATTTATATTCTTGTACATTTATTTCATTTTGTACATTATTTATTCAATTCTTGTAACAATTCAATATGGTTGTAATAGATTAATTAAGTTTATTTTCTTGCAATCCCATTTATAATTTGTACACCCCTCCCACAAGTATTGTAATAGCGTAGTAATTTTAAATCCCGCAATTTATCGCTTTATATACAAATACTAGTTTTTAGGGTTTGTATGGAAAGAATAAAACCAATGCTTAGAAAACCCTAATCAAAGACAAAACCAAGCATGACAAACAATACACTAGCACACAAGCACCCCTAGGGTAAATCCACTTGGTTGCCTTACAAAATGACCATATTACGCATGTGAGGTATCTTAGAAAAAACAAGCAAAATACAAGATCATATTCCCTCGATGACGCTATCTAAGTTGCCTTTCAAATAATCTTAGTCCCTAAAAGAGAATGCTAAGATATCTTGCAACATTGCTAATCATGGTTATACGATGACCCACGCCCGTCCCGTTTACATCCAAAGATAGGGTTATTTACCAAATCAATGGTAAGATAACAATGTCAAAAGAAAAGGAAATGAACATGAAATACTTTTGAGTAGGTAGAATGCTCCTAATTACTTGCTCCATTTCAAAACAAAACATCTTTTCTACTTTCAAAACAAACACCTACACTTTCAAAAACATCTTACAAAACTTGAAAACATTTTCAAAAGATCAACATCTTTGTATACATTCTTACGAACGGGAATCATTACAAAGTTTGCCTAAACAATGGCCTCTTTACAAAATACTTTCAAAAACCACACAAAGCACAATTTCAAGAAAAAGAAAGTGATCTAGCAAGTAACTAAGAGCCCATCGAAAACCATGGATGAAAAGGGTGCTAATACCTTCCCATTTCAAGATCTACCCCCCGAACTCAAGAAACAATCTCAAAGGTCTTTCTTGTGCTTTTTCACATTTCCTTTTGGATAAAAGAAAAGTCGGTGGCGACTCTTGCTAACCGCAACATTTGCAATCAAATGCAAAACACCCAAGTCAGTTCTCCCACCGTATCACAGAACTGGTGACTCTGTTTGGGATAATTCTATAAGTGGGGTTACCTTAGGGTTAGATCACATTTACTTGCTTACATTATTTGACTTGTATGCTTTACATTATGGTTCTTTATTTGAGTTTGAATCCTCTACCCAGATTTGGGGATACCTTATAGGTAAGTAGCAATACATTGTGGAAACTGTGCGGGGTATACCGACATGGTCTAAGCAATAGCTACATTAGTGCGACATATTTGTGGATACCGGTAGCCTTTGTGTTAATCAAGGAGAATATGGGGCCATTGAGTGATGTCATGAAGCACTAATGAACTTTTAGAACCTTTACTTGACCAACTTGGCCTTTAGGATGTAGTGAGATGACCGGCTTTGGTGCATTCTGAAGTTGGTAGATACTCGATACTACACTCATTGAGGTTTGGTTTTTTGGGATATTTCGGTTGCCATTAAAGAGGCTTGTGCTGAAATAATGCTCAAGGAAACAAACCAGTGATATTGAGCTCCTTAGAACCCGATTACTATTACTAGGACAGGTTTGAGCTAACTAAACTTCAAGAGGGTAGTTACCTATAAGACTCCATGCAAGCCTAAACCTAGGGATTTGTTTGCTTTGTTTGTATATATTTACTTGTACATAACATCATGAACATCATAACATCATACTCACTCACTAACCATTTCAAGGATTTTGGGATTTATCTTTGTTCTGTTTTGTAGGACATGGATTCTATTCCCAGGAAAACCATTCAAGTCAATCTTGTAAGGATCCCTCCTCAACTTGAGGAGCTAACATCAAGGATTCCTGAAAATTCTCCATTCACCGAGAGACATGGTCGTCTACTCAACTTGGTCACCTCTAACACTGATGAAGACATAATGAAGGTGCTCTTTCAGTTCTTTAATCCCTTACACCATTGCTTCACATTTCTCGATCAACTTGTGCCAACTTTGGAATAATTCTCCCAACTCTTGAGGATTCCCATTCTCAATCAACTACCTTTAAATGGTATGGAAAGAGATCCAAATCTAGAAGAGATTGATCAAGCTCTACACTTGCAACCATCTGATGACACAACTTATTGGGAAATAAGGAGTGGTGTCAAGGGTTTCCTAGAAAAGTTCTTGTTTGAGAAAGCCCAAAACTGTTGGAACTTTTTGGATTTACAAGCTTTTGAAGAAATTGTTGCTCTCCTCATCTATGGGATGATTTTGTTTCCAAATCCCGACCAACTCGTAGATGTGAACACCGTCAAAATCTTCATATCCCGCAACCCGGTGCTTACTTTACTAGGGGATATCCTACATTCTTTTCACACCCGCACTATGAGGAAAAGAGGTATCTTTATGTGTTGCACTCCTCTCTTAGAAAGATGGTTTATTTCGCATCTTCCTCAATCTGTATTGAAGAACGAGCAAGGTTCAAGGTGGTCACAAATGTTGATGACACTCAAACAATCAGACACTCAATTGTGTTCCCGATCCATAGAGAATGTTACTATTATCGACCGTTGTGGAGAATTCCCTAATGTCCCTTCACTTGGCATTAGGGGAAGTATCACCTACAACCCCTGCTTAGCCTTAAGACAGTTTGGTTACGCTCGAAGGGATGGCCCACATGAGATGCTCATTCAAGGTTTGGTATTTGACTACGAGAATGACGATCAAGGTCTTCGCCAGAGATTCATCCGAGCTTGGAGAATGTTGAACAAGGTAGATAGCAAGACATTGGGGCATAAGAATTCCATCCCTCTTGAGCCTTACCTCAAATGGGTACGAACTCGTGCTCAGAGTCTTATAATGCCTTATCCCTCCATCTTCCCGGTGATCATGGAGCCTATTATGGAAGGAGATGTTCCATACACTATCCTACATCCTGACATGCCCACCTCTCTTGAAGACTTACAAAGATATTGAATACAACTCAAGGGGGAGCGAGACACTTTTGAAGCCCAAGTCTACGCTAGCGAGAAGAAGGTTTTGGAGCTCACTTAGAAACTTCATGAGGAGAAGACTCTGAATTCCTACATTGCACCAAAGAGGATGCGTACAACCTTTTTATCTTAGAGTTTTTTGTATTGTTTTTCCCAAAGAGGCATTGATGTACTCAAGCTTTAATTTATTAATATAACGTGTGTTTTCTTTTTGTCTAAAACAAATTTGAATCTTTAAAATCCTTGAAATCATTGCATATTCATTTACCATTCATCATAACATAAGCATGTTTCTTGCAACAAGTCTCCTCATCTTTCTACTGTTTATTTCAGTAAGATGGATCTCAAGAAAATGGTGAAGGACCTCCAAGCACAAAATGCTTAGTTTCAATATATGTTCTTAACTCTAGCCAAAGGACAAGAAGAGTTGAAGACCTTGCTGGTTGAAGAGAAAAAAAAGAAGACAAAGAAATTAACCGAAATTCTAAACATGGGAAGAAGATTTCAAGGTCAAGCAAGAAGGACCCTAGACTTTGCAACTTCATCTGGTGAGAAAGACAATCAAGATGGGAAAGGCAAAGAAGCAGTTGTCCAGCCAGATTCAGAAGAGGAAGAGGAAGAAGAAGATTATTCTGAAGAACAATATCCTCTAGCCAACGACAAGTATAAGCATCTAGAAGAACGGTTAAGCGCAATGGAAATTCAAAAAGTTCCTGGATTGGACTTTGAGGAGCTGGGTCTAGTATTTGGGATTGTCATTCCCCCGAAATTCAAAGCATATGTGTTCGCCAAATATGACGGAGTTTCATGTCCCAAAATGCATCTCCGGTCCTATGTGAGGAAAATCCAGCCTCATATCGCTGACAAGGATTTATGGGTACACTTCTTCCAAGACAGTCTGTCTGGAACTCAACTTGATTGGTTTTATCAGTTAGAAAGATCCAATGTTCATAACTGGGAAGATCTGGCCGCTGCCTTTTACAAACAATACCAATACAATGCTGATATTTCTCCCACCTGTACTCAACTTCAGAGTATGGTCATGGTTTCAAGTGAAGGCTTTAAAGACTATGCGCAAAAATGGAGGGACTTAGCAGGAAGAGTCCAGCCTCCCCTATCTGAAAGAGAGTTGGTAGACATGTTTTTGGGCACCTTGTCTGGTCCTTTCTTCAATCACTTAATTGAGAGTTCATTGGCAGATTTTATCGAATTGATACTGACCGGAGAAAGAGTAGAGGCCAGGATAAAGAATGGGAAGATTCAAAAAGATGCATCCTCTGCTGCCGTAAGGAAACCATTCATCAGGAAGAAAGAAGTTGTTGCTGTATATCCTCAGAGAAATCAAGATAGGGATGAACGCCATCCCTCGATGACGCTATCTAAGTTGCCTTTCAAATGATCTTAGTCTATAAAAGAGAATGCTAAGATATCTTGCAACATTGCTAATCATGGTTATACGATGATCCACGCCCGTCCCGTTTACATCCAAAGATAGGGTTATTTACCAAATCAATGGTAAGATAACAATGTCAAAGGAATAGGAAATGAACCTGAAATACTTTTGAGTAGGTAGAATGCTCCTAATTATTTGCTCCATTTCAAAACAAAACATCCTTGCTATTTTCAAAACAAACACCTACACTTTCAAAAACATCTTACAAAACTTGAAAACATTTTCAAAAGATCGACATCTTTGTATACATTCTTACGAACGAGAATCATTACAAAGTTTGCCTAAAGAATGGCCTCTTTACAAAATACTTTCAAAAACCACACAAAGAACAATTTCAAGAAAAAGCAAGTGATCTAGCAAGTAACTAAGAGCCCATCGAAAACCATGGATGAAAAGGGTGTTAATACCTTCCCATTTCATAATATACCCCCCGAACTCAAGAAACAATCTCAAAGGTCTTTCCTGTGCTTTTTCACATTTCCTTTTGGATAAAAGAAAAGTCGGTGGTGACTCTTGCTAACCGCAACATTTACGATCAAACGCAAAACAACCAAGTCAGTTCTCCCACTGTATCACAAAATTGGCGACTCTACTGGGGATAAATCTAAAAGTGGGGTTACCTTAGGGTTAGATCACATTTACTTGCTTACATTATTTGACTTGTATGTTTTACATTATGGTTCTTTATTTGGGTTTGAATCCTCTACCCGGATTTGGAGATACCTTATAGGTAAGTAGCAATACGTTGTGGAAACTGTGCGGGGTATACCGACATGGTCTAAGCAATAGCTACATTAATGCGACATATTTGTGGGTACCGGTAGCCCTTGAGTTAATAAAGGAGAATACGGGGCCGCTGAGTGATGTCATGAAGCACTAATGAACTTTTAGAACCTTTACTTGACCAACTTGGCCTTTAGGACGTAGTGAGATGACCGACTTTGGTGCAGTCCGAAGTTGGTAGATACTCGATACTACACTCATTGAGGTTTGGTTTTTTGGGATATTTTGGTCGCCATTAAAGAGGCTTATGCTGAAACAATGCTCAAGGAAACAAACCAGTGATATTGAGCTCCTTAGAACCCGATTACTATTACTAGGACATGTTTGAGCTAACTAAACTTCAAGAGGGTACTTACCTATAAGACTCCATGCAAGCCTAAACCTAGGGATTTGTTTGCTTTGTTTGTATATATTTACTTGTACATAACATCATGAACATAATAACATCATACTCATTCACTAACCATTTCAAGGATTTTGGGATTTATCTTTGTTCTGTTTTGTAGGACATGGATTCTATTCGCAGGAAAACCATTCGAGTCAATCTTGTAAGGATCCCTCCTCAACTTAAGAAGCTAGCATCAAGGATTCCTGTAAATTCTCCGTTCACCGAGAGACATGGTCGCATACTCAACTTGGTCACCTCCAACACTGATGAAGACATGATGAAGGTGCTCTTTCAGTTCTTTGATCCCTTACACCATTGCTTCACATTTCCCGATTATCAACTTGTGCCAACTTTGGAATAATTCTCCCAACTCTTGAGGATTCCCATTCTCAATCAACTACCTTTCAATGGTACGGAAATAGATCCAAAGCCAGAAGAGATTGCTCAAGCTTTACACTTGCAACCATTTGATGTTACAACTAATTGGGAAACAAGGAGTGGTGTCAAGGGTTTCCTAGCAAAGTTCTTGTTTGAGAAAGCCAAAAACTGTTGGAAATCTTTGGATTTGCAAGATTTTGAAGAAATTATGGCTCTCCTCATCTATGTGATGATTTTGTTTCCAAATCCTGACCAACTCATAGATGTGAACGCCGTCAAAATCTTCATATCCCGCAACCCGGTGCCTACTTTGCTAGGGGACATCCTACATTATTTTCACACTCACACTATGAGGAAAAGAGGTATCCTTATGTGTTGCACTCCTCTCTTGGAAAGATGGTTTATTTCACATCTTCCTCAATATGTATTGAAGAACGAGCAAGGTTCAAGGTGGTTACAAAGGTTGATGACACTCAAACATTCAGACATTCAATTGTGTTCCCGATCCATAGAGAATGTTACTATTGTCGACCGTTGTGGAGAATTCCTTAATTTCCATTTACTTGGCATTAGGGGAGGTATCACCTACAACCCCTGCTTAGCCTTAAGACAATTTGGTTACGCCCGAAGGGATGGCCCACATGAGATGCTCATTCAAGGTTTGGTATTGGACTACGAGAATGACGATTAAGGTCTTCGCCAGAGATTCATCCGAGCTTGGAGAATGTTGAACAAGGTAGATAGAAAGACATTAGGGCATAAGAATTCCATACCTCTTGAGCCTTACCTCAAATGGCTACGAACTCGTGCTCAGAGTCTTATGATGCCTTATCCCTCCATCCTCCCGGTGATCATGGAGCCTGTTATGGAAGGAGATGTTCCATGCACTATCCTATATCCTGACATGCCCACCTCTCTTGAAGACTTACAAAGAGATTGGATACACTTCTTCCAAGACAGCCTGTCTGGAACTCAACTTGATTGGTTTTATCAGTTAGAAAGAGCCAATGTTCATAACTGGGAAGATCTGGCCGCTGGCTTTTACAAACAATACCAATACAATGCTGATCTTGCTCCCACCCGTACTCAACTTCAGAGTATGGCCATGGTTTCAAGTGAAGGCTTTAAAAACTATGCGAAAAAATGGAGGGACTTAGCAGGAAGAGTCCAGCCTCCCCTATCTGAAAGAGAGTTGGTAGACATGTTTTTGGGCACTTTGTCTGGTCCTTTCTTCAATCACTTAATTGGGAGTTCACGACAGGTTTTACCGAATTGATACTAACCGGAGAAAGAGTAGAGGCCAGGATAAAGAATGGGAAGATTAAAAAAGATGCATCCTCTACTGCTGTAAGGAAACCATTCATCGGGAAGAAAGAAGTTGTTGCTGTATATCCTTAGAGCAATCAAGATAGGTCTGAACACCGTCCAATGGTGGGGGTTGTCATGATTCCTAAACCCGCACCTGCTCAGCAAAGAAGCAACCAGCCAAGAACAGAAAGACCAGTCAGACAGTTCACCCGAATTAATATGACACCATCTCAAGTATTGTCGCATTTGTTAAGATCCAATCTAGTGACTTTGAAAGAAGCTCCAAAGAATCCTAACACAACCTCTCCTCATTATCATCCCAATGCCCGCTGCGCATACCATTCTGAGAGTCCCGACCATGACACTAACATTTGTTGGGCTCTAAAATACAAAGTACAAGACCTGCTTGAAGCCAAAGAGATTGAATTCGACGCGCCATAAATTCCCAATGTAATCACTGCCCCTATGCCCAAGCACGACCGTAATGTCAACGCCATTGAGGAAGATATATTTGTTACTTCAGTTGATGAACTTGTGACCCCACTCATGACTATAAAAAAGAACTTGTTGAATGCCGGTGTATTCCCAGGCTGTGATGAAAGCTGTCATTTCTGTTTATCCTCGCCAACCAGCTATCCTTTGTTAAAAGCAGGCGTTCAATGCCTAATAGATAACAAAGAGATTTTGTTTGAGAAGACTTCAATTCCAACTAATGATATTTCCATCGTGAGCATTTCCGACAATTCTTCCAGGGTCTCCACCAAAAGACCCGTTAGAATTACACCAGTTCCTAAAGTAGCTCCGTTGATAATTACAATGCCTGGACCAATCCCGTATTCATCAGACAAAACCGTCCCATGGAATTATGGAGGTGATATCTACTACCACGGTATCAAGCAAGATTGGCCAGCTGCTGAAAATTTAAGTTCTGAGAAAGTTGACTCTGATATCAGAACATCGCAGGGACTAGCAAGATAACCTGCAGTGGAAGGGTATTCTCTCCAGAAATTTCTCCTCCAAAAGCTATTTCTGGACCCGTAATCATTGTTGTTGTTGTTGTTGCTCCTCCAAAATCTATTCCCAGTCCTGCAATCATCTCTGCTAATACTCCTGTTGAGAAAACTGTTGTGATCCCTGTTATCACCCCTACTGACATTCCTGCTGCCGAGTCAACCAAGACTCGAGGTAAAGGTATTCTGGTTAAGTCTGTCTGGACGAAGGAACAATCAGTAGCTATCCCTGAGACCTCCCTAAAAGTGATGGAGGAAATTCTAAATATCATAAAAAGAAGTGACTACAACATAGTCGAGCAACTGGGGAAAACTCCATCAAAAATTTCCATGCTGACTTTATTATTATGTTTCGAGGCTCATGCAAAGGCCTTGGTAAAATTCCTGAAAAATGCCCATGTACCCCAAGAAACATCTGCCGATCAGTTCCAAGACTGCGTAGCCAGCTTGATTGCAGATAATGGCTTAGGTTTTTCAGATGCTGATTTAACGCCAAGAGGGAGGAAGCATAATGAGGCAATACATGTCTCAGTCGAATGCAGGGGCACGACCTTGGCTCATGTTTTGGTGGACACTAGTTCGTCTCTGAATGTGTTACCTAAAAAGGCTCTTGATCGGCTTGACTGTGAAGGATTGACATTGAAACCGAGTAACATAGTAGTAAGGGCCTTTGACGGCTCAAAAAAGATGGTGCATAGGGAAATGGACATCCCCATAAAAGTTGGAACCCTAACATTTGATTCAACTTTTTATGTAATGTATATTCGCTCTTCACATTCCTGCTTATTAGGCCGACCATGGATTCATAATGCTGGTGCCGTTACTTCTACGTTGCATCAAATGCTGAAATATCCAATTCAAGGAAAAATCATCACCGTTCATGGAGAAGAAGAGTATATGGTCATCCATCTAAATTCTTTCAGATATGTGGAATTAGATGGTGAATTTATTGAAACTCCATTCCAGCACTTTGAAGAAGTCCCACAGACTATGGCAATAACCAAGGTTGTGTCTCAAGTCCCCAAGATTACAAGGCCTTCGCTCAAGATGTCATCTTTAAAGGATGCCAAGGCAGTCATAGAAGAAGGTGGGTGCACTATTTGGGGTCAAATCTTATATATCCCATACAAATCTGACAAATTTGGTATGGGTTTCAGTTCAGGAGCCCAGAAAGCTGTACGCTGCGCTCGTGCCGGAGGACCACCCTTGAAGATCAGCAACCACCAAGCCAACGCGGTAGAAGATGATGAAGACAGCTACAACCTAGAGGATTGGATTTTCCCAACTGTCAGTGGAGGGCTCAGCAACTGGGAAGCTAGAGATTTTGTCCCGATCACATTTATCCCACAGTAATTTGTCTTTAAATTTTGTCGGATCTGTAATATTAAAACAATTCAGACTCTTAAAACCTTGTGTCTCACCCGAGGCACAATGGTCCATTTGTAAGGGTTATTATCTCATTTCCATATGACATAAATGAATCATGGATGTTTTTGCATACAAACTTTGTGCTCATTATTTTTCTTTTTACATTTTCATTTCTTTCAAAGATAGCTATACTCTTACACACACTCACACTCATAATGCAGGTCTACATCCACTCGGGATCCCATGGGTAACGGTTCTGCTATGGCCTTCTATGACTCTAAAAATCTAATCTACCAAGCCGAAGACGAAGGTGAGGAAGATTGTGAAGTACCAGGGGAACTCGCCAGGTTACTGTAACAAGAAGAGAGGACCATTCAGCCCCACGAGGAACCAGTGGACCCAATCAACCTAGGTACCAACGAAGATAAAAGAGAAGTCAAGGTGGGTGCCAATCTGGAACCCAGTGTCAAAGAGCATCTGATTCAGCTGCTACATGATTATGTTGAGGTCTTTTCCTGGTCGTATGAAGACATGTTAGGACTTGATGCAGATATCGTGGTACATCGTCTACCTACGAAAGAAGACTGTCCACCAGTAAAACAAAAGGTCTGTCGCATGTGACCAGACATGTCAGAGAAGATCAAAGCAGGAGTCATGAAACAAATCAATGCCGGATTCTTGGCCGTCACCTCCTATCCGCAATGGGTTGCCAATGTTGTTACCGTGCCTAAAAAGGATGACAAGGTACAAATGTGCATGGACTATAGAGATTTGAATTGGGCGAGCCCTAAGGATGATTTCCCACTTCCCCATATTGATATTCTAGTTGATAATATGGCACAACACAAAGTGTTTTCCTTCATGGACGGTTTCTCAGGCTACATCCAAATCAAAATGGTGCTGGAGGACATGGAGAAAACAACATTTGTCACACAGTGGGGCATATTCTGCTACAAGGTTATGCAATTCGGGCTGAAGAACGCTGGGGAAACCTATCAACATGCCATGGTAGCTCTATTTCACGACATGATACATCACGAAATAGAGGTCTATGTGGATGACATGATAGCTAGATCTCAAACAGAAGAAGAGCATCTTGATCATTTACAGAAAATGTTTGAGAGGATAAAGAAGTACAAGCTGAAGTTGAACCCAAATAAATGCATATTTGGAGTGAGGTCTGTTAAACTCCTAGGCTTTGTCATCCACAATAAAGGTATCAGAGTGGATACCGCCAAGGTGAAAGAAATACAAGAGATGCCTGCTCCTCGTACTGAGAAGGAAGCCAGAGGGTTCTTGGGATGTTTAAACTACATTGCCAGATTCATTTCTCACCTGACAGCTACTTGTGAACCAATCTTCAAATTGCTGAAGAAATATCAAGTAGTCAAATGGAATGATGAGTGCCAAACTGCTTTCAACAAGATCAAAGAGTACTTGCAAGAGCCTCCTGTTTTGATGCCACCAGTCGAGGGAAGACCATTGTGTTAGACAATGTGACGGGTCTAGAAAGGGGGGGGGGGGGGGGGTTGAATAGATCCCTTTAAAATTTTTGCGCGTTTTGTAAAATTGTTTTTATCACAGAGCAACCACCCTGAATCTGATCGTCTAAAATTTACGTATTGGAAAGATCGGATATGCGAACCAACTTGATGAAAATGATGAGAATAGAATCATAATAAAAAATGAATATGATGAATCACTTTAGCAAGTTTAACAAGGTGTTAGTTATTACCAATTTGTTGCGGAGAAGATAAAGCAAATTTTGTGAGTTGTAAATTCACCAAACACTTGGTGTACGTACTACACAAGGTTTGGTTATACTCAAATTGTAGTGATTATAGCGATTCAAATGAATGCTATGTGAGTTTTAAATTTTAGTTATCACTATAGTTATCTTGTATGAATGAGAAAGTTAATAACTCACAAATTTAAGCAGATATAAATCAAATGCAGAAAACTAAAATGGACACAATATTTGTTAAGGCAGTTCACCCTGTCATCCTCGCGTGGGCTACTCTTCCCCCAATTCTAGAATCTATTATTAGGATATGAAATTAATTTTGCAAAGTTTGTAAGAGAAGATACAATCACCACAATTCAAAATCACTTGATGAATCTTATATGTTGCACTCCTCTTCCTTCGATTCCAGATGAATCAAGTATGCCAAATATTTAACAAACACTCCTTCTACTTTGAGTGATTTTGTACTCAAGAAAATTTGGCCCCAAATCCTTCTTCACAATCCTTCGGTTACCACTACCCGATTGAACACTCCACAGTCTTCCAATCCCTTAGCTCGGATGAATTCAATGAAGCAAAGATTTGTGATAAAACCGCCCAATTTTGGAGGACAAATCCCCAATGGTTTTATTAAAAAAAAACCACAAAGATCTCTACGCAAATCTAAAATTGCACTTTCAATTCGAACGTTATCAACACAGACCCAATAACTTGATCAACAAAAATGATTGTGTGTAGTTGTTGATAATTGATGAGAGGTTGAAGATGAAGAGAACTCTTGTGTATATCTTTCACTTTTTCTTGTTATTTGTAAAACAGAGGCCAAAATAATATTTATAGGTCATTCCCATGATGTAACAGCATAGCAGAAAAAAATGAGACAATTTAGCGATGCGTCGAGTCATGTAGGATATACAGAAGGCGTGCGCCTTCCCGAGCGAGAGAGATGTTGAAATTCCTTCAGTCATGCACCGTCTCATTGTTTTGATGTGCCAACTCATGTTTTTCTAGAACTATGCATCGATGCATAGAGAAGGCGTGCGCCTTCCCGAGCGAGAGATATTGAAATTCCTTCAGTCATGCGCCAACTCTTTCCCTGATGCGCCGACTCATGTTCTCCCAGAACCATGCGTTGATGCATAGAGGAGGCGTACGCCTTCCCGGATGTTTCCAAGCCAAAAACTTCTTCTCATGAGCCGACCTAAGGATCCATGAGCCGACTCATGCAGTCTGTTTTGAGATAAATGCTTGTTTTTGATGTTTCTCACTTACACGTGTTTGAAGCAAGATATATTTGCACATATAGGTTTTTGACAATCATAAAAACTCAGTTCTTTCACTTTTGCCCTCACATACTCCCCCTTGTTGATGATGGCAAAAATCACAAATATGAATCATCTTGCAAATCATCCAATTATCCTCCCCCTGAGATATTGCATATTTCTGCTGTAGCTGTATTCCTTTCCTTCTCCCCCTTTGACAACATCCAAAAGAAACAAGGACATGGATTAATATAACCAAAAACATAGAGTGACCAATATTTTTCAACTTTTCAAAAAGAGCACAAACTAACATACACACAATATGAAGCAAGTGAAAACGAAAATAGAAGCAATAAACAATAAAATAAAACAATACGATGTTCATAGTTACAAACCCAAAATAAAACACAAAGTAGTACGGGAAGTAAAGCAGTTTAATACAAAACTAAGATAACATAAGCATAATGAGCAAGAAATAAAGTTCCAAGCATTGACTAATGTTGTTGTTCCTCATTGTCTTGTGGTTGGTTTGGTGGAAAGCGAGCCATGAAAGCCGACTGAAAGTTTTCCAGGTTTGAGTTTTGTGTTACCATCATTTCATGAAGAGTGTTATATCGGTGGTCTTGCAGGCTAGCATAATCATTGAACTGAGTGTTTTGAAGGTTGACTATTCCAACAAGATTGTTAATTCGTTCAGTTGCTAATGCCATGTCTTCATGATGGTGGACGTGCATTTCCTCAAGTTTGCGCATCACTTCATCATAGGATCTATGAGGCTCATGGTCATCATTTCCGTTGTCGGTTTCTTCCTCTTCTTCAGCACTTTCTAGATTCTCAGTATCAACTTCATCGCCCTCAGCATCTTCCATTTCATCATCCTATCCAACATCTTCATTTTGATCCATTACCGAGTTAGACTTCACAAAGTACTTGTACTTACCAATCTGGGGATTCCATTGATGACCCATAAGTGCGAGAGTTTTGGAGGTCAAATCTGAATCTGGCATAATAGGTGTAAGTGAAATACTAGTAAGATCAAGGTTTGCTTGACTGAGAATTCCATGAATGAATGATGGATACCCCAAGGCAGATCCTCTAGGGGAATCCCTTAATGAAAATAATCGGCTAGTGATGTAATACGACCAATTTATCTTAATTTTGTTCAGAATTACCCAAATTAACATAAGTTCAGGTTGATCAATACGGGACAACCCACCCTTTTTGGGGCGAATTATCCTTGACACAATCCATTGCATAATTCGAGCCAGAGGAACCAATTGACCTGTTGTGACAGTTTTTGGAAAAGCAATACTTTGCACAAAATTATCAGGATATAGTCGTTTTAACATGGAGTTCAAGGCATGTTTGAAGTCATAGTCTGCAGGAAGCTTAGGGTCGGTGATTTTAACAGTATTAGTGTCAACGGGGAACAACTCAAAAGTTTTCCAAATTTTATTATCTACTTTGACAACCTTATCAGCGATTTTGTATGAAAATTGATAATCAGAGAATTTACCTTGTATACCCGTATAGATTACCTTGACGAGTGCCTCGTTGTAGTCTCCATCCAACTCAAGTAATGGAAACACCTTTTGATGGCCCAACAATTCCACCACATCTGAGATATGCAGGCGTTTGAGAGTGTTACGGAAGGCATATAATTTACTAACCAACCTTCTTCTAGAAAACTTTTCATCATATTTTTCAGTGAGATCAGAAGGAAGAAATGACAGAGGAGTAACTTGAGTTTGATTTGAAGATATACCTATGATACTCCTTTTCTTTGTTGCCCTAGAAACCATGGATGAAGGTTTAGAGAGATTTAAAGTTGAAGTGACACAATGGGTTTTTAGGGTTTTGAGATTTTGAGAGGGAGGCCAGATGAGGGAACAACAACATATCAAAAATGATGCATGCAATTTGAGCCACACAATATAAACTATGGTATGATGGTCTGCCAAACTGAGAAGCGTCGACCTATGCAGGGATGCGTCGATGCATTCCAGTAAGATAGGTGTAAATGAGTTTCTCAACCAGGTGTGCACCGACCGATCAAAATTTTAGGTAGGCTCATGTATGCAAAGTTTTGAAATTTATTGTATGTCATGGAATGTAGGTTTTGTAGACATTAATTGAACATAGTAAACAAGTACGCATGCACAGAAGCAATAAGACACAAAGCATTTAATCATTTCATAGCACCAATATTTAAGCACAATGATCACTAATGAGAAAGAGTAGGAAGGATATTACCGAACATATTTGAATGACACGATGCCCTCACATGTCGCTAGCCCAAGATGATATTCACGAGTCATAGATATACAAAGATAAATAAAGGAAATGCAACTCATTTGAGTTGCGATCTATCTGAAATATCAAGGACACCGAGTTCCCTACGAATGTGAAAGAATGGTTCGGTCGCAAATGGTTTTGTAAAAATATCGGCAAGTTGATTTTTGCTATCAACGTGCTCAAACACGACTTCACCTTTCTCTACATGATCCCTAAGGAAGTGGTGCCTAATTTCAATATGTTTAGTGCACGAGTGTAGAACTGGATTTTCGGTTAGATTGATGGCACTTGTGTTATCATAAAATATTGGAATATGATTAAGTTTTAAATTATAGTCGAGTAATTGTTGTTTGAGCCACAAAATTTGAGCATAACAATTACCGGATGCAACATATTCTGCCTCGGCCGTTGACAAAGCAACTGAAACTTGCTTTTTGCTATGCCAACTAACTAAGGAGTTTGAAAAAAAATGACAAGTGCCACTTGTGCTTTTCCTATCCAATTTGCAACCTGCAAAGTCAGAATCAGAATAGCCAACCAAGGAACAATCACTACCCTTGGAGAACCAAAGTACATACTTAGGAGTACCACAAAGATACCTAAGTATACATTTTACAGCTTTTAGATGACTCTCCTTAGGACAAGATTGATATCTAGCACACATTCAAACACTAAACGTAATGTCGGGACGATAAGCGATAAGATAAAGAAGGGATCCGATCATACCTCTATACCTTTTTACATCAACCGGCTTACCATGTTCATCCCAATCTAGGCTAACCGCGGTAGGCATTGGAGTGTCAATAACTTTTGAGTTTTCCATATCGAAGCGCTTGAGCAACTCGTAGCAATACTTCGTTTGGATGACAAAAGTTCCTTCCTCGAGTTGTTTGATTTGAAGACCTAGGAAGTAGTTTAACTCCCCCATCATGCTCATTTCAAATTCACCCTGCATCACTTTAGAGAATTCTTTGACCAAGGTGATGTTAGTAGACCCAAAAATGATATCATCAACATAAATTTGCACTAAGATGGAATGATTTCCTTGGCGCTTAATGAAGAGGGTTGTATCAACCTTCCCTCTAGAGAATCCCTTTTCTAGTAAGAACTTGCTAAGCAGATCATACAAAGCCCTAGGGGCTTGCTTAAGACTGTATAAAGCACATTTAAGTTTATAAACATGTTTAGGAAACTTGTAATTTTCAAATCCGGGAGGTTGAGATACATATAATTCTTCATTAATATAACCATTTAGGAATGCACTCTTAACATCCATTTGAAATAGCTTAAAGTTTTGTGAGCATGCATAAGCTAATAAAAAGCGTATAGCCTCGAGTCGAGCAACCGGAGCATAAGTTTCCTCATAGTCAATGCCTTCCTCTTGGTTATACCCTTGAGCAACAAGACGCGCCTTGTTGCGAATTATGATTCCGTTTTTGTCAAGTTTGTTCCTAAATACCCATTTAGTACCAATTATTCGATGGTCTCACGGTGGGGGGACAAGGTCCCAAACCTCATTTCTCTTGAATTAGTTTAATTCTTCTTGCATTGCCAAAAACCAATGTTCATCGAATAAAGCCTCTTTAGGGTTTTTAGGCTCAATTTGAGAGACGAATGTGAAATGATAACAAAAGTTACTTATCTTAGACCGTGTAGTTACTCCCTTTGATATGTCTCCAAGAATGTTGTCAATAGGATGATCCTTGGTTTCTTTCCACTCCAAAGGAGGAGTTATTTCATTTGTTGGTTGAGTGTCTTCTTCTTCTTTGCTAGACACATGATCCATCTCCCCTTTTTCTTTCTCAAGTATGGGCTCATTACTCTTTTCATCTTGATCATTGAGTATCCTTTCCGAAGAAGCACCTGCACCATTAAAAGAAATACCCTTTTCGACCATTTTTGGACAGGATTCATCAAAGGAAACATGTAAAGATTCTTCCACAACTTGTAACCTTTTATTAAATACCCTATATGCTTTTCTACATTGAGAGTATCTGAGAAAGATACCTTCATCGACTTTTGAGTCAAATTTGCCAAGATTTTCTTTACCATTATTTAATACAAAACATTTACAACCAAAGACATGGAGATGAGAAATATTTGGTTTTCTACCTTTCAAAAGTTCATACGGTGTTTTGTTGAGCATATGACGTATCAAGATCCTATTTAGCACATAGCAAGCCGTATTGATGGCATCGGCTTAAAAGTATTTTGGAAGACCATGTTCATTGATCATAGTTCTCCCAAGTTCTTCTAGAACACGATTTTTACGCTCAACAACTCCATTTTGTTGAGGTGTTCTAGGAGCATAAAAATTATGATCAATGCCATTTCTTTCACAATATTCATCAAAAAATTGATTTTCGAATTCGCCTCCATGGTCACTTTGGCTGGTAACAATTTTTGTATTCAACTTGTTTTGAGATAATTTGGCAAATTTTTCAAAAGCATAGAAAGTGTCACTTTTGTTTGCTAAGAATATCGTCCAAAAAAATCTAGAGTAGTCATCGACTATAACGAAGCCATAATAATTCCACCTAGACTTTGAATTCTAGATGGTCCAAATAGGTCCATATGGAGGAGTTCAAGTGGTTTCGTTGTAGAGATGACATTTTTAGATTTAAAAGAGACTCGTGTTTGTTTACCCATTTGACAAGCATCACATAGATGATATTTTGAAAATTTGATTTTGGGTAAGCCAATCATAAGATCTTTAGATATGATTTTATTTAGCAAATCAAAGTTAACGTGTGCTAATTGCCTATGCCAAAGCCATGAGTCTTCACTCATGGTGACTAAGCATTTAGCACCTGTTAGGGACACATCATTCAAGTCAAGCATATATACATTCCTTACCCTCAAGCCCTTAAACAAATCCTCTTTCTTATCGTTATGTTCGATTATGCATTCATCCTTTAGAAAAGAAATTTTATAACCTTTGTCGCATAATTGACTAATGCTAATAAGATTGTGTTTAAGGCCTTCAACTAATAGGGCATCTGAGATAGTGGTGGATGAGGGATTACCTACACTACCTTTACCGAGTATTGCTCCCTTGTTGTTATCACCATAAGTAACAAAACCTTTCTTCTTTTCCACAAAGTCAAAGAATAGCAAAATGTCACCCGTCATGTGTCTTGAACAACCACTATCGAGAAACCATCTTCTCTCGAAAGGCTCAAGACATTCCACCTAAAATATCAAACATGGGAGATAGGTACCCAACATTCATTGGGTCCTTGAGTGTGAGTTAAACATTTGTTGCCTTTGGGGAACCATTGATATATCCCTTTAGATACTAAGAGTCTCCTAAATCGACATTTACTAATGGTATGTCCCTTCTTGCAACAATATAGGAAGGACATATCTAAGTGAGATCTACTCTTCCTATCTTGATCCCTTACTTCATAGGTATATTTTTGATATGGATTAATCATGATATTTCTAAAGTTTGAGTGATCGATAGTGTTGTACCCCAAAATTTTCCCTCCCATATTTCTCAATACAGTTCAAGTGAGGTCCTCAAATTGCCCAAGGAAGTCCAAGGGATGACCAGACAAATTCTCTCCTAAGGCAGTCTACCTCAAATTAGGGTTTCAGTTTGCATCAAGATGTTTGAGTCCAAAGGATCCCAAATTCTCACCATTGTCCTAATATGTTCTCAAGATCATCCATGTCAAGTTTCAAGCCTTGCAGAGAAAGTTTGCTCAGTCAATTACTCAAAGGCCTGACAATCGACTGTGCTAGGGCAAAAGTCAACTGTGGCCTACATACAATAAAACTTCAAGATTTTTGGTCAACATCCTCATTTTGAAGTATTATTCATCATTTTATCAAGGTTTTATCATGATTCCTCAAGGATTGCTCACAATTCATCAAAACCCAAAAGTTGCTAAATTAGGGTTTTATAGGAAAAGTCAACTCAACTTTGACCAAGCATAACTTTCTCACACTTTATTATAAATGACCCATCCAAAGCTCATTTTGAATAGGATGAAATTCCCTACAATCCATATTCATCTCCCAAGTTCAAAATATGCACTCACAAGAAGATATAAATTTGGACATTATAGGTCATTTGGAAAAGTCAACAAAAACACCTTTTTTGTCAGAGCTTCATACATGAACATGGAAGAATCAATTGAGATGAGACCAAAAGTGTTGCTTAGAGGACATCTCAATATTTCTAAAAAGTCAAAGAACACATCTCTAGGGTCAAAATTGAAGGATTTATGCATTGGTGAAGTTGGCCCTTTTTGCAAAATTGCCAAAAGTCAAAAGTGGCAAAAATTGCAATTTTTGTCAAATGGGCCCAACTTTTTGTGCTTGCATTGAGTTTGTAACATGGTCCACGACCCATAATCCTTCCCACTTGCCTTTATTTTATTTTTGTCGTTTATTTTGATTTTTATTTCAATTAAATCAAATTAAATCAAAATAAAATCATGAAAATATCAAAACTAATCAAAGCTTGAGATTTTGTGCATGTTTAGGTCTCTTATACAGCTGGAAAGAGAATCAAATCGTGCAAGCTTTAAATGTACACAAAAAGATTGAGTTTTGCTTGATTTAGAAAGATTTTCATAAGAATCAAATAATGATTCAATCACCTTAATTGAAAAAGATTTGGAGCAAATTTGTAACCCTAATCCATTCAAGGGTACATATAGAACATTTGCAGACCAAAAACATGGATTAGAGGCGTGAGAAGCTGAAAGAAAACTTGCAAAAACTCAACAAAAGTGGTGAATCAAAATCCAACTTCCAGGCCATATCAAGCCTTCCCAGCTATCTCAATCACTTGCTGGGCATTCAAGGATTCTATCCCAATCATCAACAAGCATTTTCGTGCATAGATACGCACTGTAAGCACCTCGCTACATCCCTACTTTTTTGAAATCACAATTTATAATTCTGGCATTGTTAGCATATGTTATGGATATATGCTGAATCTTTGAGACATTTGAAAGCTAATGATAATAATTAATTGCATTTTTGTTAACCATACAGAGATTTTCCATGATTAGGGTTTAGGTTTCTATGATACGGTGGGAGAACTGACTTGAGGTTTTTGCGTTTTATCGCAAATGTTGCGGTTAGCAAGAGTCGCCACCGACTTTTCTTTTATCCAAAAGGAAAGGTGAAAAAGCACAGGAAAAACCTTTGAGATTATTTCTTGAGTTCGAGGGGTAGATTATGAAAAGGGAAGGTGCTAGCACCCTTTTCATCCATGGTTTTCCATGGGCTCTTAGTTACTTTCTAGATCACTTGCTTTTGTTTGTTTGAAATTGTGCTTGGTGTGGTTTTGAAAGTATTTTGTAAAAGAGGCCATTTATTTAGGCGATCTTTGTAATTATTCTCGTTCGTAAGAATGTATACAAAGATGTTTGTCTTTTGAAAATGTTTTCAATGTTTGTAAGATGTTTTTGAAAAATGTGTGTGTGTTTGTTGGAAAATATCAAGGATTGTTTATTTGAAATAGAGAAAGTAACTAGAAGCCATCTACCTACTCAAATGTCTTTCTTATGTATTTTCTATTCCTTTGACATTGTTGTATTACCATTGATTTGGTAAGCAACCCTATCTTTGGATGTAAACGGGACGGGCGTGGGTCTTCGTATAACCATGGTTAGTAATGTTTGCAAAGTATCTTAGCATTTTTGAGGGACCAATATCATTTTATAAGGCAACTTTTGAATAGCGTCATCGAGGGACTATGATCTTATATTTGTTTTGTTTTGCCAAGATACTTCGCATGCATAATATGGCCGTTTTTGTTTTAGGCAACCAAGTGGGAAAACCCTAAGGGTGCTTGTGTGCAAGTGTATCATTTTCATGCTTTGATTTTGTCTTGTATTTAGAGTTTTATATTTTGCTTTGTTTTATTCTTATCATACAAACGCTAATTACTAATCATGGCATATAAAGCGATAAATTGCGTAATGTAAATATTTCTAAGCTATTACAACAATTTATGGGAGGGGGGAATACAAATTTTAATGGGGATTTACAAGAATATAAACTTAAATAAATTATTACAACCAAATCGAATTTGTACAAATTAGAATAAATACAATACAATATTAAAAAGAAAATGCAATGCAATGTACATGTAAAAAATATTTGTATGTCTTGTTTTTATGTAAAAGAAAATTTAATCTAAACCTAAAAATATAAAGAAAAGGAGTTAATTTTTAAAAGGGGTTTAACCTTAATTATTATTTAAGAGAAAATAAAGTTTTTATAGGTATTATTTTGTGTATTTCTTGTGTAAAAATAATAAATAATATTATATAAAAATATAAAATTATATATATGCAAAAATAAGTATTTATAAGTATGAAATAAAAAATAAATTGAACTAAATATGTTTAATTATATTTACAAGTTTATTAAGAAAATAAATGATATCCTATTAAAATAAAATATATTGTTATGTGAGAAATAAACTAAAAAAATAAAATAAAAATGCAATATTATTAATTCATATTTTTTAGGATTTTTATGTATTAAAGAAAATATTTAAAATATTAAATATGAAAATAAAACAAATAAAAATAAAAATATAAAAGTTGGCAGGGGGGGGGGGGGGGGTAATGTAGCAGATTAGCAGTGATGATGGTAGCAAAAAAATCTGGCCCAAAAGACCAAGCCCGACCTGCAAAAATATGAAAATGGAAAAGGAAAGAAAATGTGAAAAAATACAAAAGTAGCGCGCAGGTTCGAACCCAGGACATAGGTCTCACTAGCGTGCTACTTTGCCACTGGGGTGGTTATACTACCATTGTATTCAGGAAAACAAAAACAATATAACACAAAGCGCGCCCTTGCCCTGTAATTCGTCTTCTTCCTCAAGCTTGGCCAGACACCCTGTAACTCTCTCATACTTCCATGAAAATAAAAACTTATAAAATGAAAGTTGTAGTACTTGAACTCACGATTCCAACCATATAAGTCACGTGAACTATTAATCAAAGAACAAAGAGAATTTTAATAGCCCTAAATTTTAACCTAATATTTCCATAAATTTCAAGCTCCAAATTCTCTCAGCACAAGTAAAATCAATGCAAGATAAAGGTATGTACAGTTTCGTTATGATGAGGACTACACTTTTTATTAACAAATCATGGCTTATGGTTGCCTGTACAAGGAGATAGAGTTTGAGATTTTACCTCCTTCAGTTGGAATCATGGATGAAACTGGAGTGACTTTAATGGAGGCCTGATGTTTGCTTAAGCTTCCCTGAATGTATTCTAACCATTGCCTTGCTCTGAAAGTAGCTGGAACTCCTTGGCCAAGTCAAACTGCAAGCTCTGAAGTAAAAAATGGCAGATAGTGGAAGATTGATTACAGAACAAGGATGAAGGCCTTAATTGGCTAGGTATCAAGTATGTAAGATGTTTGAATGATCCAAACTCAAAACGCACGAGCCAAAGGGAAGATGGATGTGCTTATGTAAAATCTGCAGTTTTTGGACATATTTTTGGTGTTTTGCTGGTTGGGAGTGTTTCAGGTCTTTTTTTAAACATGTATTGTGTTATATATGTTTGTATATTAGTATGGAAAATGGTTTGATGTCAACCCTGTAACAGCTATGCTTGTTTTCACCTTTTTGCCACTTTTCTTGTATTTGAAGTAAAGTGATAAGACCAAACCTCACATGCTTGTACTGGCTGGCTTAGGGTTGGTATTTCTTATCTACAAGTTGCCTTAGGTCTGTGGTACTTGTGTGTGTCAAGGGGACAGGTCCAATGCTCAAGATTGTAAAGTTTGCAAAAGTTGACCTTTTTCAAAATGGCAATGGTCCCTTTTTGCCATAAATGGAATTGCAAGTTGGATAATGGTTCTAAGGCGTGGATAGAAGATTTTTCAACTGAGTAAGCATTTAATTAAGGAGTATGGAACAAGTTTGGGACCTGTAAATCATGGATTAGGCAGCATAGGTACTGATTGCATCTTTGTTCTTCATGAAATGGCTTGGACAAAAAGTGAGAAATTGCCAACTTCATCTCTTCGATTCTCCCTACTAAAAAATGATCTTGAGGAGTTCTTGGACATTTTGGAAAGCTTGCAATGTGCTCTATAATTCATCTTTGAAATTAATTTTTAGATACCTCGTGGAACTAGGTGAAATATTTCCATGAAGTTGGGTCCAAAACCTGCCTAAATTAGGGCAAAATTTCACTAAGTTAACAAGTTCATGACCATGTATTCACAAATTTATATCTTGAGATCCAAGCATCTTTAGGGTAAAGTGTATGAATAAAAGTTGTAGATTTCATGGAGGTCTACAACTTTCATGTTTGGAACTTTCCTTGAATCATTATGCATCATGGTGAAAAAGTGGCTTAAAGTTGAGAAAAAATAAGAAACTTTTCTATACTTAGAAAATTTCTAAGTTAGGAAAATTTTCAAATTCAAACCCTAATTTTAAAATTTGGTTTTCTTGATAAACAAGTTTCACATTTGGGCATGTTTTGATGAATTATGACCCTTGGCACTTGATTTTGACTAAAAAGTCAAAGTTTGACTTTTTAGTGTACAATTGACTTTTGATCAGTTAACTGTAAATTTTATCTGTCAATCCAATGAATTTGAAATGTTTTGAGCCATGTAATTAAGGTAAGATGATGTAATTGAATCCTTGAAATCATGCTTTAACTAAATTGGTCATTTGCTAGGTTAAAAATCAGAAATTGCCCTTCCTCAATCAAAACCCTAATTTTGACCATTTTGCCCTTTTTGTGATTTGACCAAATTTCTTGAGGAATTGTAATCCAAACTTGACCAAATGACACATATAATTTTAAAATGTTGATGTGGATAAAAAATTATGAAGTTTGACTGTAAATTGGCTATGGTTGACTTTTTCCCCAATACATCTGATTTTTAGGTCAACTGTCCAATTGACTGATGAAAAATGTGGTTCAAGGCTTGAAACTTGTCATGAGTGATCTTAGGGGTCCATAATGATGTTTGAAAGTCATATGAAGCATCGATAGTCCAAAAATACTTGTGCAAACTCAAACCCTAATTTTGGGTTATCAATGCAAGATGAGATGTCCTGAGCTGACCAAACCTTAATCCAGTCTTGAGTCAAAGAGATCTTGTGAGAAAAGTTTTGATAAATGAGAGGGAAAATTTTGGGGTACAACAGCTGCCCCTGTTCAATCTTCTTAAACCTGAAGAGTTAGATTGGCGAGCTTTGCCATTCGTGACTCGAAGGGGAAAGATGATTGAACACTAAAGTGCCTATAAATTTGCACTCAGCGATGTGTATTTTAGGGAATAGGCTTAAAGATGCCATTTGGAGAAGTGATAGAATCTTGTTGGATATGGGCTTGTAGATGGAATCCAAGGATGTTTGTTGAAGTGTAACTTGTAAGCTGAAAGAATGAGTATCAGAATGGTGTCCGTGTCTGGAACATATCTGAGCTGTATCTGAACTTGAAATATGAATAAGTATCAGAATGGCATCCGCGTCTGGAGCGTATCTAAAATTTGAAATTAAATGATTAATATAATGGCATCCGTGTCTGGAGCGTATCTGAACTGTATCTGATAGTTGAAATCTGAATGAGTATCAGAATGGCATCCGGGTCTGAAGCGTATCCGTACTGTATCTGAAAGGGTATCAGAATGGCTTCCGTGTCTGGAGCGTATCTGAATTGTATCTGAATTTGAATATCTGAATGAGTATCAAAATGACATCTGTGTCTGGAGCGTATCTGAATTGTATCTGAATTTTGAATGAGCATCAGAATGGCAGCTGTGTCTGGAGCGTATCTGAACTGTATCTGAAAGCTGAATCTGAATAAATAACAGAATGGCATCCGTGTCTGGAGCGTATCTGAATTGTATCATGATTGCACATTGTTTAACAGTAGCTGTTAATCTTATCCTGAAAAGGGTAAAATGTTAGCTGGAACACAAAATTATGTTGCATGAAATGTACGATGCAATATGTGTTTTATCAATGTTTATGATATGTGGATGTAATGTATGCGCATGTAAGCTGATTTTCTATATTGCTGAGGAAAATAAATCCTTGACTGCTGCTGAGGATATGTGGATTCTTCATGTCTTGAAGTTGGAGTATTTGACGAAAATCCTGTTGTGAGAGTAATGCCATATACTGCTTGAGGAATCTGCTTGGGAAATCCAGAGAATTTTGATGACTTCTACTAGGGATTAATAATGGGAGTCTTTGTTCCATTGGGGAGTATCAGAAGTCAATTGTCAACCAGTTGGATTTCAGGCTTCAAAACAACTTGCTGGGGAATTTGGAGAAATTGGATGGTTTCCACCGGGGATTAATAGTTTGAAGTTTTAGCTCTGTCGGGAATCTAAATGACGTACCGTGGGGATTGCTGATGGAATAGCCTAAAGACGTTTTCCTATTCTTTCAACCTGTCAGTAATTGTCTTTTTCATTTTGTTTATTTGTAAATAGTAATTATGTTCAAATGCATATGTTCATTAATTAATCATTGGACGTTTTTGCAAATAAAACACAAGTGTAAAGGAAAAGGACAAATAGTTTTCTGTACTTTAAAGAGATATCTTTGTATTTACTTTGAATAAGTATTTTGTACAAAAGAGACAGACATCCTAGTAAGAGGAAGGTGCCGTAAAAGTAAGAAAAAATTTGTACAAAGAAAGACAGCTATGTGTGATAATCCCACGGGGTTCCCATTCTACTATAGCCTCCGTATCTCCGAATATCTTGTCAATTTGTTGCTTCGTCCGAAGATGATTGAATTGATCAGAAGCTCTGAGTTTTCTAGTGAAGAGATTGTCCTCAAAGTGATCTGACGGGACATAGTCATACGCTTTAATTCCCTAACTTTTGCCTGGACCGCCCTTTCGGGTTTTTAGTCCACCGGGAAACCCTTTTTTGCCCAAGTCGCTCTTTAGGGTTTTCAAATTTCCAGGTGTACAGATTTTTTATATATTTTATCCATAATTTTTGTCCAAACCTTTTGGTTCGCCGGGATGCCCTTGTTTTGCCTAGGTGTGTCAACCTAGCGGGTCTCTTATGCATAGTATCTTTTGACTATGTCCGTGTTCGCAGGGTGTGGCAGGTCATCACCGTCCATGGTGGTTAGGATCATTGCCCCACCGGAAAAGATCTTCTTGATTACAAATGGTCCTTCATAGGTAGGAGTCCATTTGCCCTTGGGATCACTTTGTGGCAAGATGATGCGCTTGATCACTAGATCTCCGACTTGATATACCTGGCGTCTGACTTTCTTGTTGAAATCCTTGATCATCCATTTTTGATACATCTGACCATGGAAAACAACAATAATTCTCTTTTCATCAATTAAGCTTAGTTGATCAAGTCGAGTCTGGATCCAATCGTCCTCATTCAAACCTGCATCCTTCATAATTCTCAAAGAGGGGATTTGAACCTCAATAGGCAAGACAACCTCCATGCCATAAACCAAAGAATAGGGTGTTTCCCCAGTTGATGTGCGAGTCGTAGTACGGTACCCGTGGAGAGAAAACGGTAGCATCTCATGCCAGTCCTTGTAGGTGAATGTCATTTTCTGTATGATCTTTTTATTGTTTTTATTTGCAGCTTCAACGACACCATTCATCTTTGGCCGATAGGGGGATGAATTGTGATGTTGAATCTTGAACTACTCGCATAAGGCAGTGATCATGGTATTGTTAAGGTTTGTACCATTATCAGTGATGATCCTTTCTGGGATACCGTACCGGCAAATGAGATTCTGCTTGATGAAGAGGGCAACAACATTCTTAGTAACGGATGCGAAGGAAGCTGCTTCGACCCATTTCGTAAAATAGTCAATGGCCACTAGGATGAAGCGGTGTCCATTGGAGGCTGTAGGCTTGATTTCCCCAATCATATTGATTCTCCACATAGCAAAGGGCCAAGGAGCTGTCAAGAAATTCAGAGGAACCAGAGGTACGTGGACTTTGTCAGCATAAATTTGACACTTATGACAGGTCTGGGAGTGTTGATAGTAATCTGCTTCCATGGTAGACCAGTAATAGCCTGCCCGTAGGATTTTCTTTGCCATCGTATGCCCGCTGGAGTGAGTGCCAAAAGTACCTTCATGTAATTCAGCCATGATCTTTTCAGCTTCAATCTTATCCACACACCGGAGCAGAATGGAGTCATGATTGCGTTTGTACAGGATGCCATTACTCAGGAAGAACTTAGTAGAGAATCTCCTTAAGAACTTTTTATCATTGATTGAAGCTCCTTTTGGATATTCTTGAGCCTCGAGATACCTCTTGACTTCATGAAACCAAGGCTGGTCCACTACCTCTTCAGTATTAATCTCGTGACAGTATGCTGGTTCATCCATTCGTTCGATGGTGATCTGTGGAGCCTCGTTATCCTAATTAAGTTTAAACATGGATGACATTGTGGCTAGAGCATCTGCTAGCTGATTTTCTTCTTGCGGGAAATGCTCGAAGGTAATCTGCTCAAAATGTGGTAACAATGTCAAAACATGTTCTTTGTAAGGGATAAGGTTTGGATGCTTAGTGTCCCACTCTCCTTTGATCTAACTGATGACCAAAGCTGAATCTCCAAACACATCTAAAGATTTGATTCCCAAGTCTATGGCAACCTTAAGACCAAAGATGCATGCTTCGTATTCCTCCATGTTGTTCGTACGGTTGAAGCAAAGTCTGGCAGTAAAGGGAGTATGGCACCCTTTCGGAGGTATGAGTACAACGCCGATACCATTACCAAGTGCATTGGATGCCCCATCAAAGAACAGGGTCCATCGGGATCCTTGTTCAGGTCCCTCATATGGTCTGATTTCTTCACAGTTGTCTAATGTCATGATGTCTTCATCCGGGAATTCAAAATTCATGGACTGATAATCTTCTACAGCTTGATGAGCAAGATGATCCGCTAGCACACTGCCCTTTATAGCTTTTTGGGTAGTGTACTGTATGTCATATTCTGTTAGGATCATCTGCCATCTAGCTATCCTTCCAGACAGAGCAGGCTTCTCAAAGATGTACTTTATCAGATCCATCTTAGATATCAGCAAAGTGGTATGAGTCAACATATACTGTCTTAGCCGGCGAGAAGCCCATACCAGAGTGCAACAAGTTTTCTCGAGCAGTGTATATCTAGTTTCACAGTCGGTAAACTTTTTGCTCAGGTAGTAAATATCGTGCTCTTTTCGGCCAGACTCGTCATGCTGCCCCAATACACACCCTATTGAGTTTTCTAAAACGGTCAGATACATGATTAGTGGTCTTACCTCGACTGGTGGCATCAAGTCATGAAGCTCTTATAAGTACTCTTTGATCTTGTCAAAAGCAATTTGACATTCATCATTCCATCTGACTACTTGATCTTTCTTCAACAGTTTGAAGATTGGTTCACAAGTAGATGTTAGGTGAGAAATGAATCTAGAAATATAGTTCAGGCGTCCCAAGAATCCTCTAACTTCCTTCTCAGTACGAGGAGCAGGCATTTCTTGTATTGCTTTAAACTTAGTAGGATCAACCTCGATGCCTTTGTTGCTGACAACGAAACCTAAGAGTTTACCAGACCGGACTCCGAATGTGCACTTGTTTGGATCCAGCCTTAGTTTGTACTCCTTCAATCTCACAAACAGCTTTTGCAAGTGATCAAGGTGCTCCTCTTCAGTTTGTGATCGTGCTATCATGTCATCTATATAGACCTCTATCTCATGATGTATCATATCATGAAACAAAGCTACCATGGTGTGTTGATAGGTTGCTCCAACATTCTTCAGTCCGAACGACATCACTTTGTAGCAGAACGTGCCCCACTGTGTGACAAATGTAGTTTTATCCATGTCCTCAGGTGCCATTTTAATTTGGTCATAGCCTGAGAATCCTTCCATGAAGGAAAACACTTTGTGCTGGGCCGTATTATCAACCAGGATGTCGATGTGGGGAAGTTGAAAATCATCTTTAGGGCTGGCCCTATTTAAATCTCTATAATCCATGCACATTCGTACCTTGCCGTCCTTTTTAGGTACGGGAACAATGTTGGCAACCCATTGAGGATAAGAAGTGACGACCAAGAATCGAGCATTGAACTGCTTCATGACTTCCGCTTTAATCTTCTCTGACATGTCAGGTCTCATGCGGAAGACTTTTTGCTTCACTGGTGGACAATCTTCTCTTGTGGGTAGATGATGTACCACGATGTCTATATCAAGTCCTGGAATGTCTTCGTATGACCAGGAAAAGATCTCAACATAGTCATGCAATAACTGAATTAGACGCTCCTTGACACTCGGCTCTAGATTGGCACCCACCTTGATTTCCTTCTTATCTTCCTCGGTACCCAAATTGATTGTATCCAATGGTTCCTCATGAGGCTGAATAGCTCTTTCCTCTTGTTGTAGTAGTCTGGCCAATTCCCCTGGCACTTCACAATCTTCCTCACCTTCGTATTCGGCTTGATAGATTGGATCTTCAGAGTCATTAAAGTCCATAGCAGTAATGTTACCCATGGGATCCGGAATGGAGGGGTACCTGCATTTGTGAGTGTGGGTGTGTGTAAGGGTATAACTATCTTTAAACAATAAAATGTAAAAGAAAGACAATGAGCACAAAAAGTTTGTATGTGGAAAAACGTCCATGATTCATTGAATGTTATATGAAGATGAAATAAAAACCCTTACAAATGGACCATTGTTCCTCGGGTAAGACACAAGGTTCTTAAAGTGTGAATTGTTCGTGAATATTACAAGTCCAACAGAAATGTAAAAGATAAATTATTGATAGATGAAAGTTATTGGGACAAAGTCTCTGGCTTCCCAGTTGCGAAGTCCTCCGTTGACAGTAGGAAATATCCAATCTTCCAAGCTGCCATCCTCTTCAATATCTTCCACTGTGTTGACCTCCCGGTTACTAATCTTCAAAGGTGGCCCTCCAACACGGGCACGACGCACAACCTTCTGAGCAGTTGAAGTAAAACCCAATCCAAACTTGTCTAATTTATACGGGATGTCTGGAAGCTGCCCCCAGATAGTGCATCCACCCTCTTCTACTACCGCCTTGGTGTCCTTTAGAGATGACATCCGAAGCGGAGGTCTTGTGATCTTGGGAATCGGGGATACCGCCTTGGTTACCGCTACTTCTTGAGAGACCTCCTCGAAATGTTGAAAAGGAGTTTCAATGAACTCGCCATCAAACTCCACATATCGTAAATAATTCAGATGGCTAATCATGTACTCTTCCTCTCCGTGGACATAATCTTTCCATGGACCGGGTATTTCAGCATCTGGTGTAGTGTAGAGGTGACAACACCAACATTATGGATCTAAGGCCGTCCTAGCAGACATGAGTAAGAGGGGCGGATGTCCATTACATAGAAAGTTGAGTTGAAAGTCCGAGTTCCCACTTTTATGGGGATTTCCACCTCCCCGTGGACCATCCTCTTCGAGCCATCAAATTTTCTCACAATTATGTTACTGAGTTTCAATGTCAACCCTTCGCAATCCAATTTGTCAAGGGCTTTCTTCAGTAAGACGTTCAAAGATGAGCCAGTGTCCACCAAGACATGGGCCAGAGTTGTTCCTCTACACTCCACTGAGACATGTAATGCCTCGTTGTGATTTCTCCCTTTTGGTGTCAAATCAGCATCAGAGAAGCCTAGGCCGTTAGCAACTGTTAAACTGGCCACACAATCTTGGAATTGGTCAGCAAATGTCTCTTGTGGCACATGGGCTGTTTTCAGAAACTTCACCAAAGCTTTCGCACGTGCCTCAGAGCACAGCAACAATGCTAGCATGGAGATCTTGGAGGGAGTTTTCCCCAACTGTTCAACCACGTCATAGCCACTCTTATTTATTATTCTCAGGATCTCTTCCATTTGCTTCTTGGAGGTTTTGGGGATGGTCAATGGTCGAGCCTTCATCCTGACAGACTCTTCTTGAATACCTTTTCCCCGAACATCAGCAGCAGAAGTATTGGTGGGGATAACAGCAGGGGTTGTGTCGTCTTCATTGATAGGAGTACTTGCGGATATGATTATTGGTATAAAGGTAACCTTTGGAGCAACCACGGGTCCAAAAACTGCCTTTGGAGGGGCAGTTTCTGGAGAGAAGATTCTACCGCTACGGGTGATCTTGCTAGTTCCGACAATATTGCTAATGTCGGAGTTTTCTTCTTTGGAGATCACTTCTTCGGCAGTCAATTCATCTTGTTTGATACCATGGTAGTATATTTCTCCACCGTAATTCCATGGTACTATTTTGTCTGACTCATACGGGACCGGCCCGAGCATTGTGATCTTAAGAGGAGTAGTTTTTGGAACTAATGTAATCCTAACGGGTCTTTTAGGGACCCTGGAAGGATTGGCGGAGATGGTTATGATTGAAATGTCTTCAACAGGAATAGGTAAAACGGGAGAATTTTCAAACAGAATTTCTTGATTGTCTATTAGGCGTTGAATGCCTGTCTTCAATAGAGGGCAAATAGTTGGTGAGGATAGGAAATGATATCAGTCTTCCTTACAACCTGGGAATACACCAGCTTTCAACAAGTTCATCTTAATGATTGGGAGCGGAGTCAAAAGTTCATCCACTGTGGCAATAAATAAATCTTCCTCGATAGCGTTGGTGTTGTGACCATGCCTAGGCATCAGAGTGGAAATGACATTTGGTTTCTCACGTGCATCAAACTCAACTTCTTTTGCATCTATAAGGTCTTGAATTTTGTTTTTCAGGGCCCAACAGTTGTTAGTGTCGTGACCCGGACTTTCGGAATGGTATGTGCATCTGGAATTTGGGTGATAATGAGGGGACGCAGTATTGGGGTTCTTTGGGGCCTCCTTTAAAGTTTCCAGATTCAATTTCAGAAGATATGGTAAAACCTGGGATAAAGTCATATTAATCCTGGTGAATTTCCGAACTGGCCTTTCCACCCTCGGCTGGTTATTTCTTGGTTGATCAGATGCAGGCTTTGGGATCATAACGGCCCCTACCACTGGTCGATGCTCAGTTCTTCCTTGATTCCTTTGTGAATAAACAACAGATACCTCATTCTTCCCAGTGAAAGGTTTTCTCATAGCTGTAGAGGCAGGTGCATCCTTCTGAATCTTTCCATTTTTATACCAGCTTCCACCCTCTCTCCGGTTAATATTAACTCCGTAAATCCAGCAGATGAGCTTCCAATCAAATGGTTGAAGAAAGAGCCCGATAGAGTGCCCAAGAACATATCCACCAACTCCCTTTCAGACAGAGGGGGTTGCACTCTTCCAACTAGATCTCTCCATTTCTGCGCGTAATCTTTGAAACCCTCATTTGAAGCCATAGCCATACTCTGAAGTTGAGTACGGGTAGGCGCCAAATCTGCATTATACTGGTATTGTTTATAGAAAGTTGTGGCAAGGTCTTCCCAGTTGTGGACGTCGGCCCTTTCTAGTTGGTAAAACCAATCGAGTTGTGTTCCGGATAAACTATCTTGGAAAAAATGGACCCAGAAGTCTTTGTCGGCAGAGTGCGGCTGAATCTTTCTGACATATGATCGGAGGTGCATTTTAGGACATGACACCCTATCATATTTTGCAAATAACGGCACTTTGAACTTTGGTGGGATCACAATTCCTGACACTAGCACCAATTCCTCAAAGTCTAGACCTGGTACTTTCTATATTTCCATAGCATTTAGACGCTCTTCAAGATGTCGGTATTTATCATCCGCTGGAGGATACTGTTCTTCGGAGTAATCTTCCTCTTCCTCCTCTTCTTCATATTCTGACGGAACCGCTATTTCTTTTCCTTTTCTTTCTCCTTCATCAGATATTGCTAGAAAATCCAAGGTTCTTCTAGCCTGTCCTTGAAACCTTCTCCCCATGATTACCACACCGACTGGTTTCTTCTCTTTCTTCTTTTTCTCTTTTGCTAACAGAGTCTTTAGCTCCTCTTGTCCTTTGGCCAGGGTTGTGAGTAACTGTTGAAACTGCATGTTTTGAGCTTGAAGATCTTTGAATGTCTGTTCGAGATCCATCTTACTGAAATAAATAGTAGAGAGATGAGGAAACTTGTTGCAAAGACCTGTTTATGTTATGATGAATGATATGTGCATATGTAATGTTTTCAAGGATTTTTAAAAGATTCAAGTTCGTTTTAAACAAAAGAGAAACACACATTATATTAATAAGGTAGAATTTGAATACATCAATGCCCCTTGGGCAAAATAATACAAAATTCTAAGATAAAAAAGTATTGCGCATCCTCTTTGGGGATATGTAGGTATTTAGAGTCTGCTCCTCATGAAGTAGCCTAGTGAGTTCCAAGACCTTCTTCTCTCTTGCGTAGAATTGGGCTTCAAAAGTATCTCGCTCTCCTTTGAGTTGTATCCAATCCCTTTGTAGATATTCGAGTGATGTGGGCATGTCAGGATGTAGGATAATGTATGGAACTTCTCATTCCTTAACAGGCTCAATAATCACTGGGAGAATGGAAGGATAAGGCATCATAAGACTTTGAGCGCGGGTTCGTACCCACTTGAGGTACGGCTCAAGAGGGATGGAATTCTTGTGTCTTAAAGTCTTGCTATCCACCTTGTTTAGCATCCTCCAAGCTCAGATGAATCTCTGGCGAAGTCCTTGATCGTCGTTGTCGTAGTCGAATACCAGGCCTTGAATCAACATATCATGTGGGCCATCTCTTCGGGCATAACCAAACTGTCTTAGAGCTAAACACGGGTTATAGGTGATGCCTCCTCTAATGCCAAGTAGAGGGACATTAGGGAATTCCCCACAATGGTCAACAATGATAACATTCTCTTTGGATCGAGAGCACCAATGAATATCTGAATGTTTTAGCGTCATTAACCTTTGTGACCACCTTAATCCTTGCTCATTCTTTAAGACTGATTGGGGGAGATGAGAAATTAACCATCTTGCCAGGAGGGGAGTGCAACACATCAGGACCCCTCTTTTCCTCATTGTACGAGTGTGAAAAGAGTGTAGGATATCCCCTAGCAACGTAGGCACCGGATTTCGTGACATGAAGATTTTGATGGCACTTATCTCTATAATTTGGTCAGGATTGGGGAACAAGACCATCCCATAGATAAGAAGAGCCACAATCTCCTCAAAAGCTTGCAAGTCTAGGGAATTCCAACAGCTTTGGGCTTTCTCAAACAGAAACTTTGCCAAGAAGCCTTTGACACCACTTCTAGTTTCCCAATGAGTCGTGACTTCAGATGAGTGCAAGTGCAGGGCTTGAGAAATCTCTTATGGATTTGGATCTCTTTCCGTACCGTTGAAAGGTAGTTGATTGAGAATAGGAATCCTCAAGAGTTGATAGAACTCTTCCAAAGTAGGCACAAGCTGATAGTCAGGAAATGTGAAGCAATGATGCAAAGGGTCAAAGAACTGGAAGAGAACCTTCACCATATCCTCCTCTGTGTTGGAGGTGACCAAGTTGAGTAGACGAACATGTCTCTCAGTGAATGGAGAGTTCTCAGGGATTCTTGAAGCTAGCTCCTTGAGTTGTGGAGGAATTCTTACAAGGTTGATTTGGATAGTTTTCCTGCGAAGCGAATCCATATCCTACAAAACAAGAACAAACATGAATCTCCAAAATCCTTGAAATGGTTAGTGAATGCATTTGATGTTCATGATGTCCATGATGTTATGCACAAGTATGCATATACAAGAAAATCAAACAAGTTCTTAGTTTAGGCTTGCATGGGGTTTTATAGGTAAGTACTCTCTTGAAGTTTAGTTAGCTCAACCTGTCCTAACAATAGTAACCAGGTTCTAAGGAGCTCAATATCAATGGATCGTTTCCTTGTTCATTATTTCAGCTCATGCCTCTTTAATGGCGACCGAAATATCCCAAGAAACTAAACCTCAATGAGTGTAGTATCGAGTATCTACCAACTTCGGACTGCACCAAAGCCGGTCATCTCACTACATCCTAAAGGCCAAGTTGGTCAAGTAAAGGGTTCTAAAAGTTCATTAGTGCTTCATGACATCACTCAGCGGCCCCGTATTCTCTTTGATTAACTCAAAGGCTACCGGTACCCACACATATGTCGCATTAACATAGCTATTGCTTAGACCATGTCGGTATACCCTGTTCAGTTTCCAAAATGTATTGCTATTTACCTATAATGTTTCCCAAATCTGGGTAGAGGATTTCAAACCCAAACAAAGAACCAAAATGTAAAGCAAACAAATCAAACAATGTAAGCAAATAAATGTGATCTAGACCTAAGGTAACCCCACTTTTATAATATTTCCCCAGCAGAGTCGCCAGTTCTGTGATACGGTGGGAGAACTGACTTGAGGTTTTTGCGTTTTATTGCAAATGTCGCGGTTAGCAAGAGTCGCCACCGACTTTTCTTTTATCCAAAAGGAAAGGTGAAAAAGCACTAGAAAGACCTTTGAGATTATTTCTTGAGTTCGAGGGGTAGATTATGAAAAGGGAAGGTGCTAGCACCCTTTTCATCCATGGTTTTCCATGGGCTCTTAGTTACTTGCTAGATCACTTGCTTTTGTTTGTTTGAAATTGTGCTTGGTGTGGTTTTGAAAGTATTTTGTAAAAGAGGCCATTTGTTTAGGTGATCTTTGCAATGATTCTCGTTCGTAAGACTGTATACAAAGATGTTTGTCTTTTGAAAATGTTTTCAATGTTTGTAAGATGTTTTTGAAATGTCTGTGTGTTTGTTGGAAAATAGCAAGGATTGTTTGTTTGAAATAGAGCAAGTAACTAGAAGCCATCTACCTACTCAAATGTCTTTCTTATGTATTTTCTATTCCTTTGACATTTTTTTCTTAACATTGATTTGGTAAGCAAACCTATCTTTGGATGTAAACGGGACGGGCGTGGGTCATCGTATAACCATGGTTAACAATGTCTGTAAAGTATCTTATCATTTTTGAGGGACCAAGATCATTTTATAAGGCAACTTTTGAATAGCGTCATCAAGGGACTATGATCTTATATTTGTTTTGTTTTGCCAAGATACTTCGCATGCGTAATATGGCCGTTTTTGTTTTAGGCAACCAAGTGGAAAAACCTTAAGGGTGCTTGTGTGCAAGTGTATCATTTTCATGCTTTGATTTTGTCTTGTATTTAGGGTTTTCTATTTTGCTTTGTTTTGTTCTTATCATACAAACCCTAATTACTAATCATGGCATATAAAGCGATAAATTGCGTAATGTAAATATTTCTAAGCTATTACAACAATTTATGGGAGGGGGGAATACAAATTTGAATGGGGATTTGCAAGAATATAAACCTAAATAAATTATTACAACCAAATCGAATTTGTACTAATTAGAATAAATACAATACAATATTAAAAAGAAAATGCAATGCAATGTACATGTAAAAAAAGATTTTTATGTCTTGTTTTTATGTAAAAGAAAATTTAATCTAAACCTAAAAATATAAAGAAAAGGAATTAATTTTTAAAAGGGGTTTAACCCTAATTATTATTTAAGAGAAAATAAAGTTTTTATAGGTATTATTTTGTGTATTTTCTTGTGTAAAAATAATAAATAATATTATATAAAAAATATAAAATTATATATATATATATATATATATATATGCAAAAATAAGTATTTATAAGTATGAAATAAAAAAAATTGAACTAAATAAGTATTTTATGTGAGAAATAAACTAAAAAAATAAAATAAAAGTGCAATATTATTGATTCACATTTTTTAGGATTTTTATGTATTAAAGAAAATATTTAAAATATTAAATATAAAAATAAAACAAATAAAAATAAAAATATAAAAGTTGGCAAGGGGGAGGGGGGGTAATGTAGCAGATTAGCAGTGATGATGGTAGCAAAAAAATCTAGCCCAAAAGACCAAGCCCAACCTGCAAAAATATGAAAATGGAAAAGGAAAGAAAATGTGAAAAAATATAAAAGTAGTGCGCAGGTTCGAACCCAGGACACGGGTCTCGCCAGCGCGCTACTTTGCCACTGGGGTGACTATACTTCCATTGTCTTCAGGAAAACAAAAACAATATAACACAAAACGCGCCCTTGCCCTGTAATTCGTCTTCTTCCTCAAGCTTGGCCAGACACCCTGTAACTCTCTCATACTTCCATGAAAATAAAAACTTATAACATGAAAGTTGTAGTACTTTAACTCACGATTCCAACCATATAAGTTATGTGAACTATTAATCAAAGAACAAAGAGAATTTTAACAGCCCTAAATTTTAACCTAATATTTCCATAAATTTCAAGCTCCAAATTCTCTCAGCACAAGTAAAATCAATGCAAGATAAAGATATGTACAATTTCATTATGATGAGGACTACACTTTTTATTCACAAATCGTGGCCTATGGTTGCCTGTACAAGGAGATAGAGTTTTATATTTGACCTCCTTCAGTTGGAATCATGGATGAAACTGGGGTGACTTTAATGGAGGCCTGATGTTTGCTTGAGCTTCCCTGAATGTATTCCAACCCTTGCCTTGCTCTAAAAGTAGCTGGAACTCCTTGGCCAAGTCAAACTGCAAGCTCTGAAGTCAACAATGGAAGATGGTGGAAGATTGATTACAGAACAAGGATGAAGGCCTGGATTGTCTAGGTATCAAGTATGTAAGATGTTTGAATGATCCAAACTCAAAACGCACGAGCCAAAGGGAAGATGGATGTGCTTATGAAAAATCTGCAGTTTTTGGATAGATTTTTGGTGTTTTGATGGTTGGGAGTGTTTCAGGTCTTTTTTTAAACGTGTATGGTGTTGTATATGTTTGTATATTAGTATGGAAAGTGGTTTGATGTCAACCCTCTAACAGCTATGCTTGTTTTCACCTTTTTGCCACTTTTCTTGTATTTGAAGTAAAGTGATAAGACCAAACATAACATGCTTGTACTGGCTGGCTTAGGGTTGGTATTTCTTCTCTACAAGTTGCCTTAGGTCTGTGGTACTTGTATGTGTCAAGGGGACATGTCCAATGCTCAAGATTGTAAAGTTTGCAAAAGTTGACCTTTTTCAAAATGGCAATGTTCCCTTTTTGCCATAAATGGAATTGCAAGTTGGATAATGGTTCTAAGGCATGGATAGAAGCTTTGTAAACTGAGTAAGCATTTAATTAAGGAGTATGGAACAAGTTTGGGACCTGTAAATCATGGATTATGCAGCATAGGTACTGATTGTATCTTTGTTCTTCATGAAATGGCTTGGACAAAAAGTGAGAAATTGCCAACTTCATCTCTTCGATTCTCCCTACTCAAAAATGATCTTGAGGATTTCTTGGACATTTTGGAAATCTTGAAATGTTCTCTATAATTCATCTTTGAAATTCATTTTGAGATACCTCTTGGAACTAGGTGAAAAATTGCCATGAAGTTGGGTCCAAAACCTGCCTAAATTAGGGCAAAATTTCACTAAGTTAACAAGTTCATGACCATGTATTCACAAATTTATATCTTGAGATCCAAGAATCTTTAGGGAAAAGTGTGTGAAGAAAAGTTGTAGATTTAACGGAGGTCTAAAAATTTCATGTTGGGTACTTTCCTTGAATCATTATGCATCATGGTGAAAAAGTGGCTTAAAGTTGAGAAAAAATAAGAAAATTTTCTATACTTAGAAAATTTCTAAGTTAGGAAAATTTTCAAATTCAAACCCTAATTTTCAAATTTGGTTTTCTTGATAAACAAGTTTCACATTTGGGCATGTTTTGATGAATTATGACCCTTGGTACTTGATTTGACTAAAAAGTCAAAGTTTGACTTTTCAGTGTACAGTTGACTTTTGATCAGTTAACTGTAAATTTTATTTGTCAATCCAATGAATTTGAAATGTTTTGAGCCATGTAATTAAGTCAAGATGATGTAATTGAATCCTTGAAATCATGCTTTAACTCAATTGGTCATTTTCTAGGTTAAAAATCAGAAATTGCCCTTCCTTAGTCAAAACCCTAATTTTGACCATTTTGCCCTTTTTGTGATTTGACCAAATTTCTTGAGGAATTGTAATCCAAACTTGACCAAATGACACATATAAGTTTAAAATGTTGATGTGGATAAAAAATTATGAAGTTTGACTGTAAATTGACCATGGTTGACTTTTCCCCAATACAGTTGATTTTTAGGTCAACTGTCCAATTGACTGATCAAAAATTTGGTTCAAGGCTTGAAACTTGTCATGAGTGATCTTAGGGGTCCATAATGATGTTTTAAAGTCATATGAAGCATTGATAGTCCAAAAATACTTGTGCAAACTCAAACCCTAATTTTGTGTTATCAGTGCAAGATGAGATGTCCTGAGCTGACCAAACCTTAATCCAGTCTTGAGTCAAAGAGATCTTGTAAGAAAAGTTTTGATAAATGAGAGGGAAAATTTTGGGGTACAACAGTTTCGTTTTTAGGGATTTTTCTTGCAGGAACAATTGGCCATGGAAAGTGGTACCATGATGCTCGTGATGTTGCAACGAGTTGATTGGTACCACTGGAATTGATTTATGATGCTTGCATGAGATTTTGGGAGAATGACAGGGCTGTACCTACGCCCTTTTGTCCGTAGGTAAAAGTTTCCAAACTTTTAGCAACATAAGGAGGTAGAAGATGATGGCGTAGCGTGGTGTGATTGTCCATTCAAACTTCGCGCGTTTTATAATTCATTATCTCATTTTCCATTATAATAATTATTGCTTGTTTCAGATACAAAAGGACCAGCCAACCCAAGTGGCAAGCACATTATGGCCAGATGCTAAAGGGCCTGGGTTCGATCCCCAGGTCCCCTTGTTTCTTCAATATTATTTTGCTATGTGTATTTCCATGCGCAGGCTTCTCATAAATCCACCATGAGTCATCAGCTTTCAACCATTGGATCTATAGCAAACCAAATCCAACGCCTGGAACATGAAGGTCTACCATAGGCCTAGTTAAACTTGCAACATGGAATCTGAAGAGTCAACGTGGGCCAAGGGATTTTGGGCTCAGAAAATGATATGGACACCCCTCTATTGCTAGCATAACCAGGCCCATTCCAACTTCTTTTCTTTTCTATTCTTTAATTTATTTTGTTCAAATTTATTTTCTAACACAAAATTAATTATTTTTTTTACAAAAACTCATAAAATCAATTTTCATCAAATTAGATTTAGGTTTTATTTTAATCAAAGTTAATTTAATAATTAGTTTAATTTAATTTTAGGGTAATTTTAACCTTTTGTAAATAATTTAAAACAAATTAGAAATTAGGGTTTGTTTGATTTAATTTTTACTTTCTTTTTTAAATAACCAAATGCAAAAATAGGTAAAATTAATTATTTCTCTTAATTTAAATTAATTAGTAACTAGGTTTGTACTTATTTAATTAAAACCTTATTTTCTCAAATTAATCAAAAACAAAAAAAAATGATTTTTCTTTTAATTAGGTTTAGACGGGGTCAAAACCCTAATTTTTCTCGTTCTCGATTCATCGCGCGCATTTATTATTTTTACGATATTAATGTAACTGCTCATGGTATGTAATAGTTTAATTAGGATTTTTCTTTTATTTATCGTTTTACAGGTTTTTGGCTATGTAACTAACCCCCCTCCCCGAAGCCTTATAATAACGTAGTTTTATTTCTCGCATTTTAATTTTCGCAAATATTAACAGTTAGATGTATGATAACAGGATTGCATGACAAGATTGTATGTTAATTTTAAAATGGTTAGCAAACCCTAAATATGCAAAGATAATAACTAAAATCAAATCACTCGCACATGCGCACTCCTAGAGTGTACTCCCACTTCGGTTGCCTTCGGTAAATGATCATTAAGTATAGGATATCTTAGTGGTTGCCCTCTTGTCTAAACAAAGATCAAATGTCCCATTCGGAAATGTTGCCTCGAAAATGTTGCCTCGAATATGATCTTAAGACATTAGGGTTATTACTAAGATGTTCTAACATTGCTTTAGTGGTCGCACATCCCTTTCGAATTGACCCTTATAAATCTAACGATAGTGCTTCCTATTTCTCAAATAAGTAGGATAGCGCTGTCTAAAGGAAACAAGAACATAAACATTCTTTTTTCAAGTAGGTAGATGCTAGTAGGTACTTGCTCAAATCAACTTTTTCACACCAAACACTTTAAAAACAAAGTTTCTCAAAACAACTTCGTAACACTCTTGAAGACTGATACAAGGGTTAAAACAAAGTAAAACAAAAACTTTTCAAAAAAAACATAAACACGAAAGCAATTTTTAAAATGATGAGCAAGTACCTAAGAGCCCATGGAAAACCACAGATAGAAAGGGTGCTAATACCTTCCCTTTCTATAATCTACCCCCCGTACTCAAAATCTCGAAAAAGGAATTTTTCTGTGCTTTTTTCCTTTCCAGTTGGATAAAATAAAAGTCGATGGCGACTCTTGCTTACCGCGACATTTTGCAAACACAAACGCAAAATGCAAACCAGCATTTTCCAAAACAGTCGGTTCTACCACCGTATCACAGAACTGGCGACTCTGCTGGGGAATTAATAAGTGGGGTATACCTTAGGATTTAGTTCATCATATTTGCTTCTCTTGTTTGTTTTGGTTGCTTTACTTTTAAGGGTTTTGTATGGGAGTTACTATAGATCCTAACCTGGATCTGGGGACACCTTTTAGGTAAGTAGCAATAAACTTTGAGGGAACTGTACGGCGTAGACCGATACAGTTGAAGCTGTAGCTACGTTGATGTGGCACATTGGTTGGTACCGGTATCCCTTGTGGAGAAACGAGTAGAATACATGGCTGCTATGTGTGTCGTTAAGCATCAACTGACCTTAGAACCTTTAATCGACCAACTTGGCAATTAGAAAGTAGTGAGATAGCCAGCCTCGATGTAAAGCTGGGAACTGGTTGATACTTGATTCTACACTCATTGAGACCATACTCTCGAGATAGTTCCGACCGCAAGAAAAGATTGCGTGAGCTGAAACCATGACCGATGGAGGATGGTCAGTGATATTGAGAACCTCTAGAACCCGATTACTATTATTAGGACAGGTTAAAACCAACTGAACTTCAAAAGGATAGTACCTAGACCCCATACAAGCCTGAAACTTAAGGGCTCTTGTGTGACTTGTTTGCCTTTACCATGTCTGTTATTTGCTATACCTGTTATGTGTTTTTTCATGACATCATGCATCATAACATAGCATGCATACTTCATTATACTAACCATTTCAAAGATCGAGGGGATTTATCTTTGTTCTGTTTTGCAGATTATGGCTTCCGTGCACAGAAACACCATTCGAGTTAACTTTGTGCAAATACTTGCTCAACTCAAAGATTTAGCCTCAAGAGTTTCTGATACTTCTTCATTCATTAGGAGACATGGTCAGCTTCTTAGCTTGGTTACCTCAAAGTTTGATGAGCAGATGATGAGTGTGCTTTTCCAGTTCTTCGATCCGGTGCATCATTTCTTCACTTTCCCGGATTATCAGCTAGTTCCCACTATGGAAGAGTTTTCTCACTTATTAGGCATATCCATCCTTGAGCAGACGCCCTTCACCGGTTTGGAAAAGACTCCTAGACAAGAAGACATTGCTTCAGCTCTACATTTGAAACGGGATGATGTAGTATCTAATTGGGAAACACGAAGCGGGGTTAAAGGTTTCTTAGCCAAGTTTATGATGGATCAAGCTCAACTATTCTAGGATAACTTGGATTTTCAGGCTTTTGAAGACATCTTGGCTCTCCTTATCTACTGTTTAGTTCTTTTCCCGAATCTAGATTCCTTCATAGATGTGAATATGGTTAAGATCTTCCTGTCTCATAATCCTGTACCTACTCTTCTGGGTGATATCTTGCATGCCCTCTATACTCGTACTGTGCGAAGAAGAGGGACTCTCATGTGTTGCATACCTTTGCTGGCGAGGTGGTTTATTTCGCACCTCCCCAAGTCCGTATTGAAGAATGAGGAAGGTGTAGGATGGTCTTACAGGATAATGTCCCTTGCCCATACAAACATTCTTTGGAGTTCTAAGGTTATGGAAAGCATTGCTGTCATTGATCGATGTGGGGGATACCCTAATGTCCCGTTGCTTGGAATCAGAGGGGGAATAACCTACAATCCTTGTTTAGCTTTGAGACAATTCGGTCGGGCTCAGAGAGACGATCCTCATGAGCTACTCCTTACAGATATTGCATTTGATTACAAGGAGGATATTGACAAGCATCGCCAGAGGTTTATTCAAGCTTGGGGTATGGTGAATAAATCTGACCCTCAAGAGCTAGGACCAAGGACTTCTCTCCCTATGCAGCTTTATCTCCAGTGGGTCCGAGCTCTAGCTCAGAAGCTTGGGATGCCTTATGAAGCTGTGTTTTCAGTGATTGTGGAGCCTACCAATGAAGAGGGCATTCCTTATACAGTCCTTTATCCCTACATGCCCACTGATCTTGGAGCATTGAAGAGGTCTTGGATTCAACTGAAAGAGGAGAGGGATACCTACCGGGAAAAGTACCATGAGCAAGAAAGGAAGATCTTGAAGCTCACCAGGCAACTCGAGAATGAAATAACGATCAATGACTACGTCTGCACCAAGGGGAAGCGTCCATGGGATTTCTGATTTTGCTTTCTTTAGTTTAGATTTGTTTTTTATTTATTTCTTTTGTAACGCCTCGAAGGCATTGTTAAATTTTTTTACAAGTTAATCTAATAAAGTTTGTTTTATTTTTGTTTTACAAATTTAAATCTCTCAAAGTCTTTGAAATCATTACATACGCATCCCATTATCATGCACATCATTACAGGTTTCTCAACTTCTTCGCTGTTTATTTCAACAATTATGTCTTCTGATCAAGCTATCAAAGATCTTCAGGCACAAAATGCCCAATTCCAAGAACTGTTCTTAAGCTTGGCTAAAGGGCAAGAGGATTTGAAAGCTCTCATCCTGAAAGAGAAAGAGAAGGAGAAGAAGAAGGTTGTTCTTTTGAGTATGGCTAAAAGGTTGGGGAATAGGCTGAAACAACAAGTTGATCTGTCTCTTTCATCTAAAGGATAGGAGGACCAAGAAGAAGAAAAGGGCCCCAGTCCTGCAGTTTCTGATAATGATACAGATTATGATGAGGAACAATATCCTCCTGCTGAGGATATGTACAAACAACTTGAAGACCGTCTGAGCGCTATGGAGATTCAGAAGATCCCTGGTTTGGATTTCGAAGATTTGGGACTGGCATCTGGGGTGGTGATCCCTCATAAGTTCAAAGCTCCGGTTTTCGCCACATACGATGGAGTATCCTGTCCAAAACTCCATCTCCGCTTGTACGTCAGAAAATCCAACCTTACACTGCTGATAGAAATTTGTTGGTGCATTTCTTTCAAGATAGTCTGTCAGGGACTCAACTTGAAAGGTTTTATCAATTGGAAGGAGCTAATGTCCGAAACTGGGAAGACCTTGCTGCTGCTTTCTATAAGCAGTACTAGTATAACGCCGACCTTGCTCCTACACGTACTCAGCTTCAGGGTATGTCTATGGGTGCAAGTGAAGGTTTTAAGGACTATGCTCAGAAGTGGAGAGATTTAGCTGGAAGAGTCCAACCCCCTTTGTCTGACAGGGAGTTGGTGGACATGTTTCTAGGGACGTTGTCTGGTCCATTTTTTAATCATCTGATCGGTAGTTCGTCATCTGGGTTTACTGAAATGATTTTGACTGGGGAGAGAGTAGAAGCTGGTATCAGAAGTGGTAAGATACGGAAGGATACATCGTCAAGTGCAGTAAAGAAGCCTTTCACCGGTAAGAAAGAAGCTAGTGCAGTTTATGGCTCAAGGAGCCAAACCAGACCTGAACACCGTCAAGCAGTAAATGCGGTAGTAATATCAAGACCCACCGTTGCCCCACAATGCAACAATCAACAAAGAATGGAGAGACCACAGAGACAGTTCATTCGACTCAATATGACCTTGTCTCAAATTTTACCACAATTATTGAAGACAAACCTGGTAACTTTGAGGGAAGCCCCGAAGAATCCCAACACCACATCTCCGCTATATAACCCGAATGCCCGCTACACCTATCACTCCGATGGCCCAGGTCATGATACAAACAATTGTTGGGCCTTGAAGAATAAGGTTCAAGACTTGATCGAAGCCAAAGAGATTGAGTTTGACGCTCCAGAGAAGCCCAACGTCATAACTGCTCCCATGCCCAAGCATGACTCGGGAGTCAATGCAATTGAAGACGGTGAAGAAGATTCATATATTGACAGCTAGATCTACCCTACAACCAATGGTGGTTTGAATAACTGGACGGCGAAAGACTTCATACCCATTTCCTTTATTACACAGTAATTGACTTTTGTTTTGAGATTTGTAACAAACAATTTGAAACTTTACGGCCCGGTGCCTTGCCCGAGGCACCTTAGCTTTGTTTGTGAGGGCTTATTATTTGTCATTTTCATATATCATCAATAAAGCATTGGATGTTTTCTTGCATTACAAATTTTTCGCTCCTTGTTTTCTGTTTCTCGCTTTATTAAAACAGCTATTGTCTTACACACACTCACATATCATAATGCAGATCCACATCCACTCTGGATCCCATTGATAACGACTCTGCTACTGCCAGTTATGACTTCGAAAATCTGATCAACCAAGCCGAGGACGAAGGTGAGGATGATTGAGAGGTACCTGGGGAACTTGCTAAACTGTTACTATAGGAAGAGAGGGCCATACAACCGTATGAAGAGCCAGTGGAATCACTGAATTTGGGTACAGAGGAAGACAAGAGAGAGGTAAAGATAGGTGAAAATCTAGAGCCTAGTGTCAAGCAACGGTTGATACAGATGTTACGCGACTATGTCGAGATCTTCGCTTGGTCTTATGAAGATATGCCTGGTTTAGACACTGACATTATGGTACATCGACTACCGACCAAAGAAGATTGTCCTCCGATAAAGCAGAAGGTTCGCCGTATGCACCCTGAGATGTCTGAGAAAATCAATGCTGTGGTCATGAAACAATTTGACACCGGATTTCTAGCTGTCACTTCTTACCCATAGTGGGTTGCCAACGTGGTTCCGGTACCTAAGAAGGATGGTAAGGTACATATGTGCGTGGCCTATAGAGATCTAAACAGGGCGAGCCCCAAGGATGATTTCCCACTTCCTCACATCGATGTTTTGGTCGACAACACCATGCAACATAAGGTCTTATCCTTTATGGATGGTTTTTCTGGTTACAATCAGATCAAGATGGCTCCTGAAGATATGGAGAAGACAACCTATTACACAGTGGGGCACCTTCTGTTACAAGGTAATGCCTTTCGGGTTGAAGAATGCTGGGGCAACTTATCAGCGCGCCATGGTCGCTTTGTTCCACGACATGATTCACCATGAGATTGAGGTTTATGTTGATGACATGATCGCAAGGTCCCAGATTGAGGAAGAACACCTTGACCATCTCCAGAAACTATTTGACAGGTTGAAGACGTACAAGCTGAGGTTAAACCCGAACAAGTGCACCTTCGGGGTGAGGTCTGGTAAGCTGCTGGGTTTCGTCGTTAGTGATAAAGGTATTCAAGTGGATCCTGCAAAGGTGAAGGATATACAGGAGATGCCAGCTCCCCAAATGGAAAAGGAAGTCAGAGGCTTTTTGGGACGTCTGAATTGCATTGCCCGATTCATTTCACATCCGACTGCTACTTGTGAACCAATCTTCAAGCTGCTGAAGAAAGATCAAGTGGTAAAATGGAATGATGAATGTCAGACCGCTTTCAAAAGGATCAAGGAATACCTCCAAGAGCCACCTATTCTGATACCTCCAGTTGAAGGAAGGCCTTTGATCTTATACTTGACAGTGCTGGATAATTCAATGGGGGTGCGTGATAGGGAAGCATGACGAGTCTGGCCGAAAAGAGCCCGCTATTTACTACCTTAGCAAAAAGTTTACCGATTGTGAGACCCAATACTCAATGCTCGAGAAAACTTGCCGCGCTTTGGCATGGGCTGCTCGGCGGCTGAGATAGTATATACTGACTCACACTACCCTATTGATATCAAAGATGGATCCAATCAAGTATATCTTCGAAAAGCCTGCCTTGTCCGAAAGAATAGCAAGATGGCAGATTATCTTAACTAAGTATGATATCCAATACATAACCCAAAAAGAAATCAAGGGGGGGTGTTGGCGGATCATTTGGCACATCAGGCCGTGGATGATTATCAATCCATGAATTTCGAGTTCCCGGATGAGAACATTATGTTGGTGACCGACTGTGAAGAACCTGGACCGGATGAAGGACCCGAGGAGGGATCCCGATGGTCCATGTATTTTGATGGAGCTTCAAACGCATTGGGTAATGGCATTGGCGCTATGATCATATCTCCTGAGGGCTGTCATACTCTGTTCACCGCCCGATTATGTTTTAACTGCACCAACAATATGGCGGAGTATAAGGCATGCATCCTAGGTCTACGAGCTGCTATCGACCTGAGGATTAAGTTCTTGAGTTTATTCGAAGATTCCGCTCTAGTGATCAGTCAGATCAAAGGCGAGTGGGATACGAAGCACCTAAATCTTATTCCTTACAAAGAGTATGTACTGACGTTGCTTCCGCACTTTGAGGAGATAACCTTTGAACACTTTCCAAGAGAAGAGAATCAGTTAGCGGACGCACTAGCTACCATGTCTTCTATGTTCAAGGTCAGGTGGGACAATGAAGCTCCTCAGATTACCATTGAGAGATTGGATGAACCCGCACATTGCTGTGATATTGAGACTGAAGAGGTAGTAGATAAACAATGGTTTCACGAGGTAAAGAGGTATCTTGAGGCTCAAGAGTACCCCGAGGGCGCATCTGTTAATGATAAGAAGTTTCTGAGGAGATTCGCTGCGAATTTCTTCATCAGTAATCGTATCCTTTACATGCGTAACCATGATTCGACCTTACTGCAATGTGTGGACAAGAACGAGGCAGAATGGATTATGGCGGAGTTACATGAAGGTACTTTCAGAACTCATTCCAGTGGACACACAATGGCAAAGAAAATCCTACGGACTGGATATTATTGGTCTACTATGGAAGTCGACTGTTATCAGCATTCTCGGATTTGTCATAAGTGCCAAGTCTATGCTGATAAGGTGCATGTACCTCCAGTTCCCCTGAATGTTTTGACAGCACCTTGGCCCTTTGCAATGTGGGGCATCGATATGATCGGCGAGATCAGACCTACTATGTATAACGAGCATCGTTTCATTCTGGTAGCTATTGATTATTTCACGAAGTGGGTTGAGGCAGCTTCCTTTGCTACAGTAACCAAGAACGTCGTGGCGCGATTCATCCGACACAATCTGATATGTCGATATGGCGTACCAGAGAGGATCATTACGGACAATGGTACAAATCTCAACAATATGATGATCACCGAGATCTGCAAACAGTTCAAGATACAACATCACAACTCTTCTCCTTACCGGTCGAAGATGAATGGGGCTGTTGAAGCGGCTAATAAGAATATCAAGAAGATTGTGCAGAAGATAACGATGACCTATAAAGACTGGCATGAGATGTTACCATTCGCTCTTCATGGGTACCGTACTTCAGTGCAGACGTCAACAGGGGCAACACCTTACTCTCTAGTGTACGGAATGGAGGCAGTCTTACCTATTGAGGTCCAAATACCCTCTCTATGGATTATGAAGGATGCAGGTTTGAGCGAAGAGGATTTGATCCAGACCTGACTTGACCAGCTGAACCTAATCGACGAGAAGAGACTTACTGCTATTTGTCATGGTCAGACGTATCAAAAGCGGATGATCAAGGCTTTTAACAAGAAAGTCAGACGACAAGAGTATCAAGTTGGGGATCTGGTGATCAAACGTATCATAGTGCCACAAGGTGATCCTAAGGGCAAGTGGACTCCTACGTACGAAGGGCCATTTGTGGTTAAGAATATTTTCTCGGGAGGAGCTATGATTCTAACCACCATGGATGGTGACGACCTTCCTCACCATGTCAATGCAGACATAGTGAAAAAATACTATGCATAATCAAAGACCCGCTAGGTTGACTGGCCTAGGCAAAAATAAGGGCTTCCCGGTGAACCAAAAGGGTTCGGGAAAAAGTAAGGGATGAAAATGAAAAATCTGTACACCCGACAAGTCGAAAACCTGAAAAGGCGGCTTGGGCAAAAAAGGGTATCCCGGTGGACTGAAAACCTGAAAGGGCAGTCCAGGCAAAAATTAGGGATCAAAGCGTAACACTATGTCTCATCAGATCATCTTGCAACCAGACTTCGGTATCGACTATCAAGCTCGGACGACGCCAATCAATCTGATCTACCTTCAACCAAGTTACAAAGTGATGAGACCCTCGAAGATATAAAGGCAATAGCTGAGTTGGAATCCAGTGGGATTGTTCACATAGCTGTTTTTATTTGTTTTTCACAAATTGTATAAATTCTATCTTTCAGCGGCATTCTCTTACTAGGACGTCAGCCTCTTGTAGAAAACGCCTATTACAGGCCAATTTCAAAATCAATACAATTCATTTTACAATAAATTTCAAATTTTTTTTCTTTTCCTGTTTTGTTTTGCAAGAACATCCAATGATTCATTTTTGATATATGCATTTGAAAATAATTGTTGCTCATAAATATTTACATGCGAAACAAAAGACAATTACTCGTAATTCCAAGAACAGGGGTAAACAAGAAGTGTCCAAACCTTACAATTGCTCTACCCACCAGGTACAGGGATAGACCCAACTGAAGAATATGACCAAAAGTGCATACACTCCCCACAGAGTAAAAGGTACCCAAATACAGTGGTGTTAATTCTCCCCAAGCAGAGTTCATTTATCACCAACACTAGAAGATTATCACCAGTGGAGTTTATTTCTTCCACAAACAGAAAATCAATCCCCAACAGGGTTCATTATCGCCAGCAACGATAATCCATCCCCAGCCGAGGTTATTTCTCCAAATCAATAGATCTTCTGGCAGAATATCTCTTCCCCACAGAGCCATTCTCTCGCTAGTTTATTCTCCAGCAGAGCTATTCTCCCGCCAATTTATTCTCAAATCATCTTCGATCGATATTCCCAGCGAGAACAAAGAATTCGACTCCTTGCACTCTCTAGCAGCAGTCCGGGATTTATTTTCCCCAATTAAAGAATATCATAAGAACATTGCTTATCCATACATCATGGCATGCGCATACGCATCATACAGCACAGTCTCATTTATTTTGAGAACATCATTGCTCAATACATTTCATACATCACGAAATTACATACGGCTAACTCTTTACCTTTCAGGGAAAATGCAATCAAAATTCTCACAAGTTTCTCTGGTTCAGTCAAATCGGTGCCAAGATTTCTATTCCAGTTCAAGTTATGAAGCCCGGATCCGACCGAATAATATCTTGATTCCTCCATCATACTATGAAGCCCGGAGAATGAAAGAATAACAGTATCAAAATACCACGAAGCCTGGAATCGACCAGATAGTGGTTTATCTTAAATTTAAGTTGTGAAGCCCAGATTCGACCAGATAATAGTTTAATCCCCAACGAGTTATTGTGAAGCCTGGAGAACGACCAAATAGCAATACAAGTTACTGTGAAGCCTGGAGATCGACCAGATAGCAGTACAAAGACACCATGAAGCCTGGAATCGACTAGATAGTGATATATCATAAACACAAGTGGTGAAGCCCAGAAATTGACCGAAAAGCAGCTTAACAAAGTATTGTGAAGCCTAGAAATCGACCAAATAGCAGTACAATACACCATGAAGCCTGGATTCGACCAGATAATGGTATAAGACATCGTGAAGCCTGGATTATGACCAGATAGTGGTAAAATACACTGAAGCTTGGGACTACGACCAAATAACAGTAAGGGACACTACAAAGCTGGGATTTCGACCAAATAGCAGTCTACCCGGCCAATTACTATGAAGCCCGGAAATCGACCGGATATTAGTAGGCCTTAAAATCAAATGGAAGCCTGGATGCGACTGGATAACCACTTGATTTCTTCTGAAGCCTGGAGCACGACCAGATAAGAAGTAATAAGTTATGAAGCATGTATTACGACCAGATAGCGGCAAAAGACTGAAGCCTGGAGCACGACCAGATAAGAAGTAAGAAGTTGCGAAGCCTGGATTACGACCAGATAGAGGCAAAAGACTGAAGCCTGGAATCGACCATATAACAGTATAAGACACTACGAAGCTTGGGTTTCGACCAAATAGCAGTTTACCTGGACAGTTACTAAGAAGCCAGAAATCGACCGGATATTAGTATGCCTTAAATACAAGTTGAAGCCTGGATGCGACCGGATAATAAATTAATTCCTTCTGAAGCCTGGAGCACGACCAGATAAGAATCGGAAAATTGCAAAGCCTGGAAGACGACCAGATAGCAAGTTTAATCTCATCTCCGCAGTAAGTCACTGCAAAGCCTGGAGCACGACCAGATAGCAGTCGATCTTATCACTATGAAGCTTGGATCACGACCAGATAGTAGTTCATTTTCACCTCTTCGACTAAGAGATGATTCCCCAGTAGAATAACAGACAACTGAAGTTCCTAAAGCTCTATTGCTCTCAAGACAGAGACCAGCACTCCCCAGTATAGTCCTCCTCAATAACAAGTATACAAGCTCTCGCAAAGGAATCTCTTATGCGATCGACACTCCTTCGGATGGAATCTTTAAGCCCATATTCCGTCATCAATCTCCAAATGGCATCTATAAGCCCATTCCCGACATCACAAGCCAAGTACCACTTCATGCGAGTACAAATTTCTGAGCACTCTAGTGTTCAATCATCTTCCACCTTCGGATCACGAAAGACAAGCAAGCCAATCCACATCCTCAGGTTTAAGAAGATTGAACAGGGGCAGCTGTTGTACCACAAAATTTTCCCTCCCATATTTCTCAATACAGTTCAAGTGAGGTCCTCAAATTGCCCAAGGAAGTCCAAGGGTTGACCAGACAAATTCTCTCCTAAGGCAGTCTACCTCAAATTAGGGTTTCAATTCGCATCAAGATGTTTAATTCCAAAGGATCCCAAATGCTCACCATTGTCCTAATATGTTCTCAAGATCATCCATGTCAAGTTTCAAGCCTTGCAGAGAAAGTTTGCTCAGTCAATTGCTCAAAGGTCTGAAAATCGACTGTGCTAGGGCAAAAGTCAATTGTTGCCTACATATAGTCAAACTTCAAGATTTTTGGTCAACATCCTCATTTTTCAGTATTATTCATCATTTTATCAAGGGTTGATCATGATTCCTCAAGGATTTCTCATAATTCATCAAAACCCAAAAGTTGCTAAATTAGGGTTTTGTAGGAAAAGTCAACTCAACTTTGACCAAGCATAACTTTCTCATACTTTATTAGAAATGACCCATCAAAAGCTAATTTTGAAGAGGATGCAATTACCTATAATCCATCTTCAGATCCCAATTTCAAAATATGCACTCACAAGAAGATATAAATTTGGATATTATAGGTCATTTTGAAAAGTCAACAAAGACACCTTTTTAGTCAGAGCTTCATACATGAACATGGAAGACTCAATTGATATGAGACCAAAAGGGTAGCTTAGAGGACATCTCAAGATTTCTAAAAAGTCCAAGAACACATCTCTAGGGTCAAAATTGAAGGAGTTATGCATTGGTGAAGTTGACCCTTTTTGCAAAATTGCCAAAAGTCAAAAGTGGCCAAAATTGCAATTTTTGTCAAATGGGCCCAACATTTTGTGCTTGCATTGAGTTTGTAACATGGTCTACGACCCATACTCCTTCCCACTTGCCTTTATTTTATTTTTGTCATTTATTTTGATTTTTATTTCAATTAAATCAAATTAAAATCATGAAAATATCAAAACTAATCAAAGCTTGAGATTTTGTGCATGTTTAGGTCTCTTATACAGCTGGAAAGAGAATCAAATTGTGCAAGCTTCAAATTTACACAAATAGATTGAGTTTTGCTTGATTTAGAAAGATTTTCATAAGAATCAAATCATGATTCAATCACCTTAATTGAAAAATATTTGGAGAAAATTTGTAACCCTAATCCATTCAAGGGTACATATAGAACATTTGCAGACCAAAAGCAGGGATTAGAGGCGTGAGAAGCTGAAAGAAAACTTGCAAAAACTCAACAAAAGTGGTGAATCAAAATCCAACTTCCAGGCCATATCAAGCCTTCCCAGCTATCTCAATCGTTTGCTGGGCATTCAAGGATTCTATCCCAATCATCAACAAGCATTTTCGTGCCCAGATACGCACTGTAAGCACCTCACGACATCCCTACTTTTTTGAAATTGCAATTAATAATTATGGCATTGTTAGCATATGTTATGGATATATCTTGAATCTTTGAGAAATTTGCAAGCTAATGATAATAATTAATTGCATTTTTGTTAACCATACAGAGATTTGCCATGATTAGGGTTTAGGTTTCGTTTTTAGGGATTTTGCTTGCAGGAACAATTGGCCATGGAAAGTGGTACCATGATGCTCGTGATGTTGCAACGAGTTGATTGGTACCACTGGAATTGATTTATGATGCTTGCATGAGATTTTGGGAGAATCACAGGGCTGTACCTACGCCCTTTTGTCTGTAGGTAAAAGTGTCCAAACTTTTAGCATCAAAAGGAGGTAGAAGATGATGGCGTGGCATGGTGTGATTTGTCCATTCAAACTTCGCACGTTTTATAATTCATTATCTCGTTTTCCATTATGATAATTATTTCTTGTTTAAGATACAAAAGAACCAACCATCCAAGCTGGCAAGCAGGTTATGGCCAGATGCTAAAGGGCCTGGGTTCGATCCCCAGGTCCCCTTGTTTCTTCAATATTATATTGCTATGTGTATTTCCATGTGAAGGCTTCTCATAAATCCATCATGAGTCATCAGCTTTCAACCATTGGATCTATAGCAAACCAAATCCAACGCCTGGCACATGAGGGTCTACCATAGGCCTAGTCAAACTTGCAATATGGAATCTGAAGAGTCAACATGGGCCAAGGGATTTTTGGCTCAGAAAATGCTATGGACACCCCCTCTATTGCTAGCATAACCAGGCCCATTCCAACTTCTTTTCTTTTCTATTCTTTAATTTATTTTGTTCAAATTTATTTTCTAACACAAAATTAATTATTTTTTTTTACAAAAACTCATAAAATCAATTTTCATCAAATTAGATTTAGGTTTTATTTTTATCAAAGTTAATTTAATAATTAGTTTAATTTAATTTTAGGGTAACTTTAACCTTTTGTAAATAATTTAAAACAAATTAGAAATTAGGGTTTGTTTGATTTAATTTTTACTTTCTTTTTTAAATAACCAAAGCAAAAATAGGTCAAATTAATTATTTCTCTTAATTTAAATTAATTAGTAACTAGGTTTGTACTTATTTAATTAAAACCTTATTTTCTCAAATTAATCAAAAACAACAAAAAATGATTTTTTTTAATTAGGTTTAGACGGGGTCAAAACCCTAATTTTTCTCGTTCTAGATTCATCGCGCGCATTTATTATTTTTATGATATTAATGTAACTACTCATGGTATGTAATAGTTTAATTAGTATTTTTCTTTTATTTATCGTTTTACGGGTTTTTGGCTATGTAATTAATCCCCCTCCCCGAAGCCTTGTAATAGCGTAGTTTTATTTCTCGCATTTTAATTTTCGCAAATATTAACTGTTAGATGTATGATAATAGGATTGCATGACAAGACTGCATGTTAATTTTAAAATGGTTAGCAAACCCTAAATGTGCAAAGATAATAACTGAAATCAAATCACTCGCACATGCGCACTCCTAGGATATACTCTCACTTCGGTTGCCTTCGGTAAATAATCATTAAGTATAGGATATCTTAGTGGTTTCCCTCTTGTCTAAACAAAGATCAAATGTCCCGTTCGGAAATGTTGCCTCGGAAATGTTGCCTCGAATATGATCTTAAGACATTAGGGTTATTACTAAGACGTTCTAACATTACTTTAGTGGTCACACGTCCCTTTCGAATTGACCCTTATAACTCCAACGACGGTGCTTCCTATTTCTCAAATAAGTTGGATAGCGCTGTCTAAAGGAAACAAGAACAGGAACATTCTTTTTTCGAGTAGGTAGATGCTAGTAGGCACTTGCTCAAATCAAAATTTTCACACCAAACACTTTTCAAACAAAGTTTCTCAAAACAACTTCGTAACACTCTTGAGGACTGATACAAGGGTTAAAACGAAGTAAAACAAAAACTTTTCAAAAAACACACAAACACGGTAGCAATTTTTAAAATGATGAGCAAGTACCTAAGAGACCGTGGAAAACCACGGATAGAAAGGGTGCTAATACCTTCCCTTTCTATAATTTAACCCCCGTACTCAAAATCTTGAAAAAGGAATTTTTCTGTGCTTTTTTCCTTTCTAGTTGGATAAAATAAAAGTCGGTGGCGACTCTTGCTTACCGCGACATTTTGCAAACACAAACACAAAACGCAAACCAGCATTTTCCAAAACAGTCAGTTCTGCCACCGTATCACAGATAACAAATGTAATCTTAGGTTGTAAAGCTTTGTCTAGTTTGGCTTTGAGAGTTCTAACTTCTTTTTGCCAAACATGACAAGTTTCACATCCATGCCAATTAAACCAAGGGCTCTCTTCTTTTTCACATTTTCCTTCAATATTTTCTATCATAGATGCTTTAAGAGCTTCTAATTCCTTTTTGGAATTGGAAACCTTTTGTTCTAGATATAAAAATATTTTCTTGTTTGAGGCTAAGCGTTTGAAAGCTTCCTTTGCCTCTTGATGTAGAATATTGAAGGAATTTAACAATTCTAAATAAGAAATTTTATCAACATGATCATACTTAGCATGACTTACATTCTTTTTCTTATGATGATGAGCCATTAGACAAAGGTTGACTGTTTCTTCTTCATCACTTGAGAAAACTTTACTTGAGGAATCACTATCACTCTCCCAAGCAATGTATGCTCTTCTAGCTTTGGTTGGTTTCTTTTGGTTTTTGGCCTTGGCTTTGTCTTTCTTCAAATAGGGGAGATCCGGCTTGTAATGACCGGGTTTGCCACAATGGTAGCATGATCCTAGTGACTTAGGCTTCTTACTTTCATCTTGCTTGCTTGGTTGAGAGTGACGTCTATAATTGATGAGATTCTTATCCGAATGCTGAATTTCTTTTTTCCGGAGAAATCTATTGTATTTTCTTACGAACAGACCCATATCCTCATCCCGACTCTCATCGTCATCACTTGATTCACTTTCACACGAAATTGAGGTGGATGACTTGGAGCTTGAAGCCTTTAGTGATATAGACTTCTTTTCCAAGTCCCTTGACTTTTCCTTCTTTTCTTTCTTTTCATGCTTTCTAAGGCTCATAAGATCTTGCTCATGTTATTGAAGCTTATCCCATAGTGTTATGAGATCCAAAGTATTTAGATCATTGGCTTCATTAATTGCCGTAACTTTAGGTTGCCATTCCCCGCTAAGACATCTCAAAATTTCGTTAGTAGCAACAAAATTGGCAATTACATGACCAAGTGTATGCAAGCGATTCATTATATGAGAAAATCTCTTTTGCATGTCGGCGATGATTTCACCTTGCTCCATGCGAAAGAGATCAAACTCTTGCGTCAAAGTATTGATTCTAGCCAATTTTACATCGTTTGTGCCCTCATGGGTGACTTGCAAAGCGTCCCACATTTCTTTAGCCGTAGCACAATGTGAGACCCGAAAATACTCATCAACTCCTAGAGCTGCTATGAGCATGTTTCGAGCTTTCCAATGATAGGCATAATTTTTCTCATCTTTTTCAGCCCATTGTGCTTCCGGTTTAGGAACGGTTATCCCGGCAGCATTTTGATTAGTTATTGCAACTGGCCCATCTTGGATAACCGTCCATACTTTCCTATCAACAGGCGTGATGTGGACACGCATACAATCTTTCCAATAGCTATAATTTTCACCTTTTAGATCAAAATCCATTTCTATAAGTTGTATGTGAAGCACTGTGTGATACGGCGGGAGAACTGACTTGAGGGTTTGCGTTTGTATTCGCAAATATTGCAGTTTAGCAAGAGTCGCCACCGACTTTTCTTTTATCCAAAAGGAAAGGTGAAAAAGCACAGGAAAGACCTTTAGAGAAGTTTTCTTGAGTTCAGGGGGTAGATTATGAAAAGGGAAGGTATTAGCACCCTTTTCATCCATGGTTTTTCATGGGCTCTTAGTTACTTGCTAGATCACTTGCTTTTTGTTCGAAAAATGTGCTTTGTGTGGTTTTTTGAAAGTATTTTGTAAAGATGCCATCGTTTAAGCAAACTTTGTAATGATTCTCGTTCGTAAGAATGTATTCAAAGTGTTTGATCTTTTGAAAATGTTTTCAATTTTGTAAAATGTTTTCAATTTTGTAAAATGTTTGGAAGTGCGTGAGTTTGTTTTGAAAAGAGCAAGGATGTTTGTTTTGAAATTAAGCAAGTAATCAGGAGTATTCTACCTACTCAAAAGTCTTTTTTGTTCATTTTCTTTTCCTTTGACATTGTTGTCTTACCATTGATTTGGTAAACAATCCTATCTTTGGATGTAAACGGGACGAGCGTGGGTCATCGTATAGCCATGATTAGCAATGTTGCAAGGTATCTTAGCATTTTTTGAGGGACTAAGATCATTTTGTAAGGCAACTGTGAATAACGTCATCGAGGGACTATGATCTTATATTTGTTTATTTTTGCTAATATACCTCACATGCGTAATATGACCATTTTGTATAAGGCAACCAAGTGGAGTAACCCTAGGGGTGCTTGTATGCAAATGTATTAATTTTCATGCTTTGTTTAGTCTTTGATTAGGGTTTGCTAATTGGTTGATTTTAGTCTTTCCATGCACACTCTAATTACTAGCAATACAAGAAAGCGCTAAAAGGTGGAAAAGTAAAGTCCTACGCTATTACAATCATTAAGGGGATGGGTTATACAAATTTGCAAATGGGGGGTTGCAAATTAAATCCTAAATTACTATTACAACCATATTGAATGGATAAGAATGTACAAGAAATGTAAAGTGCTTGTTTTGTTTAAGAAAATAAATAAGTTTTGTTTAAGAAAATATTTTTGATTTTTTCTTTTATGTTGAAAGGAATAAAATATAATATGTGAATATAAAATAGCTTTGGTTTTTTTTGATTAATGAAAAGTAAAAGTGATGGTAAAAAATAATAAAGGGAAAGAAGACAGAATCAGCGCAAATGCTGAAATAGAAGAGGTCAGAAGTTCTGACTCTGACGTGCTGCACAAACAGAAACAAACGTTAATAGAAATAGGGAATGTTAGAAGTTATGGGTCCGCTGAGAACAAAGAAGTTTTCAGAAGTTCTGATGCTACTGGCAGAGCTTTGCCTCTCTCCTCCATGCTAGTCAAAACATCTGCAACTTAGTCATTTCCCAACAAAACATAAGATACACATATAACAGCTTATGGCAGGTTTCATAATGTTTCAGAAACAAGAGATATCAGAACTATAAATCAGAAGCAAGCATGAGTTTGCTAATCCTAATTCTGAGTTCTAATTTCATCACGAAGCTCTGAACTGGAATTCCCTCTACTTAGGCAGGAAAATGCATGAAATCTCAGAATATGTACATCATCATAATCAAAATATCTACATTGTATTTTTAAACATGGAAATCTGACAATGCCTAAGTAATATGATGAGAGTCAGTAGAAGCTTACCTTGCAGCTGGAAAATACTCTGTGAGCTGGAAGCTAGTTCTGATCGCTTGTGATGTTCTGAACAGCTTCCTCACGTGTTCAGCAGGGTGGAAAATTTCAACTTGGGATTTTTGAGGTGGACGTTGATGGAGAGCGTGTTACAGTTTGACTACAGAAGTTAGGATGGATTTTGGATGTATATCAGAAACTGTGTGTGTGTCTTTGGTCAAGAAACACTTGAGGAAAAATGGAGTTTGAATGCAAGAATCAAAAGGTAACAAATTTCGTATTTTTATGTTTACAGTTTCTTGGACTCTTGGAATTTTTGCAGGGGTTCAAGGCTTTTCTTTCTCAAAAAATTTCAACCTCTTTACAGTGGCCAATGAAGTTCAATTTATAGGAAAAGGTTTTGTAGTTTGGAGAGGTCAAGTGGCACCAACGTCACACGCTAGGCCTGACTTGCTCTTGAAGTAAGTTTAAACAAGTATGGTTCAAGGCACAAAGTAGGATGGTTAGCAGGTTTAGCAGCGCCTAAGCTGGATTTGTCAGCAGGAATTAAGGAAAAGCAAAAGCAACACATGGGCCTAACACACTTTTGCATAAAAGTTTGCTTTCCCAAGACAGTAGAGGTACACGTGGGGGAAATCCTTTGGATAAAGACTCAAAAGTGGTTATGAGCATTAAATGATGATGAGATTTATCAAATCAGAAATCATGCCATATGATATTCTGCATCATTGCTTAATTCTGAATCAGAAGTTCAGCTTCAGCGTAGCTTATAATAGACATCCAATCTTCTGATCCTTTTATCTTTTTGCTCCAGCATGTTCTGAAGGAGTTCCCAGACTTTCCAGGAAGTTTGTAACATGCTTTATAAACCTTCTTTGAACTGCTCTTGCAAAATCTGACTGAATCTTGGTGAAAACTACCCCATAAGTTGTAACTAAGCTCTGTCTTGGAACCATTCAGAATTTGCTGAGTGTCTCCATTTCAAGGACATGTTTTTGAGGGGTTATAATTTGAAATCCCAACATTCCTAGGTGATGTTCTGTTCGGCGATGTTTCAGATCTCGTGGGAGTCTATAACTCTTGTGTCAGAAGTTCCTCTAGATTCAACTTCCACCAGAGTGAAAATCTGATCAGAAGTTCTGAGCTTGTCATGTTTCTTAAGCACTTATAAAAAATTCTAAGTATTTTAGAATTTTGAATTTCCCAAAGTAATTTTGATTTTTGAATATCTTGATGAAACAAATCTCACATTCCAATATGTCTTGATGAAATATGATTCTTGAGACTTGATTTTGATCCAAAAGTCAAGGTTTGACTTTTCAGTATGCAAATGACCATTTTTCCCCTGTGAATGACTTTCTTGAAAAATTGATAATTCAAGGCTTGGAAATAGGTGGAAGCAAACCTGGGATACATGGTGATCCTTTGTGAAATGAGAGGGAAAATTTTGGGGTACAACACACTGGATAAACCAGTGCTCTGATACCACTTGTTAGACAATGTGACGAATCTAGAAGGGGGGTGGGGGTTGAATAGATCCCTTTAAAATTTTTGCGTGTTTTGTAAAATTGTTTTTATCAGAGAGCAACCACTCTGAATGTGATCGTCTAAACTTTACATATTGGAAAGATCGGATATGCGAACCAACTTGATGAAAATGATGAGAATAGAATCATAATAAAAAATGAATATGATGAATCGCTTTAGCAAGTTTAACAAGGTGTAAGTTATTACCAATTTGTTGCGGAGAAGATAAAGCAAATTTGTGAGTTGTAAATTCACCAAACACTTGGTGTACGTACTACACAAGGTTTGGTTATACTCAAATTATAGTGATTATAGCGATTCAAATGAATGCTATGTGAGTTTTAAATTTTAGTTTATCACTACAGTTATCTTGTATGAATGAGAAAGTTAATAACTCACAAATTTAAGCAGATATAAATCAAATGCAGAAAACTAAAATGGACACGGTATTTGTTAAGGCAGTTCACCCTGTCTTCCTCGCGTGGGCTACTCTGCCCCCAATTCTAGAATCTAGAATTAGGATATGAAATTAATTTTGAAAAGTTTGTAAGAGAAGATACAATCACCACAATTCAAAATCACTTGATGAATCTTATATGTTGCACTCCTCTTCCCTTAATTCCAGATGAATCAAGTATGCCAAATCTTGAACAAACACTCCTTCTACTTTGAATGATTTTGTACTCAAGAAAATTTGGCCCCAAATCCTTCTTCACAATCCTCCGGTTACCGCTACTCGATTGAACACTCCACGGTCTTCCAATCCCTTAGCTCGGCTGAATTCAATGAAGAAAATATTTGTGATAAAACCCCCCAATTTTGGAGGACAAAACCCCAATGGTTTTATTCAAGAAAAAACCCACAAAGATCTCTACCCAAATCTGAAATTGCACTTTCAATTTGAACGTTATCAACACAGACCCAAGAACTTGATCAATAAAAATGATTGTGTGTAGTTGTTGATAACTTATGAGAGGTTGAAGATGAAGAGAACTCTTGTGTATATCTTTCACTTTTTCTTGTTATTTGTAAAACAGAGGCCAAAATAATATTTATTGGTCATTCCCATGATGTAACAACATAGCAAAAAAATGAGACAATTTAGCGATGCGTCGACTCATGCAGGATATACAGAAGGCGTGCGCCTTCCCGAGCGAGAGAGATGTTGAAATTCCTTCAGTCATGTGCCGACTCATTGTTTTGATGCGCCGACTCATGTTTTCCCATAACTATGCATCGACACATAGAGAAGGTGTGCGCCTTCCCGAGCGAGAGATGTTGAAATTCCTTAAGTCATACGCCAACTCTTTCCCTAGAGCACCGACTCATGTTCTCCCAGAACCATACTGTGATACGGTGGGAGAACTGACTTGAGGTTTTGTGTTTTTGTTCGCAAATGTTTCGGTTTAGCAAGAGTCGCCACCGACTTTTATTTTATCTAAAAGGAAAGGTCAAAAAGCACAGGAAAGACCTTTGAGATGTTTTCTTGAGTTCGGGGGGTAGATTATGAAAAGGGAAGGTGCTAACACCCTTTTCATCCATGGTTTTCCATGGGCTCTTAGTTACTTGTTTAGATCACTTGCTTTGCTTTTCCAATTGTTTGAAATGGTGCTTTGTGTGGTTTTGAAAGTATTTTGAAAAGAGGCCATCATTTTGGCAATCTTTGTAATGATTCTTGTTTGTAAGAATGTATACAAAGATGTTTGTCTTTTGAAAAATGTTTCAATGTTTGAAAGTTGTTTGGAAATGTTTTGAAATTGTGTTTGTTTGTTTGAAAATAGCAAGGATGATTTGCAATTTGATCAAGTAACTAGGAGTTTTCTACCTACTCAAAAGTCTTTCCTACACATTTTTATTCCTTTGACATTGTTGTTTTACCATTGTATTTGGTAAACAACCCTATCTTTGGATGTTAAACGGGACGGACGTGGGTCATCGTATGACCATGATAGCAATGGTTCCAAGTATCTTAGCAAGTTTTAGGGACTAAGATCATTTGTTTTTAGGCAACATTTTGATAGCGTCATCGAGTGACTATGATCTTTTTGTTTTGATTGATTTTGCCAAGATACCTAGCATGCATACCATGGCCATTTTAAGGCAACAAAGTGGATGAAACCCTACGGGTGCTTGTGTGCAATGTGTTGTCATTTTTCATGCATTTTTTTGTCTTGCATTAGGTCATGCTATTTGTTTGATTTTTGGTCTTTTCATTCAAAACCCTAGTTTACTATCATGGTATATGAAAGCAATAAAATGCGTAAAGTAAATCTAGACTATTACAACAATATTATGGGGAGGGGATACAAGTTTTGAATAGGGGGATATTGCTCAAAATAAAACCCTAAAATTATTACAACCAAATTGAATTTGTTGTACAAATAAATAAATAAGCAAATATTTAAATATGCAATAAAATGTAAATATGCAAAAGATGTTTTTGTATTGATTTTATGTATGTAAAAATAAATTTATTTAAGTCTTAAAATAAGAAAAATAAAATGATTATTTTTGAAGGGGTGAAAACCCTAATTTTTGTTTAAAAGAAATATTAATTTTCTAATTATTTATTTATCCATTTTTTTAAAGAAAAATAATAATAATAATATATGCAAAATATTAAAAAGTTGAATATTGTATGAAAATATTATTTTAAGTGTATAAATAATAAAAATAAAAAGGTATGATATTTTAATATTATTTACAAGTTTTATTTAAGAAAATAAAATATAAAATCCTAACAAACTATTTATTATGCAAAAAATAAAATAAAAAATATGATAAAATGCAAAAAATAAAGAAAATATTTTTTGTGATTTTAAATGTTCAGAAAAAATAAATAAAGTCAGAAAATATAAATTATGCAAGAAAATATAAAAAAAAATAAAAGAAAATGATCAGGGGGGTGCAGAAGCAGAATGGAGGGTGCAAATAGAAGCAAGCCCAAGCGCCAGGCCCTAGTCACTTCGTCCCTGACCTTCATCTTCGTGCACGCGCCCTTGTTCAGTTCAAACCTGTTCTTGCTATTCTTTGCATAAAATAAAAAATGTATAACATGAAAAATGTAGCTCATGATTCCACGAATCCAGTGATATAAAGAACATGACCTAACTCTAAAAGACCAAGGAGAATTTCAGTGGCCCTAAATTCTGACCTAGTTTTTCAGCAACTTCAACAATCAAATACTCCTAGCTCAGTTAATATAAATGGAATCTATGCATATGTACAGCTCAAGCAACTTAAAGACTACATTTTTGCTTCACAAACCTAAGCTTAATGATGCCTAAATAGAGATATAGAAACTTGACAAATACCTTGTTCAGTTGAGTTTGGATATGGAAATATGGGCACTTTGAGTGAGGCCTGAAGTACTTGTGAGCTTGCTTGAAGTTCCCTCAACCTTTCCCAATGCTCAGCTGGCCTTGAAGTTGCTTGAAACTCCCTGTAGAAGTCAACCTGCAAACTCAGAGAATGGAAATGGTGAAGCTCGAAACAGGGGTTACAGTTGCTTGACAAGGTCCTGGACAGTTTAGGCGTGATGTATGGAATATGTTTGAAGTGATTCCAACCAAAACGCACGAGGCAAAATGGAAATGGCTTGTGATTTACAGAGGTTGCCTTGTTTTGGACAGGAATGGGATTTTTGTGTTTTAGGGTCTTTGAGAGATTAGCAATTCGTGTCTTAGGCTTGCTACACTATTCTGAACTGTGAAATGATACAAAGTCTTGGTTTTATCAGATACAAGAGTTCACTTGACTTTTGCAAGTTTGCTTGTTTTTGAAGAAAAAGTGAAGTGACAAAGGCAAAGGCTTGTACAGGCTAGCTCAAGGTCTGCATAGGGTTGGTGAACTTTTTCTGATGTTTATGGATCTTGTTTGCAACAAGAGATCAGGTCCATGGCTTAAGAATAACAAAATTGCAAAAATCATGCTTTATCAAAGTAGCATTGTAACCTTTGTGCCATTTTTGGAATAATTATTTGTGCAATGCTTCAAAGATCAGAACAAGGCCATTATCCAATGTGTTTGCATTAAATTTTGGAGTGTAGAAGGGATTAGGACCTATAAAACCAAGTACAAGCATGTTTCAAACTGATTTGCAACTTGTTCCAATGTGAAAAATGCCTTGAACAAAAGTGATAAATTTCCATTTTCATTCCTTCGATTCTCCCTAACCATAAATGATCTGGGAGAGATCTTGGAAATTTTGGAAAGCTTGTAACATTCTATACAATCCATATTTGAAATGCATTTTTATATTCCTCTTGGAAGTAGGTGAAAAGTTTCCATAAAGTTAGGTAAAAAATCTGCCTAAACTAGGGCAAAATTTCACTAAGTTAAAAAGTTTATGGACCCTTATTCACAAAATCATAACTTGAGATCCATGCATCTTTTGGGAAAACTTTGTGAATCAAAGTTGTAGATTTTGTGGAGGAATACAACTTTCATGTTGGAAGTTTCCTTTGAATCCAATTGTATCATGGTGAAAAAGTTGGTAAAAGTTGGGAAAAAATAAGAAATTTTCATAACTTAGAAAATTTCTAAGTTATGAATTTTTTCAAACTTAAACCCTAATATCCAAATTTAAGTTTCTTGTTGAACAAGTTTCATGTTTTGACACATCTTGATGAAATATGACCCTTGGCACTTGATTTTGACCAAAAAGTCAAAATTTGACTTTTTAGTGTATAGTTGATTTTTGATCAGTTGACTAGAAAATTCATCTGTCAATCCAATGCATTTGAGATCTTTTGAACATTGTGATTAGGTCAAGATGATGCCATTGATTCCTTGAAACAATGCTTGAACCCAATTTTCCATTGGCTAGGTGAAAAATCAGAAATTTCCCTTCTACAATCAAAACCCTAATTTTGACCAATTTGCCCTTTTGAAGATCTGATCAAATTTCTTGAGGAGTTGTGGTCAAAACTTGATCAAATGGTTCACATGAGTCTATAATGTTGACGTGGATAAAAAATTATGAGGTTTGACTGTAAATTGGCCATGGTTGACTTTTTCCCTAATACAGCTGATTTTTAGGTCAACTGTCCAATTGACTGGGCAAAAAAGTGATTCAAGGCTTGAAACTTGGTATGAGCAATCTTAGAGGTCCAACATGAAGCATGAAAGTCACATGAGGCATTAAAAGTTCAAAAATACCTGTGCAAACTCAAACCCTAATTTCAGGTCATCAGTGCAAGGAGGTGTCTTGAGCTGAGCAAACCCTAATCTGGTCTTGAATCCAAGAAGTCTTGTGAGGGAAATCTTGATAAAATGAGAGGGAAAATTTTGGGGTACAACACATACGTCGACACATAGAGGAGGCGTACGCCTTCCCAGATGTTTCCAAGCCAAAAACTTCTTCTCATGAGCCGACCTAAGGATCCATGAGCTGGCTCATGCAGTCTGTTTTGAGATAAATGCTTGTTTTTGATGTTTCTCACTTGCACATGTTTGAAGCAAGATATATTTGCACATATAGGTTTTTGAAAATCATTAAAACTCAGTTCTTTCACTTTTGCCCTCACATACTCCCCCTTTTTGATGATGGTAAAAACCGCAAATATGAATCGTCTTGCAAATCATCCGATTGCAAATCATCCAATTATCCTCCCCTTGAGATATTGCATATTTCTGTTGTGGCTGTATTCCTTTCCTTCTCCCCCTTTGACAACATCAAAAATAAACAAGGACATGGATTAAGATAACCAAAAACATAGAGTGAACAATACAAAGGAGAATGGGACACGAAACACCCTAACCTTATCCCCTACAAAGAACATGTGCTGACATTGATCCCACATTTTAAGAAAATTACCTTTGAGCATTTCCCGCGAGAAGAAAATCAGCTAGCAGACACACTAGCCACAATGTAATCCATGTTTAAACTTAAATGGGATAACGAGGCTCCCCAGATCACCATTGAACAAATGGATGAACCAACTCACTGTCACGAGATTAATACTGAAGAAGTAGTGGACCAGCCTTGGTTTCACGAAGTCAAGAGGTATCTCGAGGCTCAAGAATATCCGGTAAGAGCTTCAGTCAATGATAAGAAGTTCTAAAGGAGATTCTCTGCTAATTTCTTTCTTAGTAATGGCATTCTCTACAAACACAACCATGACTCTGTTTTGCTCCGTTGCGTAGACAAGGTTGAGGTAGAAAAGATCATGGCTGATCTACATGAGGGCACTTTTGGCACCCATTCCAGTGGACATACGATGGCAAAGAAAATCCTATGGTCAGGTTATTACTGGTCTACCATGGAAGTAGATTGCTATCAACACTCTCGAACCTGCCATAAGTGTCAGATTTACGCTGACAAGGTACACGTACCTCCGGTTCCTCCGAATGTCTTGACGGATCCTTGGCCCTTTGCTATGTGGGGCATCAATATGATTGGGGAAATCAAAACAACAACCTCTAATAGACACCGCTTCATCTTAGTGGCCATTGATTATTTTACAAAGTGGGTTGAGGCGGCCTCTTTGGCTTCCGTCACCAAGAATGTTGTAGCCCGGTTCATTAAACAAAATCTCATCTGTCGGTACGGTATCCCGGAGAGGATCATCACAGACAATGGTACGAATCTAAACAATACTATGATCATCGCCCTGTGCGAGCAATTCAAGATCCAGCATCATAATTCTTCCCCTTACTGGCCCAAGATGAATGGTGTTGTCGAAGCTGCAAATAAGAACATCAAAAAGATCATACAGAAAATGACAGTCACATACAAAGACTGATATGAGATGCTACCATTCGCTCTCCACGGGTATCGTACCACAACGCGCATGTCAACCGGGGCAACACCCTACTCTCTGGTATACGCCATGGAGGATGTCTTTCCTATTGAGGTCCATATTCCCTCTCTGAGAATTATGAAGGATGAAGGGCTGAATGAAGACGATTGGATCCAGACTCGACTTGATCAACTAAACTTGATTGATGAGAAAAGGCTTACTGTTGTCTGTCATGGTCAGATGTATCAAAAACGAATGATCAAGGCTTTCAACAAAAAGTTTAGATGCCAAGTATATCAAGTTGGGGATTTGGTGATCAAACGCATCATACTGCTGCAAGGTGATCCCAGGGGCAAATGGACTCCTACATATGAAGGACCATTTGTAATCAAAAACATTTTTTCTGGTGGAGCAATGATTCTGACCACCATGGATGGCGACGACCTGCCGCACCTTGTGAATGTAGACATAGTCAAAAGATACTATGCATAAGAGACCCGCTAGGTTGACACACCTAGGAAAAACAAGGGCATCCCGGCGGACCAAAAATGTTTGGGAAAAAATTAGGGATAAAACAAAAAAATCTGTACACCCGGCAAGCTGAAAACCAGAAAGGGCGGCTTGGGCAAAAAAAAGGTATCCCGGTAGACTGAAAATCTGAAAGGACGGTGCAGGCAAAAGTTAGGGAATTAAAGCATATGACTATGTCCCATTGGATCACCTTACGGACAACCTGCAAACTCGACGGTTCTGGTCAATTCAATCAGCTTCGGACAAGGCAACAAATAGATAAGATGCTCATAGACACAGGCTATAGCAGAATGGAAACCCCTTGGGATTATTTCACATAGCTATCTTTTCTTTGTATCAAATTTTCATGTTTTACGACGACATTCTCTTACTAGAATGTTTGTCTCATTGTACAAAAATACTTACTAAAGTTAATACAAAGATATCCCTTTGAAAGTGAAAAACTATCTGTTTTTCTTTACTCTTGTGTTTTTCTTACAAAAATGTCCAATGATTTATTTTTGAACATATGAATTTGAACATAATTACTGTTTACAAATGAACAAAATAGAAAGACAATCACTAATGGCTTTAAGAAGTATGGAAATATCTCTAAGCTATTTCCATGAAATCCCCCGTAATGTGCCGTTTAATCCCCAGCGGAACAAAGCTTCCAGTTATCAATCCCCAGTAAAAGTCGTCTAATTTCTCAGGATTTTACAGGCAGTACACAGCATTTCCCTTACAACAGAGTTTATTTCTCTAAATGGAAATTTATCAACACTTCAACTTCGTAACATGAAGACTTTCACTCTGTACCCTCAGCAGCAGTCAGGGATTTATTTTCACCAATCTAACAAACAATACATCAGATTAGCTCACATACGCACACATCGCATCCATATATCATAAACATTGATAACACGAACACATGTATCACAATCTCATTACACCATGCATATTAATACAACATGACATTGCATATTAACTAACATTTTACCCTTTTCAGGATAAGGTTAATCAATAGATACCATTAACAATGTTCAAAAGATTTTCAGATACAGTTCAGATATGCTCCAGACAAGGATGCCATCCTGATACTCATTCAGATTCAGCTTTCAGATACAGTTCAGATACGCTCCAGACACGGATGCCATTCTGACACTCATTCAGATTCAGCCTTCAGATACAGTTTAGATACGCTGCAGATACGAATGCCATCCTGATACTGATTTAGATTCAAGCTTTCAGATACGCTTTAGACACGAATTCCATCCTGATACTCATTCAAATTCAAGCTTTCAGATACAGTTCAGATACGCTCCAAACACAGATGCCATCCTGATACTCATTCAGATTCAACTTTCAGATGCAGTTCAGATACGCTCCAGATACGGATGCCATCCTGATACTCATTCAGATTCAACTTTCGGATACAGTTTAGATACGCTCCAAATACGGATGCCATCTTGACACTCATTCAGCTTTCAGTTTTCAGATACGGTTCAGATACACTCTAGACAAGGATTCCATTCTGATACTCATTCAGTTTCAGCTTACAGATACGGTTCAACAATCATTTATGAATGGCATCTACAAGCCCGTCTCCAACAACTTTCTATCATCTTCCACCTTCGAGTCGCGAATGGCAAAAACTCGCCAATCTAACTCTCCAGGCTTAAGAAGATTGAACAAGGGCAGCTGCTGTACCCCCAAATTTTCCCTCTCATTTATCAAGAATTTTATCACAAGATCTCCTTTGACTCAAGACTGCATTAGGGTTGATCAGCTCAAGACACCTCCTTAAACACTGATGACCAAAATTAGGGTTTAAGATTGCACAAGGATATTTGAACTTCCAATGCCCCATATGACTTTCATGGATCATTATGGACCCTCAATATTTCTCATGTCAAGTTTCAAGCCTTGGATCACACTTTTGCTCAGTCAATTGAGCAGTTGACCTAAAAATCAACTATATTGGGGAAAAAGTCAACCATGGCCAATTTACAGTCAAACTTCATAATTTTTGATCCACATAAACATTTTAAACTCATATGTATCATTTTATCAGGTTTGGACCACATTTCCTCAAGAAATTTGATCAAATCTCCAAAAGGGCAAAATGGTCAAAATTAGGGTTTTGACTAGGAAAGGGTAATTTCTGATTTTTGACCTAGCAAATGATCAATTGGTTTAAGGCATGATATCAAGAGTCCAATTGCATCATTTTTACCTAATGACATGGCTCAAAACATTGCTCAAGACCAATGGATTGACAGATGAATTTTCAGTCAACTGATCAAAAGTCAACTATACACTGAAAAGTCAAACTTTGACTTTTTGGTAAAAATTCAATGTCAAAGATCACAATTCATCAAAGCATGTCAAAATATGAAACTTATTCATCAAGAAATCAAAAAGTCAAGATTTCATTTTGAAAATTCAAAGTTTTCTAACTTAGAAATTTTTCTAAGTGTTTAAACTTCATGTTTTTTTCTTAACTTTGGGCCAATTTTTCACCATGATGCAAGATGATTCAAAAGAAACTTCCAACATGAAAGTTGGAGATTTCCATGAAATCTACAACTTTTATTCAAATAAATCCTTCCAAAAGTGCTTGGATCTCAAGTTATAATTTTAAGAGTACATGGTCATGAAACAAAACACTTAGTGAAATATTGCCCTAATTTGGTCAGGATTTTGACCCAACTTCATGGCACTTTTTCATATAGTTAAAAAGAGTATCTTCAAAAGTAACTCAAAGATGGGTTGTAGAGCATATTGCAAGATTTCCAAAATTTCCCAGAACTCCTTGAGATCATTTTTGAGTAGGGAGAATCGAAGAGATGAAGTTAGGGTTTTATCACTTGAATTACAAGTCATTTTGTGATGAACAAATTCAAAATTCAAAGTTATGCTGCATAAACTCTACTTTGCAGGCCTCAAACTTGTTAGGCAATCCATAATTAATTTCTTTCACATCTGTTAGAGGTCTCATTTCAAGCATTCAATGCAAGGCCATGTTTGGGAAGAAAGTGCACATTGCCATTTTGATAAAGTGACTTTTTGGACAAAACTTGTTCTTGAGTCTTGCACTTGTTCTCTTATGATCATACATATCTCATAATATAAGAGAAATGGTTTAGACACTTACAATCACCCAGCCCATGCTTGTACTTCAAATTGAAACTTGTTTTCCCATTTTTCTTGAAATCAAGTAACATAGCAAAAAGCTTGAAACTTGTACTTCTGACTTGCCAAACCACTCAAGACTATTTGCTTATAGATAAACAAACCATTTTACACAAAACACACGCATACTTGACCCCTAAAAACACCAAGAGTTCATAACTGCATCACATTCCTCCATTGTTGCCCAACCTGACCAAAAGTTTGAAACTCACATCTCCCTCGTGCGTTTTCAAGCCTTTTGGTTCCTAAAGTTTCTAAACATCATTTAGAACTCATCCCACACCTTGTTACAAGATTGTAACACCATTAACACCATCCTCCAATTTCAAAAATAGAGCTTTGCACTTGTACTTCTACAGAACTCCTCAGGCACTTTCAACTCAAGCTAAGCATCCCACTAGCTTCCTGGGAACTTGAGGAAGCTAACCCAATCATTGGAACTCACTGAAAGCTTTTCAAACTCCAAACTCGATACCCTCTTGCAAGGTAAGTTTTCTAACTTTGGAACTTTTCATACAGGCGTCATTAATGAATTATTTGTGAATGAAACATGTAGATATCATTGCCCTAAAGCTAACCATGTCCATAGTTTTCATTAATTTTATTTGAGCTTAGAGAATTTTAAGATTGAAATTTCTGACATTTTTAGGGTTCACAATAGGGCCATTAAAATTCATGTTTATCTTTGAGCTATAATTATTTTGCTTTGATTTTTGAAATCGTGAGGAAATTTTCTACAAGTTTCATGTTTACAATTTTCATTTTTGTTGAGATTTGAATGAGATACAGAGCTTCTGGCTGGGCGTGAGGTTGAAGATGAAGTTGGCCTTAGGAATGTGTTTACCATATATATTTATGGTTTGATTTATATAAACGGATGTATAGCAACCCTAGTGGTAGAAGCGCACGCCTGTGACTTGAGGGACATGGGTTCGAGCCCCAGTGGTATCCTTTTGGATTTTTTTTTTCCATTTTTTTGCATTCTGACTTTCTTTTTGGCAGCGCCTGGGCCAGTTTTTTTTCCTTTTCTTATTGTTAACCCCCTGTTTCACTTACACAGCCCCTGGCCCATTTTTATTTCTTTTCTTTATTTTTATTTATTTATTTTCTTAAATTATTTTACCTAAATATTAAAAAATCAGAAAAAATATAAAAAAACATTAGATTAATATTTTGATAAAGTTTAATTATTTTTTACACAAAAAATTATCATTTTATTTAATCAATACTTTATTTATTTTACTAATTATTCTTGTAAATTTAATTAAAAATAGGGTTTTAGTTATTTCCTTTTACACCTTTTTAAAATATATTATTTTAATATAAAAAAGACCAAAAATATTTTATAATACTATAAATTATTTTTAAAGACAAAAATACCAAAAATATTCTTCTCATAAACTTAATTTCTTTTTTTAATTAATATTTAGATTAGGGTTTTATTTAAATTCTTTTCCTAGTAAATTTTAGTTTTACTTTTAATTAATTATTTTCCCTTTAGTTAATTAGGCTAAAAACAAAATCCCATTTTCTCTAAAAAATCCAAACAAATATCCACTTTCTTTACATTTATATTCTTGTACATTTATTTCATTTTGTATATTATTTATTCAATTCTTGTACCATTCAATATGATTGTAATAGATTAATTAGGTTTATTTTCTTGAAATCCCCATTTATAATTTGTACACCCCCTCCCACAAGTATTGTAATAGCGTAGTAATTTTAAATCCCGCAATTTATCGCTTTATATACAAATGCTAGTAATTAGGGTTTGTATGGAAAGAATAAAACCAATGCTTAGAAAACCCTAATCAAATACAAAACCAAGCATGAAAAACAATACACTCGCACACAAGCACCCCTAGGGTAAATCCACTTGGTTGTCTTATAAAATGCCCATATTACGCATGTGAGGTATCTTAGCAAAAACAAGCAAAATACAAGATCATAGTCCCTCGATCACGCTATCTAAGTTGCCTTTCAAATGATCTTAGTACCAAAAAGAGAATGCTAAGAAATCTTGCAACATTGCTAATCATGGTTATACGATGACCCACGCCCGTCCCGTTTACATCTAAAGATAGGGTTACTTACCAAATCAATGGTAAGATAACAATGTCAAAGGAAAAGGAAATGAACATGAAATACTTTTAAGTAGGTAGAATGCTCATAATTACTTGCTTCATTTCAAAACAAAACATCTTTGCTATTTTCAAAACAAACACCTACACTTTCAAAAACATCTTACAAAACTTGAAAACATTTTCAAAAGATCAACATCTTTGTATACATTCTTACAAACGCGAATCATTACAAAGTTTTCCTAAACAATGGCCTCTTTACAAAATAATTTCAAAAACCACACAAAGCATAATTTCAAACAAAAGCAAGTGATCTAGCAAGTAACTAAGAGCCCATGGAAAACCATGGATGAAAAGGGTGCTAATACCTTCCCATTTCATAATCTATCCCCCGAACTCAAGAAACAATCTCAAAGGTCTTTCCTGTTCTTTTTCACCTTTCCTTTTGGATAAAAGAAAAGTCGGTGGCGACTCTTGCTAACTGCAACATTTGCAATCAAATGCAAAACACCCAAGTCAGTTCTCCCACCGTATCACACATAACATGGCCATTTTTGTAAGGAAACAAAGTGGAATTACCCTAGGGGGTCAAGTGTGCAAGTGTATTTGATTTACATGCATTATTTTGTCTTGAATTAGGGTTTGCTACTTATTGATTTTATCTTTCCATACAAACCCTAATTACTAGCATTTATATAAAGCGATAAATTGCGGAAAGTAAAATTACTACGATATTAAATCATTAGGGGAGGGGGTATATAAATTTACAAATGGGGATTTTGCAAGAAAATTAAATCTAATTATCTATTACAATCATATTGAATATTGTACAAAATTGAAAATAAAAATATGCAAGAATGTAAATGGAAAAAGAAATGATTTTTTGTTTGGTTTTCATAAAAGGGTTTTAACCTAATTAAAGAAGATGATTAATTAAAAATTAAACAAAATTAAAACTAAATTAATTAACAAAGAAAATAAGTTAAAAATGATTTTTTTAGGGTTTTTTATGAAAAGGTTTTAAATTAATAATAATAATGAAAATGAAAATTAATTAATTAAAAGAAAACCTAAATTCTAAGTTAATTTTAATTTAAAAGAAAATAAGATAACAATTAAACCTAATTCTAAATATTAATTATTTAAGAAAAAAGAAATTAATTTGTTTTAAGAAAATGTTTTTTGGTCTTTTTGTTTTATGAAGAAATAAAATGTAAATGAGTATTTTTTTAAATATGCAAATAAATAAATAAAATATTTTTTGGATTTTTTTATTAATAATAATAATAGTAATAAAAATAGTAAAAGAAACTGAAATAAAATAAAAAATAAAATGATAAAAGAAAATAAATGGGTCAGGTGTGCAAAAGTAAACACGGGTTAGCAAAAGAGAGAAAAAATGGAAGGTCCGTCTGTTTGGAGGCCCAACACCTGTTTCAAACAAAAAAATGGAAGAAAAATGTAAAAAAGAGCAAAAGGGTACCACTGGGGCTCGAATCCAGGTCTCAAAGGTTAACAGGCGTGCGCTTTACCACTGGGGTGACTTTACATCTGTTCATATAAACAAAACAATAAATATGTAACATAAGTTATGTCCTGAATATAACTTCATCTTCAACCTCCAGCCATGGATCCTGTAACTTCACCATTTCTCAATAAAAATGAAATATGCAAACATGAAAGTTGCTCCATTTTTCCATACGAATCCAACCATGTAAATAACTAAAACTATAAATCAAAGATGAAAGAGAATTTTTGAAAGTACCAAATTCTGACCTAATTATTTCAGCAAGTTCAAACTCAAAATTCTCATTTCTCAAGCAATATAAATGAAATCTATGGACATGTATAGTTTCAGGGAAATGATGTCTACATTTTATCTTCACAAATGCAAGCCTAACAATGCCTAAATAATGAGATGAAAAGTCAGAAAATGTACCTCAAAAATGGAAATCGTGAAATGAGTTTGAGCTTGATTCAAGGTGCTGCAATGATCAGGTTAGCTTCCTTGAGTCTTTAGAAAGCTAATGCAATGCTTAGCTTGAGTTGAGAGTGGCTGAAATGTCCTGGAGAAGTCAAGTTGCAGACTCTGTTTTTTGGTTATGGAGGTTATGGTAGATGGTGTTACAGTTCTGGAATAAGGATATGGATAAGTTGTATTTGATATGTAAGAGCCTTTGGAAGTGAAAGGCTAAGAAATGCACGAGGGAAATGGGAGTTTGATATGTAAAGTCAGTACTTGCACAATAATGGTGTTTTGAGGCAATTTCTGGCTAGAGGGAATTTGGGAGTGTTTCAGGGTCTTAATGCTCGTGTGCTAGCTCACAAATAGTGTCTCTATTTATAAGCAACAAGTTTGGAAACTTGTTGTTGATCAAAATTCAACATCACAAGTTTAAGCATAACATGTGATTTTTGAGAAATCCAAGTTTCAATGCCTTGTGCACTTGATAAGATAGAGTGGTTATGCTTTAAACATACTTGCTCCTGACTTTATAGATGGAGTGTGATTAGAGGTAACAAGTTAGAGGCTCAAGAATTGACTTTGTGCATAAAGCTTGCTTTTCAAGAATGGCATTCTTCACTTTCTTCCCAAAATGGAAATGTGAATTGGATAAAGCTTAAAACGCTTGGATCATAGCTCAAAAGTTTGTGTAATCCATTAATGATGGATATATACACAAGTTAGAATGCCTGCAAAGCAAGATTATGCAGCCCAACATTGAAATTGAGTTATGTGTTCATCAAGAAGTGACTTGTAATTCAAGAATGAAACCCTAACTTCTTTCCTTTGATTCTCCTTGCTCAAATATGATCTCAATGAGTTCTTGGACATTTTGGAAAGCTTGCAACATCCTCTACAACTTCTATGTTGGACATTTTTAAAAAAAATATGAATTTTCCAACACTTAGAAAAATTTCTAAGTTTAGAAATTTTGACTTTTCAAAATGAAATATTGACTTTTTGATTTATTGATGAACAAGTTTCATATTTTGACACGTTTTGATGAATTGTGATCTTTGACACTTGATTTTGATCAAAAGCCAAAGTTTGACTTTTCAGTGTCCAATTTACTTTTCATCAGTTGATTGAAAATCAACTATCAATCAATTGATCTTGAGAGATGTTTTGAGCCATGTCATTAGGTAAAAATGAAGTACTTGAATTCTTGAGATCATGTCTCAAACATACAAGTCATTTGCTAGGTCAAAAAATCAGAAATTGCACCTTCTTAGTCAAAACCCTAATTTTGACCATTTTGCCCTTTTGATGATCTGATCAAATTTCTTGAGGAATTATGGTCCAAACTTGATCAAATGACATATATGAGTTCATGATATTGATATGGACCAAAAATTATGAAGTTTTACTATAAGTTGACCACATTTGACTTTTTCCCCAATACAACTGATTTTAGGTCAACTGATCAATTGACTTAGCAAAAATGTGATCCAAGACTTGAAACTTGACATGAGAAATATTGAGGGTCCAAAATGATCCATGAAATTCATATTGGGCATTAAAAGTCCATTTGTCCTTGTGCAAACTCAAACCCTAATTTTCAATCATTAGTGCTTAAGGAAGGAGGTGTCTTGAGCTGATCAACCCTTATGCAGTCTTAAATCAAAGGAGATATTGTGAGAGATTACTTTAGAAATAAGAGGGAAAATTTTGGGGTACAATAGGTTCCCCTGTTCAATCTTATTAAACCTGAAGAGTTAGATTGGCGGATCCGCCATTCGTGACTTGAAGGTAGAAGATGATTGAGCACTAAAGTGCCCAGAAATTTGCACTCGAAGATGGATTGGAAATGGGCTTATAAATGCCATTTAGAGGAATAATGATAAACACTGGTAGAAGTATCAGCATAAATCTTTGGTCGATTCTCACTAAAACTTGATGTTTTACCCGTGGAGAAAGGATTAGTAAAGTGCAGATCTATGCATGATATTCACAAGATGAATGAGGTCATGCTAAATGCATTTTGTATGTATATGCTATGACGTATGAATGTGAGATGTATGTTTGTCCGGGAAAATAAATCCCTGACTGCTGCTGAGGAATTTTGGGAAGCTGAATCCCGGATCGCTGTTAGGGATGAAGAGTATACATATCTTCAAACTTTGTTGAAAGGATGCTTCCTCTAGGGAATATCTCTTGAATGTCAGATGTTATCTGGTCGGGTCCATGCTTCACAATTTGCCGAGGATGAGGAAGTCAATTGCTATCTGGTCGGATCCAGGCTTCACAGTAACTTACTGGGGGAGAAATAAATTGACTATTATCTGGTCGGATTCCATGCTTCGCAGAAAATTTCTTAGAGAGAGTAAAGTAAAGCTGTTATCTGGTCAGATTCCAGGTTTCACAACAACTTGCTGGGGATAAGGAAGTTAACTGTTATTTGGTTGGATTCCAGGCTTTGTAGTAACTTTCTAGAAAGGATGAAGTTATACTGATATCTGGTCGGGTCCAGGCTTCATAGTAACTTGAAGTGGTAACTACTATCTGGTCGGGTCCAGGCTTCATGGTTTTTGAAAATTTATACTATTATCTGGTCGGGTCCAGGCTTCATAGTGTCTTGGTGAGGGGTTGTAGCTAGTTGTTATCTGGTCGGACTCCAGGCTTCACAATAATTTGCTTGAATAAACGAATTTGAACTAATATCTGGTTGGATCCAGGCTTTACAGGTTTTGAGGTGGATGAAGTTAATTGCTATCTGGTTGGGTCTAGGCTGCACAATAAACTTATTTGAAAAGATAAAGTTGAATTGATATCTGGTCGGGTCCAGGCTTTACAATAACTTGCTTGGGAATTAGTTGTTATCTGGTCGGATTCCAGGCTTCACAACAAACTTCTGAGGGGAATTACTATCTGGTCGGATCCAGGCTTCACAATAACTTACTTGAAAAGATGAAGTTGAAAACTGATATCTGGTCGGATCCAGGCTTCAGAGTAACTTGTTGGGGTAGAGGCAAACACTACTGGGGAAAAGAAGTTAAACCTTGGTCTGGTTAAGTCCAAGTTCTTCTATATCTCAGAGAGTTAAAGTATTATCTGTTCGGGTCCAAGTTTCATAGTATTCGAAAGTTGTACCATTATCTGGTCGGGGCCAAGCTTCATAGTATCTGAAAGGCTTTCACTAACATCTGGTCGGGTCCAGGCTCTATAGTGACTTGAGAAGTTAACTATTATCTGGTCGGGTCCAGGCTTCATAGTAACTTGAAAATTATACTAATATCTGGTCGGGTCCAGGCTCTATAGTGACTTGAGAAGTTGACTATTATCTGGTCGGGTCTAGGCTTCATAGTAACTTGAAAATTATACTAATATCTGGTCGGGTGCAGGCTTCAAAGTATCTTTTGGAGATAGTAAAGGTTTTGTTGACGACTTTACTGGGGATTAGGGGTTATGGCCCTATGATTTGCAATATTATGAAAGGAAAACTCAAGCTGAAGAGGATAAACTCAGCTGGGGAAGACAAGCTCAGCTTGGGGAGGATAGACTCCGTTTGGGATAACAGCCTCAGCTGGGGAAGATATACTCAGTTGGGGAAAATAGACTATGCTGGGGAAATTTGAACTCGGCTGGGGAGTTATGTTACTCGTTGTTTGTTGGGGAAATAAACCCTGTTGGGGAAATAAACCTTGTTGATGAGTATTCGATGAACTGCTGATGAGATGAGTTCTTTGAGGAAGAGATCCATAAGGCTTCTTCTTGTAGGATCAACTTAGCTAGGAGAGAGCTGTCAAGAGATTGAGACTCTGGTTGGAGATCAGCTTATGCAAAGAGACTTTGTGGGTAACTCTGTTGAGGATTGGTTTATTGTAGCCGTCTTGTGGGGATAATGCTAATGAAATAACTCTGTGGGGGATATTCCATATATATTAAAGAGATGCTTGCTGCTGCTTAGCAGGTCACATGTGCCAAATAGTTTTAATTATGTTCATATGCATATGTTCGTTCAATTTTAGTCATTGGACAACTTTGTATTCAAAACAAAAACAGAAAGTTTACACTTCAAAGTATATTTGTATTGATATTTTGCCTATGAATAAGCATTTTTGTACAAAGAGACGGAGATCCTAGTAAGAGGAAATCGTCGAAAGTAAAACAAGGATTTTGAAAACAAACAAAAAATAGCCATATGAAAGTGATCTCATTGCATTCCAACTCTACTATTGCCCCAATGTCTTCAAGTGCCCCTTGCCGTTAACAGAAGTTGATTGGATTAATCTTGGACCCTAGTGATAAAGTTGACTATGGTGATTCCACGGGACATAGTCATACACTTTCAATCCTTAACTTTTGCATGGACTGCCCTTTCGGGTTTTAAGCCCACCAGGATACCCATTTTTGCCCAAGTCGCCCTTTCGAGCTTTCAACATGCCGGGTGTACAATCTTTTGCATATATCCCTAATTTTTGCCTAAACCTTTTGGTTTTCCGGGAAGCGCTTGTTTTTCCTAGGTGTGTCAACCTAGCGGGTCATTTATGCGTAGTATTTTTTAACTATGTCCATGTTTATAGGATGTGGGAAGTCTTCACCATCCATGGTAGTCAGCATCATGGCAGCGCTAGAGAACACTCTCTTGACAACAAATGGCCCTTCATAGGTGGGAGTCTATTTGCCTCTGGGTTCGCCTTGTGGTAGAATGACGCGCTTTATCACCAAATCACTAGCTTTATATACTCGAGGCTTGATCTTTTTGTTGAAAACCTTGATCATACGCTTTTGGTACGTCTGACCACGACAAACAGCAACCAGTCGGTTTTCGTTGATCAAGATTAACTGATCCAATCTCGTCTAAATCCACTCATCTTCTCCTAAGCCTGCTTCATTCATAATCCTTAGTGAAGGAATCTGAACTTCTACTGGAAAAACAGCTTCCATGCCATAGACTAGAGAAAAGGGAGTTGCCCCAGTTGATGTTCTAGCTGAAGTGTGGTAGCCGTAAAGAGAAAACGATAACATCTCATGTCAGTCCTTATAGGTTACTACCATCTTCTGCAAAATCTTCTTAATATTTTTGTTGGCCGCTTCGACTGTGCCATTCATTTTGGGTCTATAAGGAGAAGAATTGTGATGCTTGATCTTGAACTGAGTGCAAAGCTCGGTAATCATAGCATTGTTGAGGTTAGTCCCATTGTCGGTGATGATCCTTTCGGGGATACCATATCGGCAGATGAGGTTATGTTTGATGAATCTGGCTACCACATTCTTGGTGACTGAGGCAAACGAGGCGGCTTCGACCCATTTGGTGAAATAATCAATAGCGACCAGAATGAAGCGATGTCCAATGGAAGCCGTGGACTTGATCTCTCCAATCATGTCAATGCCCCACATTTCAAATGGCCACATAGCGGTCATGACGTTTAGAGGTATATGAGGCACATGGACCTTGTCAGCATAGATTTAGCATTTGTGACAATCCTAGAGTGTTGATGGCGATCAGTCTCCATTGTTGACCAATAGTAGCCAGCTCTCAGGATTTTCTTGGCCATCGTATGTCTGCTTGAGTGAGTGCCAAAGAGACCATCGTGCATGTCTTCCATAATTTCCCCTGCCTCCTTCTTGTCCATACATTGGAGTAGAGTAGAGTCATGGTTGTGCTTGTACAATATTCCGTTGCTTAGGAAGAATTTGGCTGAAAATCTTCATAAGAACTTTCTGTCATTGATGAATGCTCCCTTTGGATAATCTTTTGCTTCAAGGTATCTCATCACCTCATGGTGCCATGGATTTTCCGTGTCGGTGTAAAGCTCACAGCAGTGTGCAGGTTCTTCGAATCTCTCAATCGTAATCATAGGGGCTTCGTTGTCCCATCTGACCTTGGACATTGAAAACATGGTTGCCAAAGCATCGACTAGCTGATTTTCTTTCCTAGGGAAGTGCTCAAAGGTGATCTCTTTAATGTAAGGAATCATGGATAGCACAAGTTCCTTGTAAGGGATGAGATTAGGGTGTTTAGTGTCCGAATCTCCTTTTACTTGGCTAATCACTAGAGAGGAATCCCCAAAAACATTAAAATGCTTGATCCTCAAATAAATGGCAGCCTTCAGGCCCAAAATGCACGCTTCGAACTCAGCCATGTTGTTCGTGCAATCGAAGCATAATATGGCAGTGAAAGGATTGTGGTAACCTTCAAGGGAGATGATCACAACACCATGTCTGTTACCCAAGGTGTTGGAAGCTCCACCGAAGACCATAGTCCATCGGGATCCTTGTTCAGGTCCGTCATACGGTCCAGGTTTCGCACAGTCGGTCACTAGCATGATGTTTTCATCTGAAAAGTCAAAGTTCATGGACTGATAATCATCAACAACTTGATGGGCCAAATAATCTGCTAATACGCTTCTTTTGATGGCCTTTTGCGTAGTGTATTGAATGTCATACTCAGTCAAGATCATTTTCCATCTGGCTATCCGTTCGGAAAGGGCAGGTTTCTCGAAGATGTACTTGATTGGGTCCATATTAGAAATCAACAGAGTGGTATGAGTCAACATATACTGTCTTAGCCCGCGAGCAGCCCATGCAAGAGCGCAAAAAGTTTTCTCGAGCAGTGAATATATGGTTTCACAATCGGTAAACTTTTTGCTCAGGTAATAAATAGCATGCTCTTTTCGGCCAGACTCGTCATGTTGGCCCAAAACACACCCCATAGAGTTCTCTAGTACTGTCAAGTACATGATAAAGGGTCTTCCTTCAACTAGAGGCATGTGAATAGGAGGTTCTTGCAGATATTCTTTGATTTTATTGAAGGCAGCTTAGCATTCATCATTCCATCTGACTACTTGATCTTTCTTCAAGAGTTTGAAGATTGACTCACAAGTGGCAGTCAAGTGTGATATGAAGTGGGCGATGTAATTGAGACGAACCAAGAATCCTCTAACTTCCTTTTCAGAGTTGGGGGCTGGTGTTGTACCCCAAAATTTTCCCTCTCATGTTTTCAAAGGTCTTCCCTTACATGGTTGGTCACAAACCCTTGCCTAAGGAAAATAAAGTTTTTTGAAGATGAACAAAGTGTCTTTCGATTGGCATCTAGGAAAAGTCTTCGATTGGGTATCCAAAATCCTTCGTACAGGCTTGACTCACCAGTCTTCGATTGGGCATTTGACACTCTTCGATCAGGCTTTGATTAGTAAGCTTCAATTAGGTGTTTGGAACCCTTCGATCAAGCTTTGGTATGCAAGTATTCGATTGAGCGCTGGACCCCTTCGATCAAGTCAATTTCACAATGCTTCGACTAGTACTTCAGAGGGTCCTTCGACTCGAACTTCATACTTTACCTCAATCAGAACATTAGAACGAAATGACCTTCGAATGGCATTTCAATGCAGAGTTTCTATTAATCTAAGATGCTATGATGAAGGAAGTTCTGGAAACTTCGAATCAAAACTTAGACTCATCACATGGCCAAGGGCTGGTCGAAATTGTCTAATAGGGAATGTTCTAAATAGATTCGAATTGGACTTTGAAGCTGGCAAAGAAGGCAGATTCGAAGGAATGAAGTAGGCTGGCATGACTAAGCAAAAACACATGTCCTAACCTGTCCAGGTTCACCCAAAGTTCACAATGGCATGTGTCCCTTGCAAATATAGAAATAATTAAATGCTGATTATGGACTCAATTATTTGAATTAAAGGCCAGATTCTTGCCTTGTTTACTCCCAACCCTACAAGAGCTGATTCGACCAGGGTGATCCTTTTCGAATCAAGCAATCGAAGCAGAGGAAGGCTCAATCGAAGGGGCTATGCAATTGAAGCTGGAGTAATTCGATTTGGGACTTTGAAGCTATCAAAGAGAAGCATTCAAAGGGTCATTCGAAGAACATTCAAAAGGCCCATTCGAAGGGCACATAAGAAGTCCATTCGAAGGAGGCAACTCAAGGCCAATCAAAGAGCATGGCCTGGAGGCATTCGAAAATCAAAGGTGTCCAGGTTCATTCAAGTTTCCAAAGAGACATGAATATTTCAAAAAAGGAAATCTTTTAATATGTCTGATTCTTGTCTCATGGCTTTAAAGGCCTGCTTAATTGGTTGTCTCTTGCCGTTACTAGACCATCATACTCCTATAAATATAAGGGCTGACATACAGTGCCAGGGACGAACAAAAAGAACAGGGACAGAACGAAAAAAGGAGAAAAAGAAACAGGGAGGATTTGGAGATACGCTTCCCACAAACCCACCAAAGGTTACCAGCATTTTCATAAGTAATTCACGCCAAAGCAGCCATTCAGCGAACATCTCCACACCCAGAGCCACAGATCATACATATTTAATTGGTAAGGGTTTGCAAAACCAAAATTGCACCTTCATGACATTTAAATACACATTGCATATGTATTCTTGTTATTACTGATTATATTGCATGTAAGCTACATCGCAAAGATGAGAACGTGCCATTGCTTGGGCACGATCTAAGTTTCTCCTTCGAATCTCAGGATAAAACAAACCCAGACCCAGATTCAGCAGATTCGAATTGAGGAAGGACTCGAATTGGGAGGAGATTCGAATTAGGGTGGTAAAGTCCCCCCTGGGTCTTTAACATTTGTCTCGTTTCGCAGGAAATATCTTCTCAGAATCTTGTTCAGAGTTTCGAAGCTTAGCAGCTTAGCTTCGAACTGGATCCAGGATTTCCAGATCGAAGGATGACATATCCAGATCAGACACCCCTAGAGTGCAACCTCTCATGCACCTTCGATCAAGCCTCTTCACTGGGTCAAAAGACAACCCACACCTCTTTCGACCCAGGCCTCCAGAATTATACCTTTTTTTTTATTTACTGCCTGTTTCCTTCGATTTCATCTTTGTTTTGACTATTTTATTTCTTTTTTTTTAATCAACATAAAATCAATTAAAAGAAAAACCACAAAAACATTAGGATAGTTTTTTCTATTAAATTAACTTTGTTAATTAATCTTTTAATTATCTTAACATTTTCTCAAAACTAAAATTAAGTAGATTTAAATCATTTTCCCAAAATAAAATAAAACACAAAAAGATTTTATTCTTAGGATTTTTAGAGGTTATTTTCAGATTCGCGCGCGTTTATTTTATTGTAACTGCCTACTGGTTTGTAATAACTTAACTAAGACTTTTACACTTTATTGCTTTATTCCCCCAATTTTGGACATGTAAATAATCCCTCTCCCCGAAGCCTTGTAATAGCGTAGGATTTACAATTCCCGCACTTTAAATTCCTGTACATATATTAACTGTTTAGATGTATGCTAACTAGGATTGCATGACAAGATCTATCTTGACTTAAAATCAACAGTAGCTCACCATGACATGTAAAGATAATATAAACTGAAAATTGACACACTCGCACATGCCACTCTTAGGGTACACCTCACTTAGTTGCCTCGAACGTGGTCATTGAGTATAGGATGTTTTAGAGGTCGCCATTTTGTCCAAAGATCATAAGTTGCCTCGAAACGGTTGCCTCGGAAAAATGATCTAAGACATTAGGGTTACCACTAAGGCGTCCTAACATTGCTTTAGTGACCACACGTCCCTTAAATCGAATTGACCCGAAAACTCCAACGACGATGCTACCTACTCCTCAATAGTGGGATAGCATTGTCTAAAGGACATTAGCACAGTTTAATTCCTTTTTGAGTAGGTAGATGTTCTTAAGTACTTGCTCCTTTTAAAACAAAACAAAACTTTTCGCACTTACACTATCTTCAAAAACAAAACTCTTTTCAAAACCCACAAACACAAAGAAAAGCAAATTTTTGAAAACATAGTGAGCAGGTACCTAAGAGCCCGTGGATAACCACTGATAGAAAGGGTGCTAACACATTCCCTTTCTATAATCTACCTCCCGAACCCGAGAGATATCTCGAAAAGGAATTTTTCTGTGCTTTTGTCCTTTCCTTGTTGGATAAAATAAAAGACGGTGGCGACTCTTGCTTACCGCGACATTTTGCAAAAACAAACGCAAACGCGAACCAGTATTCCAAAACAGTCAGTTCTCATTCCCACCGATCACAGCTGGCATTTCTTGGATGGCCTTTACTTTGGCAGGATCAACTTTAATGCCTTTACTGCTGACAACAAAACCTAGGAGCTTTCCAGATTGTACTCCAAATGTGAACTTGTTAGTGTTCAACCTCAACTTGTACTTTTTCAACCTTTTGAATAGCTTGAATAGGTGATCGAGATGTTCCTCTTCAGTTTGTGATCTAGCAATCATATCATCCATATATACCTCTATTTCATGATGGATCATATCATGAAACAAAGCTACCGTAGCCCTTTGATATGTTGCCCCTGCATTATTCAATTCGAACGGCATGGCCTTGTAACAAAAGGTGCCTCATTGCGTAAAGAAAGTAGTCTTCCCCATGTATTTGGGAGCCATCCTTATTTGATTATAGCCGGAGAAACCGTCCATGAAATAGAAGACTTTATGCTGAGCAGTATTGTCGACCAAGACGTCAATGTGTGGTAGAGGGAAGTCATCCTTGGGGATTTCCCTATTCAGATCCCTATAGTCTACGCACATGCGAACTTTTCCGTCTTTCTTTGGCACTGGAACCACATTGGCAACCCATTGGGGATAGGATGTCACAGCTAGGAACCCTGCATCAAACTATTTCATCACTTCAGCTTTTATCTTTTCAGACATGTCAAGCCTCATGCGACGAACTTTTTGTTTGACAAGAGGACAATCCTCAACTACGATGTCAGTATCCAACCCTGGCATATCTTCATACGACCAAGAAAATACTTCCACATAATCATGCAACATTTGAACCAACCTGCTCTTGACATTGTCTTCTAAGTTAGCCTCAATCTTAACCTCTCTCTTGTCAGCCTCAGTACCCAGATTGATGACTTCAACTGACTCTTCGTGCGACTGAATAACTTTTTCCTCTTGTAATAGAAGTCTGGCTAGTTCTCCCGGTATATCACAATCTTCCTCACCTTCGTCTTCGGCTTGGTTAATTGGACATTCGAAGTCATAGTCGGGAATAGTAGAGTCATTGGAAATAAGATCCAGAGTGGATGAGGACCTGCAAGAGTGAGTGTGTGTGCATGTAAGATACATGGCTATTTTGAAAAATGTATTTGAAGGAAAAGAAAGACAATGAACACAAAGATTTGAATGCAAAAGAGTCCAATGATTTGAATTGAATGATCATATGATTAGATGAACATAAGTAAAACCCTTGACAAATGGACCAAAGTGCCCCGGGCCAGGCACATGGCTTAAAAGTCATTGTTAAATATTACAGACAAAATGTTCTTGAATTCAATAAAAAGAAATAAACAAGTAGATTACTCCTCAATGAAGGAGATAGGAACAAACTCCTTTGCATGCCAATTCTTCAGTTCGGTTGTAGTAGGATACACCCAATCTTCAAATGCAACATCTTCATCAGAATCACCTTCAGCATTGACCTCATGGCTTCCAATATGGAGAGGCGGATTTCCTGCACGAGCACGCCTCACTTCTTTCTGAGACTTAACGGGGAAACCCAAACCAAACTTGTCTGCTTTGAATGGGATATCGAGGAGTTTCCCCCAAGTATCACAGCTTCCTTCTTCAATTGCAGCACGAGCATCTTTGACTGAAACCGTCTTCGGCACGACTTTAACATCTTTGGACTCATCAGAGGAACATTTGGTAGCAGCAACCATTGGTGGTACAACTTCAAAGGCTTGACACAGGGTCTCCATTAATTCTCCATCCATTTCTACGTACTTGAAAGAGTTAAGGTGGCTTACTATAAACTCTTCCTCTTCACAAATGGGGACGTTTCTTGCCTTGACCGGATATTTGAGTTTTTGATGGAGAGTTGAGGTTACTGCCCCCACTTTATGGATCCACGGGCGGCCCAACAAACAAGAATAGGCAGGACGGATATCCATGATGTAGAAGGTGGAATTGAAGATTTGGGAACGTACCTTGATTGGAAGATCTACTTCTCCATGCACAATCCTTTTTTATCCATCGAAGGCCCTCACAATGATGTCACTTGGTTTCAAGACTAAACCTTCATAGTCTAGACGGTCTAACGCCCCTTGGGTAGTACGTTCAAAGAAGAACCATTGTCGACTAGAATATGTGCTAAGGTGGTCCCCTTGCACTCGACAGAAACATGTAGAGCTTTATTATGGTTCTTCTCAAGCGGTGTTATGTTAGCATCTGAAAATCCCAAGCCATTATCAGCCGTCAAGCTTGCCACGCAATTCTCAAATTGGTCAGTTATGGTCTCATGGGGGACATGAGACTTTTCAGGAATTTGATTAATGTTCGAGCATGGGCATCAGAATAGAGTAGCAATGACAACATTGAAATCTTAGAAGGGGTTTGCCCCAACTGCTCCACAATCTTGAAGTTGCTTCTTTTTATTATCTTCAAGATCTCGTCCATCTCACGAGCGGAAGGTTCTCCATCAGCAACGTCCTTCGCGGGTAGTTCTGTCACGACCGACTCAACAACTTTCTCCTTCCCTCTTGCATCAGTACTTGGCTTAGCAACAGTAATATGGATGGGCGCCTTTGTAACAACTGGTGGTGAGATATTGGGTGAAAAGATTCTCCCAGTTTGAGTTACCTTACTTGAGCCAGCTATGTTACCAACATCGTCAACTTTTTCTTCTTCAATCCAAGCGTCTTGTTTTATCCCATGGTAAAACACCCCAGCACCATAGTTCCATGGCACTGCCTTGTTTGAAGAATAGGGAATTGGTCAGGGATTGATAATTATTAAGGGAACAACAATAGGTTCATTTGAAATCCTGATAGGACCTTTGGAGGAGATTCTAAGAGGCTTGTTTGAGATGGTTATAATGGAGAGATCTTCACATTTATCAGTCAAACTTTTGGCAAGCAGGGTCTTCTCAAATAGAATCTTGTGGCTATCCATTAGGCGTTGAATGACTTTCTTCAGCCCTTCGCATCCATTGAGTTGTTTAGTATAACAAATGCAGTCTTTTACATAGCCAGGGAAGATCCTAGCTTTCAACATATTTTTTTGATGATAGGTGCGGTGATTACGTTCGGAGTTGGAGGAGGGTCAAAATCAATAGTCTTGTTATCGATCAAATCCTAGATTTTGTTCTTCAAGGCCCAACATTGGTCAGTCTCATTCCCAGGTCTACTTGAGTGGTAAGCACATTTAGCATTCAGATTATACTTTGGTGAAGAGGTATCAGGGTTGGCAGGAGGATCGTGCAATGTCACCAAATTAGCCTTTAGCAAGTGTTATAAGGCTTGAGATAATGACATGCCTAACTTCGTAAATTGTCTTCTTGGAGTTTTAAACCGTTGGTGGTTTGCAGATGGTCTTTAAGTAGGAGTTGGATTGGAGATTCGGATAACATTAACAGATGAATGATCATTCTTCTTGGTGCGGGCCCTTTCCCCGTACACATCATTTCTTTCCTTCTTTGCAGCAAAAGGTTTCTTGACAGGATTTGAAGTGGAGGCAGATGCCATGGAGATCTTTCCGTATTTAATGCCGCTTTCAACTCTTTCACCGGTCAAGATTAGCTCGGTGAAACCAGAAGAAGAGCAGCCAACCAACAAATTAAATAATGGACTAGATAAAGTACCCATAAAAATTTCAATGTGCTCCCTATCAGTCAAAGGTGGTTGAACCTTACTGGCGAGGTCTCTCCACTTTTGTGCATATTCTTTAAATCCTTCATTCTTTCCCATGGTCATATCTTGCGACTGAACTCTCGTTGGCGCCAAGTCGGTGTTATACTGATGGTAGAAGGCGGTAGCTAAGTCTTCCTAGGTATTGATACGTGAACCATCCAACTGGTAGAACCATTCTAGTTGTGTTCCGGCCAAGCTCTCTTGGAAAAAGTGAACCCAGAGTTTCTTATCAGCAGTGTGCGGCTGTATCTTGCGCACATAAGATTTCAGGTGGAGTTTTGGATAGGAAACTCCATCATACTTTGCAAAGACTAGTATTTTGAATTTGTGGGGAATGATAATCCTAGAGATCAAAATCGGGGACAACTTGGATCTCAACGGCCTTCAATCTGTCTTCTAACTGCTTATACTTGACGTCGGCGAGTGGATACTGCTCTTCGAAATAATCATCATCAGAAGCTTGATCATTAATACAGTCAGCCTGGGTACTCTTAACCTCACCAATCTGATTCTCATCTTCTTCAGATGAGTCTTCCACTACCGGGATCTGATGGACTTGCTCTTTGAACCTTCTACCCATGTTGACCAGGGCTCTTTTCTTAGGTTTCTTCTTAATTAACAACAATGCCATTATATCTTGTTGCCCTTGGCTAGGGCCAGTAGAGTCTCTTGGAATTAAGAGTTTTGTGCCTGAAGATCCTTCACAGTTTTCTCTAGATCCATCTTGCTGAAATAAACAACAAAAAGATAAGAAAACCTGTTGTGTGAAAACATGTCATGTTATGATGCACGGAAGATGTACATGCAAATGATTTCAAGGATTCATGAGATTTAAATTTGTATAGACAAGAATGAACAAACGTTAATTTTCATCAATTAGTTCAAAAGGATTACAACATGCCTCTTGGGCTTAAAAAATAACTTTCTAAGATAAAAAGATTGAACGTATCCTCTTCGGTGCAATGTAGGCGTTCATGCTTTGCTCCTCATGTAGCTACTTTGTAAGCTCCAAGAATCTCTTCTCACTAGTGTAGAATTGAGCTTCGAAGGCATCTCGTTCCTCCTTTAGCTGAATCCAACCCTTTTGTAAGTCTTCAAGAGAGGTTGGCATGTCGGGATGGAGAATGGTGTACGTGACATCTCCTTCAACCACAGGTTCCATGATAACTGGTAAGATGGAGGGATAAGGCATCACCAGGTTCTGAGCACGAGTTCGTACCCACGTAAGATAGGGCTCAAGTGGAATAGAATTCTTATGTCCCAGCGTCTTTCTATCCACTTTGCTTACCATCCTCCAAGCTCGTATAAACCTATGGCGGTAGCTTCAATCATCGCTCTCATAGTCGAATACCACTCCTTGGATAAACATCTCATGTGGACCATCCCTTTGGGCATAACCAAACTGTGGAAGACTAAGCAGGGGTTGTAAGTGATACCTCCTCTAATGCCAAGCAAGGGGACATTAGGGAATTCTCCATAACGGTCAATGATAGTAACATTCTCCAAGGATTGAGAACACCAATGAATATCTGAATGTCTGAGCATCATCAACCTATGGGACCATCTTGAACCTTGCTCGTTCTTCAACAAAAATCGGGGAAGATGCAAAATAAACCATCTTGCTAAGAGGGGAGTGCAACACATGAGGATCCTTCTCTTTCTCATAGTGCGAGAATGAAAAGAATGAAGGATATCTCCCAACAAAGTAGGCACTGGATTGCGAGAAATGAAGATTTTGACAGCGTTTACATCTATGAGTTGGCCAGGGTTTGGAAACAAAACCATCCCATAAATGAGAAGGACCAAGATTTCTTCAAAATCTTGTAAGTCCAAATAGTTCCAACAGTCTTGAGCTTTCTCGAACAAGAACTTGGCTACGAAACCTTTGACACCACTCCTTGTTTCCAAATTAGTTGTGATATCATATTGTTGCAAGTTTAGTGCTTGGGAAATCTCTTCAGGTTTTGGATCTCTTTCCGTACCGTTGAAGGGTAGTTGATTGAGAATGGGAATCCTCAAGAGTTGTGATAATTCTTCTAGAGTAGGCACAAGTTGATAATCGTGAAAAGTGAAGCAATGGTGTAGAGGATAAAAGAAATGGAAAAGCACCTTCATCATATCTTCATCAGTGTTGGAGGTGACCAAGCTTAGGGGGAGACCATGTCTTTCAGTGAATGGAGAATTCTCAAGAACCCTTGATGCTAGCTCTTTGAGTTGAGGAGGAATTCTTACGAGATTGACATGGATAGTATTCCTGCGGATAGAAGCCATGTCCTACAAAATAGAACAAAGATAAATCCAAAAAATCCTTGAAATGGTTAGTGAGAATGAGTATGATGTTATGATGTTTATGATGTCATGTACAAGTAAAGATATACAAACAAGACAAAAAAATCCTTAGGTTTAGGCTTGCATGGAGTCTCATAGGCAAGTACCCTCTTGAAGTTTAGTTGGCTCAACCTGTTCTAGAAATAGTAACCGGGTTCTAAGGGATCTCAATATCACTGATCTGTCTCCTCAGACATTGTTTCAGCGCAATCCTCTTTTACAGCGACCGAAATATCCTGAAAATTCAAATCTCAATGAGTGTAATATCAAGTATCAACCAACTTTGGACTGCACCAAAGCCGGTTATCTCACTACATCCTAATGGCCAAGTTGATCAAGTAAAGGTTCTAAAAGTCAGTTAGTTCTTCATGACATCACACAACGGCCCCGTATTCTCCTTGACTACCCAAGGGCTACCGGTACCCACAAATATGTCACACTAACGTAGCTATTGCTTAGACCATGTCGGTATACCCCGCGCAATTTCCGCAATGTATTGCTACTTACCTATAAGGTATCCCAAATCCGGGTAGAGGATTAGAACAAGCCCAAACAAGGAACCAAAATGTAAAGCAAAAAAATTAAACAATGAAAGCAAATAAAGGTGATCTAGCCCTAAGGTAACCCAACTTTTAAAATTTTCCCCAACAGAGTCGCCAGTTCTATGATACGGTGGGAGAACTGACTTGGGTGTTTTGCATTTTATTGCAAATGTCGCGGTTAGCAAGAGTCGCCACCGACTTTTCTTTTATCCAAAAGGAAAGGCTGAAAAGAACAGGAAAGACCTTTGAGATTGTTTCTTGAGTTCGAGGGGTAGATTATGAAAAGGTAAGGTATTAGCATCCTTTTCATCCATAGTTATCTATGGGCTCTTAGTTGCTTTCTATACCACTTGCTTTTGTTTGAAAATGTGCTTTGTGTGGTTTTTGAAAGTATTTTGAAAAGGCGCCATCATTTAGGTAAAATTTGTAATAGTTCTCGTTCGTAAGAACGTATACAAAGTGTTGGGATTTTGAAAATATTTCATGTTTGGAAAATGTTTTGAAAGTGTTTTTTTTGAAAGTGTTGGTGTTTCTTTTGAAAATAAGCAAGGAGGTTTGATTTGAAAGTGAGCAAGCAACTAGGAATAATCTACCTACTCAAAAGTCTTAGTTCATTTATTCCTTTCCTTTGATGTTGCCATCTTACCATTGATTTGGTAAGAAGCCTTATCTTTGGATGTAAAGGGGCGAGCATGGGTCATCGTATAGCTATGATAACAATGTTATGAGATATCTTAGCATTTTTCTTTGAGGGACTAAGATCATTTTTGAAAGGCAACATTGATAGCGTCACCGAGGGACTATGATCTTGTATTTTTTATTTCTTTGCTAAGATATCCCACATGCATAACATGGCCATTTTTGTAAGGCAACAAAGTGGAATTACCCTAAGGGTGCAAGTGTATTTGATTTACATGCATTGTTTTGTCTTGAATTAGGGTTTGCTACTTGTTGATTTTATCTTTCCATACAAACCCTAATTACTAGCATTTATATAAAGCGATAAATTGCGGAAAGTAAAATTACTATAATATTACATCATTAGGGGAGGGGGTATATAAATTTACAAATGGGGATTTTGCAAGAAAATTAAACCTAATTATCTATTACAACCATATTGAATATTGTACAAAATTGAAAATAAAAATATGCAAGAATGTAAATGGAAAAAGAAATGATTTTTGTTTGGTTTTCATAAAAGGGTTTTAACCTAATTAAAGAATATGATTAATTAAAAATTAAACAAAATTAAAACTAAATTAATTAACAAAGAAAATAAGTTTAAAATGATTTTTTTAGGGTTTTTTATGAAAAGGTTTTAAATTAATAATAATAATAATAATGAAAATAAATTAATTAAAAGAAAACCTAAATTCTAAGTTAATTTTAATTTAAAATAAAATAAGATAACAATTAAACCTAAGTCTAAATATTAATTATTTAAGAAAAAAGAAATTAATTTGTTTTAAGAAAATGTTTTTTGGTCTTTTTGTTTTATGAAGAAAAAAAATGTAAATGGGTATTTTTTTTGAAAATATGCAAATAAATAAATAAAATATTTTTTAGATTTTTTATTAATAAAAATAATAATGATAATAATAATAATAGTAATAAAAATAATAAAAGAAACTGAAATAAAATAAAAAATAAAATGATAAAAGAAAATAAATGGGTCAGGTGTACAAAAGTAAACAGGGGTTAGTAAAAGAGAGAAAAAATGGAAGGCCCATCTTTTTGGAGGCCCAGCGCCTGTTTCAAACAAAAAATGGAAGAAAAATGTAAAAAAGAGTAAAAGGGTACTACTGGGGCTCGAACCCAGGTCCCAAAGGTTAACAGGCGCGTGCTTTACCACTGAGGTGGCTATACATCCGTTCATATAAACAAAACAACAAATATGTTACATAAGTTATGCCCTGAATACAACTTCATCTTCAACCTCCAGCCATGGATCCTGTAACTTCACCATTTCTCACCAAAAATGAAATATGCAAACATGAAAATTGCTCCATTTTCCCATACGAATCCAACCATGTAAATAACTAAAGCTATAAATCAAAGATGAATGAGAATTTTTGAAAGTACCAAATTCTGACCTAATTATTTCAGCAAGTTCAAACTCAAAATTCTCACTTCTCAAGCAATATAAATGAAATCTATGGACATGTATAGTTTCATGGCAATGATGTCTATAATTTATCTTCACAAATGCAAGTCTAACAATGCCTAAATAATGAGATGAAAAGTTAGAAAATGTACCTAAAAAATGGAAATCGTGAAATGAGTTTGAGCTTGATTCAAGGTGCTGCAATGATCAGGTTAGCTTCCTTGAGTCTTTAGGAAGCTAATGCAATGCTTTGATTGAGTTGAGAGTGGCTGAAATGTCCTGGAGAAGTCAAGTTGCAGACTCTGTTTTTTGGTTATGGAGGTTATGGTAGATGGTGTTACAGTTATAGAATAAGGATGGGGATGAGTTGTATTTGATATGTAGGAGCTTTTGGAAGTGAAAGGCCAAGAAATGCAAGAGGGAAATGAGAGTTTGATATGTAATGTCAGAACTTGCACAACAATGGTGTTTTGAGGCAATTTCTGGCTAGAGGGAATTTGGGAGTGTTTCAGGGTCTTAATGCTCGTGTGTTAGCTCACAAATAGTGCCTCTATTTATAAGCAACAAGTTTGGAAACTTGTTGTTGATCAGAATTCAAAATCATAACTTTAAGCCTAACATGTGATTTTTTAGAAATCCAAGTTTCAATGCCTTGTGTACTTGCTAAGACAGAGTGGTTATGCTTTAAACACACTTGCTTCCGACTTTGTAGATGGAGTGTGATAAGAGGGAACAAGTTAGAGGCTCAAGAATTGACTTTGTGCATAAAGCTTGCTTTTCAAGAATGGCATTCTTCACTTTCTTCCCAAAATGGCAATGTGAATTGGATAAAAATTAAACCACTTGGATTATAGCTCCAAAGTTTGTGTAATACATTAATGATGGATATATACACAAGTTAAAAGGCCTGCAAAGTAAAATTATGCAGCCTAACATTGAAATTGAGTTATGTGTTCATCAAGAAATGACTTGTAATTCAAGAATGAAACCCTAACTTCTTTCCTTCGATTCTCCTTGCTCAAATATGATCTCAATGAGTTATTTGAAATTTTTGAAAGCTTGTAACATCCTATACAACCTATATGTTGGACATTTTTGAAAATTCATCCTGGAACTATGTGAAAAATTTCCATGAAGTTAGGTCAAAATCCTGCCTAAACTAGGGAAAAATTTCACTAAGTTTCCAACTTTCATGAACATGTCTTCTTAAAATCACAACTTGAAATCCATTAATTTATAGAATAAGTTGTGTTCTACAATGTTTTATATCTCATTGAGATCTACAACTTCCATGTTAGAAGTTTCCTTTGAATCATCTTGCATCATGGTGTAAATTTGGCTCAAAGTTAAGAAAAATATGAATTTTCCAACACTTAGAAAAATTTCTAAGCTTAGAAATTTTGACTTTTCAAAATGAAATCTTGAATTTTTGATTTATTGATGAACAAGTTTCATATTTTTATGAATTGTGATCTTTTACACTTGATTTTGATCAAAAAGCCAAAGTTTGACTTTTCAGTATACAATTGACTTTTTATCAGTTGACTGAAAATCAACTATCAATCAATTGATCTTGAGAGATGTTTTAAGCCATGTCATTAGGTAAAAATGAAGTACTTGAATCCTTGATATCACGTTTCAAACCAATAATTCATTTTCTAGGTAAAAAATCAGAAATTTCACCTTCTTAGTCAAAACCCTAATTTTGACCATTTTGCCCTTTTGATGATCTGATCAAATTTCTTGAGGAATTATGGTCCAAACTTGATCAAATGAAATATATGAGTTCATGATATTGATATGGACCAAAAATTATGAAGTTTGACTGTAAATTGACCATAGTTGACTTTTTCCCCAATACAACTGATTTTAGGTCAATTGATCAATTAATTGAGAAAAAATGTGATCCAAGACTAGAAACTTGACATGAGAAGTCTTGAGGGTCCAAAATGATCCATGAAAGTCATATGGGGCATTAAAAGTCCATTTGTCCTTGTGAAAACTCAAACCCTAATTTTCAATCATCAGTGCTTGAGGAGGTGTCTTGAGCTGATCAACCTTTGTGCAGTCTTGAACCAAAGGAGATCTTGTGAGAGATTACTTGAGAAATGAGAGGGAACATTTTAGGGTACAACACTAACCATGTATTCCTCCTCCCCATGGACAATGATGATTTTTCCCTTGACCGGGTACTTCAACATCCGATGTAAGGTAGAAGTGACGACACCAGCGCCATGAATCCCGGGTCAGCCCAATAGACCAGAATAGGAAGGGAAGATATCCATCACATAGAAAGTTAAATCAAAAGTATGAGTTCCAACTTTTATAGGGATGTCAACTTCTCTGTGCGCTGTCCTCTTAGAACCATCAAAGGCCCTCACCACAGTGTTGCTAGGCTTTAAAGTGAGTCCCTCGCAATCTAGCCGGTCAAGAGCATTTTTGGGCAAGACGTTCAACGATGAGCCCGTATCCACCAGAACATGGTCTAGCATAGTGCCACTGCACTCAGTGGAAACGTGCAAGGCATTGTTGTGTTTCCTTCCTTTGGGAGTTAAGTCGGTGTTAGAAAAACCCAATCCGGTATCAGCAGTTAGACTGTCCACACAGTTCTCAAATTGGTCAATGGAGGTATCTTGGGGTACGTGGGAGGTATTTAGAAACTTTACCAAGGCTTTGGCATGGGCCTCAGAACATAAAAGTAAGGCCAACATTGATATTTTCGAGGGGGTTTTCCCCAACTATTCCATGACATTGTAGTCACTTTTCTTGATTATTTTTAGTATCTCCTCCATCTCTTTGCTGGAAGCTTCAAGAATAACCTCTGGATGGATGTGTCTTCTTCTAGACATGCTCAAATAATACCTCTTTGCCCCTTGTCTCGGCAGCAGAGATAACAATAGGATTGTCAATGGGAGTATCACTGGGAATGCTGGTAGGAGCGGTAGCGGGAATAATTACATGAGTAACAATGGTATTTGGAGAGATCTCAGGTGAGAAGATTCTTCCACTTCTTGTTATCTTACTGGTCCCAACGATATTGACGATGTCCGGATCAGTGTCTTTCACAACTTTGTCTTTGATAGCCAACATATCTTGCTTGACGCCATAATAATATACGTCAGCCCCATAGTTCCAGGGAACAACTTTATACAAAGAATATGGTATTGACCCTAACATGGTGATGATTAGGGGAGCAGGCTTTGGAACAGATGTAATCCTGACGGGTCTTTTGGTGGAGACCCTGGGAGGATTGTCGAAAATGGTGATTATTGAGACATCTTCATAGGAATTTCTGGTGAGAGGGACTTTTTCAAACAGGATTTCTTTATTTTCCATCAGGCGTTGGACGCCCATCTTCAGTAACAAACAACCATTTGGTAGAGACATACATAAGCGACAACTTTTATCACAGCCCAGAAATAGACCAACTTGTAATAGGTTCTGTTTAATAGTCAAAAGGGGAGTAGTTAAATCATTCACGGAGGAAACAAAACACTCATCATCAATAGTGTTGACACCTTGACCGTGTTTGGGCATTGGCGCCGTTATCACATTAGGTGTTTCTGGGGGATCAAACTCAATCTCTTTCGCCTCGATAAGGTCTTGTACCTTATTATTCAAGGCCCAACAATCATTTATATCATGCCTCGGTGTGATATGGTGGAAGAACCGACTGTTAATACTGGTTTGCATTTTGCATTTTTTTTTTGCAAAATGTCGCGGTAAATAAGAGTCGCCACCGACTTTTATTTTATCCAGTCAGGAAAAGGAAAAAGAACATAAAAAGCCTTTTTTGATAATATATTTCTGAGTACGGGGGGTAGATTATAGAAAGGGAAGGTGTTAGCTCCCTTTCTATCCATGGTTTTCCATGGGCTCTTAGGTACTTTCTCATTTTAAAATTTCCCGTGTGTGCATGTTTTGAAAAAGGTTTACTTCGTGATAACCCTTGTATCAGTCCTAAAGGATGTGACAAAGTTGTTTTGAAAACTATTTTGAAAAAGTGTTCGTGTGAAAAGTTTTGTTTGATTGATTGAGCAAGTACTTAAGAGTTTTCTACCTACTCGAAAAAGACTGTTTGTTTTCCTTTTGACAACCCTATCCTATTATTAAGAAATAGGTAGCACAGTCGTTGGAGTTTTTAGGGACATTCGAAGGGACAGATACGGTCACAAAAGCAATGTTAGGAGGTGTTAGTAATCATCCTAAAGCCTTAAAGATCTTTTTTCGAGGCAACATATGAATGAGTCATTTGATATCTTTCGGGGCTAGAGGACGACCACTAACAAACACTATACTTCATGACTGTTTAACCGAAGGCAACCGATGTGGAGTAACCCTAAGAGTGAGCATGTGCGAGTGAGCTTTTTTCAGTTAATTTGTCTTTACACATTTAGGGTTTTCTAGCATTTTAATTTTCAAATATTCTTGCCATACAATCCTATTAGCATACATCTAACAATTTATAATTCCGGCAATTAAAGTGCGGAAATAGAAATCCTAACTATTACACGGCTTTCGCAGATACAAAATTATTTTGACTGAAAACAAAATGCAAAATTAAAACCTAATTAAAGCTATTACAACCTCGGAGCAGTTACAAAAAAATTAAAAGTAATTAAAATACGTGCGATGAATTAAATGCGAGGACGACTAGAAAACCTAATAATCTAATTTGAGAAAAAATATTTAAGTTATTTTTGAAGTAAAAATTAATTATATACAAAATTAAATCCTAATTTCTAATTGATTTTTAATTTACAAAAAATAAGATTTAATTGCCCTAATTTTGAATTAAAATAATTAATTAAAGAAAATAAATATCTTATAAAAAACATGATTTTTGGTGTTTTGTATTTAATTGAAAAAAAAGATTAATTTGTGAAAAAAAATAATTAAACGAATAAAAGAAATAAAGAAAATTAAATTGGGATTGCTTAAGCAATTGGAGGGGGTGCGTTGTGAAATTGCTAGGCCCAACCACTTCTGAGCCCAACCAACGCGTGAGATCCAGTGCTGGCCCTCTTTGATGGTACACCATGGTCCTTCAATGATAGGCGTTGGATCTGGTTAATCATGAATCCTATGGCAGGCTGCTGATGGCGCGTGATAGGCCTTTGGGATGGTAATGCATAGGATCCTGCAAAGAAGAATTAAAATAAGAAAGTTGCTGGGACCTGGGATCGAACCCAGGTCCTCTACCCTTTCGAACATGCATGCTTTCCAGCTGTGCTACATGTTTTAATTGATAATATATTAATAATAATACATAATATATGAAATCAAGTGGATGAATGTAAAAAGCGCGCATAATTCAAATTGGCCAATGCTTATCAGCCACGTCTTTATCTTCTTATTGGAACCGTCATTTTAGATAGCGACCTTTTACCTACGGACGATATCCATGGCTACAAACCTGTATCATTCAAAAATCAAATATATGCAATATAAATTCCCATGGAGACCATGAATCGACTGGGCTTGAATCCCTGAACATCATGGTGCCCTTATCCAGCCCTAATTTTGCCTGTGCTAAAAGACCCTAAAACGGAACTTGAAACCCTAGTAATGGCAGTCACACATATAAGTCTCAAAAATCCAATTAAACAATCCAGACATGTTAGAAATACATTAATGATCACAAATATATCATTACATCATGCTAATGATGCAAGAATGGATGTAATCGATTTGAAAAAAACAAGCAAACTGTATGAGGTGTAGTGAGTGTTTTTGGGCGTGAAAGGACCTGCAATCGATTCGGTTAGCTTCTGGGAAGGTCCAAGAATCGTTTAGGAATGTTGGAAGGCATTGAATCGTCCTCTAGGGTAGAGATCATATCACCACTTTTTGCCAAAATTTTGAGTTTGTTCTAGTGTTCTTCACGACTGCAACCTCTCGTTTTTGTGCATGGCCTTGTTCATTATATATCCCTAAGTGAATTAGGGTTATAAAAATAGCTGGTATCTTTGCAATTTTTGAAGATTTGATTTGGTTTTCATGTTGTATGATATCCTTCCAAATTTGGCCTAATCATGCCATTCTTGTGCCAATTAACTTTGATTCGATTTGATCTTGATATGCCAGCATAATTAGCTTGCGATCCTGTCCAAAAATCAGATCAAAACAAATCTTTGCTATTATTTTTCATTTATTTGATTTAATTCAATTTTTAATTAATAAAAAATCAAAATAAAATAAATAATGAAGAAAATAACATGTGATTGAATATTTGGGTCGTGGATCATGTTATGAGTGAGGTGCAAGCATAAAAAGTTAGACCCATTTGGCAAAAAATGCATTTTTGAGCACATTTGACTTTTGGCAATTTTGCAAAAAAGGTCAACTTTGACAAGGCATATCTCTTCCAATTTTAATCCTAGAGAGGTGTTCTTGGACTTTTTAGAAAGCTTAGGATTTCCCCTAAACAAACTTGTTTCTCTCATCTCAATTGGGTCTTCCATGTTCATGTAAGAAGCTTTGACCTAAAAAGTGTTTTTGTTGACTTTTCAAAAGGACCTATAATGTGGAAACTCATATCTTTTTGTGAGTGCATATTTTGAATTTTAGGGATGAAGATGAATTGTAGGTAATTGCTTCCTCTTCAAAATGAGCCTTGGATGGAAAATTTCTAATAAATTATGAGGAATTTATGCTTGGTTAAAGTTTGGTTGACTTTTCTTGAGAAACCCTAATTTAGCAACTTTTGGGTTTTGATGAATTTGGGGCATTCCTTGAGGAATCATGATCAAACCTTGATCAAATGATGGATATAACTTCAAAATGTTGATGTTGACAAAAAATATTGAAGTTTGACTGTATGTGGGCCACAATTGACTTTTGACCTAATACAATCGATTCTCAAGCATCTAGGAAGTTGACTGAGCAAACTTCTTGTGCAAGGCTTGAAATTTGACATGGAGGTTCTTGAGAACATGTTAGGACCATGGAGGGCATATGAGGTCTTTGGAGTTCATCCATATTGATGAAAATGGAAACCCTAGTTTAAGATACATTGCCTTAGGAGAGAGTTTGTCTGGTCAACTCTAGGGCATCCTTGAGCAAATTGAGGATCTCTAGGAGTATGTTTTGAGTAAAATGAGAGGGAAAATTTTGTGGTACAACAGCTTCCCCTGTTCAATCTTCTTAAACCTGATGATGTAGATTGGCTTTTCTGCCTTTCGTGATCTGAGGGTGGAAGATGATTGAACACTAGAGTGCCCAGAAATTTGTACTCGTATGAAGTGATACTTGATTTGGTGATATCGGGAATGGGCTTACAAATTCCATTTGGAAGTTGATGACAAAATATTGTCGGATATGGGCTTAAAGATGCCATCCAGGATGTGACGGAGAATCATCGGAGATGGGCTTAAAGATGCCATCTAGAGGGTGTTGATTTCCTGAGATATTCCTTTGATGAGAATTCTTGTTCCCGTCGTTGAGGAGGAATCTGCTGAGGAATGTTGGTATCTGTCTTGGGAGAAATATAATTTTAGGAGCTTTAGTTGTCTGTTACTCTACTGGGGAATTAACTCCTGCTTGAGGAACCGGAAGTGAAATGCATATCTAGTTAGGGCACAGACTACACAGTGACTTACTGGTGAAATGAGAAATTAACTGAAACTGGTCGGGTTCAGGTCTTACAGTGTTGTGAACTGTTGTCTAGAGATAAGAGTGAAAAAACCTGGATGGTAAGGTTATGAGAAGGAATCTGGATAGTAGGGTTACTTCGAAATGAAAGCCTGGATAATAGGGCTGTGAGAAGGAACCTGGATAGTATGGTTACTTCAAAATGAAATCCTGGGTAGTAGGGTTGTGAGAAGGAACCTAGATAGTAGGGTTACTTCGAAATGAAATCCTGGATAGTAGGGCTGTGAGGAGGAACCTAGATAATAGGGTTACTTTGAAATGAAAGCCTGGATAGTAGGGCTGTGAGAAGGAACCTGGATAGCAGGGTTACTTCGAAATGAAAGCCTGGATAGTAGGGCTATAAGAAGGAACGTGGGTCGTAGGGTTACTTCGAAATGAAAGCCTGGATAGTAGGGATGTGAGAAGGAACCTGTGTCGTAGGGTTACTTCAAAATGAAAGCCTAGATAGTACGGATGTAAGAAGGAACCTGGATAGTAGGGTTACTTTGAAATGAAAGCCTGGATAGTAGGGTTGTGAGAAGGAACCTAGATAGCAGGGTTACTTCGAAATGAAAGCCCGGATAGTAGGGCTGAAATAAGGAACCTGGATAGTAGGGTTACTTCGAAGTGAAAGCCTATATAGTAGGGCTGTAAGAAGGAACCTGTATAGTAGGGTTACTTCGAAATGAAAGCCTGGATAGTAGGGCTGTGAGAAGGAACCTGGATAGCAGGGTTACTTTGAAATGAAAGCCTGGATAGTAGGGTTGTGAGAAGGAACCTGGGTAGTAGGTTTACTTCGAAATGAAGGCCTGGATAGTAGGGCTGTGAGAAGGAACTTGGGTCGTAGGGTTACTTCGAAATGAAAGCCTGGATAGTAGGGCTGTAAGAAGGAACCTGGGTCGTAGGGTTACTTCGAAATGAAAGCCTGGATAATAGGGTTATGAGAAGGAACCTGGGTCGTAGGGTTACTTCGAGATGAAGGCCTGGATAGTAGGGCTGTGAGAAGGAACCTGGGTCATAGGGTTACTTAGAAATAAAAGCCTGGATAGCAGGGTTGTGAGAAGGAGCCTGGGTCGTAGGGTTACTTCGAAATGAAAGCCTGGATAGTAGGGCTGTGAGAAGGAACCTGGGTCGTAGGGTTACTTTGAAATGAAAGCCTGGATAATAGGGTTGTGAGAAGGAACCTGGGTTGTAGGGTTACTTCGAAGTGATAGTGTAGATTAGTTGACCCGTTTGGTTTCGAGAACTGAGTTTCCATTAGTCGTCTGTAGACGTGACCTGTATAATTGCTAGATTTGTTGAAGCTAAATGTCTTTTCCTGAAAAGATAATAGGGTTAATTACATGCGATGCATGAAATGCAGGGTGAGATGATGTTATCAAAATAAATGAGATTATGCTGTATATAATATGTATGCGCATGCCATGATGTATGTTCACGAAATGCTATCTGGGTATGCCCGCGTATGGGAAAATAAATCCCTGACGGTTGCTGGGGATTTATAAATATTCTATCAGGAAGAGATTCTACTTGAGAATAAACTCTACAGGGAACAAACTTAGGAAGTGAATTTTTGTAGCTGAAGTGATGAACTTTGTCGGGGATTGAGCCTCTGTATCTAGAGAAATAAACTCTGCTTGGGGGATGAAATTTACTGAGTCGCCCGCAATTATGAAAATTGGCTGGAGGATATAGCTGTCAGGTTTCAGAATGACCCTGGCTGGGGAGGTTACGTCCTGTTTCGGGAAGGCTGACATTAATGCTTTTGAATACTTTGACCCTGTGGGGAGTGTATGTACCAATGTTTGTGTTTCAAAGCTGACTCTATCTCGATACCTGTTGGGCGGAGTAACTGTCGGGTTTGGCACTTCTTGTTTTTTCCACTGTTTTTGGAATTACGAGTAATTGTCTTTTGTTTCTTATGTAAATATTTATGAGCAGCAATCATTTTCAAATGCATATATCAAAAAAAAGTCATTGGACGTTCTTGCAAAATAAAACAGAAAAAGAAAAATAGATCGAAGTTTCTTGTGAAAATGATTTGTATTGATTTTTAAAATTGGCCTGTAATAAGCGTTTTTGTACAAGGAGGCTGACGTTATAGTAAGAGAATGCCTCCGAAAGATAGAAACTATACAATTTGTGTAAAAGAAAGAAAAAAACAGCTATGTGAAACAACCCCATTGGGTTCCAACTCTGCTATTGCCGTTATATCATCAAGCGTCTCATCACTTTGCTTCTTCACTGAAAGTTGATCAAATTGATTGGTGCCGTTCGAGCTTGATAGTAGATACTGAAGTCTGGTCGCAAGATGATTCAATGAGACATAGTGGTACGCTTCATATCCCTAACTTTTTCCTGGACTGCCCTTTCGGGTTTTCAGTCCACCGGGATACCCTTTTTTTCCCAAGCCGCCCTTTCGGGTTTTCGACTTGCCGGGTGTACAGATTTTTTTAATTTTCATCCCTTATTTTTCCCGAACCCTTTTGGTTCGCCGGGAAGCCCTTATTTTTTCCTAGGCCAGTCAACCTAGCGGGTCTTTTGATTAGGCGTAGTATCTTTTCACTATGCCTGTATTGACAGGGTGAGGAAGGTCGTCACCATCCATGGTGGTTAGAATCATAGCTCCACCCGAAAAAATATTTTTAACCACAAATGGCCCTTCGTATGTGGGGGTCCATTTGCCCCTGGAATCACCTTGCGGAAGTATGATGCGCTTGATCACTAGATCCTCGACTTGATATTCTTGACGTCTGACTTTCTTGTTAAAAGCCTTGATCATTCGCTTTTGATATGTCTGACCATGGCAGATAGTAGTAAGTCTCTTTTCATCGATTAGATTTTACTAATCAAGTCGGGTTCGGATCCAGTCGTCTTCATTTAAACCCATACCCTTCATAATCTAGAGAGAAGGTATCTGGACTTCGATGGGTAGGACTGCCTCTATACTATATACCAGGGAATAGGGTGTTGCCCCGGTCGACGTCCGTGCTGAGGTACGGTACCCATGAAGTGCAAAGGGTAACATCTCATGCCAGTCTTTTTATGTCACTGTCATCTTCTGTACAATCTTCTTGATGTTCTTGTTAGCTGCTTCAAGAGCGCCATTCATCTTTGGCCGGTAGGGAGAAGAATTATGATGCTGTATCTGATCATTGTATTGTTGAGATTCGTACCATTGTCAGTAATAATTCTCTCTGGCACACCATATCAACATATTAGATTATGTCTGATAAACCGCGCCACGACATTCTTGGTTACTGTAGCAAAAGAGGCTGCCTCAACCCACTTCGTGAAGTAATCAATGGCTACTAGGATGAAGCGATGTCCGTTGGAAGCGGTGGGCCTGATTTATCCGATCATGTCGATGCCCCACATTGCAAATGGCCACAGAGATGTCAAGACGTTTAAGGAGACCGGAGGCACATGCACCTTATCAGCGTAGATTTGGCACTTATGACAAGTTCGAGAGTGCTGATAACAATTGGCTTCCATAGTGGACCAGTAATATCCTGCCCGTAGAATCTTCTTAGCCATGGTATGTCCACTAGAATGGGTTCCGAAGGTGCCTTTATGTAGATCTGTCATAATCCTCTATGCTTCACTTTTGTCTACACACCGTAGTAGTGTGGAGTCATGGTTGCATTTATAGAGGATTCCATTACTGAGGAAGAACTTTGCAGCGAACCTTCTTAGAAACTTCTTATCGTTGACAGATGCCCCTTCGGGATACTCTTGAGTCTCGAGATACCTCTTGATTTTGTGAAACCAGGGTTTGTCTTCCACTTATTCGGTATCGATTTCACAGCAGTGTGTTGGTTCATCTAACCTCTCAATGGTGATTTGGGGAGCTTCATTGTCCCACCCGACCTTGAACATTGACGACATAGTAGCTAGTGCGTCCGCTAACTGATTCTCTTCTCGTGGGAAATGTTCAAAGGTGATCTCCTCAAAATGCGGCAGCAGTGTCAGTACATACTCTTTGTAAGGAATAAGGTTCAGGTTTTTTGTATCCCACTCGCCTTTGATATGACTTATTACCAAAGCGGAATCCCTGAATACACTCAGGAACTTGATCCTTAGGTCGATAGCAGCCCGCAGACCCATAATACATGCTTCATACTCTGCCATTTTGTTGGTGCAGTTGAAACATAATCGGGCAGTGAATGGAGTATGACAGCCCTCGGGAGATATAATTACGGAGCCAATGCCGTTACCCAGTGCGTTTGAGGCTCCATCAAAATACATAGACCATCGGGATCCCTCCTCAGGTCCTTCATCCGGTCCAGGTTTTTCATAGTCAGTCACCAGTGTAAGTATGAGAGTGCGCCTAAGAGGGGGGGGGGGTGAATTAGGTACTTTAAAAGTTTTACCGTTTTAGTGAGATGGATGTTATTTTTCTGGTTTAGTGCATGAGTTTACAAATGTGTTTCTTTCTTTTCTGGTTAATGACTAGTGATGAAAGAGGTAAATGCGGAAAAGTAAAGAACACAGAGAGGTATCCTGGTTCCCCTCACAGTCCGAGAGTACTCTAGTCCCCTTTCAACATGAAAGAGATTTCCTTGTTGTGGCAAACTTAAACAAGAACTACCAAACAAACCAAGAACAATCCTCTTGGACCAAGAACAATCCTCTTGGATTTTCACTAAGTTACCTATGAGAACAATCCTCTCAATGTAACTACACTTGTATCCAACAACTTTGGAAAGACAAGATTTCAACAAAAACACTTAAACTTAATTCCAACAATCCTGGAAATTAAGTAAGTAAATATCAATTTGTGAGTTTGAGTGAGTAGAGTAATATTTACCACTTAGAGTGATTTAACAATGCATAATCTTCTTCTTCCAATAATAATATTGTACAAAGACTCAAGATATATTTTCTCAAAGTTTTATGTTTGTTGATGTATGAAAATATGCAGAAAACTTATGCATGAAAATGAAGAATGGTTGAGTTTGTATTTTTAAATTTCAGGAAATATTTATAGAAGAAGGTATTAGATCTGATTTTGAAATTGAATATTTATATGTTCATAACACCCTTTTGAAACATCATGAAGTTCTGAAAATGTATCATGAACAAATGCCAAGTTTGAGTGAAAAGATGTAATGAAAAGGCATGATGAACAGGCATGACCAAAGCTTCTATTTTTCAAATTCGTGCAGTATGCAATCGATTGCACCCTTGGTGTAAATCGATTGCACAAGGTTTTAACAACTATTTTTTCAAAATATTTAAGAGTGCAATCGATTGCATTATCAATGTAACTCGATTGCATGCAAAGTCAGTAGCAAAAAGTAAGTGAGTGCAATCGATTGCACTTGCAATGTAAATCGATTGCATTGAGAAACAGTAGCAAACGTTTTGAAAATTTAGGTATGCAATCGATTGCATAGGAAATGTAAATCGATTGCACTGAGAAACAGAAGCAAAAGATCTGAAATTTTGAAGTGTGCAATCAATTGCACTAAGATGTAAATCGATTGCATACAAGAGAAAAATGAAATTTTATCTTTGAAAAGCTTGAGTAATGATTCTTAAACATTTATTTTTCATTTTTGAGCATCTATATCTTAAGATCAAAGTAGATAATATTATTATATCTTTAAAGTTGTTGAGAGCTTTGAATGAAGATAATATCCTTAGATGCTTTGAGCTTTGATCATAAATATTTTCCTTCTTTGTTAGCCATGGTTTGTCTTCATCAAAACAAAAGCTTATTTGTGAAGCTTGATTTTACATTCTCCCCCTTTTTGATGATGACAAACAATCTTGCTTTATGTGATGTACTTTCCGTAAGAGCTTCTCCCCCTAAGATGCAAAACTCCCCCTATGTAGGAGAGGGTTGGAATCCTTTGTAATTCTTCATCTTGATTGGAGAGTACCTTGATTTAGACACAGGAAATACAAGCATAAAGTATAACATCCTTCTCCCCCTTTGACATTATCAAAAAGAAGGGAAAGATGCAATAAAAAATGGATAAAATATATGTAATAATATTGAAAGCTTTAACCAGCCATATTGCTTCATGATGCTTTTTATCATCCTTTGATAAATGCACATAGTAGTTATCTTCATCAAAATATGATGTTGAAGCCTTTGACACAAAGTTGTCTTTTACTTAGAAGTTGTCTTTTGTTCTTCAACATAAAGTACATCTTCAATGGATATGAAAGTTAGTGTATCAACTTTGCCAATGCCAAGAATTCTTCCTTTAAGGTATTTCCCATATGTGAAATAATCCTTGGACTTGAACTAGATTTGAAAGTTAGTATATGTCTCCCGTCATATGCTTTGAACAACCACTATCAAGATACCAAATATTGCATGTGGTCTTCAAGCATACCTACAAAACAAATTAAGTTTGATTTGGTACCCAATGTGCTTTGGGTCCATCATAGTTAGTTCATTTCTTAACCCACACATAATGCCCACTTGCTACACTAAAGTTTCTAACATAGCAAGCATTAGGTGTATGGCCAACCATACCACAATAAGAACAAGTAGGTTCAAAGTTACTTCTATATCTAGAAGGATAAGATTTATTCTTAGGAAATGTTTTCTTTTTAGGATAGCGATGAACTACTTTAGGTTTGTTCACTTTCTATTTGGATGATCGATCACTAGCCTTAACAAAGATAGTTTTATTAGAATTTGGTTTTGAAAACTTTGAGTATCCAAGTCCATTTTTATCATTGGAGTATCTTTGTTGGCTAAGAACACCTTTCAATCCAATTTGGCCTTTCTCATATCTTTCAATGACTCTTTTTAATTGGACAATTTGGAAAGAGAGTGATTCACAATTTTTGCATACAAAATTCTATTTTTTTTTCATCACTTAATTTTTCCTTTTCTTCTTTGAAATCTTTTTCCATAGATTCACATTTTTCTTCTAAGGATGAAATTTGTTTCTTTTGTGATGAAATAGTTTTGTACAGAATTTTGCATTAATTTAATAGTTCATCTATAGCACCTTGTGCATCACTTTCAAAAAGAGAAAATTCATTACTAACCTCATTGTCTTCATCATCGGAATGGTGTGAGGCCATCAATTTAAGATTAGCATGTTGATTGTTTTCGGAATCAGAAGAAGAACTTGTTAGAACAATGTTTGAATCTACTACCCTATGTTTAAGTTTTGATGATAACAAAGTTAAAAGATATATTATTTATATGATTCATGTATGAACTATTTGCTGCCTAAATTATTACGTTCTGATTTGCAGAAATTCTGATAGGTATAAGCAAGAGCACACTTAATCAACATCAGAATATTGGTTCTTGACACCAGCATCAGAAGTTGCCATATCAGAATACCAGATTCAGAAGATCAACTCACGTGTATGCTGAAGCTTGATGAACAGAACTGCGCTCAACACTCTGATAAATAAAACAACAGTTCATCAGTAGCTAAGCAGAGTCAGAATGAGCCAAGCCAGAACATGCAATAAGTAAGCAACGGTATTGTGCATTGAAAGCAAATTATTACCAACGGCCTCATTCCAGACAAGATCTGCTCAATAAGGAAAGTTTGTTATTAGCATTGAATCAAGAATATTGCTCCAACGTTCAACAATCTCAGTGCTATATAAATAAGACTATGAAGATTGAATTGGCTAATTCTCTCCAACTCTTTACACGCCTAAAAGCTGATCATAATCTTCGTTCTCTCAGTTTGCTAAACACGTCATATCTCCTTACTCAATTATTGTTTAGCAATCTAGTTTCTAAGCTTAAAGTTGTGTATACATCACAATTGTGATACAGTTTTGTAGAAAACATTCACACACTTAGATTTATCTTCTTTGTAAGAAAGTGTTCCCTTGACAAACCGAGTTGTGGTTTGCATCAAGAAGGCTTTAGCAGTTGTTAAAGCAGTTTGTAATATTCAGTTGAATATAGTGGATTAAGACCTCGTTGGAGAGAGGCGAAATCACCTTGACGGGTGGACTGGAGTAGTTTGAGATCAAACGAACCAGGATAAAAATATCTTGTTCATTGCATTGATTTTCAGTTTTACAATTCAACCCCCCCTTCTTGTGTTTTTCACTACTTCAGAACTTTCCCATGCTATATATGCTTTGTTTGACTTTTTGTCTTTATTTCTTTTGAAATATTTCTTCTTCTTTTCAAGTGTAGGACATTCACTTTTAACATGTCCCTTTTCTCCACATTCAAAGCATATAACCTTCCTTGTTGGTGCTTCCCTTTTTCTTTCCTTTCGTAGAACCTTTTCAATCTTCTTGATAAGATCATCATCTTCACTACTAGTGGATTCATCCTCTTGATTTCTATCATGATTTTTTATCCTTGTATTTAGAGCCATGTCTCTTGAATCTTTTACTTGGATTTCATGCTTTTCAAGTCTTGCAAGTTCCGTCTCATATTCTTGAAGTTTTCCGAACAAAGTAGCGAAATTCATTGTGGATAGATTCTTCTTCTCGGATATTGCTATCACTTTTGATTGGTTACATAGAATTATTTGAACAAGTTTGACTCTAAAGCACAGAAGTGTATTATGTTAGGATACTCTGAACGCTCAAGAGGGTACAGAGTATACAATACAGAAACACAGATTGTGGAAGAATCAATCAGTGTTCGTTTTGATGATAAGCTTGACTCTGAAAAGTCAAAGCAGAATGAAGTTTTTGCAGGTATGGAAATTGAATTTACAGGTTCTGAAGACAAGTCATCAGAAGCTCTCAACACAGACACTTCTTCAACGTCTGAAAGGAGCACTGCTAGCAATCCTACAACAGCTGCTGGTCAACCTCAGAAGAGATTACCCAGAAGCAGCTTGGATCACCCAGAAGAGACTATCTTAGGAAGAAAGGAAGATCCAATCAGAACAAGAGCAAGCTTCAGAAACTCTGAAGAAACACTCATGGGACTTGTGTCTCTGATTGAACCTTCTTCAATTGATGAAGCACTTCTAGATAATGACTGGATTCTGGCAATGCAAGAAGAGCTAAATCAATTCACCAGAAATGACGTATGGGATCTCGTTCCCAGACCAAAAGGATTCAACGTCATTGGAACAAGATGGGTGTTCAGAAACAAGCTAAATGAACAAGGTGAAGTCATCAGAAACAAGGCACGACTGGTTGCACAAGGTTATAGTCAGCAAGAGGGGATAGACTATACAGAAACCTTTGCTCCAGTCGACAGGTTAGAATCTATCAGACTTTTAATTTCATTTGCTGTTAATAGAGGCATCACTCTGTATCAGATGAATGTCAAAAGTGCATTCTTAAATGGTTATATAGAAGAAGAGGTCTATGTGCACCAACCCCCTGGTTTTGAAAATACAAAACATCCAAAACATGTTTTTAAACTAAAGAAGTCACTATATGGTCTGAAACAAGCTCCCAGAGCTTGGTATGAAAGGCTAAGTAACTTTCTGTTAGAAAATGAATTTACCAGAGGGAAAGTGGACACTACCCTATTCTGTAAATCAGTTAAGAATGACATCTTAGTCTGTCAAATTTATGTTGATGATATTATTTTTGGTTCTACTAATCCTTCTCTTGGAAGAAAATTTGCTAAGTGTATGCAGGCAGAATTTGAGATGAGCCTCATGGGGGAACTGAATTTCTTTCTGGGAATTCAGATCAATCAAACTCCAGAGGGAACTTACATTCATCAGAGCAAATACATCAGAGATCTTCTGAAGAAATTTGACCTCTCAGAATGTAAGCCATCAAAGATTCCAATGCATCCCACGTGCATTCTGGAAAGAGAAGAGGTAAGCAAAAATGTAGAACAGAAAGTCTACAGAGGTATGATTGGTTCTCTCCTCTATCTGACTGCTTCAAGACCTGATATATTATTCAGTGTTTGTATTTGTGCTAGATTCCAATCAGATCCTAGAGAATCTCACTTAACAGCTGTTAAGCGAATTTTCAAGTATCTGAAAGGTACTACTAATCTGGGTTTGTTCTATAGAAAATCTAGTGATTACAGTTTAGTAGGCTACTGCGATGCTGATTTTGCTGGAGACAGAGTGGAGCGTAAAAGTACTTCTGGAAGCTGTCAGTTTCTGGGAGAAAATCTGATCTCTTGGTCCAGCAAAAGGCAATCAACAATTGCGCTATCAACAACAGAAGCTGAGTACATAGCAGCAGCAGGATGTAGCACACAAATGCTCTGGATGAAAAGTCAGCTTGAAGACTTCCAGATTTTTGAGAGTAACATTCCTATACTCTGTGATAATACTTCTGCTATTTGCTTAAGTAAGAATCCCATTTTACATTCTAGAGCTAAGCATATAGAAATAAAACATCATTTCATTAGGGACTATATTCAGAAAGGAACTTTGAATTTGAAATTTATAGATACAGACCATCAATGGGCTGATATCTTCACTAAACCCCTTTCCGAAGATAGGTTTAATTTCATTCTGAAACATCTCAGCATGAAAATCTGCCCAGAGTGAAAATGTTTTAATTCCATATATTTATCTTCAGAATGTATTTGTTTTCTGTGAACGTCTGATCAATCTCTTTTCAGAAAGATAGAACATGCAGATTGTATCAGATGCAATTCTAAAGATCTGAAAGTCTAAGCTCAAAGACAGACGTGCTGATCACTACATCAAACAAGTGTCATCCAATCATCAGCAAATCTCTGAAGCAGAACGCGTGCACGCTTCTGAGAAGGCAAAACGCTGATTGGGTGCATTGAGACACATGTCTGGTAACCGTTTTTAAGTATCTTTCTCAAATCCTCCAAAATCAGCAAGCATTAAATGAAAAGTAATCATGCTTTTAAAACGTAATCATGATTTTATTTCTCTCTCTTAAAAACGTTTACAATTTCAAAATATTCTGAACTCTATTTAAACACGTTAACTTCTCATTCTAATCTTTACAGTTTCTCACTTTTTCTCAAGCATTCTCTGCATTTTTCTGTGTTCATCTCTTACAAACTCTCTTTCTCAGTTCCTTCTCAAAATCTTTTAGTGTGAACATGGCAACCTCCAGCAGTGCTTCTGCAGGTCCTCAGAAGAAAGCATCATCTGAACAATATCAAGTGCCATTCAGAACACTCCTCACTCCTGTGAAGAATCTTGAAGTGTTATCTGAATTGATCATCGATTTTGGAAGCTTGAAGGAAAACGGTTTTGACCTAACTGAAGAAGTTAGGGCACAGAAATGGGAAAGGTATTTTGACAGGTTGGTTGGACCAACATTCCCTATGTTAGTGAAGGAGTTCTGGATTCATGCGACAGCTTCAACGCATCAAGTCACCTCCTACATTATGGGGAAGAAGATTGTGATCACTGAGGATCACATAGCAAAGTTAATAGGTTACAGTGGTGGTGGCGTCCGCTGTATTGATATGGCTGAGAGATGTGCTGACGTGGGTGTCATAGCTGAAAAGATTTTCACCCATGGGGTGCCCAGCAGCAAGATCAAAGATCTGAAGGATCATCACAGAGTTTGGGCAAAGATAATTCTGGGGTGCTTCAACCATAGGAAGCCAACTAGTTCCCCTGATTACATAAATGTGGATCAACAGTTTCTGATCTACTTTATCAATCAGAAGGTAAAAATCAACTTGGCTCATCTTCTGTTCAACCACCTCAGAACAAGCGTGAAGGAAACCAGGGAAGAAGAAAGAACAAAGAGGGATTGGATTCCCTTTGGAAGGTTGATATCAGATATTCTGACAGAGAATAGGCTGATAGAGCATCTGATAGAAGCTCAAGAGTTAAGCACCATTGAACCAACAGTTGGGAAGCCTCTGAACGCGAAGAACTTGAAGAAAATGAAGTTGATAGAGAATATCAAAAAGGAACCCAGCGCTACTCCCATTGCTGATATCACCAGCAGAAGAGTTCCACTGAGTGACTTTCCTTTATTCTCTCAGATAGAATCCAAGCCAGTGGTAGCTCTCAGATATCTGGACGCGTGCAAAGCTGATGGTACAGATCCAAATCTGAACATCAAAGATCTGCATCAACCTCAACCAGAAGTGACTCTGAAGAAGACGAAGAAGAGGAAGGCACCATTAGAAGGATCATCCCAGCAGACACCCAAGAAAAGAGGTAATTTATCTGCTGCTTCTGTTTTAAATTCTTCTACTATTCCAGCATCTATTCCACCTCCAACCTCTCATAGAATCTCAATCCCCATCCCAACAATAGATGAAACTGAACCAGAAGATGACCCTTCTGAGGCATTACAACTCAGAAGACCCAGAACCAAACACCCAAAACCAACAATATCAACAACATCAGCAATTGACAAAGTGCTGTCTGACATTGATCAACACACTTCTGATCACTCCTCCAATCCAAACTCTGAAACTCCTTCTCCTCCACCTTCTGAACCTCATTCACCTCAACCATCACCTCTGGAAATCCAGCTGCCATGTGGAACAACAGTCACAATGGCCCAGTTGCCATCCTCACCAGAATCTACACCACCCAATACTCCCAAAACACCACACAGTCCAATCATAATCTCTGATTCTCCCACTCCATCTCCAAAACAAACAGCTGCCAAGCAAACCACCGAAAACCCCAGCAGGATCTTCATAGACTTAACCAGTCTTGACCGTCTTGCTGATCTGAAAAATAAAATAGCCATCCCAAAACCAAAACAACCAGATGTTGGCTCTGGTATTATGAATTTTGAAACAGGTGTGCAGCAGTGGATTGCTTCTTTGAAGCAAGTCTGTCCTGGAATAATTGACCCAGCTGCTTCTGACCAGCTCTGGTCATAATTCAGAATATGGGTACGTGCTGAAGCCCTCAAGTTGTAGGATATCAACTATGAGCAGGCACAACAGAACTTCAGCAAGCTGCTGAAGGAAGTTGAAAGTCAGCTGCCTCAGGAAGCTGTGCTCCCTCTGGATAGTGAACCTTGGTCTGAGAAACAGCTAGCTCCAAAGGTGCAACCAGAAGAAGACAAGACCATTCAAGCTGAAGCAAGTCAAGAAGAAGATGTTGCAGAAAGCTCTCAGAAGCTTCCTGCTTCTGATGTTTCTCAAGCTGCCTTGGACAGGCAGACTCTGGAAGAGCTGAAGCTGAATGACATGCGTCTGCAGTAGAGGATGGATGAAAGCGACCAGAAAATGAAAGAAAGGATGGATGTGCAGGATAGCAAGATTGACACTGTTGTCAGCATGGTGCACAAGCAGAATGAGACTGCTGATCAGATCAAAGCCATGCTGGAGAACCTGTTCACACGCTTTCCTCCCCAACCTTAGTTTTTTTATTTTTATTTATGTCATTTTCATGTTTTCCTTAAGTATCTGATGTACTGTTTTAATATGTTTTGTTTGATTCTGAACCTTTTAATATGACTAGTTTTTCTGATCTTAATTGTTTTAGCACATCACTTACACTTTTTGATTGCTGACAAAAATGGGGAGAACAAGAATGATATTTTAAAATAATAACGGATTACTAAGACAGAAATTCTCGAACATTCTAACTCTGTTATACTTGAAAATGTTTTCTGTTTTACTTAAGTCTACAGGTACAAGAAAGCACCATGATACTCTGAAGACTAAAGCTCTGATACTCTGATCTGCTATGATACTCTGACCCAAAGCAAAGCTCTGACAAGAAAAGATCTGATATGCTGATCTAAAGCTCTGCTCTGATATGCTGATCTAAAGCTTCTGATAGTCAAAGACTCTGATACTCTGATGTTCAAAGAAAGGCAAAAAGTTCTGATCCTGAAGACCTCTTGAAATCAAAAAGGGAAGCAATAAACTCAGGGGGAGTATCTCTCATCTCTTATCCCTTATCTTTGATAACCTCGTACTCTGATACATATCTCTGATACCTTTTCACGTTATTTTCAATTAAAAATATCCAGTTTTTGTCATCATCAAAAAGGGGGAGATTGTTAGAACAATGTTTGAATCTACTACCCTATGTTTAAGTTTTGATGATAACAAAGTAAAAAGATATATTATTTATATGATTCATGTATGAACTATTTGCTGCCTAAATTATTACGTTCTGGTTTGCAGAAATTCTGATAGGTATAAGCAAGAGCACACTTAATCAGCATCAGAATATTGGTTCTTGACACCAGCATCAGAAGTTGCCATATCAGAATACCAGATTCAGAAGATCAACTCACGTGTATGCTGAAGCTTGATGAACAGAACTGCGCTCAACACTCTGATAAATAAAACAACAGTTCATCAGCAGCTAAGCAGAGTCAGAATGAGCCAAGCCAGAACATGCATTAAGTAAGCAACGGTACTGTGCATTGAAAGCAAATTATTACCAACGGCCTCATTCCAGACAAGATCTGATCAATAAGGAAAGTTTGTTATTAGCATTGAATCAAGAATATTGCTCCAACGTTCAACAATCTCAGTGCTATATAAACAAGACTATGAAGATTGAATTGGCTAATGCTCTCCAACTCTTTACACGCCTAAAAGCTGATCATAATCTTCGTTCTCTCAGTTTGCTAAACACCTCATATCTCCTTACTCAATTATTGTTTAGCAATCTAGTTTCTAAGCTTAAAGTTGTGTATACATCACAGTTGTGATATAGTTTTGTAGAAAACATTCACACACTTATATTTATCTTCTTTGTAAGAAAGTGTTCCCTTGACAAACCGGGTTGTGGTTTGCATCAAGAAGGCTTTAGCTGTTGTTAAAGCAGTTTGTAATATTCAGTTGAATATAGTGGATTAAGACCTCGTTGGAGAGAGGCGAAATCACCTTGACGGGTGGACTGGAGTAGTTTGAGATCAAATGAACCAGGATAAAAATATCTTGTTCATTGCATTGATTTTCAGTTTTACAATTCAACCCCCCCTTCTTGTGTTTTTCACTACTTCAGAACTTTCCCATGCTATATATGCTTTCTTTGACTTTTTGTCTTTATTTCTTTTGAAATATTTCTTCTTCTTTTCAAGTGTAGGACATTCACTTTTAACATGTCCCTTTTCTCCACATTCAAAGCATATAACCTTCCTTGTTGGTGCTTCCCTTTTTCTTTCCTTTCGTAGAACCTTTTCAATCTTCTTGATAAGATCATCATCTTCACTACTAGTGGATTCATCCTCTTGATTTCTATCATGATTTTTTATCCTTGTATTTAGAGCCATGTCTCTTGAATCTTTTACTTGGATTTCATGCTTTTCAAGTCTTGCAAGTTCCGTCTCATATTCTTGAAGTTTTCCGAACAAAGTAGCAAAATTCATTGTGGATAGATTCTTCTTCTCGGATATTGCTATCACTTTTGGTTGCCATTCCCTGGATAAAGATCTAAGCACTTTAAGATTAAGTTCATCATTAGTTAAAGTCTTACCGAGTGCTTTCAAATGATTTGTCAAATGTACAAATCTTTTCTACAAGTCGAGGATTGATTCTCGGGGCTGCATTCTAAATAGTTCGTATTATTGACTCAAAGTATTTAATCTCGATCTTTTAACTTCAGCGGTTCCTTCATGAGTTTCTACCAATGTATCCCATATTTCTTTCGCTGTCTTGCATGTCGACACACGGAAGAATTCGTCCATACTAAGTGCACCTTGAAAAGGGTTTATTGCCTTTTTGTCATAGAGAACTTTCTTCTTATCATCATCGTCCCATGCAGTTTTAGGCTTTGATGAGCCAACACCATTGATTACCGTTATAGGGATAAATGGACCATTTTTGACAGAATCCCATATTTCTTCTCATTGTGCTTCTAGATGTGCCTTCATGCGTATTTTCCAGAAGTCAAAATATTCACCACAAAATAGAGAAGGCTTGTTGTTACTACCACCATCTCTGAAAACAGGATTTTGATTTGCAGAAGCCATTCTGGATCTTTTAGGAGCAGGTTACCTATAACCTGCTCTGATACCAATTGTAAGTATGAGAGTGCGCCTAAGAGGGAGGGTGAATTAGGTACTTTAAAAGTTTTACCGTTTTAGTGAGATGGATGTTATTTTTCTGGTTTAGTGCATGAGTTTACAAATGTGTTTCTTTCTTTTCTGGTTAATGACTAGTGATGAAAGCGGTAAATGCGGAAAAGTAAAGAGCATAGAGATGTATCCTGGTTCCCCTCACAGTCCGAGAGTACTCCAGTCCCCTTTCAACATGAAATAGATTTCCTTATTGTGGCATACTTAAACAAGAACTACCAAATAAACCAAGAATAATCCTCTTGGACCAAGAACAATCCTCTTGGATTTTCACTAAGTTACCTATGAGAACAATCATCTCAATGTAACTACACTTGTATCCAACAACTTTGGAAAGACAAGATTTCAACAAAAACACTTAAACTTAATTCCAACAATCCTGGAAATTAAGTAAGTAAATATCAATTTGTGAGTTTGAGTGAGTAGAGTAATATTGATCACTTAGAGTGATTTAAAAATGTATAATCTTCTTCTTCCAATAATAATATTGTACAAAGACTCAAGATATATTTGCTCAAAGTTTTCTGTTTGTTGATGTATGAAAATGTGCAGAAAACTTATGCATGAAAATGAAGAATGCTTGAGTTTGTATTTTTAAATTTTAGGAAATATTTATGGAAGAAGGTATTAGATATGATTTTGAAATTGAATATTTATATGTTCATAACACCCTTTTGAAATAGCATGAAGTTCTGAAAATGTATCATGAACAAATGCCAAGTTTGAGTGAAAAGATGTAATGAAAAGGCATGATGAACATGCATGAACAAAGCTGCTATTTTTCAAATTCGTGCAGTATGCAATCGATTTCACCCTTGGTGTAAATCGATTGCACAAGGTTTTAACAGCTATTTTTTCAAAATATTTAAGAGTGCAATCGATTGCATTATCAATGTAAATTGATTGCATGCAAAGTCAATAGCAAAAAGTAAGTGAGTGCAATCGATTGCACTTGCAATGTAAATCGATTGCACTGAGAAACAATAGCAAACGTTTTGAAAATTTAGGTATGCAATCGATTGCATAGGCAATGTAAATCGATTGCACTGAGAAACAGAAGCAAAAGATCTGAAATTTTGAAGTGTGCAATCGATTGCACTAAGATGTAAATCGATTGCATGCAAAAGAAAAATGAAATTTTATCTTTGAAAAGCTTGAGTAATGATTCTTAAACATTTATTTTTCATTTTTGAGCATCTATATCTTAAGATAAAAGTAGATAATATTATTATACCTTTAAAGTTGTTGAGAGCTTTGAATGAAGATATTATCCTTAGATGCTTTGAGCTTTGATCATAAATCTTTGCCTTCTTTGTTAGCCATGGTTTGTCTTCATCAAAACAAAAGCTTATTTGTGAAGCTTGATTTTACAACCAGCATGATATTATCATTCAGGAACTCAAAATTCATGGACTGGTAGTCATCCACGGCCTGATGAGCCAAATGATCAGCCAATACACTTCGCTTGATTGCTTTTTGGGTTGTATATTGTATATCATATTCAGTTAAGATCATATGCCATCTTGCTATTCTTCCGGAGAGTGCAGGCTTCTTAAAAATGTACTTGATCGGATCCATCTTCGATATCAATAAGGTAGTGTGAGTTAGCATATACTGTCTCAGTCGGCGAGCAGCCCATGCCAAAGCGCAACAAGTTTTCTCGAGCAGTGAGTACCTTGTATCACAGTCGGTAAACTTTTCCGTAAGGTAGTATATTGCGTGCTCTTTTCGACCAGACTCGTCATGCTGCCCCAACACACACCCCATTGAATTTTCTAGCACTGTCAAGTACAATATCAAAGGTCTTCCTTCAACCGGAGGCATCAGAATTTGTGGTTCTTGAAGGTATTCATTGATTCTTTTGAAAGCGGTCTGGCATTCATCATTCCACTTTACCACTTGATCCTTCTTCAGAAGCTTGAAGATTGGCTCACAAGTAGCAGTCATATGTGAAATGAACCTGGCGATATAATTTAGGCGTCCCAAGAAACCTCTAACTTCCTTCTCCGTACAGGGAGCTGGCATTTCTTGTATAGCCTTTACCTTTGCAGGATCTACTTGGATGCCTTTGTCACTGATAATGAAACCCAGAAGTTTACCAGACCTTACCCCGAAGGTACACTTGTTCGGATTCAACCTCAGCTTATATATATTCAACCTGTCGAACAACTTTTGTAGATGATCAAGGTGCTTTTCCTCAGTCTGAGACCTGGCTATCATGTCATCAACATAGACTTCGATCTCGTGGTGAATCATATCATGGAACAAAGCGACCATGGCGCGCTGATAGGTTTCCCCAACATTCTTCAACCCAAAAGGCATCACCTTGTAGCAGAAGGTGCCACACTGTGTAACGAAGGTTGTCTTCTCCATGTCTTCAGGAGCCATCTTGATCTGGTTGTAGCCAGAGAAACCATCCATGAAGGAGAAGATTTTGTGTTGCACGGTGTTGTCGACCAGAACATCAATGTGAGGAAGAGGGAAGTCATCCTTGGGGCTTGCCCTGTTCAGATCTCTATAATCTACACACACCCGTACCTTACCGTTCTTCGTAGGTACCAGAACAACATTGGCAACCCACTGTGGATAAGAAGTGACAACTAAGAATCCTGCGTCAAACTGTTTCATGATCTCTGCCTTGATCTTCTCTGACATTTCAGGACGCATACGGTGGACCTTCTGTTTAATCAGAGGACAATCTTCTTTAGTCGACAGGCGATGTACCACAATATCAGTGTCTAAACCAGGAATGTCTTCATAGGACCAGGTGAAGATCTCAACATAGTCGTGCAACATCTGTATCAACCTCTATTTGACGCTAAGCTCTAGATTTGCACCTATTTTAACCTCTTTTATATCTTCCTCAGTACCCAAGTTTGCTGTCTCAATCGGCTCTTCATGAGGCTGTATGGCCCTTTCTTCCTGCTGTAATAGTCTAACCAGTTCTCCAGGCACCTCACAATCATCCTCACCTTCGTCTTAGGCTTGGTTGATCGGATTTTTGAAGTTATAACTGGCAATAGCAGATCTGTTATCAATGGGATCTAGAGTAGATATGGATCTGCAGTATGATACGTGAGTGTGTGTAAGAGAATAGTTGTTTTGATAAAGTGAAAACAAAAAAGAAAGAACAGAGAGCACAAAATTTGTATGCAAGAAACGTCCAATGCTTTATTAATGATATATGAAATGATAAATAATAGCCCTCACAAGAAAAACCAATGTGCCTCGGGCAAGGCACAAGGCTGTAAAGTTTTGAATTGTTTATTACAAATCTCAAAACAAGTAAGACAATTACTGCGGAATAAAAGAAACTGGTATAAAGTCCCTAGATGTCCAGTTACTCAGTCCACCGTTGGTAGTTGGGTAGATCCAGTTGTCGATGTCTGAGTCTTCCTCGCTGTCTTCAATGGAATTAATTCCCTGATTACTGATGTGTAGGGGAGGTCCTCCAGCCCGAGCACGTCGAATAGCCCTTTGAGCCCCTGTAGTGAAGCCCAAACCAAATTTGTCAGTTTTGTGAGTGAAATCAGGGAGCTGACCCCAATTGGTACACCCACCTTCTTCAACTACAACCTTGGCGTCCTTGAGAGAAGCCATCTTCAGAGGAGGTTTATTGCTGGTAGTAGTTTCAGTCGATGCCAAGATCTGAGGGACCTCTTCGAAGTTCTGACAAGGAGTTTCTATGAATTCCCCGTCCATCTCTACGTAGCGGAAGGAATTGAGGTGGCTCACCATATACTCCTTTTCACCCCGCACGATGACAATCTTCCCTTTTACCGGATACTTCAACATTTAGTGTAGTGTGGAAGTAACTGCCCCAACCTCATGGATCCAAGGACGACCCAACAAACAAGAATATGACGGCCTGATGTCCATCATATAGAAGGTGGACCCACAAGTCTGAGAACCCACTTTGACAGGGATGTCCACTTCCCCGTGCACCATTATTTTCGACCCATCAAAAGCCCTTACCACAATGTTACTAGGCTTTAAAGTCAAACCCTTGAAATCCAACCGATCCAACGCCTTCTTCGGCATAACATTCAGCGAAGACCCAGTATCTACCAACACATGAGCCATAGTGGTGCCCCTGAATTCAATCGAGACATGCAGAGCATCATTATGCTTCCTTCCCTTCGGTGTCAAGTCTGCATCTGAAAAACCCAGCCCATTGTCAGCAGTCAGGCTGGCCATGCAATCTTTAAATTGATCAGCTGAAGTCTCTTGCGACACATGCACAGTTTTGAGGAATGCAATCAAATCCTTCACATGGGCCTCGAAGCACAACATCAGGGATAACATGGTTATCTCTGAGGGGGTCTTCCCCAGCTGCTCGACCACATAGTAGTCGCTCTTCTTAATTATTTTCAGTATTTCCTCTATCTCTTGCTTAGAGGCTTCCACAACAATTTTTCTAGGGACCTCCATCCGGGCAGGCTCACCTCTAACTTCTTTGCCACGGGCATCAGACGATTCACCGACAGGGGTAATAATTAGAGTAAGAACAGGAGCAGTAGTTGATGTACTAGCAGGAATAACAGATGGAATGACAATAGGCTTGTTGACAGTCTTAGGTGAAACCTCGGGAGAGAAGACCCTTCCACTTCGGGTAACCTTGCTGGTTCTGACAATGTTACCAATATCAGGATCATCCTCTTCATTCTTTAAATCTTGTTTGATGCCATGATAGTATACATCGACACCATAATGCCAGGGGACAACTTTGTCCGAGACATACGGGACAGGACCAGGAACAGTGATTATCAGCGGAGTAATTCTTGGAGCAGATGTAATCCTAACAGGTCTTCTCGAGGAGACCTTGGAAGGATTGACGGAAATGGTTATAATGGCAATGTCTTCAGATGGAACAACGGGAACCAAATTTTTCTCGAACAAAATTTCTTTGCTGTCTATCAGGCGTTGAACACCTGACTTCAGCAAATGGCAACTAGAAGGCAGAAATGAACACATGTGGCAACCTTCACCATAACCCGGAAATAAACCTGCCAACAGCAAATTTTTCTTTACAGTCATGAGAGGAGTAGAAACTTCGTCAACCAAGGTCACAAACAAGACGGTATCAACAACATTAACTTCAAGGCCGTGCTTAGGCATGGGAGTAGTTATGACATTGGGCTTCTCCAGAGCATCGAACTCAATTTCCTTGGCTTCAATCAGATCTTATACCTTATTTTTTAGAGCGTAGCAATCATTGGTATCGTGGCCAGAACTCTCAGAATGATAGGCACACCGAGCATTTGGATTATATCGGGGATATGTGGTATTTGGATTCTTGGAAGCATCTTTCAAGGTTGCCAAATTGGATCTCAGTAGATGAGGTAGAGCTTCAGTCAATGTCATATTGATTCGGGTAAACTGCCGTTGTGGCCTTTCCACCCTTTGTTGATTGTTGCATTGTGGAGCAACTGTAGGCCTAGGTATCGTTACGAAACTTACTGTCTGATGATATTCAGCCCTGTTTTGGCCCCTCGGGCTATAGATGGCAGTTGCTTCCTTCTTACCAACAAAAAGCTTCTTTACTGAACTCGAAGAGGCATCCTTCTATATCTTGCCACTCCAAATCCTAGCTTCCACTCTCTCTCCAGTCAGAATCAGCTCGGTGAAACCAGCTGACGAGCTTCCGATCAAATGATTGAAAAATGGACCAGATAGCGTCCCCAGAAACATATCAACCAACTCCCTATCAGACAACGGGGGTTGAACTCTTCCAGCCAAGTCTCTCCATTTCTGTGCATAGTCTTTAAAGCCTTCACTTGCCTCCATGGACATGCTCTGGAGTTGAGTACGAGTAGGAGCAAGGTCAGCGTTGTATTGATACTGCTTAGAGAAAGCAGCAGCCAGATCTTCCCAATTTCGGACATTGGTTCTCTCCAATTGGTAGAACCATTCAAGTTGAGTCCCTAACAGACTATCTTGAAAGAAATGAACCCACAAATTTCTATCAGCGGTGTGGGGCTGAATCTTTCTGACATAAGAGCGGAGATGGAGTTTTGGGCAGGACATCCCATCATACTTTGCAAAAATTGGAGCATTGAACTTCTGTGGGATGACCACTCCCGATACCAATCCCAATTCTTTGAAATCCAACCCAGGTATCCTCTAGACTTCCATGGAACTCAAATGATCTTCCAACTGCTTGTATCTATCCTCAGCAGAAGGATACTGCTCATCATTGTAGTCGGTATCATTGTCAGAAACATTAGGACTGGGATCCTTCTCCCTTGTTTCTTCTTCTTGACTCTCCCCATCTTTGAATGAAGAGGTCAGATCGACTTGTCGATTCAATGGCCCACAAAACCGTCTTCCCATATTCAGAATACCAGCAACCTTCTTCTTTTTCTTTTTCTCTTTCAGGATGAGGGCTTTCAGATCCTCCTGCCCTTTTGCCAGATTTATGAACATTTGCTGGAACTGGGCGTTTTGTGCCTGAAGGTCCTTGATGCTTTGTTCGAAATACATTTTTGCTGAAATAAACAACGAAGAAGATGAGAAACCTGTAATGCTACCTGTACATGTAATGCTATGAATGGGATGCACATGCAATGGTTTTAAAGACTTTGGGAAATTTAAATTTGCGAACCAAAATAAAACAAAGATTTTATTAGCTGAATTCAAGGTTCAAATGCCTTTTAGGCGTTACAATTAAAACAAATCTAAAACTAGAAAAAAAAATTGCCATGGATGCTTCCTCTTCGTGCCGAGATAAGCATTAAGTTCTCTTTCCTCATGGAGCTGCTTTGTGAGTTCCAAAACCTTCCTCTCCTGTGCATAAAACTGATCCCTGTAAGTATCCCGCTCTTTCTTCAACTAAATCCAAGACCTCTGTAATTCTCCAAGATCAATGGGCATATCAGGATAGAGAACCGTGTAAGGAATACCCCCTTCAGTAGCGGGTTCCACAATCACTGGTAAAATGGACATATAGGGCATCATAAGTTTCTGGGCGCGAGCTCGTACCCATTCGAGGTAAGGTTCCATAGGAATGGAAGCCTTTGGCCCCAAAGCCCTGGCGCCAGATCTGTTTACCATGCCCCAAGCTCGTATGAACCTCCGGCGATACTCGTGAACATCATCCTCATAGTTGAATATAATTCCCTCGATAAGTAACTCATGGGGACCATCTCTTCGAGTGTAACCAAATTGTCGCAGAGATAAACAAGGATTGTAGGTTATACCCCTCTGATACCAAGTAATGGGACATTAGGGTACTCCCCACAGTGGTCAATAACAACAGTGTTTTCCATAGCTTGGGAACACCAGAGAATATCCATGTGAGCGAGTGACATTATCCTTTGTGACCAAACCAAACCTTCTTCATTCTTCAGTACGGACTTAGGGAGGTGAGGAATAAACCACCTCGACAGCAATGGCATGCAACACATAAGAACCCCACTTCTCTTCATGGTACGTGTATGGAGAGTGTGCAAAATATCTCCGAGCAAGGTAGACACAGGGTTGCGAGAGAGGAAGATCTTGATAGCATTCACATCTATGAATGAGTCTGGATTAGGAAATAGGACTAACCCATATATTAGAAGAGCCAAGACCTCCTCAAAAGCCTGAAAATCCATATCATCCCAAAACAACTGGGCCTTGTCTATTAGAAACTTGGCTAGAAAACCCTTGACTCCGCTTCTTGTTTCCCAATTGGATACCACGTCGACCCGTTTCAGATGCAAAGCTGAGGCAATGACTTCTGGCTTAGGAACTTCTTCCAGACCTGTGAAAGGAAACTGTTCAAGAATGGGTATATCCGACAACTGAGAGAATTCTTCCATGGTAGGCACCAACTGATAGTCTGGAAAGGTGAAGCAGTGGTGCTTGGGATCAAAGAACTGAAAGAGTACACTCATAATCTTTTCATCAAAGTTTGAAGTAACCAGGTTGAGAAGTCGACCATGTCTCTTAGTGAATGCAGAAGTTTCAGAAACCTTTGATACTAGCTCTTTGAGTTGGGAAGGTATCTTCACAAAGTTGATTCGGATAGTGTTTCTACAAATGGAAGCCATGATCTGCAAAATAGAACAAATATAAATTCCCTTGGTCTTTGAAATGGTTAGTGCAATAAGAATGGATGCTATGGTATGATGCATGATGTCATGATAAACCACAGGTATAGAAAACACCGATAAATCACACCAAGTCCTTAGGTTTAAGGCCTGCATGAGGTTAAAGGTCATACCCTCTTGAAGTTTAGTTGGTTTTAAACCTGTCTTAAAAAGTAACCAGGTTCTAAAAGATCTCAATATCACTGACCATCCTTTATCAGACATTGTCTCAGTTCAAACAATCTTTTATTGCGTCCGAAATATCCTAAAAGTCTGATCTAAATGAGTGTAGCATCGAGTATCAACCAATCCTCATCTCTATACCGAGGCCGACTATCTCACTACTTTCTAATGGTCATGTTTGTTCGTATAAGGTTTTAAGGTCCGTTAGTGCTTCACGACACCACGTGGCGGCCCCGTATTCTCCTTGTTTCCCCACAAAGGATACTGGTACCAACCAAAGTGCCACACCAACACAACCATCGCTTAAACCATATCAGTCTACGTTGTACATTCTCCACGATCTATTATTGTTTACCTAATAAGTGCCCCCAGATCCGGGTGTAGGATCTATAATAACCCAAGCAAAACCCTTTAAGAATAAAGCAAACAAACAAGAAAGCAATTTTAAAATGACCTAGATCCTAAGATAAACCCCAATTTATTTAAATCCCCAACAGAGTCTCCAGTTCTGTGATACGGTGGCAGAACCGACTATTAATACTGGTTTGCGTTTTGCGTTTTTTGTTCGCAAAATGTCGCGGTAAGCAAGATTCGCTACCGACTTTTATTTTATCCAATCAGGAAAAGGAAAAAGAACAGAAAAAACCTTTTTCGAGAATATTTCTGAGTACGGGGGGGTAGATTATAGAAAGGGTAGGTGTTAGCACCCTTTCTATCCAAGGTTTTCCATGGGCTCTTAGGTACTTGCTCATTTTTAAATTTCCTATGTGTGCTTGTTTTGAAAAAGGTTTACTTCATGATAACCCTTGTATCAGTCCTCAAGGATGTGAAGAAGTTGTTTTGAAAACTGTTTTGAAAATGTGTTCGTGTGAAAAGTTTTGTTTGATTGATTGATCAAGTACTTAAGAGTTTTCTACCAACTCGAAAAAGACTGTTCATTTTCCTTTTGACAGTGCTATCCTATTATTAAGGAATTGGTAGCAACGTCGTCAGAATTTTTAAGGACATTCGAAGGGACAGATACGATCATAAAAGCAATGTTAGAAGGTGTTAGTAATCATCCTAAAGCCTTAAAGATCTTTTTTCGAGGTAACATCTGAATGGGTCATTTGAGATCTTTCAGGGCTAGAGGACGACCACTAACAAACCCTATACTTTATGACCGTTTAACCGAAGGCAGCCGAAGTGGAGTAAACCCTAGGAGTGAGCATGTGCGAGTGAGCTTTTTTCAGTTAATTTGTCTTTTCACATTTAGGGTTTTCTACCATTTTAATTTTCAAATATTCTTGCCATACAATCCTATTAGCATACATCTAACAATTTATAATTGAGGCAATTAAAGTGCGGAAATAGAAATCCTAACTATTACACGGCTTTCGCAGATACATAATTATTTTCGCTGAAAATAAAATGCGAAATTAAAACCTAATTAAAGCTATTACAACTTCGGAGCAGTTACAAAAATAATTAAAAAGTAATTAAAATACGCGCGACGAATTAAATCCGGGGACGACTAGAAAACCTAAAAATCTAATTCGAGAAAAAATATTTAAGTTATTTTTGAAGGAAAAATTAATTATATACAAAAATTAAACCCTAATTTCTAATTGATTGTTAATTTACAAAAAATAAGATTTAATTGCCCTAATTTTGAATTAAATTAATTAATTAAAGAAAATAAATATTTTATAAAAAACATGATTTTTGGTGTCTTTGTGATTTTTTTTTGGTTTTTTGTAGTTAATTGAAAAAAAAGAGATTAATTTGTGAAAACAAATAATTAAACAAATAAAAGAAATAAAAATTAAATTGGGCCTGCTTAAGTAATTGGAGGGGGTGCGTTGTGAAATTTGCTAGGCCCAATAACTTCTGAGCCCAACCAACGCGTGAGATCCAGTGCTGGCCCTCTTTGATGGTAAACCATGGTCCTCCAGTGATAGGCGTTGGATCTGGTTAATCATGAATCCTGTGGCAGGCTGCTGATGGCGCATGATAGGCCTTTGGAATGGTAATGCATAGGATCCTACAGAGAAGAATTAAAATGAGAAAGTTGCTGGGACCTAGGATCAAACCCAGGTCCTCTACCCTTTCCAACGTGCACGCTTGCCAGCTGCGCTACATGTTTCAATTAATAATATAATAATAATACATAATATATAAAATCAAGTGGCTGAATGTAAAAAGTGCACAAAATTCAAATTGGCCAATGGTTATCAGCCACGTCTTTATCTTCTTCCTGGAACTGTCGTTTTAGATAGTGACCTTTTACCTACGGACGATATCCATGGCTACAAACCTGTATCATTCAAAAATCAAATATATGCAATATAAATTCCCATGTAGACCATGAACCGACTGGGCTTGAAGCCCTGAACATCATGGTGCCCTTATCCAGCCCTAATTTTGCCTGTGCTAAAAGACCCTAAAACGGAATTTGAAACCCTAGTAATGGCAGTCACACGTATAAGTCTCAAAAATCCAATTAAACAATCCAGACATGTTAGAAATACATCAATGATCACAAATATATCATTACATCATGCTAATGATGCAAGAATGGCTGTAATCAATTTGAAAAAAACAAGCAAACTGTATGAGGTGTAGCGAGCATTTCTGGGCGTGGAAAGACCTGCAATTGATTGGGTTAGCTTCTGGGAAGGTCCAGGAATCATTTAGGAATGTTGGAAGGCCTTGAATCGTCCTCTAGGGTAGAGATCAGATCACCACATTTTGCCAAAATTTTGAGTTTGTTCTAGTGTTCTTCACGACTGCAACCTCTCGTTTTTGTGCATGGCCTTGTTCATTATATATCCCTAAGTGAATTAGGGTTATAAAAATAGCTGGTATCTTTGCAATTTTTGAAGATTTGATTTGGTTTTTATGTTGTATCATATCCTTCCAAATTTGGCCTAATCATGCCATTGTTGTGCCAATTAACTTTGATTCGATTTGATCTTGATATGCTAGCATAATTAGCTTGCGATCCTGTCCAAAAATCAGATCAAAACAAATCTTTGCTATTATTTATCATTTATTTGATTTAATTCAATTTTTAATTAATAAAAAATCAAAATAAAATAAATAATGAAGAAAATAACATGTGAGTGAATATTTGGGTCGTGGATCATGTTATGAGTGAGGTGCAAGCATAAAAAGTTAGGCCCATTTGGCAAAAAATGCATGTTTGAACACATTTGACTTTTGGCAATTTTGCAAAAAATGTCAACTTTGACAAGGCATATCTCTTCCAATTTTAATCCTAGAGAGGTGTTATTGTACTTTTTAGAAAGCTTCGGATGTCCCCTAAACAAAACTTTTTGTCTCATCTCAATTGGGTCTTCCATGTTCATGTAAGAAGCTTTGACACAAAATGTGTTTTTGTTGACTTTTCAAAAGGACCTATAATGTGGAAACTCATATATTTTTGTGAGTGCATATTTTGAATTTTAGGGCTGAATATGAATCATAGGGAATTGCATCCTCTTCAAAATGAGCCTTGGATGGAAAATTTCTGATAAAGTATGAGGAAGTTATGCTTGGTCAATGTTTGGTTGACTTTTCCTAAGAAACCCTAATTTAGCAAGTTTTGGGTTTTGATGAATTTGGGGCATTCCTTGAGGAATCATGATCAACCCTTGATAAAATGATGGATATAACTTCAAAATGTTGATGTTGACCAAAAATCTTGAAGTTTGACTGTATGTGGGCCACAATTGACTTTTGACCTAATACAATCGATTCTCAAGCATCTGGGCAGTTGACTGAGCAAACATCTTGTGAAAGGCTTGAAATTTGACATGGAGGGTCTTGAGAATATATTAGGACCATGGGGGGCATATGGGGTCTTTGGAGTTCACCCATCTTGATGAAAATTGAAACCCTAGTTTAAGATACATTGCCTTAGGAGAGAGTTTGTCTGGTTAACTCTTGGGCAACCTTGAGCAAATTGAGGATCTCTAGGAGTATGTTTTGAGTAAAATGAGAGGGAAAATTTTGGGATACAACACCCGTGCTTTCAGAATGATAGGCACATCGAGCATTCGGGTTGTAGCGAGGAGAAGTTGTATTGGGGTTCTTGGGAGCTTCCTTTAGGGTCACCAGATTGGACTTCAAAAGATGTGGCAAAACTTGGGACAAGGTCATGTTGATTCATGTGAATCTTCTCATGGGTGACTCTGGCCCACACTGATAGTTTCACTGCTGATTTGGTACAGGATTAGAAATCATAACAGCCCATACCGTCGTGCGATGTTCAGTTTTGTTTTGATTTATGTGGTCATATGCAACACTGACCTCCTTCTTTTCGGTAAAGGGTTTCTTCATCCTGCTCGAGGATACATATCTTTTAATTTTTCCACTTTTTATATCGGCTTCTACCCGCTCACCAGTCATGATTAGTTTAGTAAATCCAGCCGAGGAGATTCCGATCAGATGGTTGAAGAATGGACCAGATAACATGCCTAAGAACATATCCACCAATTCTATGTCAGATAGAGGGGGTTGGACTCTTCCCGCGAGATCCCGCCATTTTTGAGCATAGGTTTTGAAACCTTCACCAGCACCCATAAACATGCCTTGCAATTATGTTCGAGTTGGAGCTAAGTCTTCATTATACTGGTATTTCTTGTAAAAAGCGGAAGCCAAATCTTCCCAATTGCGAATATTGGTCCCTTCCAACTGATAGAACTAATCCAACTGCGTCCCTGACAAGCTTTCTTGGAAGAAATGCACCCATATGTTTCTATTAGAAGTATGGGGTTGAATCTTCCTGACGTATGACCTTAAATGTAGCTTTGGACAAGAGACTCCGTCATATTTAGCGAAAGTGGGGACCTTGAATTTCTGCGGGATGACAATCCCTAAGACAAACCCTAGCTCTTCAAAATCCAACCCGGGTACCATCTGGATCTCCATAGCATTGATGCGATCCTCTAACTGTTTGTATTTATCTTCAGCTAGAGGATAATGTTCTTCAGAGTAGTCCACTTCTTCCTCTTCTTCAGACTCTAGGTGGTCATTTACTTCCTTGTTTTTCCCTTCTTGATTATCTCCTTCACCTGACGAGGTTGCGAAATCTAGAGTTCACCTGGCTGGTCCTTTGAACCTTCTTCCCAGATTCAAAACACCGACTGGTTTCTTCGCTTTCTTTTTCTTCTCTTTGATCAGTAAAGTTTTCAAATCCTCTTTTCCTTTTGCCAGAGCCAAGAACATTTGTTGGAATTGAGCGTTCTACGCCTGAAGATCCTTTACTGTCTGCTCAATATCCATCTCATTGAAATAAACAGTAGAAATATAAGGAGACCTGTTGTAAGAAACCTGTTTGTGTTATGCTGAATGAAAATGCATATGCAAATGGTTTCAAGGAACTTAGAGATTTAAATTTGTTTAGACAAAAAGGAAACACACATTATATTAATAAATCCAAGTTCGAGTACATCATGCCTCTTTGGGCTTACAATGGAAGAAATAAAATACAAAAACTCCTAAGACAAAAAGGTTGAACGCATCCTCTTTGGTGCGATGTAGGCATTCAAACTCCACTCTTCATGAAGCTGCTTGGTGAGTTCCACAACTTTCTTCTCACTGGCGTAGAATTGGGATTCGAAGATGTCTTGCTCTTCCTTTAGTTGAATCCAACCATTTTGCAAGTCTTCAAGAGAGGTAGACATTTTGGGATGAAGGATAGTACACATGACATCTCCTTCAGCAACAGGCTCTATGATAACGGGGATGATGGAGGGGTAAGGCATTACGAGACTCTGAGCACGAGCTCATACCCACCTAAGATAAGGCTCAAGGGGAATAGAGTTTTGTGTCCCAATGTCTTATTATCCACCTTGTTCACCTTCCTCCAAGCTCGTACAAACTTCTGACGGTAGCCTTGATCGTCACTCTCGTAGTCGAACACCACACCTTGGATGAGCATATCATTAGGACCATCTCTTTGGGCATACCCAAACTGCCGTAAATCTAAGCAAGGGTTGTAAGTGATACCTCCCCGAATGCCAAGCAGAGGGACATTAGGGAATTCTCCACAACGGTCAATGATAGTAGTATCTTCCAAGGATCGAGTACACCAATAAATATCAGAGTGGGTGAGGGACATCATCCTTTGAGACCATGTTAATCCTTGCTCATTCTTCAATATTAATAGAGGTAGATACGAAGTAAACCACTTGGCGAGTAGGGGAATGCAACAAAAGAGAGTACCTCTTTTCTTCATGGTGCGAGTATAGAAACAATGTAAGATGTCTCCAAGAAAAGTATGTATAGGATTACGAGAGAGGAAGACTTTGATGGCATTCACATCTATGAATTCGTCCGAATTGGGAAATAGAACCAAACCATAGATTAGAAGGGCCAGGATATCTTCAAAGGCTTGAAAATCCATATCTTCCCAGAATAAACGAGCCTTCTCCAATAGAAACTTGGATAGGAACCCTTTAACTATGCTTCTTGTCTCCCAATTTGCTATAATGTCGGCTCTCTTCAGATGCAGGGCTTCGGCAATGACTTCAGTTTTCAGAATCCCTTATAAACTAGTGAACGGTATTTGGTCAAGCACGGTTACTCCTAATAGTAGGGAGAATTCTTCTAGTGTAGGCACCAAATGATAGTCAGGAAACGTGAAGTAATAATGTATGGGATCAAAGAATTGGAAAAGCACACACATCATTTCTTCTTGGAAATTGGAGGTATCCAAACTGAGGAGTCCACCATACTTCTTGGTAAAAGTAGAATCTCCAGGCACCCTTGACTCTAACTCTTGGAGTTGAGGATGTGCTTTCACGAAGCTGATTCAGATGGTATTCCTTCGGACGGGATTCATGGCCTACAAACAAAGCAAAGATAAATTCCTAAGTCCTTGAAACGATTAGTGAGAATGCTTATGTTGTTATGATGTTTATGATGTTATGTACAAGTATGCAAACAAGCAAGTTGTTATGTACACACAAATAAGACAAGTCCTTAGGTTTAGGCTTGCATGGAGTTTGTAGGTAAGTACCCTCTTGAAGTTTAGTCGGCTCAACCTGTCCTAGAAAGTAACCGGGTTCTAGGGGATCTCAATATCACTGACCTTTATTTTAGGCATTGTCTCAGCACAATCAATCTTTTATTGCGTCCGAGATATCCCAAAAGTTCTATCTCAATGAGTGTAGTATCGAGTATCAACCAATTTTCAGCTTTCCACTGAAACCGGCTATCTCACTACTTCCTAATGGCCAAGTTGTTCAACTAAGGTTCTAATGTCAGTTAGTGCTTCATGACGCCTCTCAGCGACCCCGTATTCTCATCGATTCAACACAAGGGATACTTGTACCAACAAATGCGTCACACTAACGTAGCCATTGCTTCAACCATATCGGTCTACGCCATACAGTTTCCACAATATATTGCTACTTACCTAAAAAGGTGCCCTAGATCCAGGTAGAGGATCAAAACAAATCCCAAACAAGGAAGCATAATGTAAAGAAAACAAATTAAACAAAGGAAGGCAAGTAAAGGTGATCTATCCCTAAGGTAACCCCACTTTTAAGTAGTTCCCCAGCAGAGTCACCAGTTTTGTAACGCTGTAGGAGAACTGACTTGGGTGTTTTAAGTTTGATCGCAATTGTTACGGATTTCAATAGTTGTCACCACATTTCTTTTATCCAAAAGGAAAGGATGAAAAGAACAGGAAAGACCTTTAGAGATGTTTTCTTAAGTTCAGGGGGTAGGTTATGAAAAGGGAAGGTATTATCACCCTTTTCATCCGTATTTATCTACGGGATCTTAGTTGCTTTCTAGATCACTTGCTTTTGTTTTAAAATGTGCTTATGGTGTGGGTTTTGAAAGTATTTTTGAAAACGTCTTTGTAATGGTTCTCATTTCTATAAGAACGCGTAAAAGGCGTTGTTTGGAAAATAGTTCTAAGAGGTGTTTGTGGAATGTGTTTTTGAAAGTGATTTTGAAAAGGTGTCTTTGTAATGGCTCTCGTTTCTATAAGAACGTGTACAAAGTGTTATCTTTTGAAAATGTTTCAAAATGAGAGTGTTGGTGTATAAAATGTTTTTGTTGTGAGCAAGCGCACAACTAGGAGTAACCTATCTACTCAAAAGGTCTTAAATGTTCTTTTACTTCTCCTTTAGATGTTGCTATCTTACCATTGATTTGGTAAGAAGCCCCATCGTTATATGTGAAGGGACGGGCGTGGGATGTTTGTATAGTCATAGAAGGCAACCTATGGGACGTTTTAACAATGTCGTTTAGGGACTAGATCATTTACCGAAGGCAATGTTTAGGACCATAAAATTTTAATCTCTAGTACTAAAGTGATTAGGATCGATTTGATATGAAAAGGAATATGATAAAATAAGGAAAACTAGGTACCTAACTCCAAAGGTTTAAGGATAATATAAAAAATTATCCTACCCTGACATAAACCCCATTACAACCTTAAAAGACCTCCAAAAGTGTGTGTTAAGATGACTTTGAATGATTTTATTAGAAATTTTACAAACTTAAGGTAAAATACTTTTTGTACTTTGATAGTGTGATTGCCCTGTAAATTTGAGTGAAAATTAGTGAGTTGAGAGACAGGTTGAGTACTTGATGTGTAGGAAGAAAGTTTCCAAATTTGCTCGATTGAAGTTAGGAACTGGAATGATGATCAGGTAACACAATTGGTGATGTTCATTTGTTATTATTGCAATTCATTTTTCTGTTTGAAATGTGTAGTTGTCGGCGAGTTAGTTGAGGAGAAACAACAAATTAAGTTTGGGATTGTGATGACAGTTTGTCATTACATGATTTTTATGAGTACTTGTTGTCATACCCTAATTATTACCCCTAAGATTCTACCTATATATTATTTGCATCTAACCAAGATCATAAGCATGACATCTTCCTAACCATTACCCCTTTGGTTAACCTTTGTGGGAGATCACTAAACACTCTTTATGTTTATTTTTGTATCTATGATTGTTTACTTTTTAACTTTGTTAACCTTATTCAAAATACAAAAATATGTGTTGTTTTCTTTTCTTATTGTATAAGGTAGGGACTTGCAATCAAAGGATCAAGCTTGGTTTTTAAATTAGGGTTTTGGTTTCTAAGGTCAAAGTTTTACTCAACAAGTGCTCCGCAAGAGCTTTTACTTTAAGGCATAACATATGATCTTAGGGCATATTCATGTCAAGCTTCTTTCAACTTCATTTGGTAGAGAAAAGTTAAAGTTTAATGCATGATTTCAAAGTTGATTCAAGTATGGTTCATGTGTTTGTTTCCATGCCATCTCCATTCAATTCTCAAAAAATTATCAAGATTATTCAAGGGACAATCAAGATTTATTCATTTTGTATTCAAGTGTTCATCATTGGGTTATTGGATGCAAGAAAATATAAAAAATCACAAGTTGGCACATGTTTGATTGACCTAAAAATTAAGTATGGCATGTCACTTGGTCCAAACACCATAACTCTCTCATTTATCAACATTCCTGGAATCTACTTCGAGATAAATGTCACATTTGAATCCCTCTACAACTTTGTTTCAAGGGTCAAATATCAATTTTTCCTCTAAGTGCCTCAATTTTGGAATTGGACAAAATGCTCATGTGTGCACAAAAGCTAGTCCAAAACCTGGTTTGACCTAATGCCTCACCTAGAATTCAAGTAATAACCTGAACTTGTCATCCGTGCCATTTTCAACTCAATCATCCTTTTAATGTTATTCTTTTTGCATTTGATTCTTCATCTTGATGAGACCATTTGGCACAAAGAACATCTCAAAACGCATGAAGGAATCTCATTTGGCCTTAGTTCAAACATGGTGTCATGGGATCTGCATTTTACACATGATCTTTAACTTGAAATCATCCAAATCTTCACTTGGGATCAACATCACATGTGCAAACTCATTTTCCTTGCAAAACGCGTAGAGTGGAGCGCAAAACAGTCAGGTTTCATGCCAAACTCAGGCATTTCACCCTCACTCTCACACGGATTGCAAAACAAAAAATTCCAACTTGGTTCACATGTTATATATATATATATATATATATATATATATATATATATATATATATATATATATATATATATATATATATATATATATATATATATATATATATATATATATATATATATATATATATATATATATATATATATATATATATATATATATATATATATATATATATATATATATATATATATATATATATATATATATATATATATATATATATATATATATATATATATATATATATATATATATGAATTCGCACGTACCATGACCTCATTATATTTTCTATAAATAGAGGACCATTTTGCCTTTATTTGCGAGCTTAGAAAGCCACTAAACTTCTGCAATTTTCACTCACGAAATGCTTCAAAAGCCAGAAACCCTCATTCCATTTTAAGCTTGTTTTAACTTCAAATCTCTGTCCAAAATTACTCATTGGCACATTCTGAAGCTAACTGAAGCATTATTGAAGCTTTCAACCTCCTGTAACATTCAACTCGATTTCACTATTGTTGACCTTCGAAGCTTCAACTGAAAAGGTAACTAGGAGTTAAATTGATGAACAAACAAGTTACAACACTCTTCATCCTGATTCACTGATTGAAAGCCCTCACTCACCTGGAATTTATTGTTCATATTTGTCATTTTATTTTACTTTGAAGAACTAGGTTTCTTCGGGTTTTTGAGCAAATTCTCTTTGTTTAGAAGTAATCAATGATTCTGAAGCAAAGAGACATGAACGATGACATGAGTAGAAGCACAAACGTATGTTGTTTGAGCTTAAAACTCAGAGTTCATTGATCTGCAAAAATCGTTCAAGGTTGAAGAGGATGAATTTTTGCATGCGTTTTGGTAGGAAATTCAAAATCCCAACCAATCAGAACGCACCATGTAGCTAGCCGTTGGCCTTTTATTTCTTTTTTTTTTTGTTTTAATTTAATTTTTAATATTTCTTTTCTGATTTATTTTAAATAGATCCTTTGACCTTTTTGACTCCCATTTTTTTTCATAAATCACCAAAATTATTTCCTATCACATATATTTCTTCCAGAATTTAAAAATCATTTTTAGCATTTTTTTATTTTCTTTCTATTTTTTTTAATTTTCATTTAACAATTAATTTTCATATATTTTGAAATATTTTGCTCTCAAACTTTTGAGATCCAATTATTTAGAATATTTATGACTTTCTCAAAATTTCTTGGGAATTTATTTGATATCTTGATGCCTCTTTGGAATTTTCCATTTTAAATCATTTTTTAAAATCCTTTAAAATCTTTTTTAATTCATTTTTGTTTGACTTTTGTTGACTTGGGTCATAACATGGTTGATTAATGCTTCATCAAATTCAATTGGTCTTTGAATGATGTTTTGGTTGTATGAACTTTCATCATTTCAGACTTATCATTTAAATGATCATTTGATCATTTTTGGTACTTTGGATTGATGATAAGTTTATCCCATAGCATTAGGAGCTTGAATGATTGAAATTGGTGATAGATGATGTTAGAAGACGACTTATCTAGAGGGGGGGGGGGTTAATATATCACCAAGCCAAAATTATCAATCAAAATTTGGTATTTAAAAATTATTTGAAAAGAGTGCAAGCGGAAGGTTTTAGTGTAGATCGATAGAAGTCGTCTATACGAACCTAGTTATTGGGAACTCAAATATGAAAAAAGACTTATAGAATAAACGAGTTAATAAGAATAACTAACACAATTAAACAATCAACAATTCATCACCCGTTTATCACAATCCACTAGCAATCTATTTCCAATGTAATTAAGCAAAAATATAGAACAATGCAATTTATCAAACACTTGGTGTGCGATCGAATTTTTTGAATTTTCTTTTTAGTTTTGTTGATATGAAAAATCACTTAAAGTTAAAGTGATTATAAGCTAATCAACAAACCAATTTAAACATAAACAACCATAGAAAATTTCTTACGAGTCGATCAATCAATCAATAAAATTCAACAAATTACGTAATAAAAAATAAAAGCGAGTAAAGAGATAAGAGATAATGACACAAATATTTATTTATGAAGTTCACCAATTGTCCTCGCTATGGCTACATTGAAGGGTGAGAAAACACTTAGAAGGGGGGGGGGGGGGGTTGAATAATGTTTTCTTTTTCTAACACAATACTAATGGAAGGACACTGGTATTTTTATCCTGGTTCATTTGAAACTCAAACTACTCCAGTCCACCCGCCAAGGTGATTTCGCCTCTCTCAACGAGGACTTAATCCACTATAATCAAACTGATTACAAATGCAGAACCAAACTGGTGTGACTAACAATACAATGCACAAGCCAACTTCAAGTGACTAACACCTCTAAGACTCAACTAGTCCTAGCCCTCTTGAGAAATCTGACCCAACTAGTCTCTCAAGGAACACTTACAAAATTATCTCTTAATATTAGTGAAACATATTTTCTTCTAAAAAGCTTTATCACAACTGTGATTTATCACTATGATTGTTGACCAATACTTAAGATCTACCTGCTATACAGTATTAGTTTACAAGTATGAAAACAGTGAGCGTAAGTATATTTCACGTAAGTTAGTAACCTTTCTTTGAAACAAAAGGTCTTCTATATATAGCTTCCAATTCTTTACCGTTAATGCCTTGATGATAGTGCATGCATTTAATGAAGCATGTTTGCAATGATGCATGTTGCGTGTATCGAGTAGGCTTGGTCTTTATGTTTCCAATGCTCATGCGCGTAGTACACTTGAGTGTGTTAGCCGTCTTAGCATTTAATGACAACCGGTACTGTCAGAGCTTGTCTCTGGAAGTTGAAGTATTTGCTTGCAGCGTTTCCATTTCAGAGTTTACTTGATCTTTTCTTCTATCAGAGTATTCTTCAATATGTGTTCATCAAAGTTTGCTTTAATCTTCTATTTTATCAGATGTTGCTTTCAGCGTAGGATTGCTCTTCATCAGAGTTTGCTTTATACTTGTGTAGAATGCTATTTCTTTCTAAGATGCGTAAGTCAGAACTTCATCTGAACTTAGGGAACATACAAGTCAGAGTATAAAGTATATATCACAAAATTTATTTCATTGTTATCATCAAAACTCTAAGATATGATTAGAACCAAACTTTGTTCTAACAATCTCCCCCTTTTTTTATGATGACAAAAGAATTCAGATTTTGATTAAAAAAATATTTGTGCAAGAATGAGGATCTCCCCCTGAGATAGATAATCTCCCCCTGAGATTGATATTTCTTCTTTTGAAATAAAGAATTATTAAAGAGTTTAAAAGCATAAGGGAAACTTTTTGAGATTTGTTCTTCAGAGCTTTTAGACTTTTTATTTCAGAGTTTCTTTAGCAATTCTTTTCCTAATGATGTTCAGAGCTTAGTCTTTCAGAGTTTCTTGAGTTCCTGCATATCTCTTAAACAGAAAAGAACTTTGTATTTCGTTAGAAATATTTGAGACATAGTTCCATAACTGTTTTCATGGATTAGATTAAAATCTTATTTTCTCCCCCTTTTTGTCATAATCAAAAATTAAAAAATTAAAAATAAAGAAATTCAAAATTGTCATAGATACAAAAGAAAACAGAGTTACAAAACAAAAACAACAAGAAAAAAAATTTAGAAATAAAATCTAAGAGCAACGAGAAACAAGGGAAAGTAGAAGATTCTTGATTTCATTTGACGAATCCTCTTGTTTCTGCATCCAAGATTTGACTTCCTTGTTGGTTTCATCTTGTTTATCCAAACATTCATGGATGGCCTCATTGTCCTTCTTCAGTTCATTCAGAGTGTCCAGCAATAGCGAAGGTGAAGCAGAAGTTGAAGCAGCTTCAGAGGAGACAACCTTTGGAGCAGAAGTAGCAGCGCCTGAATTCACAGCATTTGAGAGAAGGGTGCCAGGATCAATCAGCAGAGTAGGCACTTTCTCAGAGGCAGCGTCGGCATAAGGTTGGTGATACAGAGTCATGGCCAAAGGATTTGGTTCAGACTCAGCGTTATCTTCAGATTCATCCTCTGATATCTCCATGGGACCAGCAGGTGCTAATGGAGCACCAGTAATCTGTAGTGGAGACTTTTGATCTCAGATGTTTACCACTTATGTCAAGAAGGTATTCAGATACTTGGTGAAATTCTCAAGAACCTGAGCATAGCAAAGTTCTTTCAAATTGAGGGTTTCATCATTGAGTTTTCTTTTGAATGCGCCCCACATAAATCACATGTTGCTGGATTCAGGTTGCTGGAATTGTCTGCTTTCATCAGGTTAATCCACGTCTATATTTTTGTTACAAAATTATGACAACGTACAGGAACATCTGATTGATCAGGTTTTCGGGTTGGTTTGGGAATGGCCTTTTTGGTGGATTTTATTTGTAGATAACGTAGTGATTCAAGATCAACTACAGTTCTGAGAAAGTCAGAAGGGACAGAGGGTTCAGGAGGTTCTGATGAGGATGGACTAAGGGTTGGTTCTAGAGAGAGAGGTGAAAAGGGTTCTGATGATGGAGGTAAGGGAATTGCTGGTGAAGAAGGTGGTATGACATCAGGAGAGATGATGATTGTGGTTTGAGGTGAGGAAGGAGGAGAAGGTGCCGGTGATACATTTAAGGCAAAAATGTTTTCAGAGGGTAGGATGGAGGATGGAGGTTGTGTAGCCAGAGGAACATTTATTCCAGGTAGTCTCCAAGAACCATCATACCACTCAGAGGGTCTTGGTGATAAAGGTCTGATGGGGGATGTTGGAAGAGGGTTTTCAGCAGGGTTATTTGGATTCTAATGGTGGGGAGCAGAAGGAGGTATGTCAGGTTGAGGTTGAGTTTGTTGAGGTACTTCAGCAGCAAAATTATCTATGTCAGATAATACTTGATCAATTTCAGGGTTGTTATCTAGGGGCTCAGAGGATTGTGTTAGGTCTATGTCAACTTCTATATCTTCTAGGGTTTGAGGTTTAGCAGATGTTTCCATGCGCACAAAATCATTTACAAAAATGGTTTCAGAGGATGTACCTGCATATTTCTTCTTCTTCTTCTGAGGTAGATCAGAGGGACCTTCTCCAACTTGCCTTTTCTTCTTCTAGAGGAAAACATCTGGTGCAGGGATATTTCTTCCTTGAAGCCAAGCAGGGTCAATGGGGATACCACTTTCTTTGCATGCTTCAATGAAGTGCATAATGATCTCCGGATGATCACCAGAGTTGAACAGAGGAAAATCTTCAATGGGGATTCTCCTTCTGGTGATTGTTGCTGAGACGTATGGTGTAGGTTCCACCAGAAGTTTCTCAATTAGCTTCCTTTTCAGCAGGTTCTTCCCAGTCAGAGCTTTCCCACAAGTAGGCTTCAACTCTCCAAGCAAGTTTGCATCTTCTAAGTGAGCTATCAGACCATTATCCGTCAGAATGTCTGAAATTAGTCTTCCCAGAGGGATCCCGTTTCTTTTTGATTTAGGGTTTCTGATCCGTTCAGCTTCCCTAGTTTCCCTCACATGCGTCCACAGATGGTTGAACAGAAGGTATGGCAGATCAATCTTCACATTTGTTCCAAGACAGAACATAAGGTACTGTTGATCAACATTAATGTAGGTAGGAGAACTAGTTTCCTTTCGGTGATGAATGCAGCCATGGATGATTCTTTCCCAGATTTTATAATAGTTCTTCAAGTCTCTGACCTTGTTTGAAGCTTTCTCAAAAATAAAGATTTCAGCATAAACCTTGGACATATCCATGCATCCACTAGAGATTCCTGTAACGCCATGTCCTTCAAAACCTAGAAGCTTCCTGATGATATTCTCAGTTATAGAAATCTCTTTGCCCGTGACAAACGAAAGGATGACCTTTGGGGAAGCAATAGCATGAATCCATAATTTCTTAACTAGATGAGGGAATACTGGTCCAACAAGACGATCAAAGAAGTTTTTCCAACCTTGGAACTCCACAGCTGGGAGCAAGTCAACCCCATTTTACTTTAGATTATCAAAATCTACCATAAGTTCAGCCACCACTTCCAAGCTATCCACTGGTATCAGCGTTGTTCTCTCAGGAGTGACATACCTTTCTTCTTGTTGAGCGCTGCTTGAGGAGAAAAGAATGCTTGAGGAAGGAGATGAAGATGAAGCCATTTGAACGTTTTAGGTTTAGAATTTTGAGAAGGGAGTTGAGAGAGTTTGCACAAAAAACGCAGAGGCGATTAAAGTTTGAGAAAGAGAGTAAAAAGTAGAACAGGGATTTTGCAAGGGTATTTATAGCTAAAAAGAATATTTAAATTAATGAGCAGTTTAAGAATTTAAACGATTTAAAAACATAATAATTACAAACAATTAATGAGATTTGACATTAAGGGGATGTGTGATTTTGATCAAATCTGAACAGTTACCTAGGAACGGCGTCTCAATAGCCGTGTACGCATGTGTGACCTTTCAGAATTGAAACACACGTTTAACTTCTGAGGGTAGCATGAGACAACTAGTTTAATATAATGAACTTCTGACCATTCTAGCAATGAAACGTTAGACACATTTCAGAACATGATGAATGGCTTCTGATGTAACTCCTCTTCTAACTTCTGAAGAGCAGTCAATCAGAAAATTCATTTCAGAGCATTCTGGAAACACATATAGAGAAAAAATGTTTTCATTCAGGACAAAATTCCATGCTGATGTTTTTCAGAATGAATTTGAATCTATCTTCAGCAAGGGGTTTAGTAAAAATGTCAGCCCATTGATGGTCAGAGTCTACAAAATTTAAGTTTAAAATTCCTTTATGAATGTAGTCCCTTATGAAATGATGTTTAATTTCTATATGTTTTGTCTTAGAATGTAGGGTGAGATTTTTTGAAAGAAAAATAGCAGAGGTATTATCACAGAAGATAGGAATCTTACTTTTATATAGATGATAGTCTTCCAACTGGATCTTCATCCAGATCATCTGAGTGCTACATCCAGCAACATATATATATTCAGCTTCAGTGGCTGATAGTGCAATAGTGGCTTGCTTCTTGCTGTACCATGAGATGACTTTATCACCCAGAAACTAACAGCTTCCATAGGTGCTTTTTCGTTCTATTCGATCTCCAGCAAAGCCAGCATCACCATAACCGACTAGTTTAAAATCTTTGGATCTTCTGTAACACAGTCCAAGGTTAATAGTACCTTTCAGATACCTCAAAATTCACTTAACAGCAATTAAGTGAGGTTGTCTAGGATCTGATTGGAATCTAGCACATAAACATACACTAAATAGAATATCTGGTCTAGATGCAGTCAAATAGAGAAGAGATCCAATCATACCTCTGTAGAGTTTCTGATCTACCTTCTTACTTTCCTCGTCTTTTCCCAGAATGCATGTAGGATGCATTGGGGTCTTTTCTTCTTTACTTTCTGATAGTTGGAATTTCTTCAGAAGTTCTTTGACATACTTTGTCTGATGTATGTAGGTACCTTCTGGCGTTTGACTTATTTGAATTCCCAAAAAAAATTATAGTTCTCCCATCATGCTCATCTCAAATTCAGCCTGCATAGACTTAGCAAATTCTCTTCCAAGAGAGACATTAGAAGTTCCAAAAATAATATCATCAACATATATTTGACATATTAAAATGTCATTTTTAAATGTTTTTCTGAATAAAGTTGTGTCCACTTTTCCTCTGGTAAAGTTCTTTTCTAAAAGAAAATTACTCAGACGTTCATACCAAGCTCTGGGATCTTGTTTTAGACCGTACAAAGACTTTTCAGTTTAAAAACATGTTATGGAAATTTTGAGTCATCAAAACCCGGAGGTTGGTGGACATAAACTTCTTCTTCTATGTAACCATTTAAAAAGGCACTTTTAACATCCATTTGATATAATGAGATGTTGTGTTGAACAACAAAAGAAATTAACAATCTAATTGGTTCTAACCTGGCGACTGGGGCAAAGGTTTCATTATAATCAATTCCTTCTTGTTGACTATAACCCTGAGCAACCAGTCGTGCTTTGTTTCTGACAACCTCTCCTTGCTCATTTAACTTATTTCTGAAGACCTATTTAGTTCAAATGATATTAAATCCTTTAGGTTTTGGAACAAGATCCCACACATCATTTATTGAAAATTGATTTAACTCTTCTTGCATAGCTAGGATCCAATCATTATCTTGCAGAGATTCCTCTATTAAAGTTGGCTCAATCAGAGAGACCAATCCAAACAATGATTCTTCATTATTTCTGAAGGAGGATCTTGTTCTGATGGGATCTTCTTTCTTTCCTATAATCACATTTTCTAGATGTGCTAATGTGATTCTGGGGAATTTATTTTGTGAGGATTGTCAGAAATTCTTAGATTTTCTAGAGCATTTTCAATAGAAGGATCTTCTGAGTTGTCTTTTTCTTCTGAATCTTCAGAGTTTGTAAGATGATCTTCTGTACCTGCAAAATTTTCATTTTGCTTTGGCTTTTGCTGGCCAAGCTTATCATCAAATCTGACTTTGATTGATTCTTCAACAATCAGAGTTTGTTGTATACCCTATAGCCTTTTGAGCGTTCAGAATATCCAAGGAGAAAACACTTTTGTGCCTTAGAATCAAACTTGTTCAAATTATCTTTAGTATTTAGAATATAGCAAGTGCATCCAAAAGTATGGAAATATGAAATGTTAGGTTTTCTATTTTTCCATAATTCATAAGGAGTCTTTTCAAGAATAGGTCTTATAGAGACTCTATTTTGAATGTAACACGCTGTGTTCACTGCTTCTGCCCAAAAGTGTTTAGCCATATTAATTTCATTGATCATGGTTCTGGCCATTTCTTGCAAAGTTGTATTCTTTCGTTCTACAACTCCATTTTGTTGGGGAGTTCTATGACAAGAGAAATAATGAGAAATTCCATTTTCTTTAAAAAACTTTTCAAAATAATGATTTTCAAATTCTCCTCCATGATCACTTCTAACTTTTATGATTCTAAAATCTTTTTCATTTTGCACTTGGATGCAGAAGTCGAAGAACACAGAATATGACTCATCCTTGTGTTTTAAAAACTTAACCCATGTCCATCTGTTGTAGTCATCAATAATGACCAATCCATACTTCTTGCCTCTGATGGATGTAGTTTTAACTGGTCCAAACAGATCAATATGAATAAGTTCCAATGGCCTAGAGGAAGAAACAACATTTTTTGACTTAAAAGAAGGTTTTGAAAATTTTCCTTTCTGACAAGCTTCGCACAAAGCTTCTGAGTTGAACTTCAGATTTGGAAGTCCTCTAACCAGATTGAGTTTGTTAATTTGAGATATTCTTCTCATGCTAACATGTCCCAATCTTCTGTGCCAGACCCATTTCTCACCGCTAACAGACATAAGGCATTTTACATTTTGATATTTAAGATCAGAAAGATTACTTTTATAGATGTTGTTCTTTCTCTTGCCAGTAAAAAGGATTGTTCTATCTTTTTGACTAACAACTCTACAGGATTTTTGATTGAAGATAATGTCATAACCATTGTCACTTAATTGACTTATGGACAACAAGTTATGCACTAATCCTTCTACTAATATAACATTAGTTATAGACGGAAGGTTACCGTTTCCAATGGTTCCAGAACCAATAATCTTTCCTTTTTGATTTCCTCCAAATTTGACATCACCTCCAGATTTAAGTTCTAGACTTTGGAACATAGACTTTCTTCCCGTCATATGACGTGAGCATCCAGAGTCCAGGTACCATGACTGGTGTTTCAACTGAGCTGTTAAGGACATCTGTAACATAGATTATTTTATCCTTAGGTACCCATTTCTTTTTGGGTCCTTTTTGGTTAGAGTTTCTATAGTTCAGATTGAACTTTGATTTTGCATAAGAATTTTCAGAGTGAGAAGTGTATTTGATATCATGTGTGTGCCCAAAGCTAAATTGTTTGTGTAGTGGTTTATATGATATAACCATTTCCTCAACGGGCTTAGGTTTATATATTTCTTTCCCTCTGGGAGCTTTATATCCAATACCTCTTCTGTCATTTATACTAACACCATAGATCATTGAAGCCATTTTGCTTCTATCTATGCTTTTAGCAAGAAACGTTTGAAAACTAGAGTCATATTCTTTTAGAATATCTTTTGAACTTGAAGCAGAATCTGAAATATAATTATTTTCAAATTTTTGAACATCCTCTTTGAGTTTAAAAATGTTTTCTTTAAGTTCAGAGTTTTCTATATGAAGTTTCTCAAACTCAGATGCAAGATTCTTTTTGAGTTTCTTGTATTTGGTTTTTAGTTTACTGTAGTTTTCAAGTAGTTCAGATAAGCTTTCAGCAAGTTCAGTTCTAGAAAATTAAGAGAATACCTCTTTTGGTTCTGATTCAGAGTCTGAGTCATCATCATCTGCTATGGTAGCCATAAACGCTAGATTAGTGTGTTCATCTTCTGAGTTAGATTTAGCTTTAGAAGATTCTGAATCATCCCAGGTGGCCATCATGCCTTTCTTTCTTCCAAACTTTTTCTTTGGTCTTTCTCTTTGCATCTTAGGAGAGTCACTTCTGTAGTGTCCAGGTTTTTTGCATTCATAGAAGACTATATCTCTTCTGCTTGACTTCTTATGTCCAGAAGATTATGGTTTATCTTCTGACCTCTTGTAGTTTCTAAACTTCTTTTGTCTATGGTTCCACATCTGATTGATCCTTCTGGAGAGTAGAGATAACTCATCTTCTTCTGATGCAGAATCTTCAGAGTTTCCTTCTTCTACTGAAAAGCGTTAGTTTCAATTTTTTTTAATGGATTTAAGGGCGACAGACTTACCTTTCTTTTGAGGTTCATGTTCATCAAGTTCTATCTTGTGACTCCTTAAAGCGCTGATAAGTTCTTCAAGGGATACATCATTCATATCTTTTGACACTTTGAATGCAATGACCATAGGTGCCCATCTTCTGGGTAAACTTCTGATAATTTTCTTAACATGGTCTACCTTGGTGTATCCTTTTTTCAGAACTCTCAGGCCAGCAATCAGAGTTTGGAATCTCGAGAACATATCTTCAATAGACTCATTTTCTTCCATTTTGAATGCTTCATACTTCTGAATGAGAGCCAGAGCTTTTGTCTCTTTTACTTGAGCATTTTCTTCATGAGTCATGTTGAGGGATTCAAACATGTCATGTGTTGTATCTCTGTTGGTGATTTTCTCATATTCATTTTTAGAGATAGCATTCAGAAAGATTTTTCTGGCTCTGTGGTGATTCTTGAAATCTAACTTTTGTTGTTTATCCATGTTCTTTCTGTCAATTTTGTTTACGTCTTTATCTTCTGGATGAGTGTACCCGTCTAGGACCAAATTCCATAGATCAGCATCATGACCTAGAATGAAACTTTCTAGTCTATCCTTCCAATATTCAAAGTCTTCTCCATCAAACACGGGAGGTTTGGTGCAGTTGTTATTGTTTTGTTCAAATGCCATAATGTTTTCCTTCTGGATCTTTTTCTGACACTGTTAGGTGTTTGCACTCAAAACTAGAGCACTGATGCCAATTGGAGGGTGAGAAAACACTTAGAGGGGGGGGGGGGGGTTGAATAAGTTTTTCTTTTTCTAGCGCAATACTAATGGAAGGACACTGGTATTTTTATCCTGGTTCGTTTGAAACTCAGCTACTCTAGTCCACCCGCCAAGGTGATTTCGCCTCTCTCAACGAGGACTTAATCCACTATAATCAAATTGATTACAAATGCACAACCAAACTGGTGTGACTAACAATACAATGCACAAGCCAACTACAAGTGACTAACACCTCTAATACTAAACTAGTCCTAGCCCTCTTGAGAAATCTGACCCAACTAGTCTCTCAAGGAACACTTACAAAATTATCTCTTAATAGTAGTGAAACAGATTTGCTTCTAAAAAGCTTTATCACAACTGTGATTTATCACTATGATTGTTGACCAATACTTAAGATTTACCCACTATACAGTATTAGTTTACAAGTATGAAACTAGTGAGCGTAAGTATATTTCACGTAAGTCGGTAACCTTTCTTTGAAACAAAAGGTCTTCTATATATAGCTTCCAATTCTTGACCGTTAATGCCTTGATGATAGTGCATGCATTTAATGAAACGTGTTTGCAATGATGCATGTTGCGTGTAGTGAGTAGGCTTGGTCTTTACGTTTCCAATGCTCGTGCGCGTAGTACACTTGAGTGCGTTATCCGTCTTAGCATTTAATGACCAATGGTACTGTCAGAGTTTGTCTCTGGAAGTTGAAGTGTTTGCTTGCAGCATTTCCATTTCAGAGTTTACTTGATCTTTTCTTCTATCAGAGTATTCTTCAATATGTGTTCATCAGATTTTGCTTTAATCTTCTATTTTATCAGATGTTTCTTTCAGCATGGGATTGCTCTTCATCAGAGTTTGCTTTATACTTGCGTAGAATGTTGTTTCTTTCTAAGATGCGTAAGTCAGAACTTCATCTGAACTTAGGGAACATACAAGTCAGAGTATAAAGTATATATATCACAAAGTTTATTTCATTGTTATCATCAAAACTCTAAGATATGATTAGAACCAAAAATTTTTCTAACATACATCACTCCCCAATCCCGTTTTTGAATTGAGATAAATTTCTTACTATGCAAAAAGTTGATTACAAGAGAAGTGTTCCAAGAAGAACCCCACAAACCCTAACCGTTTGTTGTTGATTCAACCCCTTCTATTTCTTTGATCTTAAGCAAGACCAAGACACAGTAGCTACCAATTGATTTATAAAATCTTTCTACTCCTTTGGTTACCAAACTCCGAAGCTCTTTTTCGCACGATCAATTGTAACTATTGAACACAAGCACTTCCAATTTGATTATGTGAGTACAACTTCGTCATCAAAAGTTTTGAATGATGTTAAAACTTAAAAGAACTTGAAAAACTTGCACTTCTGTATATTATATGGTATCCTTATGTCTTGTGGCACTCTTCTGCATTAGAGGTCTTAGGGATCATTAAAAAGCATTTTGAAATTGATCCACATCATTAAAAACAGTTTTCTGCATAATTTTTTATTGCATGTGTCGACACATCCACTTTTCAGGTCGACACATGTAACTCATTTTTGAAGCCTATAGCCTCTGGAAGACTCAGGTCGACACATGAATTGTATAGGTCGACACATACTTAAGCATTTTTGAAATTGCAGAAATTCTTAGTTTATGTGTCGGCACATCCATTTTTTTGGTCGACACATTTACTATCAGTTTAAAGCCTGTAGCCTCTGACTTGTTTCGGAAGATACATAGCCTTATACAGGTCGACACATACAGTTTAAAACTTACGTATGTGTCGACACATCCTGTTTGTTTGGTCAATTTTTCAAAATATTTTTAATTCCAAATTTTGTCCTTTTTTCCCTAAAAGTTCCAAAACTATAAATACTCTTTCATACATCATTCATAACTTAGTGAAACCATAAAATTAACATACTTCTCTCTTCATCTTCAACCTCCAACCTATGCATACACACTCATATTACATTGTAACGATGTTCCGTTAGGGTGCCATCTAGACGAGAATTGATAGTTTCCAATTGTGTATTGAGTTGAGCTTTATAGGGGTTTTCATCCAGGAAAAACCACAGGTTTTTCCTCCAAGATCATTGGTTGATTTAAGGGTTTTTGTGCAATATATTCTAGAGGTAATTTCGGCTAAGTGAAGTCCTTTGGAGATAAAGAACACAAGGGATCCTTTGGAGATAAAGAATGCAAAGGAAGTAACGTGAGAACGGTGGATTACAATTAAAGTCTTGTGTTGAAATAGTTGAAATTGACGGTGCATGAAATCTTTGGAGATAAAGAATGCAAAGGTGTAGCAAGAGGAGAAGGGGTTCAATCAACAACAAGCTTAGAGTTTGTGGAGTTTCTTTTAAATACTTCTCTTGTATCAACAATTTTGCATAGTAAGAATTATCCTAATTCCATTTTAATTAGGCGCAGATGTACCCACACGCGAGGAAGACAATGGGGAACTGTGAAGACAAATTCCTCGTGTCTCTTTTATTTTTGCTTTTACTTGCTTTGATTTTCATAGATCAATTTATCAAATAACATTGCGTTATCAATTGAATTGTAAGAACTTTTCGAGCTATTTTTGATTGTAAATCAAGTGTTGATATAGCTTATAATAACTTTTGATTATAAGTGGTTTTGTGTATCAACACAATCAAAGAAAAAATTCTAAAAATTCACTTGCACACCAAGTGTTTGATAAATTGATTCAACTAGTTCTTTTAAATATTTCCATTGGAAATAGATTTACTAGTGAATTGTGATAAATGTTAAATAATCTGTTAAGTGATTCAAGTACATTAATTCAATTTTTTGTTCTCATTTCATATTGAATTTGTTATTACGGTTTGCATATCCGAGTTTTCAATAATGTTCGTATAGATGACATTTTGAAAAAGCTTATGCGTCACTCTTTGATAAAACAAAATTTTCAAAATCATATTTTTAAATGAATCATTAAAAGGGGTATCTATTCATCCCCCTCTAGATACGTTGTCATCGTCTAACATATTCACCGTTCTCTCGCTTATTCTTTGGGTACCAAACTCCAAAGCTCTTTCACTTGGCCGCGATCCTCTTTTGAAAGTATTGTACAAAATCCCCAAATATACCAAAGATCTTGGAGGACAAACCCTAGGTTCTTCTGGATGAAACGCCCATAATATTCAACCCAATATTCTCGGTTACACAAAACCTAATTGGACATTATCAAACATCGTCTAGATGGCACCCCGACAAAAGATGATTATGAGTGATTTACCAGTGTGTATGCATAGGTTGGAGGTTGGATATGAAGAGAAATTATGGTAAGTGTTCATAGTTTCATCAATTTAAAATGATGTATAAATGAAGTATTTATAGTTATGGAAGTATGTATGCAAAAGGCAATTTTCGGAATTAAAAAGAATTGAAAAATTAACCCAATCAAACAGTATGTGCCAGCCTGAACTACAGATGTGTCGGCTCATAAGGATGAAAATAACAGTATGTGTTGGCCTGAAATGGCTTATGTGTTTGCCTATGAGAAATAAAGGACATAACCTTTAAAATTGAAGTAGATGTGCTGGCCTGAAAATCATATGTGTCGGCACATTGAACTGAAACTTACAAAATATGTTGGCCTGAAGACTGCAATTGACAGCGTGTACCAAACATAAGCTATAAGCTTCATTATTGAGTTATTTGTGGCATCCTAAAAATCATATGTGCCGACACATGCAGGTGATTTTTGTGCAGAAAATGAATTTTGATGTTTTTGGCCAATTTCAAGGTGGTTTTGAAAGATTCTTAAGACCTCTAATGCAAAGGTGCACTATATGACATAGAGATACCATCCAATATACAAAAATTCTAAGTTTTCCTAGTTTTGACATCATGAAAAACATCTAATGGTAAAGTTGCAATCACAGATGAACCCTTGTCACATTTTAAACGTGTTTGATCATCTTTCCTTCTCCATCTTCTTCTTTTTTGATTTTGTTTTGATCACTGTGTTACATTGTTTTAGGAGGATAATTTTGCATCATTCCTCTAACATGTATGCCACATAAATTTCTATTGACGTACCTCACATAAGCATGACTTCTACATAAATTCACTTACGATTGCTTAACAAAGCACTAAATTGTCTCGACTCGGTTGATTTCTCTTTAACACTAATATCGACATATTAATTGTGCTAACATCTAACTTTTACTTTTATGATATTTACTTTTATCACCATTTAATTTCATGTTATTTACATTCTTGCCATTTTTATTTTTCCTTTTATCTTTTTATTTCTCTTGATTTATTACTCCAAAAAGAACAAAAACATGATACCATGGATAAAACCCTAAAAATATTTCATATGATCTTGTGGAGTTTGTGTTACTATCCCTTGCTTGAGGAGTATATTGGACTTTGGACCTTAGGAATTAATGATTTTTCTTGTTTGGAGTGGTTGTATCTGAGACTCTATGATTCATCTGGATTTTTAACTTCAATTCAAGATTTGGCATTATTTTGAGAAACTTTGATCTTTACTTGAGGAGTTAGAATTCTCTTTGTGGCTCTGTGACCTTGATATTCATCTGGATTTTTTTGGTGTTCATCTACTTCCATTGCTTTCTCTTGATGATTCATATGCTTATGTGCTTGTTCATGTGATTTGTTTATCTTATGGCTTACTCCAAAGGGAAAGAAATGCTTATTTTGATCAATGTCAAATGCTAGATCCATATTGTGTTTAGTACACTTGTACACACAAAGACCTCTTGGGCTACCTTACAATGAGATCTTTTATTTCGCATCATTTAATTTATACTTTAGGATAGTCTCATCATCTCCTACCCACTTCTTAAATTTTTAAACTCCCTTTTTTCAAAACTTCTTTCTTCAAACTTCAAACCTTTTCTTAATAAACCTTGACCTTGCCAAGAGATACCGAAAATATTATTTTCTTAATAAATGCTAAAAAACTTAAACATATTCAAACTCTTTTCAAAACTTCTAAAAAAAACAAACCTCATCAAATTTCTTCTTGTGCCTTTGTGCACTTTTCTTTTAAACCTTTTTTGAAAGATTAGACATTGGTTTATTCTAGTAGTGATGCAAATCCCTATACTTCTACAATATATTGTGAAGTGGTTGACATTTTCCACTTGAATATTGATACGTGCTTGTGATAAAGTCCAAGTAACAGTTCTCTATATTAAGATAATGCAAATGCCCACTTCCTCATACTTATGGGTAGTAAGTTGTGTTTTTCCACTAAAATATGACGAAATGTCTTTTCAATTTAAAATCAATCAACAAACTTTCGTTGTTATTTTCACCATGAACTACGAGGCTCTGGTATTTTTATTGCACATGGAGGATAAGTAGGCACATGACTCACGAAGTCTTGGCGAGCACAAAAATAATAAAATACTTCTTTTCTCGTCACCCCAATCTTTTTGCAAACAATCTAGTTTTATCGTAACACAAATTTTTAAGGGGTTCCTATCGAGTACCATAGATGTGAGGGGTGCTAATACCCCCCCCCCCCCCCCCCTTGATTAACCAACCCCGTATCCATATCTCTCTTTTGTTTTATTTTTTGCGTTAGGTTTTCTCGATATTTTCCCTTTCATTTGAAAACAATAAAGTTCAGTAGCGACTCTTATCTATTCCAAGTTAAGTTAATCTACAACTTAATCTCAATTTTTCCCACCGCGACACTTGCGATGAATTTGATAGAATTCTATTTAAAGATGAGTCAAATATGAATAAAATGAAGAAGTCGAAGAAACAAAGCAAAGCCAAGAAAGCGTGAAGAAATTGTGAAGAAACAAGCATTTTTCAGCACAATTTACATCTTGATGTATGTCTAGTAAATTGATCATATATGGAGAATCGTAACTTGTTTTGAGACGGGTCTTCTTGGAGAATGAAGCTAAAAGAAATATCTAACTTATGAAAAAACACACGTTCTATTCAGCGTGTGTAGTATCATGTGCGTGATGGATAATAACGCGCGTGCGATGGGTCTGTTTTCTGGGCTTTTTTGGCGCGTTCTGACTGTATTAAAAGGGGGAGTTTGGTACTTTTTCGAGGGTTCTCCGATTTTATACTGCAAGTAAAATTTTACAACATCAGAAGGCATATTTAGAGCATATTTAGAACCATCAGAGGCCAGTTCTTCAAGGGATCTTTTATGCAACTCTCATATAATTTATTGGTATTGTAATTTGAATTATGAGTAGCTAATTTCTCTTAGGTTTTGTTTTGTTTTGATGAACCTTTTTCAATACTGTTGGAACACATATTTGATTTGATATTGCATAATTTATTGAAGTTATTATTTTATTAATTACACCTTGTTCTTACTACTTTTTATGTGAGATACTCTTTTAATCTAATTTTGGACGCATAGGCAATACTGACCATTAGGCTATGTGTTGGACCTAGGGAAATTATTGTGCTTATGTCGACTGAATAGGAATATCAGACCTAAAGTAGTGGCTTAGGAATTAATGTTCTATTATATTGGCTAATCTTGCTTACGCTGGTGGTTTAGGGATATAAAGCTTTAAGTATAGATAAGTGAGCTATACACCAAGGGATTGAGTATAACGGTCTTGTTAATCGGATGTGGTATAATAACAATATTAACTATGCAATGCATCGAACATCAAAAATAGAGAATTAGGAGATTCTATAACAAAACCTAACCGCTTTCATAAAATTGTCAGAACAACATTTTTTTTATTTTTCACATTAAAACTAGAATAACCCTCCATTTATTATTTAAGTAACTTCGCACAATATTTGTCTTGTTAGATAACGGTCCACATAGATCGATATTTTTATTACTTCGAAAGTGTCGGTACACTTTCCGAGAAGTCATCAAAGATGAAGATTAAGATGGAAGAAGAGAGAGAAAGATAAGAGAGAGAAAATAGTTGTAAAAAACTTTTGAGAGAGAGAAACTCTATTGTGAATATCGCTTGTAAATTCACGTTCACTCTAAAAACTCAGTTACATCAAGGCGTTTAAATACACCAATAAAACAAGCCATGTAGGTAAGGCTAACAAAGCTAAACTACCACATAGGCATAACTAAGAACTATTAAATCCCATAAGCTAAACACAACTTCTAGAACAACAACCTCAGAAGCTTCTGCTTCTGAGTCAGAACACTGCTTCTGAATATGAATTACTTCTAACACCATAACAAATTGATAAAGACTATTGTTGTTGGTGCACAAGATTGAAGAAAATAATGAAGATGGAAGAAGATAAAGAAATAAGCGAGAGAGAGAGACAGAGAGAAAGATGATTGTAACAAACTTGTTGAGAAAGAAACTCTATACACAATTACATTTAAAACCCTAATTAAAAACTTCTTTAAATACACAGAATAAACTGCCACATAGGCTCTAACAAAAGTATGCTTAATAGCTAAGCTAACAAAACAAACTAGGACCCCAGAAGCTAAACATGCTTCTGGGACACAACCTTAGAATTTTTAACTTAGGACTAACATAAATACTTCTGAATATAAATTAGTTCTATCACCATACCTTAATTCATATTCAGATGAATAAACTCTACAACACTGTCACAGTGAAAAATCGGGAGACCAAGCTATTGACTAACTTGACTCACAAAAATTAAGAAGTCACCACCGAACTTTATTGCTTCCAAGGAAAGGGAAAAGATAAAAACCCTATATTTAGTATGCAATGCAAGAAGTATAACTAAAATCAAAGCATAAAGAAGAGATCTGAGTTACGTGGGTTGGTTTATACAAAGGGAAGGTATTAGAACCTTATGTATCTATAGTACTCTATAAGAACCTTTTGAATCATCTGTTTTTTTGGTTAAAATTAGTTTGCTTGCTAAATGAGTGTGGAGATGAGAAAATAAATATATTTTATTAAATTTTTGTTTGGAAAGACATAGTCTTATACCTACGTACCAATGAAGGATCAAAATCTCATAGTTTGAGGTAAAAATAACAAAAGGGTTTGCTGTGATTGATTTTAGGAGAATAGATATTTCACCATATTAAGGAGAATACTCAACTAGCTCCACCACAAGTATGCAAAGATGGATCTTGCATCATCATGAAGGAAGGGTTCTTAACTTGGATATAAAATCAACAAGTTGCCACTAGCTCCCTCAAGTGGAAAGAATCAAATTTACTTCAATCATTACTATGGGAATAGAAGAATTACATCTCAACTATAAAGAGGACTTATATCTAATCTCTTTGAGAAAAGGTTTTAAATTGAAAAGTCAAGTGGCAAAAAATATTTGGGTAAGGTTGAATATATTTTAGTCTTTTGAAATTGTTTAATATGCTTAAGTGTATTGAAGCATTTATTAAAGAAAGAAAGTTTGAAAATGCAATGACATAAAGTCAAGTTTTTTTAATGAAAGTTGTCCAATTTTGAAATTAGGGTTTAAGGGTACAAAGGTAAACATTAACAATTATAAGGGTAACACACAAAGATAAACACATAAAGGTAAACCTAAGACAATTCATATGCATATGACTATAAAGTCAAAAATACTATCCCTTCCCTTGGATTTTAACATAAGTACTAATAAGAATAAACAACTAATCACTACAATAAAGGACAATCACACATGTTAAGGGCACAAAGTAGCATGACTTTTAAGAGAGTCATTTGAGAAAAATGATAAATCAAAGACGAATAAGTATTAAGAACAAGTATCTCATGTCAAGATAATCAAAGATGGATCATCAAAGATATTTAAAATCAAGGGAATATCAACATGCTTATCAAGTAAAAGTTGTGAAAAAATATAGAAGATATAAACATGCTTTGGTAAAATAAACAATCATGGATTATATGGACATATAAACAAGCACGCAAGGAACATGGAAAAGCAAGCATTCACCTTAACAACAACCTAAACATCAAGAGAATTTAAACATGGTAGGCATCAAAGTTTAAAATCAAACAAAGTCATGGCATCAAAGGTAGGAGTATACACAAACATGTGATAAAAGGAAGCTTCAACTCATGGAAAACAAATCATCAAGACATCATCAATGTATGAAGCAACAAACAAGAACATCTATGTCATGTATTAAAGCCAAAGAGAATGCATCATAACCAAATTAGGGTTTTGAAAGTATCAAACACAAAGTTATCTAATTTAAAGTATGTTAAACCCTAAGTAGACACCAATTTTATCATGTTATCAACATTAAGCCAAACACTCTCAAAGTATACCATAGCCACATAATCACACAAGAGAAATTTGGTCAAAGAAACAATCAAAAAACATCACAAAAGAACCTAAAGAAACACTTAAAACACTTGTTTTTGAATTAAATAAAAAAATGTAAAATAAATATTATTTTTGGTATTTTTTCATAGATTCTTAAAATAAAGGCGATAAATAACAGGTGTGCAAAAAATCAAGTGAAAATAAATTAATTTGCACCAGGAAAAGTAAAAAGAAAATGAAGAAAACATGTGAAAAAGAGAAGAAAAAAAAGCCAAAATGGTGGGATTGACTCCACCAAGGGTTGATCTGCACCCTCTACATCACACACACAAAGCCTTACCAACTACGATATCCTTTCATTCTTTCATAACATAACTTACATTAAATAAATAATAAACTAGTTATTTAAAAATGGAAAACGCGCGTAGGTTCATCATCTTCAACCTCACGACCTTAACAACAATAACTATGGTGGGATTTCTAACTTCCCCATTTCTCGATCAAATGCAAAAGTGTAAAGATCAAACTTGCTCAAAATTTAACAAGGATTTCAAAAATGTAAATATCATAAATTAATATTGACCGTAGCTCATGAATTTTGATCAAAACCAAAAACCTTAACATTTGTCATAGTTAAATTAAATGATGTATAAACTCAACCAATGCCTATTTTCATAGGGCTTCATATCACACCAATCATATGAACACAAATGTATCAAGAAAGAACACAAATGATAACTTACACTATGAGTTCAAAGTTCAAAAATATTACCTATTAGAGCTAAGGTACACAGCCTCTTTCAATGGTTCCAGGAGCAAGAAAATGATCCTATTAGCTTCGTTGAACCTCACTGACGCTATTGATATCCTTACTTTACTTTGAATCGTGCTTAATCTCTCTAACCAACTCAATATGCAAGCCGCAAATTTTGGAGATGGAGGTTGAGTTTGGGTGGTTAAATATGTGAAAATAGGTTATAGATGAGTTATATTTGATGTATATAAGCTTTTTGAAATGCTAGAATGAACAATGCATGAGTGAATTGAGAGATTTGAGTTTAAGGTTTGAGAACTTGCAACAATAGAGTTCTTGTGTAAATTATGGTGCGTGTTGCTTTGTGGCTTGTTTATCTATTTATTGAGGTCTCAAATGGTCCATGTAACTTGCATAAATCATTATTAGTTCATATGGAAGGATGGTTTGGCCATTTGGTTTCAAATTGCACAAAAATGCATGTTTTCTTCATGATGAAGAAATGAAGTGAATCAAGGAATTCGTTATGCTTTTCTAACCTCTACAAGATTGATTCTGATCAATAAGATTGTTTATGATCTTTAGAAACAAATTATGAGCTGAAAAGAAAAGAGTGGTTGGCAAAAGGTGAGCTTTATCAAAGTGGATATATGACTTTATGCATAATTCTCCATAAATGGTACCAAGACTTGGACAAAGCCTTAATTCTTTGTGTAATGATATAAGGATTTATGTAAATCTATGATTATGGTGAGATTTATGAGCCAAATGGCCTGAAAAGTGAGATCGTGTAGGTTAGGATTTGGATTTGCTATGAAGCTTGTCATAAAAATGGACCTCTAATGCAATTTTGGATGCCTAACTTCCTCTCTTCGAAACTCATAGCTCAAGTGTGATAAATTCATGTTGTCATACCCCAAATTTGCCCTATGGATTTCTAAAAATAAGTCCTCTTTAATGTTATTCTTTTATTGTTGACAAATTATCGTGGGGTGTAAGTTGATAAAATGGGAAAGTGTTTTAACAAAAGAGATTATGGGATTTCTAAATCAGAAAGGCCCATGTGGGGTTGATGATCCACTCGTTGGTTTGTACAAATAAAGTGTGGTGTATTTAGTTTCTAAGCTCACTATGGGGTATATACGTTTCATGCCCATTAAAGGGGTAAGGCCTATTTTGGTGTTTTTATGTGTTTTAGGGGGTTTATTAAAATTGTTGAATCCATTACAAGATATAAGTGGGAGGTATATTACAATACATGAGGTGTAGCATTTTGGGCCATCAAAATCTGATGGCCTATTAAAGTTGTTTCGTAAACTTTAAGGAGGGGGATGTACACATTTTTTGTTGCTTCAATTTTAGTGGATATGCATATTGAATTGCTGGTCCATATTCTTTGTAAAACCCTTTGTGCTAAGACTGTTGACTGGAGTTAATGTCTTTATTCATTTATTTATTTATAAAATTACCATAATCAAGTCTTTATTAATTATTTATTAATAACATTATTATTTTATTAAGAGAAGTATATTATTTATTTTATTGTCTGGAATGTTGACTAGTCAACCAAACCAAAGCTAGAGTTTTCAACCCAAACTCCCAGCGGCCCCCTGTTCTTGCTAAAACCTTCATCTCTAAGTAACTCAAGCCCATAAACACCTACTGTTCAGATCCAAACAAAAGTAACACACACAGAACTAAAACAAAATCAAATCATTTTCAATCAAATCTTTACATAACAATTTGTACAAAACCGTCTAAAAACAGAATCAAATCAATTACAATCAAATTAAATCTCCTAATTCATCAATATACCCTAAATCAATAGAATATAACGATAATCATAAAACATATTCCTAATCTATCTAAAATTTAAACCTATAAATAGAACCTAAAAAATTTCTAGGAGGGAGAGAGAAATTTAGAAGAACGCAATTGACATAAAGGAGAAGAAAAGAAGTTTAGGGCTTCAATATCTGAAACCCTAAAGTTCTTTTTCTCTACACCGCCACCACTCTGGTACCTGCAAACAAAAGAAGAAAAAGTAAGAGATTAGAAAGAGGATTCAGGAAATTAAATATACGACCAGTATCAAGATCTTTTTACCGAGGGTCTTTGCTAAAGCATCCCACGTTCGAGGGACATGACTGTTTAAATCCAAGGCAACAAGTGAGGGTCACCCTAGAGGTGTGTGTGTTAGAAGTGTTTTGATTTCAAGCATTTTTATTGAGATTAGGTTTTCTAATGTTTGTTCTTTTTACATCTTGCCATGCACGCCTAATTAATCTAGCAGTTAAATATATACAAGTGCGAAAAAATGTGGGAAATAAATATACGCTATTACATCGCTTCGGGGATGGGTAATGTTGTACCCCAAAATTTTCCCTCCCATTTTCTTCAAAAAAACATGTTCACAAAGGTCCCAAATACTCAAAGCTACTCAAGAGTTGACTGGTCAAACCTCCTCCTAAGCAAGGGTCTTCAACTAGGATTTGGTGCTTCTCAAAGAAGATATGGTTGCAAATGTCTTAAATGACTTTCATGGTTCATCATAGGTCCTCAATAATGCTCATGTCAAGTTTCAAGTCTTGCATCACATGTTTGCTCAGTCAGTGACTCAGATGATTGAAAATCCTTATTGGGTAAAAAGTCAACCAAGGTCAACATACAGTCAAACTTCAAGATTTTTTGTCAACATTAATATCTTGAGGTGATATTCATTATTTGATCAAGGGTTGATCATGATTCCTCAAGGAAATCCCTCAAATCATCAAAGTTCAAAAAATTGCCAAATTAGGGTTTTGATTGAAGATGACTGATCATTGCCTTTTGGCCTAGTGCATGACCTAATGGCTTAAAGCATGATCTCAAGGGCTCAGATACAACATATTGACCTGATTACACGGCTCAAGACATCTCCAAGGATACAAGTGATTGATAGTTGAAGAATTGAATCAATTGAATGAAAAGTCAACAGTCACACAAAAGTCAAACCTTGACTTTTTTTGGTCAACATTGGCATTCAAAAATCAAGAATCATCAAAAACATTCAAAACTATCAATGTTTGTCATCAAGAATCAAGAGAATCAAGAAAGTCAACAAAGGTCAAAATTGAAGATTTTCAAACACTTAGAAAAATTCAAGTGATTTGTGCCTAAAAAACTCTAACTTCACAAGCAAGTTTTCTCAAGACCCAAGCTAATTCAAGAAAAAACTTTCAACATGAAAGTTGTATGGATTAATGAATTCTACTACTTTGTTAATATGGGATGATCCTAAAAAAAAGTTCTTAATTTAAGAGACATGAGCCCATGAAGTTGTGATATTTTTTATCCAACACTTAGAAAAATTTTCAACAAGTTTTGATCAGTTTTTATCACAACTTCTTGGCCAATTTTCACCAAGTTCCCATTTGATTCAGCCAAAGTAATCAACATCAGAGCTGTAGATCTTGATTCAAGCTTTCCAAAATGTCAAAGAACACAAATAGATCATTTTTTATCTAGGAGATTTGAAGACATGAAGTTGGCATGTCAAACTTGAATTATAAGTCATTCTTTTGAAAACCTTATGGACAAATCTGAAACCTAAGCTACATGATATTACTTTGCAGGCCTCTAAAATTGTAAATCTACCTCTAATCAGAAGTTTGCAAAGGCTTTTGAGCTATGGTCCATTTGATTCAAGCATTATCCAATCCATTTTGCCATTAAGGGGAGAAAGGTTACACTTCCATTCTAGTAAAGCAAGCTTTTTGCAAAAGTCAATACATTGAGCTCCTCATTTATTTCCTCTGATTGCACTCCATCCTAAAGAGAAGAAGCAATCTCCCTACATCCAACAAACTTCAGAACATGCTTGTACTTGAACCATGGAACCATGGAAATTCATCAAAACTTGATTTTTCACTTTTCAAACCATAACTTGCTATCTCAAAGATCTGGTTACTTCAACCTCCCCAACCTTTTTACTAAAAAACCACCATTGTTGCATATTTGAAGCTTCCAACACCCAACTTCAAATCCACTCGTGCGTTTTCCTCTTTTATCATTCAAACACCATCTCCACGTCATACCTAAGCTTATGTATGCATTAGTTTGTCATTGTAACATCCCAAACACTTCATCCAAATTGAGCTAAAACACCTCTGCAACTTGACTTGTCCAGAAGAGTTAAGGCACTCTCAATCCAAGGTAGGGGTTTCAAAAGCTTCCCAGAAGTTTAGTGAAGCTATCTAGATCATTTTAACACCTCCAGAAGTGCTCTAACTCCAAACACGATCCTCACTTCAAGAGGTAAGTTTCTCCAACTTTGAAATCTCGATACAAGCATTATTTGAATATACTTTATAAAGATAAAATATAGTTATCAATGTTCTGAAGCTAACCATATAATTACTTTTCATTGATTTTTCTTGTGGGATGAGAATCGTATCTCTGAAATTTTTTAGGGTTTGTTTGGTACTGATGAAGTTCGTGCGCGTCCCTGATTTATAGATTTTGAAATTAATATCATTGGATTCCTTATTAAATTTCAAGCAACTTTCATGTTTAAAATTTTTCAAATGGTTGAGAATTGAAGGAGTTAGAAATTTGAAAAAGGTGATAATGGTTGTTGTCTGGCGCGAGGAAGAAGATGAAGCTTCATATTCAAAATCTTCAGAAGAGAGTTTAAAATGAATTTAGTGGTTGTTGTATAATGACTGGATGTAATAGCCACCCCGTGGAAGCACGCTTGCTCTTAAGTCATACCTATGCCTGGTCCTGGGGTCGATCCATACGTAGGGCATTTTATTTTCTAACATTTTCATTGTTGATCCAGTGTGAATCAAGCATACATGCTCATCATGTACGCCCTTATCAACACCATCAACTCATCATGCAATCAGATCTCACGCTCCAGATCAGCGCCCTCACTATGAGCCTTCATGGATCTCCCTCACTAGATCCAACGCATCGCCTGAGCTCTCTTGTTATTGGGCCTAGAGTTTTTACTTTTTAACATCCCCCAAATTTCTTCTACAACTCAGGCCCATTTAATTTTTTTCTTTATTTTGTTTAATTAACATTTTCTTTATAAAAAAATCAGTTTTATTTAATCAAAAAAATCATAAAATCATAAAATCATAAAATCATAAAAAATTTAGATTTAGTTTTTTTTATTAACTGATTTAATTTTCATAAATTAAAATTAATTAAGTTAATCATATTTTGTTTATTAATTAACTAATAAATTAGAAATATGGTTTATTTTTATTTTTATTTTACACTTTAATTATTTTTTCTAAACAAAAGAACACCAAAAATATTTTCTTAAACACTTAGAAATATTTTAGGGTTTTTTAAACATCTCTCCTCTTTTCAATCTCCACGCGCTCATTTTACTTTTTTCGCATTATTTTTCAATATTGTAATTTGTCAATGGTTTGTAATAGATAATTAAGGTTTATTGCTTTTCCTCCCCAATTCATGGTTTGTACTCCCCATCCCCGAAGCGATGTAATAGCGTAGATTTATTTCCCACGTTTTTTCTGCACTTGTATATATATTTAACTGCTAGATTACTTAGGCGTGCATGGAAAGACGTAAAAAGAACAAACATTAGAAAATCTAATCTCAAAGATAAATACTTGAAATCAAATAACTTTTCACACACGCACCTCTAGGGTAACCTCACTTGTTGCCTCAGATAAAAAAAAGTCATATCTCTCGAACGTGGGATGCTTTAGCAAAGACCCTCGGTTAAAAGATCATATTCCCTCGATGAACCTTCGATGCTGCCTTCGGTAAACGATCTTAGTCCCTTACAAAAATTGCTAAAGCATCCTATAAATTGCCTTCTATAACTGTACAATGACTCACGCATGTCCCTCACATCCAATGATAAGGCTTCTTACTAACTAATGGTAGGATAGCATTATCTAAAGGAGGAGGAAAAGAACAAATACTTTTTTTAGTAGGTAGAACGCTCGTAGTCGCTTGCTCACAAACTCTTCAAAACAAAAAACATCTTTTCACAAAACAACACTTTCTTTCAAAATATTTTCAAAACAAACATTTTGTATACATTCTCAACGATACGAGAATCATTACAAAATTTCCGCACTTAGGCATTTTCAAAATACTTTCAAAATAAATATTTTGTATACATTCTCAACGATACGAGAATCATTACAAAATTGTCGCACTTAGGCATTTTCATAATATTTTCAAACATGCACAAACACAAAGCATTTTTAAAGTGAGCTAGCGATTAAGAGCGCGTAGATAACTACAGATGAAATGGGTGCTAACACCTTCCCTTTTCATAACCTACCCCCCTTACTTAGAAAAATTCTCAAAAGGTCTTTCCTGTTCTTTTCACCCTTTCCTTTATTGGATAAAAGAAAAGTCAGCGGCGACTCTTGCTATCCGCAACATTTACGATAAAACGGAAAACTCAAAAGTCAGTTCTTCTACCGTATTACATAACTGGCGACTCTACTGGGGAGATACTAAAAGTGGGGTTACCTTAAGATGAAATTTTGATGTGTGGTCATGTAGATAGATTTCCTATCTGGTTCCACGTGTTAATCTATGATCATCTTGTTCACAGATAGTTGTCCTGTCCGATTTCAGGTATTAATCTGGAATTTGAAAATTTGTCGATCGTCCACAGATAGTTGTCCTGGCTTGTTATAGGTATTAATCTGGAGCTATGTTTTTCTTTGGTCGTTGAGATAGTTGTCCTGTCTGGTTTCAGGTATTAATCTCTGACTTAAGAAAGAAAGATAGCTTTCCTGGCTTGTTACAGGTATTAATCTTCAATCACTTCATGTAGATAGTTCTCCTGGCTTGTTACATGTATTAATCCATAATTGGTCGCCCACATATAGTTTTCTTGGCTAGTTTCAGGAATTAATCTGGAACTTGTTTTGCTGGTCACATAGATAGTTTCCCCGTCTAGTCTCAGGAATTAATCTGTAGCCTGCTGCATTTATTGGTAAACTCGTCTTGTTTCGGGAGTTCATACCACTTGGTCTTGCAAATAGTTTCCCCGTCTGGTTTCGGGCATTAATCTTTGACCTGATGTAAAATTTTATAACATTTGTCTGTTTGCTAATTTGACCTGAAAAGGTAAAATCAGTTTCATGCGATGTCATGATTTATGAATTGCATGATGATCCCAAAATAAATGATATTTTGATATATATGTATTTGTATGCACATGCCATGGTGTATGAACATGTAATGCTGTTGTGCAGGATCTTTGTCTAGGAAAATAAATCCCTGGCTGCTGCAACGAAGCTGAATCCTGGATTGTTGTTGGTGAGTGAAGAAAGTGATTCTTCAATTTCTGCTGGGGATGAACTTCCGTAGCTAGAGAAATAAACTCTAATGTGGATAAGGTTTTATAAACTACTTGAGTTTTACAAACTTTGTTGCGGAAGGTGAACTCCATAAACTGCTTGGGGATTTTGTGGAATTCCTGTAGGGGGATCTTCAGAAGCTTGGTGGCTTTCACTGGGGATTTTGGAGCAGTAATTGGAGATTTTTTCTTTTTCCGGGGATGCAAGGACAACTAACATCAATAGGTTACCTGCTGAGAATATGGTAGTGACCTTGTAGTAGAATGCCCCTGCCTCTATACCTGCTGGAGAAGATATCTGTCGGGGAAGACATCTGCGAGGACCTTGTGGATGGCACTTAGATATTGTCCCGTTTCTTAAAGTCATTAGTAATTGTCTTTCTATTTTTATGTGTGTATATGTGAGCAATAATCATATTCAAATGAATATGTTCAAAAATAATCACTGGACGTTTTCGCACACAAAACAAAAATAAATACAGAAATTTGCAACTTTTAAAGAAGTAGTTTTGTATTAACTTGAGTACGCGTTTTTGTACAAGGAGACAAACACCCTAGTAAGAGAATGTTGTCATAAGAATACAAAAATAGTATACAAAGAAAAAAATCTATGTAATAATCCCTTTGGGTTCCCATTCTTCTATTGCCTTTATGTTTTTGAGCGTCTCATCCCTTTCGCTGCTTGTCCGACGCTGATTGGATTGATTAATACTTCTTTGAGCTTGATAGTTGATACTGAAGACTGGTTGTAAGGTGATCCAACGGGACATAGTTATACGCTTTAAATCCCTAACTTTTTCCTGGACCGCTCTTTCGGGTTTTCAGTCCACCGGGATACCCTTTTTTGCCCAAGCCGCCTTTTCAGGTTTTTGACTTGCCGGGTGTACAAATTTTTTTCTTCATGTATATCCCTAATTTTGCCCGAACCTTTTTGGTTCGCCGGGATGCCCTAAATTTTTCCTAGGCCAGTCGAACTAGCGGGTCTTTTTTTATGCGTAGTATCTTTTCACTATGTTCGCGTTTATAAGGTGCGAAAGTTCGTCACCATCCATAGTTGTTAAGATCATGGCTCCTACAGAAAATATGTTCTTGATCACAAATGGACCTTCGTATGTGGGAGTCCATTTTCCCATGGGATCACCTTGCGGCAGTATGATGCGCTTGATTACTAGATCACCAGCCTGATATACCTGACGTCTGACTTTCTTGTTAAAAGCTTTGATCATACATTTTTGGTACATATGACCATGGCAGACAGCCGCGAGCCTCTTCTCGTCAATCAGATTTAACTGGTCAAGTCGATTCTGGACCCATTCGTCTTCACTCAGCCCTGCATCCTTCATGATTCTCAAAGAAGGGATCTGGACTTCAATGGGTAGGACAACTTCCATACCATATACCAAAGAGAAAGGAGTTACCCCTATTGATGTTTGCATTATGGTGCGGTAACTATGAAGAGAAAATGGTAACATCTCATGCCAATCTTTATATGTCACTGTCATCTTCTGAATGATTTTCTTGAAGTTTTTATTAGCAGCTTCTACAGCGCCATTCATCTTCGGCCGATAAGGAGAAGAGTTATGACGCTGGATTTTGAATTGCGCGCAGAGCTCGGTGATCATAGTGTTGTTGATATTGGTACCATTATCTGTAATGATTCTTTCTGGAATACCATACCGACGGATAATGTTATGTCTAATAAATCAGGCCACAATGTTCTTTGTAACAAAAGCGAATGAAGTTGCATCGACCCACTTCGTGAAGTAATCAATGGCAACCAGGATGAAGCGGTGCCCATTGGAAGTTGTCGGTCTAATTTCTCCAATCATGTTGATGCCCCACATTTTGAACGACGACAGAGAAGTCAAGACGTTCAGAGGAACCAGAGGCACATGTACCTTGTCATCATAGATCTTGCATTTTTGACAAGTCCGTGAATGCTGATAATAGTCAGCTTCCATAGTGGACCAGTAGTATCCTGCCCGTAGGATCTTTTTAGCCATTGAGTTCCCACTAGAATGAGTGCCAAAGGTACCTTCATGTAAGTCAGCCATAATCCTTTCTGCCTCACTCTTGTCTACACACCGAAGCAAGGTAGAGTCGTGGTTGCGCTTGTATAGGATATCGTTATTGAGAAAGAACTTAGTAGAGAACCTTCTTAGGAACTTCTTATCATTGACTGAAGCTCCTTCGGGATATTCTTGGCTTTCGAGATATCTTTTGACTTCATGGAACCAAGGCTTGTCCACTACGTCTTCAGTACCAATCTCGTGACAATATGCTGGTTCATCCATCCTCTAAATGGTGATCTGAGGAGCCTCATTATCCCACCTGACCTTGAACATGTATGACATTGTAGCTAGCGCATCCGCTAGTTGATTTTCCTCTCGTGGAAAATGCTCAAAAGTAATTTCTTCAAAGTATGGGATTCGTGTCACACACATGTTCTTTGTACGGGATGAGATTAGGATGCTTCGTGTCCCATTCTCCTCTGATCTGGCTGATTACCAAAGTTGAGTCTCTAAACACGCTTAATAACTTGATCCTTAAATCGATTGCAACTTTGAGACCCATGATACACGCTTCATACTCAACCATATTGTTGGTACAGTTGAAACATAGCCTAGTAGTGAAAGGAGTATGACAACCTTCAGGAGATATGATGACATCACCGATGCCATTTACAAGAGTGTTGGAAGCCCCGTCAAAAACCATAGTCCATTGAGATCCTTTTTCAGGTCCTTCATCTGGTCCAGGTTCTTCACAATCAGTTACCAATATGATGTTCTCATATGGGAACTCAAAATTCATGGGTTGGTAGTCATCCACAGCCTGATGAGCCAAATGATCATCTAGTACACTTTCCTTAATTTCTTTCTAGGTTGTATATTGAATGTCGTATTCGGTCAGGATCATTTGCCATCTTTCTATTCTTCCGGAGAGAGCGGGATTCTCAAAAATGTGCTTGATAGGATCCATTCTAGATATCAACAAGGTAGTGTGAGTCAGCATATACTGACTTAGTCGGCGAGCAGCCCATGCCAAAGCACAACAAGTTTTCTCGAGCAATGAGTATCTTGTTTCACAGTCAGTAAACTTTTTACTAAGGTAGTATATTGCATGCTCTTTTCGACCAGACTCGTCATGTTGCCCCAACACACACCCCATTGAGTTCTCTAATACCGTTAAGCCTCAGTTTGTATTTCTTCAGCCTGTCAAATAGCTTCTGTAAGTGATCAAGGTGTTCCTCCTCAGTTTGAGACTTGGCTATCATATCATCCATGTAGACCTATATCTCGTGATGGATCATATCATGAAACAAAGCTACCATGGCCCGTTGATAGGTTGACCCATTGTTCTTCAACCCAAATGGCATAACCTTGTAATGGAAAGTGTCCCACTGTGTGGTGAAGGTTGTCTTCTCCATTTCCTCAGGTTCCATCTTGATCTGATTATACCCGGAGAAACCATCCATGAAGGAGAACACTTTATGTTGTGCAGTGTTGTCAACCAGAACATTAATGTGGAGAAGTGGAAACTCATCCTCGGGGCTTGCCCTGTTCAGGTCTCTATAATCCACACACATACGTGCCTTACCGTTCTTCTTAGGAACTGGAACAACATAGCAACCCATTGGGATAGGATGTGACAGCTAAGAAAGCAACATTGGACTATTTCATTACTTCAGCCTTGATCTTTGTATGACCAGGCGAAAACCTCAACATAATCATGTAGCATTTGTATTAACCGCTGATTGACATTGGGCTCCAAGTTAGCCCCCACCTTGACTTCTTTTCTGTCCTCTTCAGTACACAAGTTCACTGTCTCAACTGGATCCTGATGAAGTTGTATTGCCCTTTCTTCCTGTTCTAACAATCTGGAAAGCTCTCCTGGTACCTCACAATCTTCTTCACCTTCGTCCTCGGCTTGGTTGATCGAATTTTCAAAGTCATAATGAGTAATAGCATAACCGTTATCAATGGGATCCAGAGTGGATGTGGATCTGCATTTTGATATGTGAGTGTGTGTAAGAGCATAGATGTTTTAATAAAGTAAAAAGCATAAAAAAGAAAGGAAAAGAGCGCAAAATTTGTATGTAAAAACGTCCAATGCTTTATTAATGACATATGATAACGAAACATGATAACCCTCATAAAATAACCATTGTGCCTCAGGTAAGACACAAGGTCTTAGAGTTTGTATTGTTCATTTATTACATATCCAAAAACAAAAAAAGGGACAATTACTCCTGAATAAAAGTAATCGGCACAAAGTCTTTAGCCTTCCAGTTGGTGAGTCCTCCACTGACAGTTGGGAAGATCCACTGGTCCATGTCACATTCACTGTCACTGTCATCCAAAGCATTAACGTCATGATTGTTGATGTGAGGGGTGGTCCTCTGGCACGAGCATCACGAACAACCGTTTGAGCTCCTGATGTAAAACCCAAACCCACCTTTTTCAACAACTGCTCTGGCATCTTTCAGAGAAGCCATCTTCAACGGAGGCCTAGTAGTCTTTGGAGCACTGGAAGAGGTTTTGGTTGCAACAACGGTCTGTTGAACCTCCTCAAAGTTTTGACAGGGGGTCTCAATGAACTCGTCGTCCATTTCAACGTACCTGAAAGAGTTCAGGTGGCTCACCATGTACTCCTCCTCCCCATGAACTGTGATAATTTTCCCATTGACTGGGTATTTTAGCATCTGATGTAAGGTGGAAGTCACAGCACCATCCCCATGGATCCAGGGTCGACCTAACAAACATGAGTAAGATGGGCGGATGTCTATCACATAGAAAGTGGAATTAAAAGTTTGAGTTCCCACTTTGATAGGGATGTCCACCTCCCCATGCACCATTCTTTTAGAATTGTCGAAGGCTCTCACCACAATGTTAATAGGCTTCAGAGTCAATCCTTCGCAGTCTAAGCTGTGAAGGGCCTTTTTGGGTAGAACATTCAGTGATGAGCCTGTATCCAATAAAACATGGGCCAAAGTAGTGCCCCTGCACTCGATGGAGACGTGCAGGGCATCATTATGTTTCCTTCCTCTGGGAGTCAGATCATCATCAGAGAAACCTAGCCCATTGTCAACAGTCAAACTGGCCACACAGTCTTCAAATTGATCAGCAGAGGTTTCTTGAGGTACGTGAGCAGTGTTGAGGAATTTCACTAAAACCTTGGCATGGGCTTCAGAGCATATTAACAGGGCCAGCATTGAGATCTTGGAAGGGGTCTTCCCCAGTTGTTCAACCATATTGTAGTCGCTCTTCTTGATTATTTTTAAGATTTCTTCCATTTCCTTTTTAGACGCCCCAGGGATGGCTTATGGGTGCGCCTTCATCTGGACAGGCTCAACCAATATATCTTTTCCCCGAGTCTCGACTGAATTGATATCAGGGGTAATAACAGGAGTAGCAATGGGAATATTAATAGGACCAGCAACAGGGATGATCACAAGAGTAGCAACAATTTTAAGAGGAGAAATCTCGGGGAGAAAACTCTTCCGCTTCTTGTTATCTTACTGGTCCCGACGATATTGCTAATGTCAGGATCAGAGTCTTTAGCATCTTTGTCTTTCACGACCAACAAGTCTTGCTTAACTCCATGGTAATAGACGTCAGCCCCATAGTTCCAGGGAACAACTTTATCTGAATAATATGGTATAGGTCCAGGGAAAGTAATTATCAATGGAGCAACTTTTGAAACATATGTAATCCTGACAGGTCTTTTAGAGGAGATCTTGGGAGGATTGGCGGAAATGGTAATGATAGAAACATCTTCACACGGAGTACTTGTAACTGGAGTCTTCTCAAACATGATTTCTTTATTGTCCATCAGGAACTGAACGCCTTCCTTCAGCAAATGGCAACAGTTAGGTAAGGACAAACACGAGTGGCAACCTTCGCCATAACCCGGAAATAAACTGTCCTGCAAGAGATTCTTCTTAATAGTCAGGAGTGGGGTGGCCAATTCTTCAACCGAAGCAACAAACATGTCATCATCAATAACATTGACACCACGACCGTGCTTGGGCATAGGGACAATAATAACATTAGGAGTCTCAGGAGCTTCAAACTTAATCTCCTTTGCTTCAATCAAATCCTGCACTTTATTCTTCAAAGCCCAACATTTGTTTGTATCATGGCCTTGTTAGCTCCTAAATTCGACAACCAGACATATTGATCCTACTGGCCAAGAATAGGTTGAAGAAATCTAAAGTTAAAGACGCTTCGATAGAAGAATTCATGATGTTAGTGGTGTCGATGCTATGCTAAGAAGAGAAGAAATACTTAGATAAATTTTCTAAGTTAAAAGGGGGTGTTCGACAAAGAAGCATTTGCCCTTCGACCAGGAAACTTCGTATCAATAACAAGTGATTTTGAATCTGAAGAAAGGAGGGAAAAGCAGTTCACATGAAAGTTGAAGAAAGCAACATGGCATAAGGACAGAAGTCGAAGTGCATGTAGAGGATACTTGTCCTCATCTTAGAGCGAGGCAACTGCTCAACGGTTACCTAGTTCTAGTATAAATATAGGGATTCTATGTAGATTTCCGTATGTTTAACTAATTGTACAAGTCACTCAATATTATTCGAGTACCCGCTACGTGACAAAGAATACTGAGAATGTACGTTTGTAACACCACATTTTATAATAAAAGTATTTTACATTCCTTTTTACATTCCTTGCCATTCTTGCTTGCAGCCTTTTATCTTACTTGCAAAGTTTATTTTCCCTTGCATTTTACTTGCACTTTTTACCAGATTTCTACACTTAAACTTATCTCAAGCCTCTACCTTTATCAGTTAAATGTGTTCTTTATTAAAATTAACATTTTTATCAAAAGAAAACAAATATTTAGCATATGTCTTAGGATCAAACTGATCGATCCTGCAAGTAACCAAAAATTACCCTTTTTGGAAGATCAGTGGTTGTTTACCAATTTTCACGGTAAACAAATTGGCACGCCCAGTGGGACCTTGCTGATTTTTGTTTGCTTGTTTATATTAACATAAATGCTTTACATAATTTCTTTTCTTTTACAAAGTGTTGTATGTTATTAAAAAGTGGTAAATTAACCACCAATGAGTGTAAAACTAGGAGAATAAATAGTGAAATGGCTAATCATCCAAATAATGGAGAAATACCTCCATCAATTACTGCGGAAACAACGGTTATACCAACCGTTAGTGAAATTATCCCATCAACCGTTGGTTCGGCACCAACGTTGACAATAACACAAACGGGACCAATACTTTCGTATGTAGGTCCCAGAGGTCCATTAGGAACACCCCCACCAAGGGTAAATCCAGGATCTCGACCCTATGTTCCCCCAGGATTTTTGACAGCCTGGATGGGTCGAGACCAGCCTTATGGCATGCCAACTACTGAAATGGCTAGTCTTATGAACGTTGCGTCCACAATTTCAGAACCTTTGGTGAGTGTGTATTCGCCATTACAGGGATCTGGAACCGGTATGGAGAATTTGGTTAGAAACCAAATCTTTGGAGGGGTATCCCATGCAATACCAAGCCTCACAAATGCTTCTACGACAATTTTGAGGAAACAAATGGATGAAAGTAACCATGATATGGTATAAACATTGGCATAAACTTTGAGTACAATGCTGAACCCTCAAATACAAAATACCACCCAGTCGAATCAACAAATGAAGGCTCAAATGACACGCATGGCTGAATTTTTTGGGGTTCCCTAACCTATTTGACAACCCCAAAGAGCGCCAATAAGAGGGAATCAGGGTACAGTCTTAGAGGAAGATGTGACCATTAACCAAAATCTACAGCCAGTTAGAATGAACCATATAATGGAGATCGATCAACCTAGGGTCGAAATACCCAGAGTTCCCCCACATATCCCTAGAGATGTCGATAAAGGTGTACTTGTGGTAAATAGAAATCAAAATACTGATGAAGTGATACAGCAGGTTCGACACCATAATTATGGAACAGAAAATAATCTCACAGCCATGATCGAAAGAATCATGATACATAATGGAATGAACATTTGCTTTCATAGGCAAAACTTTACATCCCCATTGTCAGAGTATATCTTGCAAATAGATTTACCCCCTATGTGGAAAGTGCCAAAGTTCACCAAAATTTCCGGGGATACAACAGAATCTACGGTCGAACAAGTGGAGAGATATTTGATAGAAGCTGGGGAAATCTCAAATAACGAGAGCCATAGGATTAAGTACTTCCCAAGTTCCCTAACTAAAAATGCTTTTACTTGGTTTACCACCATCCCAGCCAATTCTATCTACAATTAGAATCAATTGGAGAGATTGTTCCATGAACAATTTTACATGGGACAAACCAAAGTAAGTCTGAAAGAACTAGCTAGTGTGAAAAGGAGATTCATTGAGCCAATAGATGAATATCTAAATAGATTTCGACTGCTCAAATCCACATGATTTACACAATTTCCTGAGCATGAGTTGGTTGAAATGGCAGCAGGGGGCCTAGATTATTCTATTAGGAAAAAATTAGATACCCAATACCTGAGGGATATGGCCCAATTGACTGATAGAGTTTGACAGGTAGAACGTCTTAAAGCTGAAAAAGCTAAAGCAACTAAGACTCATCGAAGAGAAAGGGTAGTCTATGTCGAAATGGATGATGACGATCCAGAGACATCTAGTGATCCTATAGCTGTCGAAGAAAGCGAAATAGATTTAGCAGAATTAAAGCAAGGGCCACCGTACTCTTGCAGATTGCTAATGCCCTCAAATGGGAAGAATCCGACTTAGTCTGAAAAGAACAGTGATAGATTCCCAAAGAAAACATATAGTTTCGACGTTAGAAAATGTGACGAGATATTTGACTTGTTAGTTAAATATGGCCAAATGATAGTGCCCCCAGGGGAAAAAATGCCTCCTTTAGAACAAAGAAAGAAAAGAGTTTTTTGTAAGTATCATAATTGTTTGGGCCATAAAGCGTCACAATGTTTTCTTTTTAGGGATCTCGTTCAAGGAGCGATCAAAGAAGGCAGACTCAAGTTTGCTGACAAACCTCCGATGAAAATCGATGCAAACCCATATCAAGCTGATGCCCACTATGCTGAACCATCAGGAATTAACATGGTCGAAGTGTCAGAAGACTTTGTCAATAAGCCTGTTTTTGGCAGTTTCACTGGGAACATCTCCCAAAAGACTGTCGAAGGGGTGAGAAAGGCTACTGAAGGCCTAAACAAAGGAGCTACTGAAGGCTTAAATAAAGGGACTACTACAGGTTCTTATTTGGCTTCCGTCAGGGTATCGACAGAGAACCTAGAAGCCAAGATGTAAGGGCTGAATCTCGCTGCCAAGAGCAACATAGAAGTCAATATGGTTGAAGTATCTGAGGCGAAGGCTTTAGAAGATGCCATCAGACAAGAGGAAGTCAATAAAAATGCATTTCCTAAAGAGAATGAGAATCTGGCAGATTTTTTGCAACGATGCCAGAAAAAGAAGTCTGAAGTCATGTTGTGTCCAAGATGCAGCTCCATCTTTGACAAAAAGGCTACAAAACACATACAGGGTGTAAGGGCATTAAAGGTGAAATGGGGAACCAATGCCCAACCCAACATGGATCCTGAGGTTAGATATAATCCCAGAAGAGGATATCAGAAGGGACCAATGAACCAGGTGAAGAGGCCATCAACTTTCAGGCCTCCAACAAAGTCCATATGGACACTTGGCTGAAAACAACAAGCAAGAAAAGTCCCAGTGAGGAGAAATGGCGAACATTCGATGTGCCAAGAGGATTATACTTGGCCTATAGGAAGGAATTCCAAACTACAACAACAAACAAAGTGGTTCATGTGTCGAGCAACTACAAGGGAAAAAACCCCATGTCGCGCTCCCAGTGAAGGATATATCAAAGACGTCAAAAAGCCGAAAGAGAGGCTACAAAGGAGCCTCAACCAGAATCAAGCACCAATGTGCCACAAATAAAGGGAAAAGGCAAACAAAGAAAGCCTTCAGAAAGAAAACCAATTGCTAGAAGATTGGTGTGGCCAGAACAAGGTGAATCAAATGATGGAGGTAATTATGAATCTGATGCTACTTTGGATATTATGGTGAATGTAGTGTCAGTACTACCCATGGAATATGACCGCCAAGTCGAAGTCGAAGAGACTGAGTGGGAGGTCGAACAGGAGATGGCCAAACATATGCCAGTTTATTATTACGTTATGAACAACGACTGTGTTGAAGAGCGGAATGCTTTCTTTGAACGCCCCACTGAGGCGATGAAGAATCACCTCAAACCATTGTTTATCAGAGCAAAAGTAGGGGAAGCAACCATCAACAAAATTCTGGTTGATTGTGGGGCCACAATAAATATAATTCCCCAAGTTATCCTGAGGAAACTAGGCAAATGGGATGAAGATATCAAACCCCACAACATGGTTCTATCGAACTATGAGGGAGGTATTGGAACTACTATGAGGGTGATACAATTAGACCTCAAGGTGGGAACAATACTTCAACCAACTATATTTATGGTCATTTTAGTGAAGCCTAACGATAATCTACTCTTAGGTAGAGAGTGTATACATAGCATAAGAGCAGTGCCATAATCAATGCACCAACGTGTTACCATTTGGCGCCGAGATGGTATACTGGAAAATATCAAAGAAGATCAAAGCTACTATATGGTTGAAGTTAATAATGTCGATAGAACAAACTTCGACAGAAATATGGCTCACATAGGGCCATGTAATCCTCTAGACTTTGATTTGGCACCAGAACCAAATGCCTTTTGCTCCCTCTACCTACACTCTGACCATGGGTTCCAGTGGGATAGAGAAGATTTATCAAACATTGACTATGGAGTAGTTGATGACATACAACCAATAGGTTGGGGAAGTGAATTCATTGATGATGACTGAATCACAAGCTTTACAAAATATTTCGGCATATGTAGCCGAAAGTGGAATGATAGCGGCCTTAGAGGCCGAAGTCAAGTATAAGGCTTTCAAAGACAATGAACAAGTGTTTCTTCCAGAAGGTCCTGGGAAAGACTTTGAACCAGAACCACCTGACTTAAGAAGGGAGGAAGAAAGAAGCCATAGGCTAGATGCCATCTATGATGATGTGCCTTTGGGTTTTGAAAAGGATCCGTTGGCAGACAATGTTAAAATGCTAGTGCAAGATCCTCTGGAAGAAATAGACCTGGGCGAAGGTTTGGTGAAAAGACCAACATACATCAATGCAAAGATAGATCTAGAGCTTAGGATTGAAATAATCCAATTATTGAAGGAGTTTAGAGACTACTTTGCATGGGATTATAATGAAATGCCTGGTCTCGATAGAGGATTGGTGGAACTTCAACTGCCAATAAAGCCTGGAAAAAAGCATGTCAAGAAAACTCCAAGGGGTTTTGCACCAGAGATCCTGTCGAAGATCAAGACAGAATTCGAAAGACTGCTGAAATGCAAGTTCATCCGAACGACCAGGTATGTCGAATGGATTGCAAATATAGTACGTGTTATAAATAAAAATGGTACCTTAAGGGTATGCGTTGATTTTAGAGATTTAAATGCTGCAACACCCAAAGATGAATATCCAATTCCTGTGGCGGAAATGCTTGTCGATTCTGCCGCTGGCTTAGAATACATGAGTATGCTTGATGGATACTCTAGGTATAATCAAATTTTTATTGCTGAAGAGGATGTGTCAAAAATAGCATTTTGATGCCCTGGAGATTTAGGTACTTATGAATGGGTAGTGATGCCCTTTGGCCTAAAAAATGCATGGGCAACATATCAAAGGGAAATGAATTCCATCTTCCATGATTTTATTGAAACTTTTATGCAGATTTATATTGATGATATTGTTGTCAAATCTGTTTCAGGGAAGAATCACATAGGCCACCTTCGACAGTCCTTCGAAAGGATGAGAAGCTATGGTCTAAAGATGAATCCTCTAAAGTACACTTTCTGTGTAAAAGCAAGGGATTTCTTAGGCTTTGTGGTCCAAAAAAAATGGATCGAAATAAACCAGAACAAGACCAAAGCCATTTTGGAAGCGAAAGCGCCAACTAGCAAGAAGGAGTTGCAATCTCTGCTTGGCAAGATAAATTTCCTGAGGATATTTATATCCAACTTAAGTGGAAAGACGCAAGCCTTGTCACCACTACTTCGACTCAACAACGAAGAATTCGAGTGGGGGAAAGACCAACAAGAGGCCTTCAACAAGATCAAAGGATACCTCACCAAGCCACATGTTCAGGTACCTCCTTATAGAAATAGGAGTATGAGATTGTACATAGCTGCATCTGATAAAACCCTAGGGAGCATATCGGCTCAAGAGGATGAAAATGGTGTCGAAAGACCCATCTACTACCCCCGTAGAGTTTTAAATGATGTAGAAACTAGATATAGCGAAGTTGAAAAACTATGTTTATGTCTTTACTTCTCATGTACAAAACTCAAGCAATACATTAAACCAGTTGATGTTTACGTTTCATCTCATTTTGATGTTTTCAAATATATGTTGTCGAAACCCATTTTACACAGTCGAATAGGCAAATGGGCACTTGCATTAACTGAGTATTCATTAACCTTTATGCCGCTCAAGGCTGTAAAAGGTCAAGTGGTAGCAGACTTTATAGTTGACCACTCAATAAATGAAGAATCATTAAAATACTTGGAGATCGAACCCTGGAAGTTATACTTCAACGGTTCCAGTCATAAAGATGGAACTGGAGTAGAAGTTCTAATTATTTCTCCAAATAAAATTCCAACAACATTCAAGTACAAGATCGAAGGTTCTTGTTCGAACAATGAGGCTGAGTACTAAGCTCTAATCGTAGGCCTTGAAATCTTGTTGGAATTGGGGGCAACTCGAGTCGAAATAATGGGAGACTCAGAGTTAGTCATAAGGTAAGTTACGAAAGAATACAAATGTATAAGAGAAAATCTTATTATGTATTTTGTAATAGCCAATCGTTTGTTGAAAAACTTTGAACTGATTAACATTCGACATATACCTAGATTTGAAAATCAAGTGGCTAATGACTTAGCACAGATTGCATCTGGGTATAAAATTTCGAAAGAAAAATTGCAACAAGCAATCAAAGTTAGAGGAAGAGCAGCATCAACTAAGTTGTCTCCAACAGATTTGGAAACAACAAAACTGGGGTACGCTGACCAAGAAAACTTTGAAATTTAGTTCAAAGACAATCTAGCATAACAAGATTGGAGAAAGCATATAGTAGATTATTTGTAAAATCTAATGGCTTCGACATAACAAAAAACAAAGTATAGGGCGCTAAGTTATATTCTAATGTGAAACGAGTTATTTAAAAAGACGCCTGAAGGAGTACTACTGAAATGCCTAAATGAAATAGAGGCATACATAACCCTTTCAACTACACATGCTGGGGCATGTGGGGCACATCAAGTAGGCCATAAAATGAAATGGTTGCTGTTTCGACAAGGATTATATTGGCCTACTATGCTGAAAGATTATGTGGAGTTTGCAAAAGGCTGTCAAGAACGTCAAATACATATAGGCATCCAGCATGTATTTGTAAGCAAACTTCACTCAATTGTGAAACCTTGGCCTTTTAGGGGATGGGCTTTGGATCTTATTGGGGATATTCGACCAACATCGCCTAAAAGCCAAAAATATATATTGGTGGGTATTGACTATTTTACTAAGTGGATAGAAGAAATTCCTTTAGTCAATGTAGACCAAGAGAATATCATTGAATTTATTCAAAAGAACATTATATATAGGTTTGGACTCCCTGAGACACTAACAACCGACCAAGGATCAGTATTTACTGGTCGTAAAGTGCAAGAGTTTGCTACAGAAGTGGGATTCAAACTGTTAACATCTATGCCTTACTATGCACAAGCTAATGGACAAGTTGAAACGACAAATAAGGTAGTAATTGGCTTGATAAAGAAGCATGTAGGAAAATAGACAAAGAATTGGCATAAAATGTTGGACCAAATCTTATGGGCATGTCGAACTTCTCCTAAGGAAGGTACCAGAACGACACCATTTTGATTAACTTATGGCCATGATGCAGTTTTTCCAATAGAAATTTGTTTGCAGTCAACAAGAATTCACAAACATCAAGATATCCCTTCTGAAGCTTATTGGAATATGATGTTAGATGAATTGGTTGATTTGGACGAAGAAAGACTAGGAGCTTTAGATCTCTTAAGGATACAAAAGAAAAGAGTGGAAAAATACTACAATAAAAGAGTAAAACCCAAGACATTCTTGCTTGAGGATCTGGTATGGAAGGTAATTCTCCCAATGGATCGAAAGGATAAAAATATGGGAAAATGGTCTCCTAAATGGGAAGGACCTTTTAAGATTATCCAAACATTTTCTGGTGGTGCCTATGAGATCGAAGAGTTAAATGAAGATCAAAGGTTTTTTAGAGTAAATGGTAAATACTTGAAAAAGTATAGAACTGTACTTCAAGAGGTTAAAATAACCAATGTTTAATCTCAGTCGAAGTAAAGAGCCAAAATGGAAAATGCATTAAGCAGCCAAAATGGCTATAAGTCATTACAAAAACCTAATTATACAAATAAAAGGTAAACATCAAAATGGGAGGTTGGATTTAATTTGGAGATATTTGATCTTCTGCCCCTCGAAACGTCTTTCATACAAAGGCTTTGACTGATGAAGAGCTTTGATTTTAGCATCTAATGCTTGGGCTTTATCAGCATATTTTAATCCATCGTTGAGTTCCTCTTGGCTCTCAGAATCAGTGTTGATAGCAAGAAGTTCTTCTTTTCGTTTATCATTTGCAAAAATCTTAGCCTCCAATTCTCTGATCTGAGCCTTCATGATGGCTATATTTTGGTCGATTTCTCTGACTTCTTTCTGCCTAGCCTCTTGTTCCTTCGACAACTTCTTTAGCCTTGAAGCTGATTCAATGGCAGTACCCCAGGCAGTAGCTACATGGCCATTGGCCTCTTTAATTTTGCGATTGATAGTCCTTCGGCGATAGTAATCAGTTGAGACCTGATCGATGATCTAAGTCAAATCCAAAATAACGCTGGCGATGTTAGGAGAGGCAGCAAGAAGGTCGACATATCTTAAAGTGGTCTTCATAAAGGAAGGAGCAGTAGGTTCTCCCTCTAAGGTCAACATTAAATCTCTTTTAAAAAGTTGTTCCTTGACTTTATGAAGTTCCTCCTCAAGAGGAGGTGTTGAAGTAGATTTGCCAAACGCAGTCGAAGCATTGTGACTTTGATCGAAAGAACTTTCTCTACCCTCGAGTATGGAATTCAAGTAGCCAAGAGGATTATTCTGTTTTAGTAATGCCAAATCCTCCTTAGTACGGGACCCTGTTGAAGTGACCCTCTCATTGGTGACACGGGCCAGATTTTGTCCGATAGATAAATCCTATATCTGGACATGGGCACCTTCAACATTTGCAGGGTTTCTGGCTCCCCCTGGAGAGTTCTCTCTCTCATCAGCCGCCGGAATATCCTTATTTTGATTCTCTCCCTCTGGTATGCCCTCCCTCTCCGGTTCGACTACATCATCAGCAACTTCCTCTCCCTCTTCTTGTTCATCATCAGTGGCTAGTCAGTTTCTGAGATTAGTGTGTGGCAGGTCAGAATCCTCCTCACTAGGGATTTCTTTATTCTTCTCCCCAACAGTTGCAACTTGATGCTCATAGGTTTGGTTCACCTCGCTGGCTGAGCTCATAAAGGATCCCTTTGCTGAAGAATACCTATAAGTGGGATCGCTCTCATTATTTATTAAAGTGACAGATTCTTCTACAGGTGTATGAGCATGTTTAGAAGTGTCAGCAGTGTCCTGAGGATCAAAAGAGTATTACTAGAATTATTGTAAAATAATTCAAAGAAGAGTTTTAGATGGTCGAAGTTGTTACCCGGGGTGGAACTTCAGCACCAGGACTTGAATTATCACTTTCACTGGGATTATTCAGCCTAGCATATATTTCTCGTTCTGTTGGCTCTTTGATGATGACAAGAGGAGGCCTCGACTTAGTAGCCATAACCATAATCTTGGTTTTCAGACGAGGTTCAGAAAGAGGAGCTGGTATCTCTAATTTTTGCCTCTTAAGAGGGACAAGAGGAGATTCTTCTTCTTCATCACTAGAAATTTCAATTTCTTGAACTTTCCTTTTCTTTGGAGTAGTTTTCTTAATACCCAGAAAAGAAAGGAGTCGAAAGCATCAGCATCAATATTAATATGTTGAAAAGAAATTTATATCAGAAAGTATTTACCTGTGGTTGAGGTTTTACAGAAAGGTCTCCTCCCTTTGCGCTTTCAGTGAGTTTCTTGGTAATGGTTCTCTTGACGGCTAGAAAATAAACAAGTATAAGCGAGATGTCAAATGATTGAATCAAAGAAAATAAGGCATTTGCTTTGAAAAGAAAGATTAACTTTTTTGATCTTGTCAGAGACCAGTATAAACGCCTCTTGAAGACGGTCAGCAAAGTCTTTTGCATCGAAGAATTCTTCGTCATAGTACTTCTACCACCAGTCTTCAAAGATAGGCGAACATAAAAAGTTGAGTTTGAAGTCGAACAAAGTTAGTACGGTTCAACCAACGTACCTACCAATGTGCTTGGTAGCAACATCCTCTGAATAGTCTGCATTATAAAACAACAGAGACTTTTATCGGGGATAGATTGGAGAAGGGAGTGATTGGATGATGCCAAATTGGTGAGAGATAAGATTTGGTTGATAAGCAATCAAATCGAGTTGATTCTTCGAACTCTTGAATCTCAGTGGCATAATTCTTGGGCGAAGAAACGATTCCCAAATAGCCACATACTCCTCCACTTGGTCCTCTTCATCAGATGAGAGATATGGTCGAATAAACCATTCCGGACCAACCTTTCGACTAGCGAAGGGAGCCATAGTCGAAACAAATTCCTTATGCTTTGTAAACATCATTGCAAAGCTAGTAAATGCTTTCTGGAATTGTTGATCCTTATCAGTTGGAGTCAACAAGATTAATCTAGTGCCTTCGACCCTTCTGTTTAGGATTTCTGGGGCCTTCTCATTAATCTTGTTCTTCTTAGGAAGAAAAGATTCAAAAGTGGCGTTGAGCCAAATTTGAAGGAGCAAGAAGGGGCCAGAAAGGAGCACAATCGCCATATCTCCAATAACTTTAAGCTGAGTCACACCATTGCTGATGGACTCATACAGGTTGGCCAAAATCAATTCAGCCAAATCAAGGTTGTAGCCATGATGAAGCTACGTCGCAAGGGTGAGCATCTTCTTAGTCACTTGAAGTGATTTGGTGCAGAAAATGAAGCGAGACAACCACAAATCTAGAAAAGCTATGTGTTCCACTTCAGAGACAGTGTTGCTAGACTTGTCGTGAAAGTGTTCGATGAATGTAGTGTATATGGGTTTCGTGGCTAAAAACCCAATAGTATCTTCAAATAAATCTTCAGGGTCGAAATAGTCACCAGTTGGTCGAAGACCAGTAATGGCTGATGTGCCGAAAAGAGTTGGAGTCACCATTCCACAGGGTAAATGGAAAGTGAAATGCGTGCTATCCCAGAAGTACAGCGAAGATACCAATATAAGAGGGCAATAAGGTAACCTAGTCTTCGATAACATGACCAAGTCATAAATCCCCATATCTTTCCAGATTTGGGTCTGCACTGTTTCCATCTTACTTAGCCATTATGAATACTCTGAAGTAAGGCTAGGGCAAGACCGAAAGATCTTGTTCCCCTTGTTCATAAACTGAAGGTTTATGTCTTCCTTTGTTTGAGAGTGTTGTTGGTTAGCAGGAGTAGCATCCTCAAGGTTATTCCTGGGTTTCTTCGTGTAATATATAGGCTTGAGCCTAGGGTGAGTTAGGAAGAAGGCATTGTTCTTCTTGGGGTTCTCAGCACATGCAGATAGTGGGCCAGACATGGAGTACATGTGCCTAGAGTACCTAACAGGAATAAGTACCTGAGAATCGTAAGCTTCACGCCATTCTCTAGTCATGGGTTCAGAAACAACCCTTCGCTCCCCAATCGAAGCAGGAACCAAACTAGTGTAAAAGATTTATGGTTGTTGTTGTAATTCAGAAACGTTCTTGGTTTTGGGATTGTTTGGTGCGTTTGAAAGGAAAGCCATGGTTGATGGTAGTAAAAGAACGAAGAAGATGAAGTTCTTAAGATTTCTTTTTGCAAGGAAATAAGGAATATTAGGAGTTATAAATATTCCAAAGAAGAGAATTCGTGGCTATTTATAGTGTCCAGGGAAGAGTGTTTTCCCTCAAAACCATTTAATGTTGCAGAGTTAGTGGGGCATGTGGTGAACATTGAGGCAGTTATCGTACATGTGATGGAAACATTTGCCATACTTTCCTAGGTTGTAGGGATAATGGCCTTCATGGAAGCGTGCAAACAACTGACTGATATTGACATCTTGGGAAAATGGTAATGGTGACTCTGAATACCAACAGTGGTTGGTAGAAGGCGAAAAACCGCATGGTTTACTTTTGTGGCCAAAAGTAAGACAGGTGTTGAATGGGAATATCAAAGAATTATTTTTTCTCCTCGCGTCGAAATCGACATTCTTGGGGGGTAATTTATTAGCTCCTAAATTCGAAACCCAGACATATTGGTCCTACTGGCCAAGAATAGGTTGAAGAAATCTAAAGTTAAAGACACTTCGACAGAAGAGTTCGTGATGTTAGTTGTGTCGAAGCTATGCTAAGAAGAGAAGAAATACTTAGATAAATTTTCTAAGTTAAAAGGGGGTGTTCGACCAAGAAGCCTTTGCCCTTTGACCAGGAAACTTTGTATCAACAACAAGTGATTTTGAATCTAAAGAAAGGAGGGAAAAGCAGTTCACCTGGTAGTTGAAGAAAGCAACGTGGCATAAGGATAGAAGTCGAAGTGCGTGAAGAGGACATTTGTCCTCATCTTAGAGCGAGGCAACTCCTCGCCAGTTACCTAGTTCTAGTATAAATATAGGGATTCTATGTAGATTTCCGTGTGTTCAACTAATTGTACAAGTCACCCAATATTATTCGAGTACCCGTTGTGTGAGAAAGAATTCTGAGAATTTACGTTTGAAACACCACATTTTATAATCAAAGTCTTTTACATTCCTTTTTACATTCCTTTCCATTCTTGCTTACATCCTTTTATCTTACTTGCAAAAAAATTTCCCTTGCATTTTACTTGCACTTTTTACCAGATTTCTACACTTAAACTTATCTCAAACCTCTACCTTTATCAGTCAAATGTGTTCTTTATTAAAATTAGCATTTTTATCAAAACAACACAAATATTTAGCATATGTCTTAGGATCAAACTGATCGATCCTGCAAGTAACCAAAAATTACCCTTTTTGGAAGATCAACAGTTGTTTACCAATTTTCACGGTAAACAGGCCTGGACTTTCAGAATGGTAAGCACACCGAGCATTTTCATTATAGTGAGGAGATGTAGTGTTGGGATTCTTGGGTGCCTCTTTCAGGATAACCAAATTGGATTTCAGCAGGTGTGGTAAAACCTGAGATAGATTCATATTTATCCTGGTAAACTTTCTCCTTGGATTATCTATTCTGGATTGATTACTCTGTTTCTGGTTTTATGCAAAATTGGAAATCATAACCGCCCCTACCGTCGGATGACGCACAGTTATGTTAAGACTCCTTTGGCCATAAGCAGAACTGACCTCCTTCTTCCCTGTGAATGGTTTCTTTGAAGTGCTGGAGGATGCATCCCTTTATATCTTACCACTTCTAATGCCAGCCTCTACTCTTTCACGCGTCAATATCAATTCCATAAACCCAACATAAGAACTTCCAATCAGGTGATTAAAGAATGGCCCGAATAATATGCCCAAGAACATGTCCACCAACTCCCTATCAGACAATGGAGGTTGGACTCTTCCCGCAAGGTCTCTCCATTTTTAGGCATAGTCCTTAACACCCTCGTAGGAACCCATAGACATGCTTTGCAACTATTTACGAGTCAGGGCGAGGTCAGAATTATATTCGTATTTCTTATTGAAAGTAGCAGCCAGATCTTCCCAATTACGCACATTGGTTCTTTCTAGTTGATAGAACTATTCCAGCTGAGTTCCTGCCAAACTTTCCTGGAAGAAGTGTACCCACAAATCCCTGTCAGTAGTATGGGGTTTAATTTTCTTGACATACGACCTTAAATGTAGCTTAGGGCAGGAGACATCGTCGTACTTATAAAATGAAGGGACCTTGAACTTTCGAGGAATGACCACCCTGAGACTAGTCTTAGCTCTTCAAAGTCCAACCCATGCACCCTTTGGATCTCCATGGCATTGAGCCGATCCTCCAGCTGTTTGTATTTGTCATCAGCAGGAGGATACTGCTCCTCAAAATAATCAGGTTCATCTTCCTCAGACTCCCTTGTAATGTGGTCTTCTTCTCTTGGCTCTCCATCTTGATCGTCTCTTTCTCTTGATGGAGTTGCGAGCTCTGAAACGTGTTTCACTGGTCCTTTGAATCTTCTTTCCAAATTCAGAACACCCACTGGAATCTTTTTCTTCTTCTTGTTCTTGAGAATCAGAGCTTTCAAGTATTCTTATCCCTTGGCCAGATTCAGGAACATTTCTTGGAATTGAGCATTATGTGCCTAAAGCTCCTTAACTGTTTGTTCAAGAGCCATTACTGAAATAAACAACGAAGATGATAAGAAACCTGTCCTAAAACCTGTTTATGCAATGATATGTATGGTATATGTATGAAATGTTTTCAAGGACTCCGGGAAATTTAAATTTGTGAACCAAAATGAAACAAAGATTTTATTAGTAGAATTCAAATACAATTGCCTTTTTAGGCTTACAATTGAAAAATTCTAAAATCTAAGACATCAGGTTTCCCATGGACACTTCCTCTTCGTGCCGAGATAGACATTAAGACTTTTCTCTTTGTGAAGTTGCTTCGTAAGCTCCAAGACTTTCTTCTCATTGACATAGAAATGATTCCTAAAGGTATCTCGTTCTTTCTTCAACTGAATCCAGGATCTCTACAACTCTTCGAGATCAGTGGGCATGTTAGGATGGAGAACTGTATAAGGAATATCCCCTTCGGAAATGGGCTTCATAACCACTGTTAAGATGGATATATACAACATTATAAAGTTCTGAGTGTGAGCTCATACCCATTTGAGATAATGTTCCATAGGGATGGAAGTCTTAGGCCCCAAAGTTCTGGTATCAAATTTGTTTACCATTCCACAAACTCGTATAAACCTCTGACGATACCCTTGAGAATTATCCTCGTAGTTGAACACAATACCCTTGATAAGCATATCTCGGGTACCATCCCTTCAAGCATAACAAAATTGACATAAATCCAAAGAAGAACTATACGTTATGCCTCCCCTAATGCCAAGTAGTGGGACATTAGGGAATTCTCCACAACGGTTAATAACAAAAATATCTCCCATAGATCGAGAATACCATAAAATATCTGAATGAGAAAGTGACATTATCCTTTGCGACCAACCCAAACCTTCTTCATTCTTCAATACTGATTCAAGGAGGTGAGAAATAAACCACCTAGACAACAATGTCACACAACACAAAAGAATCCATTTTCTCTTCATGGTGCGAGTGCAGAGGGTATGCATGACGTCTCAGAGTAGAGTAGGAACATGGTTACGGGAGAATAAAACCTTGATAGCATTCACATATATGAGAAAGTCTGGATTAGAGAACAACACTAAACCATAGATTAGAAGGGTCAGAACCTCCTCAAAACCTTGGAAATCCAAATCATCCCAAAATTGGTGAGCCTTCACATATAGAAACATGGCTAGAAAACCCTTAACACCACTTCGTGTTTCCCAGTTGGATACAATGTCAGACCATTTCAGATGCAAAGTTGTTGCAATTACTTCTGGCTTGGGAGCTTCTTCTAAACCAGTGAAAGGCGTCTGGTCAAGAATAGGTATACCCAATATTTGAGAGAACTCTTCCATGGTGGGAACCAACTAATAATCTAGAAAAGTGAAGCAATGGTGCTTAGGGTCAAAGAATTGAAAGAGTACACTCATCATCTTCTCATCAAAACCCGAGGTAACCAAATTGAGAAGTCGACCATAGTTCTTGGTAAATGAGGAAGTCTCGGGAACCTTTAATACTAGCTCTTTGAGTTGGAGAGGTACTCTCACAAAGCTGATTCAGATGGTATTTCTATGAGCGGAAGCCATGATCTGCAAAACAGAACAAAGTTAAATTCCCTCAGTCCTTGAAATGGTCGGTGTAATGAAGAATGGATGTTATGATGCATGATGTCAGATTTAAGCAAATTAATCACACACAAACAAAACACACAAGACCTTATGTTCAGGCTTACATGGGGTTTATAGGTAAGTACCCTCTTGAAGTTTATTTGGTTCAACCTGTCTTAGAAATAGTAATCGGGTTCTAAGGAGTCTCAATACCATTGATCTTTCTTTATCGAGTGTTATTTCAGCTTAGCAATCTTTTCTTGTGGCTGTAACATCTAGAAATCCAATCTCAATGAGTGTAGCATCGAGTATCAACCAATCCCTAACTTTACACCGAGGCCGGCTATCTCACTACTTTCTAATGGCCAAGTTTGTTCAACTAAGGTTATAAGGCCCGTTAGTGCTTTACGACACCACATGGCGGTCCCGTGTTCTCCTCGATTCAACACAAGGGATACCAGTACCTGAAGATGTGAAAAAACACAAGAAGGGGGGTTGAATTGTAAAACTTAAAACAAATGGCTTGACAACATAGTATTTTTATCCTGGTTCGTTTGATCTCAAACTACTCCAGTCCACCCGTCAAGGTGATTTCGCCTCTCTCCAACAAGGTCTTAATTCACTATTCTAAAAGAATTACAACAGCTACTTTAACAACTGTTAAAGTCTTCTTGAGTACAACCACAATCTGATTAGTCTCAAGGAACTTCTTTTACAAATGAAATGAACAAGTGTATTTTTGTTTTCTTACAAAATTGTATATCACAACTGTGATAATTACACTAAAATAAGCTTGGAATAAAATGACTTTGCTTAAGCTTTTAATATGCGTGGTTTTTGATAGCTTAGCGAAATTGAGTGTGTACGTGCGTGCTTCTTTTCACAAGCAGTCTTGTTTATATAGGCAAGCAAGGATACGTTGTCCGTAAAGCAGGTTTAATGATAATAATGCACTTTCCTTTTGTAGAAGATCTTTGTCTGAAGAGAGCCGTTAGCATTTAATTCAGTCTTGAATAACCAGTGACGCTTCAGAATCTTCTTTGTTGTATCTGCTGATAACGCTTCAGAGTATTGATGACTTGGTAAAGATGTCTTTGATCAGAGTCAGAGTGTATTTGTTTAGGCGCAGATTCTGGTCATCAAACTTCAGTGTTTCAACGTGTAACATAGGTTGCTGATCTTCTGATGCTGATTCCATCAGAACTTCTGCATATACAAAGCATAATTCTAAGGAGCATAATTGTTCTTTGTATATACCTTAGAAATAATATTATTCTATGTATTTTGTTATCATCAAAACTTTAACCAAGGGTTGTAGAATCAAACTATGTTCTAACAATCTCCCCCTTTTTGATGATGACAAAAACCAGATTTTTTCAATAAGGAGTAAAGAATAAAAAGTATAGAATTAAGTAGAAAAACTCCCCCTGAGTTGATTACTTCCTTTTAATTCCATGAGTCTTTGAGCATCAGAATCTTACTGTATCTTTCAGCAGAGTTTTGTACCTGTTCAAGCTTTTTAGAAGAGAGAATTTAAGTAGATTAGAATGTTTGAGACTTATGTCTCAATAATCCGTTATTGAAAATATCTTTTTCTTTCTCCCCATTTTTGTCAGTTATCAAAAAGAACAAATAATCAGAGCCAAAAATAAGTTGATATTAAAAACAGAATCAATGATAAGTTCAGAGCTATGTAGAGAATATTACAGAAAAACAAAATTTTTAAACAGAGGAAAATCTAAGAGGGAGGGGGAAGACGCGTGAATAAAAATTCCAACAAGCCCTTGATTTGGATGTTGGTTTCCTCCTGCTTGGTTAACATGCTTTTGATTTCCGAAATTTTGTCATCCTGTTTATCCATTATTTCCTGCATCAAAATATCAGATCTCTTCAGGTCTTCTAAAGTCTTCCTTTCATAGGAGGAAGCTTGAGGGTCTTCAGCAACTGGATGCTTCTCAGAGCATTCTGCAATATCCTCTTTTTGACCCAATTCTTCAGCAGGAATCATCTTCTCTAGAGTATCAGTCAGATTGAGATCTTCTAACTCTGGTTGAACTTTGTCTGCTGGATGATGTTCAGACCAGAGAGCATTGTCCAGAGGGAGAACTTCTTCCTTGAGCAGCTGGCTCAGAACTTGATCTTCAAAAACTTTTATTAGGTTTCTGAAGTTCTGTTGAACTTGTTTGTAGCTTTGTTCTTGCATTTTATGAGTTTCAGAACATACCCATTTTCTGAAACTTGTCCATAGATAATGTGATGCAACAGGATCAATCAGCTCAAGACTAGCTTGCTTCAGTGAAGTTATCCACTTCTGCATTTCTGTTTCAAATATCAATACACTGGTACCAACATCTGGTGTAGGTTCAGATGGTTTTGGTTTTGGAATGGCTGTTTTGTTGGTTATGGCAGCCAAGCATTCAAAAACAGTTAAGTCAATGACAGTTTTGGCATGGTCATTTGGATTGATCTTTGGTGAGGAAGTGGGAGAGCCCGGAATGATTATTGGACTTGTTGGGGTGTTTGGTGGAGTTGATTCTAGTGAGGAGGAAATTTGGGGAATATTCAGAATGGTCAGGGGTATACTGATGTTCAGAGGTTCAGTGATTCCAGGAATGGGAATGGGATCAGAATCAACAGTTTTGTTGGATTGATGGTGATGAAGTTCTGGTTCGCAGGATTCAGGGGGTTGGACCTTGGAAGTTTTCACTTCAGGTTGTAATGGTTCAGGTTATGGAGAAGGTGGATGAGTTTCTGGTAGAGGAGAGAGTGGAATTTATGGTTGAGGTGCTTCTAAAATGGTTTCAGAGTTTGGATTTACTGGTATAGGAGCAGATATATGCTGGTCAAAGGTTTCAATATCTAATAGAACTTTTGCAAGTTCTTGTTGTGTTACTTCAATATTTGGATTTGTAGGTAGGGAGTGAGATCCTCTAAGAGTTAAAGTTTCTGAGGGGTCAAATTCAATGTCAAAATCATCAAGTGTTTGTTGAGTAGGGTTTTCTGATTGAGTGGGGATTGGCACAGATGTTGATACAGATACTGAATCTAAAACAGTTACAGAAGAAGGATTACCTCTCTTTTTAGCTGCTTTTGGAGTGCGCTGGGATGATCATTCTGTTGCAGCCTTCCTTTTCTTGTTTTTCTTCAGCACAACTTCTGGAGCCTTCTGCTGCAGATCCTGAATGTTTAAATCTGGTGTTGTACCATCTGCCTTGCATGTATCCAGATATCTGACTACCATCTTAGGTTTAGAATCAATTTCTGAGAACATGGGAAAGTTATCCAGAGGGATTCTTCTGCTGGAGATTGTTGCAAAAGAAGTGACACTGGGTTCCTTCTTGATGTTCTCAATGATCTTCATCTTCTTCAGATTCTTTGTATTCAACTGTTTGCCAACAGTAGCTTCTAAAGTGTTGATTTCCTGAGCTTCTGTTAGATGATCAATCAGCTTATTCTCTGTTAGAATATCTGATATGAGCCTTCCTAGGGGTATCCAGTCCCTTTTTATGCGCTCCTCTTCTCTGGTCTCCTTAACACTAGTCCTTAGATGGTTGAACAACAGATGATCCAGATTCACATTAATCTTCTGGGAGATGAAGTAGATCAGAAACTGCTGATCAATATTGATGTAGTCAGGAGAGCTGGTTGGCTTCTTGTGGTTTATGCATCCCAGAATAATCTTAGCCCATATTTTGTGATGGTCTTTTAGATCCCTTATCTTGCTGGAGGGAAGACCCAGAGTGAAGATTTCTCTAGCAATTAGGGCGACATCAGCACATCTTTCAGCCATGTCTATGCATCTAACACCACCATCACTGTATCCTATCAATCTTGCAATAAGGTCTTCAGTTATGATTATCTTCTTCCCCATTATGTATGAAGTAACTTGATGATTGGAAGATGAAGCATGAATCCAAAATTACTTCACAAGGATTGGGAACGTTGGACCTACCAGACGGTCAAAATACTTGTTCCATCCTTGAGCCTTTACTTCTTCAGAGAGATTGAACCCATTCTCTTGAAGACTTTTAAAGTCCACAATCAATTCTGAGAGTACTTCTAGATTTTTGATGGGCGTGAGAAGAGTTCTGAAGGGTTCTTCATATTGTTCTGAGGAATCTGTTCTCTGAGTACTGGAAGTTGGGTTGCTTGAGGAAGCCATGTTCACACAGAAAGTTGAGAAGAAAGTGAAAGGGTTTTGAGAAAAAATGCAAACTGAAATCAATTAGATTGTAGAGAGAGTGAAAGTGAAAGAGTGTAAAGAATGAGAAATGTGTTTAAATAGATTTTGAAAAATATTTTGAAAACGTAAACGGCAAGAGAGAGAAATAAATTATAATGATTATGAGCATTAATGATAGCTGATTTTGGGGGATTCGGAAAGATATTGGAAAGGTTACCCATGACATGTATCCCAATGCATCCAATCAGCGCTTTTGACCTTTCAGAAAAATGAACGCGTGTTCAGCCTCAGAAAGTAGCTGATGAATGGATGACAACTGTTTGCTTGAGTGAACAACACATTTTTATCCTTGAAATGAAGCGCTCAGATCTTCATGGATAAATTCTGATACAGTCTGTACTTCTAAAGGTCTGAAGGCAGATTGATCAGTAGTTCACAGAAAATAACCCAAAATTCTGAAAGTTAAGATATGGAAATAAAACTGTTTTATTCTGGGAAAAGCTTCATGCTGAGATGTTTCAGAATGAAGTTAAACCTATCTTCAGAGAGAGGTTTTGTAAAGACATCAACCCATTGATGGTCTGTGTTAATAAATTTTAAATTGAGAATCCCTTTCTGAATATAGTCCCCTAATAAAATGATGTTTTATTTCTATATGCTTAGCCCTAGAATGCAAAATAGGATTTTTACTGAGACAAATAACAGAAGTGTTATCACAGAGGATATGGATGTTACTCTCAAATATATTGAAGTCCTCAAGTTGACTTTTCATCCAGAGCATTTGCGTACTACATCCAGCTGCTGCTATATATTCAACTTCTGCTGTTGATAGAGCTATTGTGGATTGTCTTTTACTGGACCATGAGATCAGATTTTCTCCCAGAAACTAGAAACTTCCAGAAGTGCTTTTATGTTCTATTATGTCTCCAACAAAATCAGCATCACAGTATCCTACTAAGCTGTAATCACTTGATTTTCTATAAAACAAACCCAGATTAGTAGTACCTTTCAGATACTTGAAAACTCACTTAACTGTTGTTAAGTGAGATTCTCTAGGATCTGATTGGAATCTAGCACAAATGCAAACACTAAATAGAATGTCAGGCCTTGAAGCCGTCAGATAGATAAGAGAACCAATCATACCTCTGTAGACCTTCTGTTCTACCTTGTTACTTACCTCTTCTTTTTCCAGAATGCACGTGGGATGCATTGGAATCCTTGAGGGCTTACATTCTGAGAGATCAAATTTCTTCATAAGTTCTCTGACATATTTTCTCTGATGAATGTAGGTTCCTTCTGGAGTTTGGTTAATCTGAATGCCTAAAATGAACTTTAGTTCCCCCATTAGGCTCATCTCAAATTCTTCCTGCATACATTTAGCAAACTCTCTTCCCAGAGAGGGTTTAGTGGATCCAAATATAATGTCATCAACATAAATATGACATACTAAGATGTCATTCTTAACTGTCTTACTGAACAGGGTTGTGTCCACTTTCCCTCTGGTGAATTCCTTTTCTAACAGGAAGTTACTTAGTCTTTCATACCAAGCTCTGGGAGCTTGTTTCAGACCATAGAGTGACTTATTTAGTTTGAAAACATATACTAGATTTTTGGAACTTTCAAAACTAGGGGGTTGGTGCACATAAACCTCTTCTTTTATATAGCCATTTAAGAATGCACTCTTGACATCCATCTGATACTGAGTGATGCCTTTATTAACAACAAATGAAATTAAAAGTCTGATAGCTTCTAACCTGGCGACTGGAGAAAAGGTTTCTATATAGTCTATCCCCTCTTGATGACTATAACCTTGTGCTACCAGTCGTGCTTTGTTTCTGATGACTTCACCTTGTTCGTTCAGTTTGTTTATGAACACCCATTTTGTGCCTATGACGTTGAATCCTTTTGGTTTGGGAACCAGATCTCGTACGTCATTTCTTGTCAACTGATTTAGCTCCTCCTGCATTACCAGAATCCAGTCGTTGTCCAGAAGTGCTTCATCAATTGTTGTTGGTTCAATCAGAGAAACAAGTCCCATGGGGGATTCTTCAGATTTCTAAAGGTGGATCTTGTTCTGATTGGATCTTCCTTCCTTCCTAAGATTGTTTGTTCTGGGTGATCAATTCTGCTTCTGGATGGTCTTTTCTAGAGTTGATAAACAGAAGGTGTTGGATTGCTTATAGTGACTCTTTCTGATGTTGAGGGGGTGTCTCTGTTGAGAGCCTCTGAGTTGTCTTTAGTACCTGTGAGTTCAACTTCCATACCTGCAAGGAATTCATTCTGCTTTGACTTTTGAGAGTCAAGCTTATCATCAAACCGAACACTGATTGACTCTTCAACAATCTGTGTTTTTGTATTGTATACTCTGTACCCTCTTGAGCATTCAGAGTATCCTAACATAATGCACTTTTGTGCCTTAGAGTCAAACTTGTTCAAATAATTTGTTGTATTCAAAATAAAACATATACATCCAAATGGGTGAAAATAGGAAATGTTGGGTTTTCTGTTCTTCCACAATTCATATGGAGTCTTTTCCAAAATAGGTCTTATGGAGATTCTATTCTGAATGTAACACGCTGTGTTTATTGCTTCTGCCCAAAAGATCTTAGCAACGTTAGTCTCGTTGATCATGGTTCTGGCCATTTCTTGCAATGTTCTGTTCTTTCGTTCTACAACTCCATTTTGCTGGGGAGTTCTAGGACAAGAGAAGTCATGCAGAATGCCTTTTTCATTAAAGAATAATTCAAAGTCTTTATTTTCAAATTCTCCACCATGATCACTTCTGACTTTGATGATTCTAAGATCTTTTTCATTCTGAACTTGGTTGCAGAAGGTAACAAACACAGAGTGTGACTCGTCCCTGTGCCTTAAGAAATTTACCCATGTCTATCTGCTATAGTCATCTACAATTACTAACCCGTACTTCTTGCCACTGACTGAGGCAGTTTTTACTGGACCAAATAAGTCAATGTGCAGAAGTTCTAATGGCTTAGAGGTGGAAACAACGTTTTTGGATTTGAAAGCTGGTTTTGCAAACTTGCCTTTCTGACATGCTTCACACAGAGCATCTGAATTGAACTTCAAGTTAGGAAGTCCTCTGACCAGATTGAGTTTGTTAATCTGAGACATCCTTCTCATACTAACATGTCCCAATATTCTGTGCCAGATCCATTGTTCGTTGTTAACAGACTGAAGACATTTTACATTCTGACTGTTTAGTTCAGAAAGTTTGATTTTATAAATGTTGTTTTTCCTCTTTCCATTAAATAGGATAGTCCCATCTTTCTAACTAACAGCTTTGTATGAATTTTGATTGAAGATTATATCATAACCGTTATCACTTAATTGACTTATGGATAGCAGGTTATGCATTAATCCATCAACTAATAAAACATTACTAATAGAGGGAAGATTTCCATTACCTACTGTTCCAGAGCCAATGATCTTTCCCCTCTGATTTCCTCCAAAACCTACGTGGCCTCCAGGCTTAAGTTCCAGGATTTAGAACATATGCCTTCTTCCTGTCACGTGTCATGAGCAGCCAGAGTCCAGGTACCATGACTGGTGTCTTTGCTTTCCTGCTAAAGATATTTGTCACATGTATTATTTTATCCTTAGGTACCCACATTTTTATGGGTCCTGATTTGTTAGTTCTACCAAAACTCTGGTTGAATTTTGGTTTGACAGAGTAATCACTACTTGTATATTTTATGTCATGTGTGTGCCCATATATAAAGTGTGAATCAAGTGGAGTACGCTTTATACCTAAATCCATAGAATTTTTTGGTGTAGGAACCTTACCTTGATATCCTATCCCTTTTCTGCCATTTCTGCTAACCCCATAGATCATTGAAGCCATTTTGCTTCTATCTATGTTTTTAGCTAGAAACTTCTGAAAGTTGTGATCATAATCTTTGATGATCTCATCAACATTGCTGAGAGTTTCATGGATTGTTTCCTTCTGAGAGTTTTGCAATTGATTTTCTAATTTTGAAATTTTATCTTTTAACTCAGAATTCTGCAATTTGAGACTCTCAGTCTTATCAGAGTCAGAAGCAAGATTCCTTTTCAGGTTTCTGAATTTGACTCTGATCTGCTGGTACCTTTCCAGAATTTCATTAAGGCTTTCAGCTAATTCAGCCTTAGTAAATTTTATAGTAAAGTCAGGGAATACCTCTTCTGTATCTGATTCTGAATCTGAACCAGAAGCTTCACTATCTTCAGAGACGTTTGCCATGAGAGCTATGTTTGCTATTTCATCATCTGATTCTGAGTCAGCTTCAGATGTATCAGAATCATCCCATGTAGCCATGAGACTTTTCTTCTTTTCTTTGCTAAACTTCTTTTTGGGCTTCTCCTTCTAAAGCTTTGGGCAATCACTTTTGTAGTGCCCTTGCTCGTTACACTCATAGCAGATGATGTTTTTGTAGTTTGGATTTTTGTATCCTGAAGAGCCTTCAGATCTTTTGTTTCCAGAGGAGGATTCTGACTTTCTGTATCTGGATGAAGATTCATTCTGATTTTATGATCTTCTGGGATTCCTGAACTTCCTTTGCCTCTGCTTCCACAGTTGGTTCACCCTTCTGGAGAGTAGAGACAATTCATCTTCTTCTGATGAGGATCCATCAGAGGTTTCTTTCACAGCCTGCAAAACTTTGAAGTCAAATTTTCTGTTAGATTTTAATGCTAATGGCTTACCTTGCTTTTGAGGTTCATCTGCTTCTAGCTCTATCTCGTGACTTCTGAGGGAGTTGATAAGTTCCTCCAGAGAGATTTTGTTGAGATCCTTGTCTAGCTTAAGTGTTGTGACCATTGGCCTCCACTATTTTGGCAAGATTCTGATGATCTTCTTGACATGATCAGCAGTGGAATATCCTTTGTCAAGAACTTTTAGACCAGCAACAAGAATTTGAAATCTTGAAAACATAGCTTCTATTAATTCACTGTCTTCCATCTTGAATGCCTCATACTTCTGAATGAGCGCAAGGGCTTTTGTTTCTTTGACTTGAATGTTGCCTTCATGCGTCATTCTCAGAGAATCAAACATATTCTTAGCAGTTTCTCTGTTTGATATTTTCTCATACTCTGAATATGAGATAGCGCTGAGAAGAATTGTTCTGGCCTTGTGATGATTTCTGAACTCACGCTTTTGCTGATCAGACATCATTTTCCTGTCAATCTTCTGACCACGTCCATCCACTGGGTGCGTGTATCCATCAGTCACCATGTCCCACAGATCAGCATCAGGGGCCAGAAAGAAACTCTCAATTCTGTCTTTCTAGTAGTCAAAGTTTTCTCCATCAAAGACTGAAGGTTTGCCACTGAATTTGTCCCTTTCTTCATTGTTGTCATTGCTGATGTTTTGACTTGGTCCTGCCATTGTGTTTCTCTGACGCTGGATCTTGTACTGACACGGTTAAGTGTTAAAGCTAAGAACCAGGCGCTCTGATGCCAATTGAAGATGTTAAAAAACACAAGAAGGGGGGGTTGAATTGTAAAACTTAAAAAAATGGCTTGACAACACAGTATTTTTATCCTGGTTCGTTTGATCTCAAACTACTCCAGTCCACCCGTCAAGGTGATTTCTCCTCTCTCCAACGAGGTCTTAATTCACTATTCTCAAAGAATTACAACAACTACTTTAACAACTGTTAAAGTCTTCTTGAGTACAACCACAATTCGGTTAATCTCAAGGAAATTCTTTTACAAATGAAATGAACAAGTGTATTTTTGTTTTCTTACAAAACTGTATATCACAACTGTGATAATTACACTAAAATAAGCTTGGAATAAAATGACTTTGCTTAAGCTTTGAATATGCGTGGTTTTTGATAGCTTAGCGAAATTGAGTGCGTACGTACGTGCTTATTTTCACAAGAAGTCCTGTTTATATAGGCAAGCAAGGATACATTGTCCATAAAGCAGGTTTAATGATAATAATGCACTTTCCTTTTGTAGAAGATCTTTGTCTAAAGAGAGTCGTTAGCATTTAATTCTGTCTTGAATAACCAGTAACGCTTCATAATCTTCTTTGTTGTTTCTGCTGATAATGCTTCAGAGTGTTGATGACTTGGTAAAGATGTCTTTGATCAGAGTCAGAGTGTATTTGTTTAGGCGCAGATTCTGGTCATCAAACTTCAGTGTTTCAACGTGTAACATAGGTTGTTGATCTTCTGATGCTGATTCCCTTCTGATGCCGATTCCATCAGAACTTCTGCATATACAAAGCATAATTGTTCTTTGTATATACCTTAGAAATAATATTATTCTATATATTTTGTTATCATTAAAACTTTAACCAAGGGTTGTAGAATCAAACTATGTTCTAACAGTACCAACCAAAGTGTCACACTAACAAAGCTATCGCTTCAACCATATCGGTCTATACCGTACAGTCTCCACGATCTATTACTGTTTACCTAAAAAGATGCCCCCAGATCCGGGTGTAGGATTTATAGTAACAACCCAAACAACCCTCAAAGGATAAAACATACAAAGCACAAAAAGCAATTTTAATAATGAACTAACTCTAAGGTAAACCCCACTTTTTATAATCCCCAGTAGAGTCTCCAATTCTATGATACGATGGCAGAACCAACTGTTATATACTGGTTTTGTGTTTGTGTTTGCAAATGTTGTGGTAAGCAAGATTTGCCACTGACTTTTCTTTTATCCAAATTAAGGAAAGGGTGAAAAGAACAGAAAAAGACCTTTTCGAGATTTTCTGAGTAAGAGGGGTATATTATGGAAAGGGAAGGTGTTAGCACCATTTTCATCCATAGTTATCTACAGGCTCTTAGAGGTTTGCTCATTTTTGAGAATACCTTTGTGCTTTGTGTGTTTGAAAATGTTTTGATAATGCCTTAGTGCGACGATTTGCTTTGCGTTTAACTCTTGTATCAGTCCTCAAGAGTGTCAACAAAGTAAATGTTTTGAAAAGTAGTATTTGTGTAAGTGCAAAAATGTTTTTGAGCAAACTTCTAACAACTATCTACTTTTATACTCGAAAATGGTCATTCTTTTCCTCCTATCCTTTAGATAGTGCTATCCTACTATTAGTGAGTAGGTAGCCCTATCGTTGGATGTATGAGGTACATTCAAAGGGACGTTTACAGTCACGAAGGCAAGTTGTGGAGACGCTTTAGCAATTTTTTTAGGGACTATATCATTTACCGAAAGGCAACTGTAGGGTCATTGAGCGACTATGATATTTTAATTTATGGGTCTTTGCTAAAGCGTTCCTGCCTCATGACTATTTTTATTTCTGAAGGTAACCAAAGTGAGATACCCTAGAGGTGTATATGTGCAATTGATTCAATTCAGTTATTTTTTGTCTTTTTGTTAAGTTTGCTAGCATTTGATTATTAGTCTTTTCATACACGCCTAGTTACTAGCAGTTAATATATATTACAGAATATTAAAGTGCAAGAATTTCAATCTACGCTATTACAATGCTTTGGGGGGGGGGGGGGGGGGGGGGGATTTACACTGTACAAGAATGAGGGGGATAAAGCAGTAAATGTCCTAGTTTTAATCTATTACATCCAGTAGGCAGATACAATAATATGGAAAAACGTGAAAATAAATAAATGCGCGCGAAGTAGAAAAGATGTCTGGAAAATCCTAAGGTGAAAAATCTTTTTGTTTTGTTTTTATTTTAAGAAAATATAACCTAAGTCTATCTAGTTTTAATTTCAAGAAAGAGGTTAAAATAATTAATTTATTTATTTATAAATTAATTTGATTGATAAAAAAACTATCCTAATATTTTTTGTGATTTTTTTTATTTAAGATTGATTTAAATAAAAAAGATCAATGAACAAATAACAAAAAAAGAACAAAAATAAAATATGAAGGAGTAAGGGGATCCTTCGATCCAGGGAGAATCATGGCTTCGATTCAGAGGAAGAAAGTTGCCTTCGATCCAGAGGAAGGTGGCTTTCGACCTAGAGGAAAAAAGGGTAGCCTCCGATCCAAGGAAGGATGCTTGTCCTTCGACCAAGGGAGAGATAATTTTCTTTCGATCCAGGGATGGATGCTATGAGGGCACTAAATCTGCAAAGGTATGTTAGCCAAAACGAAAAGCATGACCTGGGTGCCAAGCCCAAGTCCTTCGATTCTGTATGCACTGGCCTTATTTATGCTGGATCTGCAATGAGCGTTAGAAGCAAAACAAAGGCGGACCTGGGGTCGAACCCAGGTCTTTAGTCTTGAACAACAAATCGAATGAAACTACAAATATTGATGTGTCATGCAAATATAGAGATTGATATTTTTACCAATTCTTACCAATGGTTGATGGATGAATATATGGTGATGGGTGTGGGTACACTTGTTTGATGATTGCTTCGATTTGGCTTCTGGACATGGGTACCTTTGTTTAAGGGTTGATTTTATTTGGATTACTTATAATATTTTTTGATAACCTTGGTGGGTTTATGCGGCAGCGTATCTCCAATGTGTGTGTAACTGTCCATTTGGCTTGCAAGCACATTGCTTATGTAGAGTAGAAGAGAGAGGACAAGAAGACAATAGTTTAAACTTCCATAAACGAATATTTTCAAGGCCATGAATGAAGTTTTGTAACTGTGGAAAAAAACATAGGATCTTATCTTCTTTTGAAATTTGAATGAATATGGACAATTTTGGCTTTCGAATACCTTTAGTCTCTATCCTTCGATTGTACCTCTCAAGCACCCTTTAAATGGGCCTTTTTGTGTAGCCTTCGACTGGGCCTTCTTCATGCTTCTTCAAATGTACCTCTTGTGTACCCTTCGATTGGCTCTAGTATTACTTCCTTCAAATGGGTCTTTAGATGGTCCTTTTGGTGTACCCTTCAAATGGGCCTTTGGTGTGTTAAAGTGTGTACAATTATTTCATAGGGGGGTCAGTGCCCAGTCAAAACTGGCACAAAGGCAGCCTATGCCTTGGGGATGCTAGCATGAAGAAAGTCAAGGCAGGCGTAAAGGAGGCCATTTCCTAAGCGAAGCTGGCACAGTGGTGGCCAGTTCCTTGTGGTCGAAGGCAACTTTTTTCCTGGTGCATCAAAAGAAGCTTTTAGCCTGATGGATCGAAGGAAAATCTAAAGGAGTCTTGGCCTTGTGTGCAAAAGGCAAGCTGAAGAGGCATACGTGCGTTGGTGACACGCTGATGGGTCTTTTGCCCAGTGGGAGATTTATGAATCGAAGGCCGGTTTGGAAAAGTTCTTGCTTTGTGCGCTAAAGGCACGCCCAGTGGGATAATTTTCCTAGTAGAAGCATGAAACAAGCTTGCTCCAATGAAAACAAATGCCTAATCGAAGCAGGGATCCAGCTTGCATGTAGGTAACCATTGGATTTGTGAGTCAAGCCAACATGCAAAGACAATGGTGCAATCGAAGGAGCACTAACAAGAAGCCCTTCCCTCTTTGGACCGTAGAAGGCTATTTTAAAGGAAAAACATGCCCAGCTGAAGCTGGTGTGCAACAAACAAGAAAAAGACCAAGGCTTTAATCGAATCTTGGGAATTTGAGGCAAACTTGGAGGAGGTTAGGCGCTTCAATCGAAGCCTGTCCAAATACCTATCGAAAGGCCTTTTAACATGCCAATTGAAGGATTTTGTCAAAATGCCAAGGGAGGACCTTTTAGCTAGAGGAACGAATCTTCAAAAATTTCTCAAATACCATAAACGAAAAGGGACAAGACTTGTTTCACCCTTAACCAAACCATGTTTTGTCATCATACAAACCTGGTTACTTCAAATAGAGAAGCATTTGCAAGCTCAAGGGAGGACCTTTTGGCCAGAGGAAAGAATCTTCAAAAATTTCTCAAATACTATAAAGCTCCCAAACACTTAAACACTTGTGAAAACATAAACCCAAAATCCAAACACTTGTCCTCTTCAAATCTGAAAGATCCCTGTACCTTGTTACCCTTCAAATCGAGCAGGAATAACCTCACGCTTGTTCTCCTCTTTCAAATCTAGTATCAAAGGCCAAACCTTTGGTCCCTCCCTTTGAATCCAGCAGGAAGAACCTCACGCTTGTTCTCCTCTTTAGAATCCAGTATTAAAGGCCTGACCTCTGGTCCCTCCCTTTGAATCCAGAAGCATTAAATGTAACAACTTCAAGGTCCAGCACACGCTCCAGCCTCCAGCAAGGTAAGGTGTTCTAAACCTTGAACTTTTAGTTTCTTGTATAACATGTAAATAGACTTTCTTTTCGTTTCAAACATATACATACCATTGTTCTTCTTTTTGTTTCCATCCTTTTAATATGTTTTTAGAGCTAATCCTTTTGTTTTTGCTTCTTGTTTACCTAAACATGCTTTAAGTACTAACCTGATTGTAAGGCAATACTAGCATGGCCTTAGGCCATGTTGCTATTCAAGAGTTCAAACGAAAGAAACCGGAAACAGGAAGTAGGAAACAAAGCCTTTGGTTTCCACCCTGAACTCCAGGTCAAAACGAAAGAGGAAGCCAAAAGGCACACCATGCTGATTTCCAGGCCCAGACGAGAGGCACTCCCTCACTGCTTTCAATCCCCAGTCGAAGGAGACCGAAAGGCAGATTGCATATTGCATTGATTCTAGGCCCAACCAAAATGCACAACATGCTGACCCTCAGGCCTTAGTTGAAAGTCACGCCTTCACCCCTTCACCCCTTTTAAGACAAATCGAAGAGATCCAAAAAGTGCAGAATCAGAGAGTTTTCTGCCTAAATCGAAAGACCCTTTTTTCTTACTTTTATTTTATTTTTTCCTTTATATATTTTCATGCAATTCAATATGGTTGTAATAGTGTAGGATTTTATCTTTCTGTATTTTATTACTTTTATATGATTGTTAGTAAAATAGGGTGTGTATGGCAAGATAACAACAACAAGTAGACAACCCCTAATTAAAGACTAAATGCATGCAAATCAAACACACTATTCACACATGCACCCCTAGGGTAATTCCACTTGTTGCCTTGGAAAAATAGTTATGTCCCTCGAATATGGACGTTTTGGTAAAGACCCTCAATAAAAGATCGTAGTCCCTCGATGACCCTCAATGTTGCCTTCGGTAAAAAATATAGACCCTAAACGACATTGCTAAAACGTCCCATTGGTTGCCTTCTATGAATATATAAACGTCCCATGCCCGTCCCTTCACATCCAACGATGGGGCTTCTTATCAAATCAATGGTAAGATAACAACATCTAAAGGAGGAGGAAAAGAATATTTAAAACCTTTTGAGTAGGTAGGTTGCTCCTAGTTGCTCGCTTGCTCACAACAAAAACATTTTATACACCAACACTTTCATTTTGAAACATTTTCAAAAGACAAACACTTTGTACGCGTTCTCATAGAAACGAAAGCCGATACAAAGACACCTTTTCAAAATCACTTTCAAAAACACATTCCACAAACACTTATTTAAACTATTTCCAAACAACACTTTGTACGCATTCTTATAGAAACGAGAACCATTACAAAGACGTTTCTAAAATACTTTCAAAACCCACACCACAAGCACATTTTCAAACAAAAGCAACTAATCTAGCAAGCAACTAAGATCCCGTAGATAACTACGAATTAAAAGGGTGCTAACACCTTCCCTTTTCATACCCCCCCCCCCCCCCCCCTCGTACTCAAGAAATAATCTCGAAAGGTCTTTCCTGTTCTTTTTACACTTTCCTTTATTGGATAAAAGAAAAGTCGGTGGTGACTCTTGCTATCCGCAACAGTTGAGATCAAACGCAAAATAACCAAGTCAGTTCTCCCACCGTGTTACAGAACTGGCGACTTTGCTGGGGACTACTTAAAAGAAGGGTTACCTTAGGGATAGATCACCTTTACTTGTTTTTATTTGTTTGACTTGTTTGCTTTACATTATGGTTCCTTGTTTGGGCTTGTTTTGATCCTCTACCCGGATCTGGGGCACCTTTAAGTAAGTAGCAATAAATTGTGGAAACTGTGCAGGGTATACCGACATGATCTAAGAAATAGCTATGTTAGTGTGACACATTTGTTGGTACCAGTATCCCTTGAGTAGTCAAGGAGAATACGGGTCCGTTGTGTTGTGTCATAAAGCACTAACTGACTTTAGAACCTTTACTTGAACAAATTGCCCTTTAGGAAGTAGTGAGGTAGCCGACTTTGGTGCAGTCCTACGCTCTTTGAGATCAGACTTTCGGGATTTTTGGTCGCCATTAAAGAGACTTGCGTTGAAACAATGCCCAATGAAGAAAGATCCGTGATACTGAGATCCCCTAGAACCCGATTACTATTACTAGAACAGATTGAGCCACCTAAACTTCAAGAGGGTACTTACCTACAAACTCCATGCAAGCCTAAACCTAAGGACTTGTCTGCTTTGTGTGTATATGAATATTTGTACATAACAACTTGCTTGCTTTGCATACTTGTACATATCATCATAACATCATACCATAGTGTGATCGGTGGATCTGGAACTGACTGTTTAAAGCTGGATCGCGTATGTCGCGGTAAGCAAGAGTCGCCACCGTCTTTTATTTTCTCCAACATGGACAGGACAAAAGCACAGCAAAATTCCTTATGAGAATAGTTTCTCGGTTCGGGAGGTAGATTTATAGAAAGGGAAGGTGTTAGCACCCTTTCTATCCATGGTTATCCATGGGCTCTTAGATACTTGCTCATTGTGTTTTTAAAATGTTTGCTTTTCAAAATGTGTGTGGGTTTAAAAAAGTTTCGTTTAAAGATTTCAGATCGACTCTTGTATCAGTCCTCAAGAGTGTTTGAAAAAATTGTTTTGAAAGCTTTTTGAAAGTGTCGGTGTGAAAAGAGTTTTTGATTTGTTTTTAGAGCAAGTATCTACGAGTCATCTACCTACCCTAAGGAATTAGGCTGTGTAGAAGTCCTTAAGGTAATGCCATCCCACCATTGAGAGGTAGGTAGCACCACCGTTGGAGGTGTTCGGGTCAATTCGTTTGTTAGGGACAGTGTGGTCACCAGAGCAACAGTAGGACACCTTAGAAGCTACCCTTATGTCATTGATCCTTTTTTAATTCGAGGCAACTTTTCCGAGGCAACTTGTTTTGAGGCATATGGATCAACGGACATAAGGACTTACTAAAACGTCTTATACTCGACGACCACGTTTCGAGGCAAGGCAACAGTGAGGCGTACCCTAAGAGTGGTGTGTGAATTTGTGTGTTATTTTTCATGTTAATATTATCTTATACATGCATCATGGTGATCTACGCTTGTTTTTATTTCAGGCCATACATTCTTTCATGCGAAGTTAGAATTTAAAAGTGCGGAAATTAAAGTGCGGAAAGTAAAATCCAACGCTATTACAAGGCGCGGGTCTATACATCGCCAAATTAACAAAGACCCGTTTTTAATAAAAATGCGGAAAGTAAATAAATTCCTAATTACTATTACAAGGCTTGAGCAATTACATAATATTCACAAAGAAAAGATAAGAATAAATGCGCGAAAAGAAATTAGAATCGAATGTTCGAGGGCGTTAGACCCTTTTGGAATTAAATGAAATTAAAAAAACTAATTAATTATTTAATTAAGAAAAGAAATGTTTTTTGGTTTTTTTGTATTTAATGAAATAAGGAAATTAAAATTAAAAGAGAAACCCTAATTCTAAGTTGTTTTTAATTATTAATGAAAAGATTCAAATTTAACCTAATTTACTAAATATTTAATGTACATGTTTATTTACAAAATAAATTAGTAATTAATAATAATGATAATAAGAAAAAATTATTTATTAAGAAAAGTAATAAAAAGTTAAAAAACCTAATTTCTACATATTTTAATTTATTGAGAAAAAGATTAAAGTTTTAAAACCTAATTTACTAAACTAATTATTAAAGTTTATTTACAAAATAAATTAATAGTGAAATAATAATAATTAAATATATTTTAGTTTCTGATTTTTTATCTTATGAAAATTAATTTATGAAATTAAAGAAAACAATTGAAAACAATTAAAAGAATAAAAAAGAAAATCAAATAAAAAAATAAAAATGTGCAAACCATGGGGGGTATTCAGACCCAAAGGGAGGTTTTTTGTGAGAAATCTGGCCCATTAGACAAAAAGTCTTGTTTGACTTTCTGGCATCACTTGCGTGTTCATTGACTCCTGAGTATTGTGGTCTGCATTCTTTGGCCATTGGATTGGGTTTCATGGCCATTTGTGTTCTGGCTGTTGGCCATTTGTGTTCTGGCCTCATCATGCATAAGTTGTTCTTTTGCCCATTTGGCTTTTGGCTTTTGGCCATTTGGCTTTTGGCCTCAATGTTCCTTAATGAACCTGCATGGGATCCTGTCTAAATCTGCAGTGTTGAATCTCACGAACACATTAAAAAAAATCATAAAATGCAAATAAAGCCAATATATGAAGAAATTTAATGTTTAGACACAATATGGCATGTATGAATGATTATACCCTTTTGATCATAGAGATCAAATCAATCTTACCCATACTGGAAAATTAGTGACCTGAATGCTTTTATGCCCTTTGGATCATGGAGATCAAGCCAGCCTTATCCTTACTGAAGAAGTAATAAGGTGTTAGTTTGTAACTGCGATGGCTTGTTTGTAGTGAGAGAGGGATTTGTAATAAGGATTTTGAGGTTTTAGGGTTCTTGAAAGAATTTGATATTCTAACAGTGTTGTGGCAAGGTTTTTTTCTCTCTTTTTTCTCCTCTCTTCTTTCCTCCTCTCTTTCCTCCTCTCTGGTTTGTGTGAAAAGAAGGTGATTATATAATGGAAATTAGGGTAAAGAAAATGGGCTTTGAATGTGCAATTGGGCCTCCAATATTCACTTGAGTTCGTCACTTTCCAGGCTAAATCGTAGGGACTTAAGTGCAATTTTTGAAGTTGAAATGTGAAAACAAAATGTAGCCGACATCGATAACTAACTCCTGTCCGAAAATCGGCTCAATCGGATAAACGGTGAATTAGTTATGAATATTTGAAATTTCAGCTCAGACAAACTTATTTTGGGCTCCAGTGTCGACTCTGACACGTTCTTCAATAAAAAACTGGTATTGATCGGAACATAATCTGGTCTCGACTTTTGAAGAAAAGTTGTAGATCTATGAGTCATTGACCTTGTGTAAAAATATGAGCCCAATCCGATAAAAATTGACCGAGTTATGAATTTTCGAAGTTTCGGCCCAGATGAAATAATATTCAGCATTCAGGATTTTCAGCGTGTCACGCACTCTGAGCAAAAAACGAAGGCCTTTTGAATACCGTTTGAACTCAATACCTTCTGTGAAAATGTAGCCAACTCAATTTGTGAAATTTTGGCGCCAGAACCAGCTCGATACGATGAAAATCGGCCAAGTTATGATTTTCTGAACATGACGCAAATAAACTTCTGTCACAAATTTTCTGTATGAAAATACTTGATAAATCCACATTTTTGAAGACCTTCTGATCGAAATTGGCTTCCAGTCGTGAGAGATGAAAACGTAGATAATGTCAAGACGGAATTTTGGCCACTGGAACGGGTTCAAAACGAGCCACGATCTTCAAGTTATGAATTTTTTAGCGCGTAAAAACTGCACTTTCAGCACACTTTTTCACCATATTTCTTCGAGAAAACTCACACATTCGGATACCTTCTTTAAATAATTGACTCTTGAGCCGAACCTGAATTTGAGAATATGTTATCAGAGATATCTTGGCGAAAGAATACCTGAATATGACGCGCCGGGTTGGACTTGTGAATTTGTCTTGAAATATTTTAAGAAATATGGGAGGGCAAATTTTGGGGTACAACAGTTGCCCCTGTTCAATCTTCTTAAACCTGAGGATGTAGATTGGCTTGCGTGCCTTTCGTGATCCGAAGGTGGAAGATAATTGAACACTAAAGTGCCCAGAAATTTGCGCTCACATAGAGTGTGTTAGCAGTATGATGTAGGGAATGGGCTTACATATGCCATGTTGAGAGATGATGGATAGGAGGATGGGCTTATAGATGCCATCTAGAGACTGTTGGTAAGTGGAGAGATGGGCTTATAGATGCCACCGGAAGGTTGTCGATCGCGTAAGAGATTCCTTAGCGAGAACTTGCGTACCTGAGAAAGAAAAATAATTACCTGGCCTGTTACAAGAGTTGATCTTCAAACCCTTTATGTAGATGTGCCCTGGATGGATACAGGAATCAAATCTTTAAACTCTTCAGACGTGCCCTGGCAAGATACGGGAATCGAGTCCGGAGAATACAGTCGTCAACAGATACACCCTGGAAAGATACAGGAATCGGATCTTCAAACTCTTCAGACGTGCCCTGGCAAGATACAGGAATCGAGTCTGGTAATGTTAGTCGTCAACAGATACACCCTGGCAAGATACAGGAATCAGATCTTCGAACTCTTGAGACGTGCCCTGGAAAGATACAGGAATCGAGTCTGGTAATGTAGAAAGGTTGGTGAGTTGTCTCTACTGACAGGTTATTTCCATGGACAGGTGGTCTTTAATGATGAGTGTCTATAACGACGAGTGTCTAGGACGACGAGTGTCTATAACGACGAGTGTCTATGACGACGGGTGTCTATAACGACGAGTGTCTATAACGACGCGTGTCTATAACGACGAGTGTCTATAACGACGGGTGTCTATAACGACGAGTGTCTATAACGACGAGTGTCTGTAACGACGAGTGTCTATAACGACGAGTGTCTGTAACGACGAGTGTCTATAACGACGAGTGTCTATAACAACGAGTGTCTATAACGACGAGTGTCTGTAACAACGAGTGTCTATAACGACGAGTGTCTATAACGACGAGTGTCTATAACGACGGGTGTCTATAACGACGAGTGTCTGTAACGACGAGTGTCTATAATGACGAGTGTCTATAACGACGAGTGTCTATAACGACGAGTGTCTGTAACGACGAGTGTCTGTAACGACGAGTGTCTATAACGACGGGTGTCTATAACGATGGGTGTCTATAACGACGGGTGTCTATAACGACGAGTGTCTATAACGACGAGTGTCTATAACGACGAGTGTCTATAACGACGAGTGTCTATAACGACGAGTGTCTATGACGATGAGTGTCTATGACGACGGGTGTCTATGACGACGGGTGTCTATAACGACGGGTGTCTATAACGACGAGTGTCTATAACGACGAGTGTCTATAACGACAAGTGTCTATAACGACGGGTGTCTATGACGACGGGTGTCTATAACGACGAGTGTCTATAACAACGAGTGTCTATAACGAAGAGTGTCTATAACGACGAGTGTCTATAGCGACGAGTGTCTATAGCGACGAGTGTCTATAGCGACGAGTGTCTATAACGAAGAGTTGGATCAGAGAAATCTTTAGGCATTGATTTAACTGGATTTGTATTCTTTGACTGGGTTGGTCTCTTTTGACTGTATTCGTCTACATAGCTAATCTTTTAACTGTATCCTTCCTGAAAGGTAAAGGTCAGTCATATGCAATGCATGATATGGATCAAGCAATAATATTTTTCAACACACGAGTTTGTATGATATGATGCGTGTATGCATGTATCATGATGTATAACAATGTGATGTTTATGAATGTATCTGTGTCTAGGAAAATAGATCCTTGACGGATGCCAGGAAGTCAAATCCTGGGCTGATGTTGAAGAGTGAGATTCTTCGTTTCCGTTGGGGATGATGATTGCAAGAATACCGGTCGGAGAAGATGACTCCGTTGGGGAATAAACTTGGCGAATAGATTACTATGCGGGGAGGTAACTCTGTGGGGAAAGAGGTACTTTGCTGAGGTTGATGAGGATAACTCCGCTGGGGATACCGTTGTTGTGCTCTGTTGGAAGTTTTGATGAACTCCGCTGGGGAATAAGAAGAACTTTGCCGAGGACGATCTTTCCGTGGCTTTTAGCTGAGGATAATCCAGTTATAAGCTCTGGTGGAGAAATAACCTTTGAATAAAACCGGGGAGACGCGTTCGCTCTGCAGGGAGTGAAGGTATCTTGGTCGCCTTCTTCAGCTGAACTTACCTTGGCACCTCGGTGGACAGGGCAACCGGATCATTTAGACAACTCATTATTGCCCCAGTTTCTGTTGGAGAGGAAGGTACCTGTGAAGGTGTTTGATGACTGCCGTTTGACAAATCTTCTTCTGGTAGGCAAGTGACGAGATACCGGGACATAGTCGTACGCTTTGATCCCTAATTTTTGCCTGGACCGCCCTTTCGGGTTTTCAGTCCACCGGGATACCCATTTTTGCCCAAGCCGCCTTTTCAGGTTTTCGACTTGCCGGGTGTACAAATTTTTTTCATTTCATCCCTTATTTTTGCCCGAACCCTTTTGGTTTGCCGGGAAGCCCTTATTTTTGCCTAGGTGTGTCAACCTAGCGGGTCTTTGATTTTGCGTAGTATTTTTTCGACTATGTCCATGCTCTCAGGATGTAGGGAGGTGCCCCTGTCAGTAGTGTAGTGTTGCCATACTACCAGAAGATCTTCGTTTGATCGTCTAATGCCCCAAGTGACTTAGACGGAGATTTTCCCAGGCTATTTGGCATTTGAGAGATTCTCTGAATCTTGACTTAACTGCCCCAGATGACGGACAATGATCATGTCATGCCCCTTGTTTGGGAGTGCTTTTGTTCATCTGATATTCGTCGTGCGAGCTTCTATGTTGTTCAAACAAATAGTCGTATGCAAACAAAGTTATGTTAAAAATGCAAAGCTTATGTCTGTTTCGAAGTTTTTGGAAATGCAGTTTTTTAATAAAACAAGTGAGTTCTTTTGCAAACTGTGATGTCAAACTCGTTATTTTACTGCAAGCCTTAAGGAGTCAGGATACCTTTGTAACAGTATGCTTTCGAACTAACCCATGCTTCAGCTAGGACTTTTTAGGGTTGTAACGTGGCCTGGTTCACGGTTTAAGAAACAAAGGATAAAGGCTCAAATCTTATTTGTACCCACCCACTCTTCGTGATGTTCTTCAAACCTAAACTCACTTGATCGTGCGTTAGACCTTGTTTGAGTCTTTGCTCTGAAATTCCAGTGATGGTTCGGATGTTGAACGTTTATTTGAATAGGCAGTCATTTTTGTTTGGTTTAGGGTTTGTAAGACCTCTTTCTTTTTCTTTCATTATCCCTGTTTTTTGCTTGAACTTTTTCTTTTTGGAATTACAGTCAGTGAGATGCCCCAGTTTTGTAAGTCTCCTTCATAGGTTTTGACTTATTGGGCTTTTGTTTTTTTTTTGAAAGATAATGACTGCCTGTCTTGACGATTATAGGGAACCATCACTATTTTTTTTTTGTAAGGACCTCTTTGGTGCCGTTTGTTATGCACTTGGATCAACTGAGAGAACTACCCTGCCCCAGGTTATGATTAAGGGTTTTAATTTTTGAAAAGAAAAACTCCTACTTCTTTGGCTCAGAGGGGTTGACGAGGGATTATCTTCCTTATAACTCCAGTGTTTAGGGATTGAAACAATGCCTGTACCTCATCAGCGGGGTCTGTTCAAAATCATACTGTAATGATCGCGGTATTGTTTTCGTCATCCTCCCTCAAGAGGCTTAGAATTATTAACCGAGAATTGATCATCACAAAAAAATGGAAACAGTTTGCATATAGTGAATACGAAATAATTACTTCAAAACAGACATGTGTAGTGCATTAATGAAATAACAATGTTTAACATGAAATAAAATGTTTGAACAATCAAAGAAAATTACAATCTGAACATTCAAATGAACAAAAGTTTCCAATCCTAGCCATGTTTGGGCAGGGGAGCAGTGGTCACATTGGGAGCCCCTGGAGAGTCGAGCTGGACTTCCTTTGTGTCAATCAGATCCTGAACCTTGTTTCTCAAAGTCCAACAATCATCTGTAGCATGCCCCGGGCTGTCAGAATGATAAGCGCAGCGAACGTTGGGGTTATACCTTGAAGGCGTCCTATTGGGATTCTTTGGAGGGTCCATGAGAGTTACCAACTTGGTTTCCAGCAACTGTGGCAATATCTGTGACAAGGTCATGCCGAGGGGAGTGAATTGCCTTTTGGGTCTCTCTTCCCTTTGCTGATTATGACGCTGAGGAGCGCCGACCGGTTTTGCAATAACCACCACGTTGACATCTTGGCGGTGCTCGGACCTATTCTGCCCTCTTGAGCCATAGACAGCACTAGATTCTCTCTTGGATGGTTTCTTCTCAGTGTTCGAGGAGTCACCATTCTATATTTTCCCTGACTTGATGCCAGCTTCTATTCTTTCCCCGGTCAAGACCAAATCTGTAAACCCAGCAGCAGAATTCCCAATCAGGTGGTTGAAGAATGGACCAGACAGGGTCCCCAAGAACATGTCGACAAGCTCGCGGTCAGTTAGAGGTGGTTGTACCCTTCCAGCAAGGTCCCTCCATTTTTGAGCATAATCTTTAAAGCCCTCTCCTGTACCCATAGACATTCCCTGAAGCTGAGTGCCGTGGGAGCAAGGTCGGAATTATACTGGTATTGCTTGTAAAATGCAGTGGCTAAGTCTTCCCAGGTACGGATGTTGGCTCCATTCAGTTGATAGAACCACTCGAGCTGAGTCCCTGAAAGACTCTCCTGGAAGAAATGGATCCATAAGTTCTTGTTAGCCGTGTAGGGCTAGATCCTCCTCATGTATGACCTGAGATGCAGCTTAGGACAGGATGCCCCGTCGTACTTTGCAAAGGCAGGTGCCTTGAATTTTTGCGGGATCACTACCCCAGAAGACAGACCTAGATCTTCGAAGTCCAGGCCGGGAACTTTTTGTATCTCCATGGCACTTAGCCGGTCTTCCAACTGTTTATACATGTCCTCAGCTGGAGGGTACTGCTCATCATTGTAATCGGTCTCGTTGTCAGAGACCACTGGACTAGGAACCTCCCTTTCTTGGGGACTGTCTTTCCCAACAGATGGGGTGGTCTTCTCAACTTCATTTCGTGATCCATTCCCAGATTTGCGTCTAGGGTTGAACAACACCGTCCTCTTCTTCTTCTTTTTCAAAAGCAGGGTCTTCAGATCTTGTTGCCCCTGGGCCAAACTCATGATCAACTCTTGGAATTGGGCATTATGGGCCTGGAAGGCCTGGATGGATTGCTCAGTAGATGTTTTCGGATTCATGATGAGACTGCTGAAATAAACAGCAAAGAAGGTAAGCAACCTGTAGAAAAAGGGTACCTGTTATGCAATGATATGTATGTATGCATGCGATGTTTTCAAGGATCTCGCGGGGTAAACAAGAAATTTGTTAGAGTTTGCATTTTGTAGCTTGATGGAAGGAACTTCATGTTGTTGAGAGTCCTTCTTAAAGAGTCAAGGCTCACCATATCGAGTGGGTCATAGCCCCTGACAACCTTGGCTAGAGGAAAATAAATCCCCTTTGCCCCTTGCCAGACATGTTGGTTCATCATGACCTGCATCACAAGCCCTTGAGATCCTTGAAATGGGTTAGTACTTATGCGGGATGCATGCAATGGTATGATGTTATTCTATGCATGGGGTAATGTAGGTAAACCCTGTTATGAGTCCCAATTAAGGACTATAAACAAAACCTGCAAGAAACTCAAGTGTCAGATAACAAGCATGCAAGTAGTCAAGTATGAAAGCACACAAGTCACACCACAGCCCTTAGAGTTTAGGCCAGCATGGGGTCTGGGTATTACCCTCTTGAAGTTGGTGGGCTCAAACCTGTCCTATCAAAGTAACCGGGTTCTAAGGGTCCCAATATCATTGGATTGCTTTCATTGTTCATTGTTTCGATTTAGGCACTGAACCGGCGACCGAAATATTCCAAGAAAACAACCCTCAATTGAGTGTAGTATCGAGTATCAACCAACCTCGGACTGCACCAAAGTCAATCATCTCACTACCCTAAAGAGGCCAAGATGGTTCAATTAAGGTTCCTAAGGTCATTTGATGCTTCCCGACACCACGCGGCGGCCCCGTACTCTCCTTGACTGGACTCAAGGGTTACCGGTACACACCAAAGTGCCACATCAACGTAGCATACTGCTTCAACCATGTCGGTATACCCCGCACAGTTCCCTCACAGCCTTGTTGCTACTTTCTAAGAAGGTATCCCCAGATCCGGGTTAGGATCTATAGAACTCCCAAGACAGGCCCACAATTTAAAGCAAACAATTCAGACAATTGAAAACACAAGTGATCTTAGTCCTAAGGTACACCTCACTTTAAAATATTTCCCCAGCAGAGTCGCCAGTTCTGTGATCGGTAGATCTGGAACTGACTGTTTAAAGCTGGATCGCGTATGTCGCGGTAAGCAAGAGTCGCCACTGTCTTTTATTTTCTCCAACATGGACAGGACAAAAGCACAGCAAAATTCCTTATGAGAATAGTTTCTCGGTTCGGGAGGTAGATTTATAGAAAGGGAAGGTGTTAGCACCCTTTCTATCCATGGTTATCCATGGGCTCTTAGATACTTGCTCATTGTGTTTTTAAAATGTTTGCTTTTCAAAATGTGCGTGGGTTTGAAAAAGTTTCGTTTAAAGATTTCAGATCGACTCTGGTATCAGTCCTCAAGAGTGTTTGAAAAAATTGTTTTGAAAGCTTTTTGAAAGTGTCGGTGTGAAAAGAGTTTTTGATTTGTTTTTAGAGCAAGTATCTACGAGTCATCTACCTACCCTAAGGAATTAGGCTGTGTAGAAGTCCTTAAGGTAATTCCATCCCACCATTGAGAGGTAGGTAGCACCACCGTTGGAGGTGTTCGGGTCAATTCGTTTGTTAGGGACAATGTGGTCACCAGAGCAACAGTAGGACACCTTAGAAGCTACCCTTATGTCATTGATCCTTTTTTAATTCGAGGCAACTTTTCCGAGGCAACTTGTTTTGAGGCATATGGATCAACGGACATAAGGACTTACTAAAACGTCCTATACTCGACGACCACGTTTCGAGGCAAGGCAACAGTGAGGCGTACCCTAAGAGTGGTGTGTGAATTTGTGTGTTATTTTTCATGTTAATATCATCTTATACATGCATCATGGTGATCTACGCTTGTTTTTATTTCAGGCCATACATTCTTTCATGCGAAGTTAGAATTTAAAAGTGCGGAAAGTAAAATCCTACGCTATTACAAGGCGCGGGTCTATACATCGCCAAATTAACAAAGACCCGTTTTTAATAAAAATGCGGAAAGTAAATAAATTCCTAATTACTATTACAAGGCTTGAGCAATTACATAATATTCACAAAGAAAAGATAAGAATAAATGCGCGAAAAGAAATTAGAATCGAATGTTAGAGGGCGTTAGACCCTTTTGGAATTAAATGAAATTAAAAAAACTAATTAATTATTTAATTAAGAAAAGAAATGTTTTTTGGTTTTTTTGTATTTAATGAAATAAGGAAATTAAAATTAAAAGAGAAACACTAATTCTAAGTTGTTTTTAATTATTAATGAAAAGATTCAAATTTAACCTAATTTACTAAATATTTAATGTACATGTTTATTTACAAAATAAATTAGTAATTAATAATAATGATAATAAGAAAAAATTATTTATTAAGAAAAGTAATAAAAAGTTAAAAAACCTAATTTCTACATATTTTAATTTATTGAGAAAAAGATTAAAGTTTTAAAACCTAATTTACTAAACTAATTATTAAAGTTTATTTACAAAATAAATTAATAGTGAAATAATAATAATTAAATATATTTTAGTTTCTGATTTTTTATCTTATGAAAATTAATTTATGAAATTAAAGAAAACAATTGAAAACAATTAAAAGAATAAAAAGGAAAATCAAATAAAAAAATAAAAATGTGCAAACCATGGGGGATATTCAGACCCAAAGGGAGGTTTTTTGTGAGAAATCTGACCCATTAGACAAAAAGCCTTGTTTGACTTTCTGGCATCACTTGTGTGTTCATTGACTCCTGAGTACTGTGGTCTGCATTCTTTGGCCATTGGATTGGGTTTCATGGCCATTTGTGTTCTGGCTGTTGGCCATTTGTGTTCTGGCCTCATCATGCATAAGTTGTTCTTTTGCCCATTTGGCTTTTGGCTTTTGGCCATTTGGCTTTTGGCCTCAACGTTCCTTAATGAACCTGCATGGTATCCTGTCTAAATCTGCAGTGTTGAATCTCATGAACACATTAAAAAAAATCATAAAATGCAAATAAAGCCAATATATGAAGAAATTTAATGTTTAGGCACAATATGACATGTATGAATGATTATACCCTTTTGATCATGGAGATCAAATCAATCTTACCCTTACTGGAAAATTAGTGACCTGAATGCTTTTATGCCCTTTGGATCATGGAGATCAAGCCAGCATTATCCTTACTGAAGAAGTAATAAGGTGTTGGTTTGTAACTGCGATGGCTTGTTTGTAGTGAGAGAGGGATTTGTAATAAGGATTTCGAGGTTTTAGGGTTCTTGAAAGAATTTGATATTCTAACAGTGTTGTGGCAAGGTTTTTTTCTCTCTTTTTTCTCCTCTCTTCTTTCCTCCTCTCTTTCCTCCTCTCTGGTTTGTGTGAAAAGAAGGTGATTATATAATGGAAATTAGGGTAAAGAAAATGGGCTTTGAATGTGCAATTGGGCCTCCAATGTTCACTTGAGTTCGTCACTTTCCAGGCTAAATCGCAGGGACTTAAGTGCAATTTTTGAAGTTGAAATGTGAAAACAAAATGTAGCCGACATCGATAACTAACTCCTGTCCGAAAATCGGCTCAATCGGATAAACGGTGAATTAGTTATGAATTTTTGAAAGTTCAGCTCAGACAAACTTATTTTGGGCTCTAGTGTCGACTCTGACACGTTCTTCAATAAAAAACTGGTATTGATCGGAGCATAATCCGATCTCGACTTTATAAGCAAAGTTGTAGATCTATGAGTCAGTGACCTTGTGTAAAAATATGAGCCCAATCCGATAAAAATTAACCGAGTTATAAATTTTCGAAGTTTCGGCCCAGATGAAATAATATTCAGCATTCAGGATTTTCAGCGTGTCACGCACTCTGAGCAAAAAACGAAGGCCTTTTGAATACCGTTTGAACTCAATACCTTATGTGAAAATGTAGCCAACTCAATTTGTGAAATTTTGGCGCCAGAACCAGCTCGATACGATGAAAATAGGCCAAGTTATGATTTTCTGAACATGACGCAAATAAACTTCTGTCACAAATTTTCTGTATGAAAATACTTGATAAATCCACATTTTTGAAGACCTTCTGATCGAAATTGGCTTCCAGTCGTGAGAGATGAAAACGTAGATAATGTCAAGACAGAATTTTGGCCATTGGAACGGGTTCAAAACGAGCCACGATCTTCAAGTTATGAATTTTTTAGCGCGTAAAAACTGCACTTTCAGCACACTTTTTCACCATATTTCTTCGAGAAAACTCACACATTCGGATACCTTCTTTAAAGAATTGACTCTTGAGCCGAACCTGAATTTGAGAATATGTTATCAGAGATATCTTGGCGAAAGAATACCTGAATATGACGCGCCGGGTTGGACTTGTGAATTTTTCTTGAAATATTTTAAGAAATATGGGAGGGCAAATTTTGGGGTACAACACATAGCATTTTCAATAACCATTTCAAGGATCTCAAGGGCCTATGATGCAAGGTTATGTTGAACAAGACGCCTATCAAGGGGCAAAAGGATTCATTCTCTAATAAAACATCGTCAAAGACCAAAGCATGTTAACTTGAGTCAAGGGCTATGACCCACTTGACATGGTGAGCTTTATTTTCATGGAAGGACATCCACCAATACGAAGTTCTCCAATCAAAGTTGTAAGTAACTTCTAACATCTTCTTGTGTGTCTACCACGCGAGGTCCTTGAAAACATTGCATCCATATACCATGCATCATATTATGACAGGATTTTCAACACAGGTCTCTCATTTGCTTACTGTTTATTTCAGTAGAGATGGCTCTAGAATATACTATCAAGGACATTCAGACTCGAAATGCTCATCTTCGGGAAATGTTCTTGAACATATCCAAGGGGCAAGAAGAGGTAAAGGCACTCCTCACTAGGGGCATGACTATGAAGAATCCTGAGGACAACAAGGATGACCAATTGGAATATCTACAAACTGAAATGGCAACAATGAAAGTCCATATGATGGGACAACTGGTGGGCCAGATGGCTCTTATCCAAAACATAGCTCGGGGACAAGAAGAGCTAAGGACCCTCGTCAATAAACTTCATCAAGACAGTTGCAACTGTATGAAACAAATTGTCGAGATTGGGGATCAAGTCATCATTCAGCCTCCCGTGAGGCAAGAAGCCGGTTTTGTGGAGAGTAGACATTTCCAACTTGTTGCCACGTCACGAGCCCAACAACCACCTCGTCAACAAGGACAGGGTAATCGGTGTAAACGGGTCCCATCTGATAGGTAGTTTACCAAACTCGACATGCCGATATCGCAAGTCTTGCAACACTTGTTGAAGTTAAATTTGGTCACATTAAGGGATCCTCCTCAGAATCCTAATACTGCCTCTCCTCGTTACAATCATGGAGAAAGGTGTGCATATCACGCTAACAGTCCAGGGCACAATACTGGTAAATGTTGGGCGTCGAAAAACAAGATTCAAGACCTGATCGACGAAGGAGCATTAGAGTTCACACAAGACGGTCAACTGGAGCCTTTTTATCGCCCCTCAAGGGCATCCATATGAAGTGATGATCTGGGCGAGGAAATTTTCTGTTTATTCGAATTTTCAGTTGTAATTTCCTTGTTTGCTTAAACACTTATCTTTATGTCAGACTTTGGTTACTCTCATTAATGCATTAAATATGATTAATCCATTCATTTTCATTATATTTAAACTATGTTTTTTACACCCTTTATGATATTCAACTCTTGTTTCAAAAAGTTGCAAGCCTTTAGAGGGAGGATGACGAAAACAATACCATAATCTCATACAGTATGCTTTTGGACAGACTTTGCTGACGATGTACAAGCATTCTTTCAGTTCCTAAACACTGGAGTTATAAGGAAGATAATCCCTAGCCAACCCCTTTGAGCCAAAGAACTTGGAGTTTCGTTTTTACATAAACTGAAACCTTTAATCAAAACCTGGGGCAGGGTAGTCTCTCAGTTAATTCAAACACGCGTTTAGTCGCAAACTTTCATTTCATATACAACGAGGGACATCAAAAACATTCCTCTGGAATCAAAAGACGGTGATGGTTCCCTACCAAATAGGCAGTCATTATCTCTCAAGATAAAAGCCCACTAAGTTCAAACCTACGAAGGAGACTTAAGAAAAACTGGGGCATCCCGCTGGCCGTAATCTCAAAAAAATAAAATAAGAACAGACAGGCAAAATCAGGGATAATAAATAAAAAAAAGAGGCCACTACAAATCCTCAACAACATGAAAAATATTGCAGAAATGACTGCCTTCCGACAAACTTAACTTGTCTGAACCATCATCAAAATGTCATTCCAGACTCAATTGGAGTTCAAACGCACAATTAACTGAGTTTAGGACTGAAGAACATCACGAAGAACGGGCAGGTACAAATACACTTTGAGCCTTATCCTTTGTTTCTTAAACCGTGAGCCAAGCCACATTACAACCCTTCAAAAATCCTGATTGAAGCATGGGTTAGTTCGAAAGAATACTGTTACATAAGTTATCCTGACTCCTGTAAGGCTTTACTCCAAATCCTCTGTTGATTTTTCTTACAAAAATTATTTTATCTGCTAAAACGCATTTGAAAAACTTAAAGACAAGCATAAACTTTGCATTATTTAAATATCGCCGTTTGCATATGGCTAACTGATTGACAACAGAGAAATTCGCACGACGAATACCCATAAAACATAAATTCTCTCAGGAAACAAAATCACTTCAAATGGGATGACACTTCCAATGACATATCTCCTGTAAGCAAGGGGCATAAACATGATCACTATCCTGGGGAAGTCAAGTTAAGATTCCAAGAAATCTCTTGAGAGTTACTGAATAACCAAGGGCAAGTCTGTATCTGAATCACTTGGGGCACTGAACATGAACTCCAACAAAGGGTTACGTACGGTCAGGTAAACATTTCCTGGAAATACTATAAATACTTGATACTAGGGGAATGACAAACCTCCTACAAAGTCCTTTTTTATAGGGTGATCCCCAGCCAGAGTTTCAATCTCTGAAAAATTCTCCCAAACTGAGTTGATCTCAAGAATCCTCGAAGAGTTCTGCAAAAAGAAAACACCTTTCCAACAGATTGGCGACATGGTTTATTTCTCCAACAAACGGCAAGATTCTCCAGCTCGAATTTTCCTCTCAAACTATCACAAATCAAGGGACCACAACTCCTCTTCCCAAGTTGACAACTCTACAATCCTCAGTGAGTTGCTGCAAAACCTGGGAGACAACCAGATAACAGTTAATTTCTTTGTCCCCAACAAGTTGTTAACTCCCTTTATCTTTCATCAAGAGATAGCTCCCCAGTAGAGCAACGGACAATTGAAACTCCTAAACTCTTTTCCCCAAGCGGAAATCAACACTCTCCACAGAGTTTTCTTCTCAAGCAAAATCAACATCCCCCAGTGGAGTTCTCCTCAAAACAACAAAAACAAGAATCCCCAGCGGAAACATTCTAAAGACAAGGTCTGGAAAGATGTGCACGCTCTTCATCCCCAACGGCCGTCCGGGATTTAGCTTTCCAAAACTCCCCAGCACTTGTCAAGGATTTATTTTCCAAGACAAAATTGCATTCCAACAACATTTCATGCATCATATTTACATACATGATAAATGCATACATCATAATCTCGTTTATTTTGAGAAACATCATTACGCCATGCATTTCATCCATCATGACATTGCATACAACTAACTCTTTATCTTTTCATGAAAAGATCAACAAATAAGTGTCATTAATATGTAAACTTCTCCAAGACAAAATCAAGCTTAGGTTCCTATATTATCTTTTGGAGTAGTAATCGTCCCAGATTCCTTCATCATCTGCTAAGATAGTAATCGTCTAAGGTTCCTTCATCATCTGTTGAGGTAGTAATCATCCCAGATTCCTTCATCATCCGCTGAGGTGGTAATCGTCCAAGGTTACTTAATTATCTGTTGAGGTAGTAATCGTCCAAGATTCCTTCATCATCTGCTGAGGTAGTAATCGTCCCAGATTACTTCATCGTCGGTTGAGGTAGTAATCATCCAAGGTTCCTTCATCATCTATTGAGATTAATACCTGAAACTAGACAGGACAACTATCTCAACGACCAACATTTTCAAGTTCCAGATTAATACTTGTAACAAGCCATAAAAACTATCTGTGGACGTCTGATTATAGATTAAAACCTGTAACAAGCCAGGAAAACTATCTACATGAAGAGACTGAAGATTAACACCTGTAACAAGCCAGGAAAACTATCTTTATTTCTCAGGTTAGAGATTAATACCTGAAACCAGACAGGACAACTATCTCAAACGACCAACCTTCTTAAGTTCCAAATTAAAACCTGTAACTAGCCAGGAAAACTATCTGTGGACGACTAATTATAGATTAACACCTGTAACAAGCCAGGAAAACTATCTACATGAAGAGATTGAAGATTAACTCCTGTAACAAGCCAGGAAAACTATCTTTCTTTCTCAGGTTAGAGATTAATACCTGAAACCAGATAGGACAACTATCTCAAACGACCAACTTTTTCAAGTTCTAGATTAATACATGTAACAAGTCAGGAAAATTATCTGTGGACGACTAATTATATATTAACACCTGTAACAAACCAGGAAAACTATGTACATGAAGAGATTGCAGATTAAAACCTGTAACAAGCCGGGAAAACTATCTTTCTTTCTCAGGTCAGAGATTAACACCTGAAAACAGACATGACAACTATCTCAACGACCACACTTTTCAAGTTCCATATTAATACATGTAACTAGCCAGGAAAACTATCTGTGGATAACTGATCATAGATTAATACCTGAAACAAGACAGGAAAACTATCTACTCGACCAACTGAAGCAACCCTACCCAGGTTCCTTCTCATTTCCAGATGCATTTTTACACGAACTCATCATGAAGCAATCCTACACGTGCTCTTTCTCATACAGCTTTCAGATACACTTCAAATACGCTCCAGATACAGATGCCATTCTAATACTCATTCAGACCCAACTTTCAGATACAATTCAGCTACGCGCCAAATACGGATGCCATTCTAATACTCATTCAAATTCATCTTTCCGATACAGTTCAGATATGCTCCAAATATGGATGTCATTCTGATACTCATTCAGATTCAGCTTTCAGATATAATTCAGATACGCTCCAGATACGAATTTCATTCTGATACTCATTCAGATTCAGCTTTCCGATACAGTTCAGATACACTCCAGATACGGATGCCATTCTGTTGTACCCCAAAATTTTCCCTCCCACATTTCTCAATGCACTTCAAGAGATATCTTCAAATTGCTCAAGGAAGTCCAAGGGTGACCAAACAAACTCTCTCCTAAGGCAGTCTACCTCAAATTAGGGTTTCATGTTGAATCAAGATACTTGAGTCCAAGGGATCCCAAATGCTCACTATTTTCCTAATATGTTCTCAAGATCATCCATGTCAAGTTTCAAGCCCTACAGAGAAATTTTGCTCAGTCAATTGCTCAAAAGCTTGAAAATCGACTGTGCTAGGGCAAATATCAATTATGTCCTACATACAGTCAAACTTCAAGATTTTTGGTCAACATCCTAATTTTGAAGTATTATTCATCATTTTATCAAGGGTTGATCATGATTCCTCAAGGATTGCTCACAATTCATCAAAACCCAAAAGTTGCTAAATTAGGGTTTTGTAGGAAAAGTCAACCCAACTTTGACCAAGCATAACTTTCTCATACTTTATTAAAAATGACCCATCCAAAGCTAATTTTGAATAGGATGAAATTCCCTATAATTCATATTCAGCTCCCAAGTTCAAAATATGCACTCACAAGAAGTTATGAATTTAGACATTATAGGTCACTTTGAAAAGTCAACAAAAACACCTTTTTGTCAAAGCTTCATACACGAACATGGAAGATTCAATTGAGACGAGACCAAAAGGGTTGCTTAGAGGAAATCTTGAGCTTTCTAAAAAGTCCAAGAACACATCTCTAGGGTCAAAATTGGAGGAGTTATGCATGGGTGAAGTTGACCTTTTTTGCAAAATTGCCAAAAGTCAAATATGCCTCAAATTGCAATTTTTGTCAAATGGGCCTAACTTTTTGTGCCTGTATTGAGTTTGTAACATGATCCACGACCCATGACCCTTCCCACTTGCCTTTATTTTATTTTTGTCATTTATTTTGATTTTTATTTCAATTAGATCAAATTAAATCCAAATAAAATCATGAAAATATCAAAATCATTTAAACCTTGAGATTTTGTGCATATTTCAGGTCCATGAATAGCTGGCAATGAGATCAACTTGTGCAAGGCTTGTTTGTACACAAAAAGATTGAGTTTTGCTTGATTTAGAAAGATTTGAATAAGAATCAAATCATGATTCAATCACCTTAATTGAAAAGATTTGGAGCAAATATGTAAACCTAATTCACTCAAGGGTACATATAGAACAAATCCAGACCAAAAGCACAAGGGTTAGAGGCATGAAGAGAGAAGAACAACTTTCAAAAAATCAAGAAAAAGTGGCAATCTGATTTCATAGTTCCAGGCGTTTTCAAGCCTTCCCAGCTATCTCATTCGCTTGTTGGGCATTCAAGGAGTCTATCCCAATCATTAGCAAGTGTTTTCGTGCCCAAAAACACACTGTGAGTACCTCACGACATCCCTACTTTTTTGAAATCGAATCTCATGAATTTGGCATTGTTAGCATGATTAGTTTATATATTCTGAATCCTTGACACATTTGCAAGCTAATGATAATAATTAATTGCATTTTTACTAGCCATACTGAGATCCACCATTGCTAGGGTTTTCTTGCTCGTTTTAGGGTTTTCTCATGCAGGTAAAATTGGCCCAAAAGAGGGGTACCATGGTGCTCATAAGGCCAAGACGAACTGACATGTACAATTAGTTTTCATTTATGATGCTTGTGTGAGATTTTGGAGAAAACGCAGGCTTATACCTACGCCCATAAAACCGTAGGTAAAAGTCTTAGACTTTTGCCAACGGAGAGAGGAAGAAGAAGGATGGCGTGGCACCCCCTGGTTGGTCCATTCAAACTTCGCGCGCTTTAACATATTATTTGGCCTTTTTTCCAATATAATATTTGATTATTATTCCATATATAACTAAATGCGCTGGATCAGTTGGTCAAGAGGTGTGTGGGAAAGCCAAAGGGCCTGGGTTCGATCCCCAGGTCCCCTTGTTTCTTCAATATTATTTTTCTATGCATATTTCCATGCGCTGGATCAGTTGGTCAAGAGGTGTGTGGGAAAGCCAAAGGGCCTGGGTTCGATCCCCAGGTCCCCTTGTTTCTTCAATATTATTTTTCTATGCATATTTCCATGCGCGGGTTTCCAGGACATCCACGATACGTCCTCAATGATCAGCCAACCAGATGTGCAACAAGCCAAATCCAACGCCTGGCATATGAAGGTCTACCATAGGCCTAGTCAAACGTGCAACATGGAATTAGAAAGGTCAACGTGGACCAAGGAATATTGGGCTTATTGACACCCCACTTTTACTTTTGATACCAGGCCCATTTCTCTCTTTTCTTCTATATTTCTTTTATTTATTTATTTTTGTTTAAATTATTTTCTAAATCACAAATTAATTCTTTTTTTATACAAAAGCTCATAAAATCAATTTTCATCAAATTTAGGTTTTTTTAATATATTTTTTCAAAATTAATTTAATTAGTTTAATTTAATTCTAGGGCAATTTTAACCTTTTTGTAAAAAAATTAAAATCAATTAGAAAATTAGGATTTGTTTAAATTAATTTTTATTTTATTTTCTCAAAATAACCAAAATACAAAAATGGGTTAAAATTAATTGTTTTTCTTAATTTAAATTAATTAGTAATTAGGTTTGTATTTACTCATTAAAACCTTTTTTTTCTCAAAATAATCAAAAACAACAAAAAATAAATTTTCTTTTAATTAGGTCTAGACGGGGTCAAAACCCTAATTCTTTCTTGTTTTCGATTCATCGTGCGTTTATTATTTTTTGCAAATATTAATGTAACTGCTCATGGGATGTAATAGTTTAATTAGGACTTTTTCGTTTATTTATCGTTTTACGGGTTTTTGGCTATGTAATTAATCCCCCTCCCTGAAGCCTTGTAATAGCGTAGTTTTATTTCTCGCATTTTAATTTTTCGCAAATATTAACTGTTAGATGTATGATAATAGGATTGCATGACAAAAATGTATGTTAATTTTAAAATGGTTAGATAACCCTAAATGTGCAAAGATAATAACTTGAAATCAAATCACTCGAACATGCGCACTCTTAGGGTATACTCTAACTTCGGTTGCCTTTGGTAAACATTCATTAAGTATAGGGTGTTTTAGGGGTCGCTCTTTTGTCTAAACAAAGATCAAATATCTCGTTCAGAAATGTTTCCTCGGAAATGTTGCCTCGAATATGATCTTAAGACACTAGGGTTATTTCTAAGACGTCCTAATATTGCTTTAGTGATCGTACGTCCCTTTTGAATTGAACCTTATAACTCCAACGACGGTGCTACCTACTCATTAATAGTGGGATAGTGTTGTCTAAATGAAACAAGAACAGGAACATTCTTTTTTTTCCGAGTAGGTAGATGCTAGTAGGTTCTTGCTCAAAACAAATCTTTTCCACACTTACACTTTTTTCAAACAAAGTTTTCAAAAACACTTCGTAACACTCTTGAGGACTGATACAAGGGTTAAAACAAAGTAAAACAAAAACTTTTCAAAACACACAAACACAGAAGTAATTTTCAAAATGATGAGCAAGTACCTAAGAGCCCGTAGAAAACTACAGATAGAAAGGGAGCTAATACCTTCCCTTTCTATAATCTACCCCCCGTACTCAAAATCTCAAAAAAGAAATTTTTCTGTGCTTTTTTTCCTTTCCAGTTGGATAAAATAAAAGTCGGTGGCGACTCTTGCTTACCACGACATTTTGCAAACACAAACGCAAAACACAAACCAGCATTTTCCTAAAACAGTCTGGTTCTGCCACTGTATCACAGAACTGGAGACTCTGCTGGGGAAATATAAGTGGAGTATTCCTTAGGATTAGTTTATCATATTGTTTCTCTTGTCTGATTTGATTGCTTTACTTTTGAGGGTGTTGTATTAGGAGTTACTATAGATCCTAACCCGGATCTGGGGGACACCTTTTAGGTAAGTAGCAATAAACTGTGAGGGAATTGAATGACGTAGACCGATACAATTGAAGCAATAGCTACATTGATGTGGCACATTAGTTGGTACCCGGTATCTCTTGTGGAGAAACAAGGAGAATACGGGGCTGCTATGTGTATCGTTAAGCATCAACTGACCTTAGAACCTATAATTGACCAACTTGGCCATTAGGAAGTAGTGAGATAGCCGGCCTCGGTGTAAAGCTGAGAACTAGTTGATACTCGATACTACACTCATTGAGACCATACTCTCGAGATAGTTTCGGCCGCAAGAAAAGATTGCGTGAGCTGAAACCATGACCGATGGAGGAGGGTCAGTGATATTGAGAACCTTTAGAACCTAGTTACTATTATTAGGATAGGTTGAAACAAACTGAACTTCAAGAGGGTAATACCTAGACCCCATGCAAGCCTGAAACTTAAGAGCTTTTGTGTGACTTGTTTGCCTTTACCATGTCTATTATCTGCTATACCTTTTGTGTGTTTATCATGACATCATGCATCATAACATAGCATGCATACTTCATTATACTAACCATTTCAAAGACCGAGGGGATTTATCTTTGTTTTGTTTTGCAGATTATGGCTTTCGTGTGCAGAAACACCATTCGAGTTAACTTTGTGAAAATACCTGCTCAACTCAAAGATTTAGCCTCGAGAGTTTCTGATACTTCTTCATTCATTAGGAGACATGGTCAGCTTCTTAGCTTGGTTACCTCAAAGTTTGACGAGCAGATGATGAGTGTTCTTTTCCAGTTCTTCACCCCGGTGCATCATTGCTTCACTTTCCCGGATTATCAGCTAGTTCCCACTGTGGAAGAATTTTCTCACTTATTGGGCATATCCATCCTTGAGCAGATGCCCTTCACAGGTTTGGAAGAGACTCCTAGGCCGGAAGACATTGCTTCAGCTCTGCATCTAAAAAGGGCTGATGTAGTATCCAACTGGGAGACACGAAGCGGGGTTGAAGGTTTCTTAGCTAAGTTTCTGATAGATCAAGCTCAACTATTCTGGGATAATTTGGACTTCCATACTTTTGAAGACATCTTGGCTCTCCTTATCTACGGTTTAGTTCTCCTCCCAAATCCAGATTCCTTCGTAGATGTGAATGCGGTTAAGATCTTCCTGTCTCGCAATCCTGTACCTACTCTTCTGGGTGATATCTTGCATGCCCTCTATACTCGTACTGTGTGAAGAAGAGGGACTCTCATGTGTTGCATGCCGCTGCCGGCGAGGTAGTTTATTTTGCACCTCCCCAAGTCTGTGTTGAAGAATGAGAAAGGTGTAGGATGGTCTTACAAGATAATTTCCCTTGCCCATACAGAGATTCTTTGGAGTTCTAAGGCTACGGAAAGTACTACTGTCATTGACCGATGTGGAGGATACCCTAATGTCCCGTTGCTTGGAATCAGAGGGGGTATAACTTACAGTCCTTGTTTAGCTTTGCGATAGTTTGGTCGGGCTCGGAGAGACGGTCCTCATGAGCTACTTCTCATAGATATTGCATTTGACTACAAGGAGGACGTTGACGAGCACCACCGAAGGTTTATACGAGCTTGGGGCATGGTGAACAGGTCTGACCCTCAAGAGCTAGGACCAAGGACTTCTCTCTCTATGCAGCCTTATCTCCAGTGGGTCCGAGCTCGAGCCCAGAAGCTTGGGATGACTTATGAAGCTGTGTTGCCAGTGATTGTGGAACCCACTAATGAAGAGGGCACTCCTTATACAGTCCTTTATCCCTATATGCCTACTGATCTTGGGGCATTGAAGAGGTCTTGGATTCAGCTGAAGGAGGAGAGGGATACCTACTGGGAAAAGTATCATGAGCAAGAAAGGAAGATCTTGAAACTCACCAGGTAATTGGAGAATGAAAGGACGATTAATGACTACGTCAGCACGAAGGGGAAGCTTCCATGGGATTTCTGATTTTTCTTTTTTAGTTTAGATTTGTTTTTCATTTACTTCTTTGTAATGCCTCAAAGGCATTGTTAAACCTGTTACAAGTTTAATCTAATAAAGTTTGCAAATTTAAATCTCCCAAAGTCTTTGAAATTATTACATACGCATCCCATTATCATGCACATCATTACAGGTACCATTACAGGTTTCTCATCTCCTTCGTTGTTTATTTCAGCATGAAATGTCTTCTAAAATACCTACCGATCAAGCCATCAAAGCTCTTCAGGCACTGAATGCCCAATTCCAAGAGATGTTCTTGAACTTGGCTAAAGGGCAAGAGGATTTGAAGACTCTCATCCTGAAAGAGAAGAAGAAGAAGAAGAAGAAGAAGAAGAAGAAGAAGGTGGTTTTTCTGAATATGGGTAATAGATTTGAGAATAGGTTACGACAGGAAGCTGATCTGTCTCTTTCATTCAAAGGAGAGAAGGACCAAGAGGAAGAAAAGGGTCTCAGTCCTGTAGTCTCTGATAATGACACTGATTTTGATGATGAGCAGTATCCTCCTGCTGAGGATAGGTACAAACAAATTGAAGACCGTCTGAGCGCTATGGAGATTCAGAAGATCCCTGGTTTGGTTTTCGAAGATTTGGGACTGGCATCTGGGGTGGTGATCCCTCATAAGTTTAAAGCTCCGGTTTTTGCTAAGTACGATGGAGTATCCTGTCCAAAGCTCCATCTCTGCTTGTACGTCAGAAAGATCCAGCCTTGCACTGCTGATAAAAATTTGTGGGTGCATTTATTTCAAGATAGTCTGTCAAGGACTCAGCTTGAATGGTTTTATCAATTGGAATTAGCTAATGTCCGAAACTGGGAGGACCTTGATGTTGCCTTCTACAGGCAGTATCACTATAACGCCGACCTTGCTCCCACTCGTACTCAGCTTCAGGGTATGTCTATGGGTGCAAGTGAAGGTTTTAAGGACTATGCTCAGAAGTGGAGAGATTTGGCTGGAAGAGTCCAACCCCCTTTGTCTGACAGGGAGTTGGTTGGCATGTTTCTAGGGACGTTGTCCAGTCCATTTTTCAATCATCGGATCGGCGGTTCATCATCTGGGTTTACTGAATTGATTTTGATTGGGGAAAGAGTAGAAGCTGGTGCCCGAAGTGGTAAGATACAGAAAGGTACTTCATCTAGTGCGGAAAAGAAGCCTTTCACCGGTAAGAAAGAAGCTAGTGCAGTCTACGGCTCGAGGAGCCAGAGCAGACCTGAACGCCGTCAAGCAGTAAATGCGATAGTAATATCAAGACCCACAGTTGCTCCACAATGCAACAATCAACAGAGGGTGGAAAGACCGCAAAGACAGTACACTCGGCTCAATATGACCTTGTCACAAATTCTACCATAATTATTGAAGACCAACCTGGTAACTCTGAGGGAATCCCCGAAGAATCCCAACACCACATTTCCACTATATAACCCGAACGCCCGCTGCGCCTATCACTCTGATAGCCCAGGTCATGATACAAACAACTGTTGGGCCTTGAAGAATAAGGTGCAAGACTTGATCGAAGCCAAAGAGATTGAGTTTGACGCTCCGGAGAAACCCAACGTCATAACTGCTCCTATGCCCAAACACGGTCAGGGAGTGAATGCAATTAAAGATGGTGAAGAAGATTCAAATTTCGACAGCTGGATCTACTCGATTACCAACGGTGGATTGAACAACTGGACAACGAAGGACTTCGTGCCCATTTCTTTTATTACACAGTAATTGACTTTTGTTTTGAGATTTGTAAATAGACAGTTTGAAATTTTGCGGCCTGATGCCTTGCCCGAGGCACTTTGGCTTTGTTTGTGAGGGCTTATTATTTGTCGTTTTCATATATCATCAATAAAGCATTGGACGTTTTCTCGCATTACGAATTTGTGCTCCTTGTTTTTCCTTTCTATCTCGCACTTTATCAAAATAACTATTGTCTTACACACACTCACATATCATAATGCAGATCCACATCCACTCTGGATCCCATTGATAACAACTCTGCTACTGCCAGTTATGACTTCGAAAATTCGATCAACCAAGTCGAGGACGAAGGTGAGGATGATTGTGAGGTGTCTGGGGAACTTGCTAGACTGTTACTACAGGAAGAGAGGGCCATACGGCCGCATGAAGAGCCAATGGAATCAGTGAATTTGGGTACAGAGGAAGACAAGAAAGAGGTCAAGATAGGTGAAAATATGGAGCCTAGTGTCAAGAAGCGGTTGATACAGATGCTACGCGACTATGTTGAGATCTTCGCTTGGTCTTATGAAGATATTCCTGGTTTAGATACTGATATTGCGGTACACCGCCTGCCAACTAAAGAAGACTGTCCTCCGGTAAAGCAGAAAGTTCGTCGTATGCGCCCTGAGATGTCTGATAAAATCAAAGCTGAAGTCATGAAACAGTTTGACACCGGATATCTAGTTGTCACCTCTTACCCGCAGTGGGTTGCCAACGTGGTTCCAGTGCATAAGAAGGATGGTAAGGTACGGATGTGTGTGGACTATAGAGATCTGAATAGGGCGAGCCCCAAGGATGATTTCCCACTTCCTCACATCGATGTTCTGGTCGACAACACCGCACAACATAAGATCTTCTCCTTTATGGATGGTTTTTCTGGTTACAATCAGATTAAGATGGCTCCCGAAGACATGGAGAAGACAACCTTCGTTATGCAGTGGGGCACTTTCTATTACAAGGTAATTCCTTTTGGGTTGAAGAATCCTGGGGCAACTTATCAGTGCGCCATGGTCGCTTTGTTCCACGACATGATTCACCATGAGATTGAGGTTTACATTGATGATATGATTGCAAGGTCCCAGACTGAAGAAGAACACCTTGACCATCTCCAGAAACTGTTCAACAGGTTGAAGATGTACAAGCTGAGGTTAAACCCGAACAAGTGCACCTTCGGGGTAAGGTCTGGTAAGCTGTTGGGTTTCATCGTTAGTGATAAAGGAATTCAGGTAGATCCCGTAAAGGTGAAGGCTATACAGGAGATTCCAGCTCCCCGAACGGAAAAGGAAGTTAGAGGATTTTTGGGACATCTGAATTACATTTCCCGATTCATTTCACATCTGACTGCTACTTGTGAGCCGATCTTCAAGCTACTGAAGAAAGATCAAGTGGTAAAATGGAATGATGAATGTCAGATCGCTTTCGAAAGGATCAAGGAATACTTCAAAGAGCCACCTATTTTGATGCCTCCAGTCGAAGGATGACCTTCAATCTTATACTTGACAGTACTGGATAATTCAATGGGGTGTGTGCTGGGGCAGCATGACGAGCCTGGCCGAAAAGAGCACATTGTTTACTACCTTAGCAAAAAGTTTATCGACTGTGATACCCGATAATCACTGCTCGAGAAAAATTGCTGCGCTTTGGCATGGGCTACTCGCCGGCTGAGACAGTATATGCTGACTCACACTACCCTATTGATATCAATGATGGACCCAATCAAGTATATCTTCGAAAAGCCTGCCATGTCCGGAAGAATAGCAAGATGGCAGATGATTTTAACTGAGTATGATATCCAATACACAACCCAAAAAGCAATCAAGGGGAGTGTGTTGGCAGATCATTTGGCGCATCAGGCCGTGGATGATTACCAATCCATGAATTTCGAGTTCCCGGATCAGAACATCATGTTGGTGACTGACTGTGAAGAACCTGGACCAGATGAAGGACCTGAGGAGGGATCCCGATGGTCCATGTATTTTGATGGAGCTTCAAATGCATTGGGTAATGGGATTGGCGCTGTGATCATATCTCCTGAGGGTTGTCATACTCCATTCACCGCCCATTTATGTTTCAACTGCACCAACAATATGGCGGAGTATGAAGCGTGCATCATGAGCCTTCGAGCAGCTATTGACCTGAGGATTAAGTTCTTGAGTATATTCGGAGATTCCACTCTAGTGATCAGTCAGATCAAAGGTGAGTTGGATACGAAGCACCCAAATCTTATTCCTTACAAAGAGTATGTATTAACATTGCTTCCGCATTTTGAGGAGATAACCTTTGAACACTTCCCGAGAGAGGAGAATCAGTTAGTCGACGCGCTAGCTACCATGTCTTCTATGTTCAAGGTCAGGTGGGACAATGAAGCTCCCCAGATTACCATTGAGAGGTTGGACGAACCTGCACATTATTGTGACATCGAGACTGAAGAGGTAGCAGATAAACCCTGGTTTCATGAGGTAAAGAGATATCTTGAGGCTCAAGAGTACCCCGAGGGTGCATCTGTTAATGATAAGAAGTTTCTGAGGAGATTCGCTGCGAAGTTCTTCATCAGTAATGATGCCCTTTACAAGAGCAACCATGATTCAACCTTATTGCGGTGTGTAGACAAAAACGAGGTAGAAAGGATTATGGAAGAGTTACATGAAGGTACTTTCGGAACTCATTCCAGTGGACATACCATGGAAAATAAAATCTTACGGGAAGGATATTATTGGTCTACTATGGAATCCGATTGTTATCAGCATTCTCAGACCTGTCATTAGTGCCAAGTCTATGCTGATAAGGTGCATGTACCTCCAGTTCCTCTAAACGTCTTGATAGCTCCTTGGCCTTTTGCAATGTGGGGAATTGATATGATAGGCGAGATCAGACCTACTGCGTCTAACGGACATCATTTCATTCTGGTAGAAATTGATTACTTTACAAAGTGGGTTGAGGCAGCTTCCTTTGCTACAGTAACCAAGAACGTCGTGGCGCGATTTATCCGACACAATTTGATTTGTCGATATGGTGTACCAGAGAGGATCATTACAGACAATACAAATCTCAACAACATAATGATCACCGAGCTCTGCAAACAGTTTAAGATACATCATCACAACTCTTCTCCTTACCGGCCAAAGATGAATGGTGTTGTTGAAGCAGCTAATAAGAACATCAAGAAGATTGTGCAGAAGATGACGGTGACCTACAAGGACTGGCACGAGATGTTACTGTTCACCCTTCATGGGTATCACACCTCAACACGGACGTCAACAGGGGCAACGCCCTATTCTCTGGTGTATGGCATGGAGGCAGTCTTACCCATTGAAGTCCAGATACCCTCTCTCCGGATTATGAAGGATGCAGGTTTGAGCGAGGACGATTGGATCCAGACCCGGCTTAATCAGCTGAACTTGATCGATGAAAAGAGACTTACTGCTATTTGTCATGGTCAGATGTATCAAAAGCGAATGATTAAGGCATTTAACAAGAAAGTTAGACGAAAAAAGTATCAAGTCGGGGATCTGGTGATCAAACGCATCATACTGCCGCAAGGTGATCCTAGGGGAAAATGGACCCCCACGTACGAAGGGCCATTTGTGGTTAAGAACATCTTCTCAGGAGGAGCTATGATTCTAACCACCATAGATGGTGACGGCCTTCCTCACCTTGTCAATGCAGACATAGTGAAAAAATACTACGCATAATCAAAGACCCGCTAGGTTAACTGGCATAGGAAAAAATAAGGGCTTCCCGGCGAACCAAAAGGGTTCGGGCAAAAATAAGGGATGAAAATGAAAAAAAACTGTACACCCGGCAAGTCGAAAACCTGAAAAGGCGGCTTGGGCAAAAAAGGGTATCCCGGTGGACTGAAAACCCGAAAGAGGGGTCCAGGCAAAAATTAGGGATCAAAGCATAACACTATGTCTCATTGGATCACCTTGCAACCAGACTTCGGTATTGACTGTCAAGCTCGGACGGCGCCAATCAATCTGATCTACCTTCAACCAAGTAGCAAAGTGATGAGACACTCGAAGATATAAAGGCAATAGTAGAGTTGGGACCCAATGGGATTGTTCACATAGTTGTTTTTCACAAATTGTATAACATCTGTTCTTTTGGCGATGTTCTCTTACTAGGACGTCAGCCTCTTGTACAAAACACCTATTACAGGCCAACATCAGAATCAATACAATTCATTTTACAATAAATTTCAAAATTGTTTTTCTTTTTCTGTTTTGTTTTGCAAGAACATCCAATGATTCATTTTTGATATATGCATTTCAAAATAATCGTTGCTCATAAATATTTACATGCGAAACAAAAGACGATTACTGGTAATTTCAGGAACAGGGGAAAACAAAAGTGTCCAAACCTTATAGTTGCTCTACCCACCAGGTACAGGGATAGACCCAGCTTGAGAGAATGACTAAAAGTGCATACACTCTCCGCAGAGTAAAAGGAATCTAAAAAACAGTGGTGTTAGTTCTCCCCAAGCAGAGTTCATCTATCACCAACGCTAGAAGACTATCCCCAGTGGAGTTTATTTCTTCCACAAACAGTAATTCATCCCTAGCCGAGGTTATCGCTCCGAATCAGCAGATCTTCTGACAGAGTATCTCTTTCCCACAGAGTCATTCTCTCGTCAGTTTATTCTCCAGCAAGGTTATTCTCCCACCAATTTATTCTCAAATCATCTTCGGTCGTTATCCCCAGCGATCGAAACTCTTTATATTCTGCAGCAGCAGTACGGGATTTATTTTCCCTAACTAGAGAACATCATAATGGCATTACATATCCATACATCATGGCATGCGCATACGCATCATACGGCACAGTCTCATTTATTTTGAGAACATCATTGCTCAGTACATTTCATGCATCATAACATTACATACGGCTAACTCTTTACCTTTCAGGGAAAGATGCAATCAAAATTCTCATAAGTTTCTCCGGTTCAGTCAAATTGGTGCCAAGATTTCTATTCCAGTTCAAGCTATGAAGCCCGGATCCGAACGGATAATATCTTGATTCCTCCATCATATTGTAAATCCTAGAGAACAACCGGATAACAGTATCAAAATACCGCGAAGCCTGGAATCGACCAGATAGTGGTTTATCTTAAATTTAAGCTATGAAGCCCGGATTCGACCGGATAATAATTTAATCCCAAACAAGTTATTGTGAAGCCTGGAGAACGAACAGATAGCAATGCAAGTTACTGTGAAGCCTAGATTATGACCAAATAACAGTACAAAGACACCATGAAGCCTGGAATCGACCAGATAGTGGAATATCATAAACACAAGCCGTGAAGCCCGGAAAGCGACTGGATAACAGCTTAACAAGGTACTGTGAAGCCTGGATTATGACCAGATAGCAGCCAAGAATACTATGAAGCCTGGAGTCGACCAAATAGTGGTATATCTTTAATACAAGTTATAAAGCCCGGATTCGACCAGATAATATCTTGATTTCTCTGAACGCCATGAAACCTGGATTCGACCAGATAATGGTATAAGACATCGTGAAGCCTGGATTACAACCAGATAGCGGTAAAAGCCACTGAAGCCTGGGAGTACAACCAGATAACAGTAGGGGACATTGCGAAGCTTGGATTTCGACCAAATAGCAGTCTACCTGGCCAATTACTATGAAGCCTGGAAATCGACCGGATATTAGTAGGCCTAAAAATCAAATGAAATCCTGGATGCGACTGGATAACCACTTGATTTATTCTAAAGCTTGGAATACGACCAGATAAGAAGTAAGATAGTGTGAAGCCTGGAATCGACTAGATAGCAGTACAGGACACCATGAAGCCTGGATTCGACCAAATAATTGTATGAAACATCGTGAAGCCTGGATTATGACTAGATAGAGGTAAAGGACACTAAAGCTTGGGATTACGACCAGATAACAGTACAAGACACTGCGAAGCTTGGATTTCGACCAAATAGCAGTTTACCTGGACAATTACTAAGAAGCCCGAAGTCGAACGGATATTAGTGTGCTCTAAATACAAGTTGAAGCCCGGATGCGACCGGATAACAACTTAATTCCTTCTGAAGCCTAGAGTATGACAAGATAAGAAATGAGGAATTGCAAATCTTGGATTGCGACCGGATAGCATTTTTAATATCATCTCCCCAGTAAGTCACTGTAAAGCCTGGAGCACGATCGGATAGCAGTCGATCTTATCACTATGAAGCCTGTATCACGACCAGATAGTAGTTCATTTTCACCTCTTCGACCAAGAGACGATTCCCCAGTAGAATAACAGACGACCGAAGATCCTAAAATTCAACTTTCCTCAAGACAAAGAACAACATTCCCCAGCGAAATCTTCTTCAACAACAGGTATACAAGCTCTCGCAAAGGAATCTCTTATGCGATTGATACTTCTTCTGATGGCATCTTTAAACCCATCCTCCGTCATCAGCTTCCAAATGGCATCTATAAGCCTATTATTGAATTAGCAGGGCCAATATCACTTCATGCGAGTGCAAATTTCTTGGGCACTCTAGTGTTCAATCATCTTCCACCTTCGGATCACGAAAGGCAAGTAAGCCAATCTACATCCTCAGATTTAAGAAGATTGAACAGGGGCAGCTGTTGTACCCCAAAATTTTCCCTCCCATATTTCTCAATGCACTTCAAGAGAGATCTTCAAATTGCTCAAGGAAGTCCAAGGGTTGACCAGACAAACTCTCTCCTAAGGCAGTCTACCTCAAATTAGGGTTTCATGTTGCATCAAGATACTTGAGTCCAAGGGATCCCAAATTCTCACTATTTTCCTAATATGTTCTCAAGATCATCCATGTCAAGTTTCAAGCCCTACAGAGAAAGTTTGCTCAGTCAATTGCTCAAAAGCCTGAAAATCGACTATGCTAGGGCAAAAGTCAACAGTGTCCTACATATAGTAAAACTTCAATATTTTTGGTCAACAACCTCATTTTGAAGTATTATTCATCATTTGATCAAGGTTTGATCATGATTCCTCAAGGATTGCTCAGAATTCATCAAAACCCAAAAGTTGCTAAATTAGAGTTTTGTAGGAAAAGTCAACCCAACTTTGACCAAGCATAACTTTCTCATACTTTATTAAAAATGATCCATCCAAATCTCATTTTGAAGAGGATGCAATTACCTACAATTCATATTCATCTTCCAAGTTCAAAATATGCACTCACAAGAAGTTATGAATTTGGACATTATAGGTCACTTTGAAAAGTCATCAAAAACACATTTTTTATCAAAGCTTCATACATGAACATGGAAGATTCAATTGAGATGAGACAAAAATTGTTGCTTTGAGGACATCTTGATATTTCTAAAAAGTCAAAGAACACATCTCTAGGGTAAAAATTAAAGGAGTTATGCATGGGTGAAGTTGACATTTTTTGCAAAATTGTCAAAAGTTAAATATGCCTCAAATTGCAATTTTTGTCAAATGGGCCTAACTTTTTGTGCTTGTATTGAGTTTGTAACATGATCCACGACCATGACCCTTCCCACTTGCCTTTATTTTATTTATTTCATTTATTTTGATTTTTATTTCAATTAAATCAAATTAAATCAAAATAAAATCATGAAAATATCAAAATCATTTAAACCTTGAGATTTTATGCATATTTCAGGTCCATGAATAGCTGGCAATGAGATCAAATCATGAAAGACTTGTTTGTACACAAAAAGATTGTGTTTTGCTTGATTTAGAAAGATTTGAATAAGAATCAAATCATGATTCAATCACCTTAATTGAAAAGATTTGGAGCAAATATGTAAACCTAATTCACTCAAGGGTGCATATAGAACAAATCCATACCAAAAGCACAAGGGTTAGAGGTGTGAAGAGAGAAGAACAACTTTCAAAAAATCAAGAAAAAGTGGCAATCTAATTTCATAGTTCCAGGCGTTTTCAAGCCTTCCCAGCTATCACATTCGCTTGCTGGGCATTTAAGGAGTCTATCCCAATCATTAGCAAGTGTTTTCGTGCCCAAAAACGCACTGTGAGTACCTCACGACATCCCTACTTTTTTGAAATCGAATCTCATGAATTTGGCATTGTTAGCATGATTGGTTTATATATTCTGAATCCTTGACACATTTGCAAGCTAATGATAATAATTAATTGCATTTTTACTAGCCATACTGAGATTCACCATTGCTAGGGTTTTCTTGAACGTTTTAGGGTTTTCTCATGCAGGTAAAATTGGCCCAAAAGATGGGTACCATGGTGCTCACAAGGCCAAGACGAACTGATCTGTACCATTAGTTTTCATTTATGATGCTTGTGTGAGATTTTGGAGAAAATGCAAGCTTATACCTACGCCCAGAAAACCGTAGGTAAAAATCTTGGACTTTTGCCAACAGAGAGAGGAAGAAGAAGGATGGCGTGGCACCTCCTGGATGGTCCATTCAAACTTCGTGCGCTTTAATATATTATTTGGCCTTTTTCCAATATAATATTTGATTATTATTCCATATACAACTAAATGCACTGGATCAGTTGGTCAGGAGATGTGTGGGAAAGCCAAACGGCCTGGGTTCGATCCCCAGGTCCCCTTGTTTCTTTAATATTATTTTTCTATGCATATTTCCATGCGCAGGTTTCCAGGACATCCACCATACGTCCTCAATGATCAGCCAACCAGATGTCCAACAAGCGAAATCCAACGCCTGTCATATGAAGGTTTACCATAGGCCTAGTCAAACATGCAACATGGAATCAGAAAGGTCAGCATGGACCAAGGAATATTGGGCTTATTGACACCCCCCCTTTTACTTTTGATACCAGGCCCATTTCTCTCTTTTCTTCTATATTTCTTTTATTTATTTATTTTTGTTTAAATTATTTTCTAAATCACAAATTAATTCTTTTTTATACAAAAGCTCATAAAATCAATTTTCATCAAATTTAGGTTTTTTTATATATTTTGTTAAAATTAATTTAATTAGTTAATTTAATTCTAGGGAAATTTTAACCTTTTTGTAAATAAATTAAAATCAATTAGAAAATTAGGATTTGTTTAAATTAATTTTTATTTTATTTTCTCAAAATAACCAAAATACAAAAATGGGTCAAAATTAATTGTTTTTCTTAATTTAAATTAATTAGTAATTAAGTTTGTATTTACTCATTAAAACCTTATTTTTTTTCTCAAAATAATCAAAAACAACAAAAAATAATTTTTCTTTTAATTAGGTCTAGACGGGGTCAAAACCTTAATTCTTTCTCGTTCTCGATTCATCGCGCGTTTATTATTTTTTGCAAGTATTAATGTAACTGCTCATGGGATGTAATAGTTTAATTAGGACTTTTTCATTTATTTATCGTTTTATGGGTTTTTGGCTATGTAATTAATCCCCCTCCCCGAAGCCTTGTAATAGCGTAGTTTTATTTCTCGCATTTTAATTTTTCGCAAATATTAACTGTTAGATGTATGATAATAGGATTGCATGACAAGAATGTATGTTAATTTTAAAATGGTTAGCAAACCCTAAATGTGCAAAGATAATAACTTGAAATCAAATCACTCGCACATGCGTGCTCCTAGGGTATACTCTCACTTTGGTTGCCTTCGGTAAACGATCATTAAGTATAGGGTGTTTTAGTGGTCGCTCTTTTGTCTAAACAAAGATCAAATGTCCCGTTTGGAAATGTTGTCTCGGAAAGGTTGCCTCGGAAATGTTGCCTCGAATATGATCTTAAGACACTAGGGTTATTTCTAAGACGTCCTAATATTTCTTTAGTGATCGTACGTCCCTTTCGAATTGACCCTTATAACTCCAACGACGGTGCTACCTACTTATTAATAGTGAGATAGTGTTGTCTAAAGGAAACAAGAACAGGAACATTCTTTTTTTCCGTGTAGGTAGATGCTAGTAGGTACTTGCTCAAAACAAATCTTTTCCACACTTACACTCTTTTCAAACAAAGTTTTCAAAAACACTTCGTAACACTCTTGAGGACTGATACAAGGGTTAAAATGAAGTAAAACAAAAACTTTTCAAAACACACAAACACGGAAGAAATTTTCAAAATGATGAGCAAGTACCTAAGAGCCCGTAGAAAACTACGGATGGAAAGGGTGCTAATACCTTCCCTTTCTATAATCTACCCCCCGTACTCAAAATCTCAAAAAAAGGAATTTTTAAGTGCTCTTTTTCCTTTCCAGTTGTATAAAATAAAAGTCGGTGGTGTTTCACCCCAAAATTTACCCTCTTAATTTAGGCTTATGTTTCATCATGAATATCATATTGCATTGCATTCATACATTGTGATAGGGTCAAAGTACTTTGGTTATCAAGACTTCCTCAAGCCTTGAAGGTTGATTGCATTGACAAGTTTCTCAAGTAGAACCTTATCATCTAAACTTATTGATCTTTCAAGCTCAAAATTTATTGCATATCTCAATATTCTTTATCCATCTCTTTGGATCATCAGAGGATTGAAGTTTATGTTTATTTATAAGAGGAATCTCTCTTTTGATTCACCAATCAAATTAGGGTTTTGCTTGATCAAGGCTATTGATCAATGTACAAGTCTTGATTTGGAAGCTACAATATCTCATTGGCATTTGAAAAGCCTTTGTACAAGAAATTGGTCAAGATGCCCAGAGGATTTGCAGTTTTGAAGAAAATTCATCAGTCTCCTAAGGTGTTAACCAAAACTAGGGTTTGGGATTTCATCAAGATTTCTTGAGAATTTTGGAGTGAAACTTTGTACATGGCCTCTATATGTTTGGAAGATCATATGTTTGAAGTTTTGATCATCAATTTTGAAGGGAAGTGGATCAATCGATTCAAAGGGGAAAATGGTCTTTTTGGTCAAAATCAGTCAAGGTTGACCAAGGGAATTTTTGGTCAACCATCAATTCAAGGATGTACTTTTCATATTTAAAGTCCATTTTGATCATTGGATCAAAAAGATTGAGGTTTGGGTTGAAACTTGTTCATGAAAGAAACCCTAAAAGTTTCTAATTTTGGAAAATAAGCACTTAATTTCAAAAATTCACATTTTATTCACCTTCGATCAGAAAAATGCAAATGAAACATGCTTGGAAAGATAATAGAATGATATTTCATCTCATTTTGGTCTCATGTCCAAATTGGCAAGGAATCAAGAATTATGGTCTTTGGAAGTCACAAAATTATAGGTCATTTTCCAAAATTAGTGAATTTCAAGCTCAATTTTGAGAAATTTAATGGATTCAATTGCAAAAACTCAAACCTAACGGATTGTAGATAGTTTCAATACCTTTCCAAATTGTACTCATTTGTGTCAAAATTCAAAAGTATGAGCAAGTTGTGGACCTTGGAATTTGGAGGCATTTCATTGAATTCATGCATACCATGCAAATTGCAAATTCTTGATAACTTGATTTGTGGCCATTTGTTTCACTTCAAACTTGGCCCATGACTAATATGCAATGTACCAAGGCCCATCATGCCAAAGTTTGAGCTGCACATGGGCAAATGCAAGGGCAACTCGTGATTTTGCAAAAAGTGGTATGAAAATGCCTAATCACCAACACTTGCTTAATACAAGGATTTAAGATTTAATTCTTTTGCTAATCTCTTCCTGAGATAAAATGGATTGAAATGCACGTAAAATGCAAGCAAACACACGAGGGGTTTGAGGGCTTCATGTGCACACTTGATTTTGGCAAAAAGAGGAATTCATTCTTTCTAACAGTTTTCAGTGTGAAAAACCTATCCTACCCTCCTTTTCATGCTCTATATATTGAGAAGCAAGCCTCATTGAACAGGGTTCGTACTTCATTTCATCCCTGAATTCTAAAAACTCCATAACTACTTGTTCTGCATTTTTCTTCGATTCTCTCAATTCCCTTGCGCGTTTTGGTTGATTCTTCTTGCATTCTCTTCTCCAAGTGATAAGGATTGTAGATCGAGGCTTGGTTTGCAAATGGAGTGAAGGAGACAGTAGATTCATTTTTGCCTCAAAGGTTTGAATTCTTAACTTTGGATCTTGATTTCTAGTCGTGCATTGTGTGATTTGAGTTCATAATCATGTTGTTTGAAGTTCATTAAGTGTTTCTGTAGCTTTAGAGCTTTTAATTTGATGAGATGTGCATGAATGATGCATCTGAAATTTTTCTGTTCAGTGAGTTTTTGTCATTTTCGCACGATCTGTTCTTCATCCATGGTTAATTATTTGATGTGATTCAAGTTGCATGTTGAAGTATGATATGTTGGCTTTAATTTGCGCAAGATTTCATGAAAAATGGTGTAGAATTGAGCATGTTCTGTTGACTGGAACATGAGGTGATGAACCTGATCACGTGCGTGTTTTTTCCCTAACCAGAGGTTGAAGATGATTGTGTGGCCTCCTCTGGTTGGTTGGCTTGTTTCTTTAATTCATTTGAATTTTGTTTCATAAATTGATTTTCATGATTTTATTCCTTGCTCAAAAATGGTTGAAAATTATGAAAAAATTCAGGAAACCTAAAAATAATATTCCTGACCTTGTGTTTTTTTTTTTTGATAATTTTTGAAAATGTTTTGATTGGTTTAAAATTTTGTGTTATTCTTTAATTATTTGTTTAGTGTTTATTTTTGTTTTAATAATTATTTGATTTAAAAAATTCCACAAAAAATTATTTTGAACTCATAAAAAAATGTAGAAATTGATTCTGAAATTTGTTTGGCATTTTTTTCTTTTTTTTATTAGAAACTTAATTTGAGAGGTTTATTTGAAATATTTGTTCATAATTTTGGTTTTAATACTTCCATTAATTCAAAAAATTCTCAAAAAAATCATACAAGCTTATTTTTAATCATAGAATCTGAATATAATTTTATTTTGACCTTTTTGTGACTTTTGGCTAGGGTTTACATTTTTCCCATTAAATAATAGTTATATTGTTAATTGTTTGTTTAATTTTTATTTTTCTTTTAATTCCAAAATTCCAAAAAAAATCAGAGATGTGTGTTTTTAGTTCTAATATTTGAATATAATTTTGGTTGGACATTTTACTGATTTTTGTTTAAAATTTTATTTAGAGATGTGATTATTGGATTAATTGATTAATTGTTTGAACTTAATTTTATTTTTGACTTTTCCTTAATTCTAAAAAATGTAAAGAAATATGTATTCTGACATTTAGGGTTTCTTTGTGATTTGTATGATCTTGGTTTGAATTGTTTGAATTTTGATCTTACTTAATCAATATTTAAGATTAAAAGTCAAAAATTAGGGTTTTGTTGCTTATTGTGCAAGTTTCTTTTTTAAAACCCTTATGCCCTGGACTTTCAATGGAATTTAAGTTTTGATTATGGTTCATGAATGCATTGAGAATCAGAAAACCATTTTTCTTGAATTATTTGACTTCGTTTGACATTTTTCCACAAATTATTTTGAAAACTTGTCTAGTTTGGTAGTCTTGCCAACTAGTTATGATGTATTTGGTTTGATTTATTGATCCTTGTTTCTATTTATGATGTATTTTTGAAGTGAAGGTACCCAATTAATGTTGCATGTCTTGTTGCAATTTGTTTTATGGTCAATTAACTTGAGTGAGGCCTATAATTGGGAACCTAATGATCATGTTGAGTATGTTTATTCAAAGTAAACTCAAGTCATTTCACTTATTGCCCCATGTTTGAATGATTGAACCTTTTTGATGCACTGTGTGGAATCCCTCTTCTATTGCGCTTGTGATCTGTGATAATTTAATTGAGAATGGTTGAAATGTGTTTGCTACTGACCTTCATGGTCTTTGATTGTGTTCTTCTCAAGCTCCCATGATCCTTGATTGATATTCAATTGTCAACTCAACATGGTGATAGAAAGGAGCAATATTCCTCTAATTCTTTTGACCAAATTGTGCATGTGCCTATTTCCTTTTGTCTATCATGCCTAATGCTTTGATAATTGTTATCATGTTCTCTTATTTCATCATGATTCATCCATCCCTTATGTGAGTCATCATTCAATTTATGGGAATACTAACTTGGTTGTTGAATGGGCGAGGTACTTTGAGAATGGTTTTTCCATTTTTGACTTGAGGCTACTGTGTTTCACTTTATTTGTGAAACACAAACTTCTTATATTGGCACTACTCTTGTGCTTGGCATATTTGATATTTTATGCAGGATATATGTATATGTGATTATGAATGCTATACATTTCCCATGAGATCTGTTCATATCTGAAAGTCTCAATACTTATATCCTGATGGCGTAATTTCTGACTTAATTTGTCTGTTGATGTCAGCTTGCTTGAAGTTCTCTGGGTTTCTTTTATTCTTGCTCAGTTTCTACTGATAGTTATCCGTTTGGTATTGCACTATTTCCTTTCTTCCATTTTCATTTTTTATAGTTCTCTGATTGCATGATGGGACCTCTGTTGCTGATATATGTCAGGAGGCGCTCTGGTTTTTGTCTGATACATGTGTTGTGTTTGCTTTTGATCGATGAGTCACTCAATTTAGAAATTGAGATCACGACTTCGCTCTCAGTGCATGTTCCCTATAGGATGTTTATTGCCTTTCTTATTTAATTGTTGATCAATGAGTCACTCAATTTAGAAATTGAGATCACGACTTCACTCTCTTTGCATGTTCCCTATAGGATGTTTATTGCTTTTCTTCTTTAATTGTTGATCGATGAGTCACTCAATTTAGAAATTGAGATCATGACTTTGCTCTCATTGCATGTTCCCTATAGGATAGTTTTGTTAAGCTTCCTTTAACATGTTAATTAAGATAGGGTTTTCCTTTAACCTCAACCTTAGGGTAAACCATTGTGTGATAACACTAGGGATAGTGCTAGGCTAGTTTCCCCTAGTTGTTTTCTTTTCCTTTGCATGTTCCACCTCAAAATAAAATTGTTTTCTTGGTAAATCATAAAATACCTCTAATAAACTCAAACCCTTCTTCAAGTTAAAAGATACAAATCAACCTTATTTGTTTGTGCGCCTCTTGGTTTTGTTTTCCTTATTATCTTTTAGCCGATGTTTTGCCATCGCATACTTGTTTGAAGCCGATGTTTCGCCATCGCATACTTGTTTGAAGTCGATGTTTCGCCATCGCACATGTTTATTATCCTACTTTGATTCTCAATATCATTGTTAGGTGTGATGTTTCACCATCTTTGCTATGACATATTGTTACCTTTTAGCCGATGTTTTGCCATCGTGCATTTGTTTGAAGTCGATGTTTCGCCATCGCACATGTTTATTCATTGTTAGGTGTGATGTTTTGCCATCTTTTCTATGACATATTGTTACCTTTTAGCCGATGTTTTTCCATCGCACATTTGTTTGAAGCTGATGTTTCGCCATCGCACATGTTTATTATCCTACTTTGATTCTCAATATCATTGTTAGGTGGGTTGCTTTATCATTTGATGTTTCGCCATCTTTGACACGTTACTATGTTATTATTTAGTCGATGTTTGACCATCTCATTTGTTTATTTCATTTGATGTTTTTCCATCTTGATTGTTTTTGTCTTAACTAAAAAATAAAACCAACTAAAAATATATAAGCCGAACTACGGCTGCTCTGATTCCTTAAAAGGGATACGTAGGCATTGGGGTTGGGCCCAATCGAGCACATCTTTTATTTTCCCTACATTGTTTTCTTTTTCTTTCGTATGCATTCCCTTTTTCAATTTTAAGCCATAGACATAGGATTTGACCACACCCATTAGATTAGATAACAAGAGTGGATGCCGTAGAGTACTACGGGCGTGTGGAGTGCTAACACCTTCCCTTCGCGTAACAAACTCCCTTACCCAATCTCTCGGTCGAAAGACCGTAATTTCTCCCTTTTCAGGTTTTCTCGATGTTTACCTTTGCCTTTCGGCAGGATAAAAGATGTTCGGTGGCGACTTCATTGATGTTTCATTACATTCAGATAATAGGTTCCGACTGCGTGGTTTCAGCTGGCGACTTCACTGGGGAGAGATTGACCTCTTGCTGGTACATCTCGGATTCGATCCTAGCTCTTGTTTGTTTTCTTTTTTGGGTGTTTATTTTACTGCTTTGCATATTTATCTGTTTGCATTGCATCCTATGTGCGCTTTACTTTCTGCATACTGGATTTGGTTGGACTGTTTGGTTTCTGGATTTCTTGGTGGGTGGGTTGTTCCATGAGGTAAAAAGCCTTGTATCCAGACTATGAGTGAATTCCATACGAACTAAGAATAGAGTGGCCATGGAAACTATGAGGCGGATGCTTTGTAGACCTGACCATGAGACACATGACTTCACAGGTAGTTCGGATAGGTGTTATTGTATGATGATACCGACAGTCGGACTCTCGTGCTCTGATTTGGCTTTTAACCTTACATTGACCTAGACTACACCCGTGAGAGGGGCGGGAAAACTTTTCTTATAGGTACAGGTATTGTTGGTGACTTTGTGTTGCAAAGGTGACTCAGGTTCCCATGATAGTTTTGAAGCTTTGAGATTTTCTTTTGATCTTGAGTGGTGTTGTTCTGTAATGGTCTAGCCATCATCCAGTGTGAAACTTTGATCCTGTCATATTGCATCATAGCATATTTATTTCTAAAAAATGATGTATAAAAAATAACTAGCATGTGCATGTCATCTTCAAGGGACATTCAAGAGTTTTATTTCCATCAGAAATGGCTAGCCTCCAGTCAGATGCATTTGATTCAGTTCGTGTTAAAGAGCCCACCAGGCATACATTCGCTTATCAGATTCCTACTATTGATGTGTCCGAATTGAAGAGGTTGAGTTCTTATCTGAAGGGTGATGTTCTGAATAATTTCAACAAAAATTATGGCAATTTGTTATTAATCCTTAACACTTCAGTTGACCCAATGGCTTTAATCACCCTCTTCCAGTTCTATGACAAGGAATTATGGTGTTTTACTTTTCAATATTATCAACTGGTTCCCACACTAGAAGAGTACACGTACCTACTTAATATCAATTTGTCCGATGAAGTTCCTTTCGTCCAAGTGCCGGAGAAGCCGAAGTTCGAAGTTATTGCTGAAATTCTTCATTTGAGTTGGAAAGAAGTGAAAGACAATGGGAAATCAGGTGAGGATACTACAGGGTTTTATTTGGATTTCTTAGTGAAGAAAGCTGAAGACTGGGAAACGAAAGGAAATTGGAATGGCTTCAACACTCTGTTTTCTCTCATGATATACGGGATCATCCTCTTCCCTCGTAAGAGAAATTTTGTGGATTTGACGGCTATTTGTATTTTTAGAAACAAGAACCCGGTACCGACACTCTTGGCAGATGCTCTTTACACCATTCATTCCGGGCATGGAAAAGGAGGTAATGTAAGTTTCTGTCATTCGATGTTGTATCAATGGCTTAGGTTGCACTTACCGGTAAGTGGCCCTTTCGTGGATACCAGACATTCTCTCCGATGGTCATCAAGACTTGTCAACCTTACTTCATTTGATATCCGGTGGAATTATGACATGGGAGAAGTACGAAGTATTATCACTAGCTGCAGAGATTTCCCTAATGTTCCCCTCATAGGAACTAAGGGGTGTATCAACTATAATCTTGTGCTTGCTTATCGTCAATTGGGATATGTAATGGATGGACCACCAAAGGTCGAGGAGGTGTCTGAATCAGTGTATTTTGTTAGAGGAAGTGATCCTGTGATGTTGAAAAGAGTGACAAGTGCTTGGAAGGGAATTCACAAGAAGGATAGAACTACTTTGGGCAAGAAGGTTCCTATTGCTAGGGTTCCTTACTTGGAATGGATTAAAGCCAGGGTTAAGATTTTCCGGCTACTATTTGCAAGGTCGGCCCCTATATGTGAGCAACCTCCTACTATTCTGAGTAACACGGTGCCTACCAAGGTGTTCACCTAGGTTCATGTTGAGAACATTCAACGTCGTGCAAAAGGCCGTGAGGCAGGATGAAACTTTACTGGGTAGATCAAGAAAGGGCCGACTTAGTCGCAAACTCAAAGAAGCTCAAGGGGAAACTTCTGATGCAACCAGTTTTAGGAATAGGTCACATGCTGAAATGGAAGAAGAGTTAAGTAAAACCCAGCAAGAGTGCCAGAAGCTTCAGGCATCTGAGAATGGCTACAGGAAGAAGATTCAAAACTTGGAGGAACAACTCAAAGACAAAGATGCTCAGCTTAAGAAGGAAGTAACCCAAAGGTGTGTCGCAGAGGATCGGTTTCAAGAAAGCAAAGTAGTTGCATCACAACTTTTGAAGGAGAAAGCCAGGCTTGAAGAGTATTGTCAACACCTTGAAGCGTGTCTTGTTCCGGAGATTTAGCTTTTGTGCTTACCTTTGGTGTATTTGGTCACCCCCAGGATTGTTGGAAGGGACCATTTGTTTGTTTTTATTATTCAGTTTTTGTTAAGTTTACTTTGAAACACATATTTTGTATTTATCCTTACACTCTTAAATGTCCGAAGTCACTCGAACATCGTTTCTTTTGTTTGTAAATAATTGAAGTGTTTGTATTATTGTCCTTTTTCCTTTGATTGTATGTTTAATCTTTGGTTGCGTGTCGTGACTGATGCATAAAAGGACTCTTGAATACCGGGAAATGACAAACATATCATGCATATCATGCATTTCATAACATTACAGGTTATCTCAAGACGGTATTCTTATTCTTCTGCTTTTCTTATTCAAAATTCAAGACGACTACTCATCGGTATTCCACCAGAAATAATTTTCCAAGAAAGATGGAACAAGTTCAAGCTGAACTCGCTGAAATGAGGGCCCAGATGGCTACTCAGATGACTCAGTTCATGGAGGTCATCACCAACGTGAATCGCCGACAGGAGGAACTGGCTGCCATTGTCAATAACCAGCACCGCTATCCAGGGGATGGTGGAAATCAAGGGCTCTATCAGGACATTTATGTAGGATTGGGGGATGTGCAAGATCATCCTGCTGGCAATTTTCACGGGATGCATGGAAACCCTTTTGTGCGTAACGTAGGGCAGTTTCCCCCATCTCCGAAACCTCATCTTGTGGGGAACAGAAGAGATAATCAGGGCGGTGTAAGGGGCGATCAGAAGACGGATTATGACTTTGACTAGGATGAAGATCAGTTTTCCGTTCGGCATTCAGAGCCGGAAGTTCAGGTTGAGGATAGGAAGTATCGGTTGTTGGAAGAACGTTTGAAGGCTGTGGAAGGGCAAGGAGTCCTTGGTATGGATGCTAATGATCTTGGGTTGGTGTCTGGGGTGAAAGTTCCTTCAAATTGCAAGCCTCATATATTTGAAAAGTACAACGGAATGTCATGTCCTATTACTCATGCAACTGCTTATTTTCAAAAGATGTCGGTGCATACTGAGGATCAGGGGCTTTTGATTCACTTTTTCCAGGATAGCCTATCTGAGGCATCCCTGGAGTGGTACATGAAGTTGGAGAAAACCCATATTCGTTGCTGGAATGATCTTGTTTGGGATTTTGTCAAATATTATCAGTAAAATGTGGATATGGCGCTGAATCGCACTCAGTTACAGAATATGTCACAGGGACCAAAAGAATCTTTCAAGGAATACGCTCAGAAGTGGCGTGAGTTGGCTGCGAGGGTTCAACCTCCACTCATGGAGAGAGAACTCATTGATATGTTTATGAGTACCCTACAAGGGCCATTCTATGAGCACATGATAGGAAGTACTTCGGCAAGATTTGCAGACTTAGTAATGGCTGGTGAAAGAATTGAGGTAGGTTTGAAATTGGGGAAACTTCAGATTGGAGGTTCTAGTGGCTCATCAGGGGGCAGTAAGAAACCATTCAACACTTACCCTAAGAAAAGGGAAGGCGATGCAAGCACGGTTTACTCTCATATAGGAAGAAGAGAGGATCGTCATCACCAACAAATCAATGTTGTTTCTATTCCTGTTAATGCTCCTCCCCAGCAGAGACCTAATACAGTGCCTCAACAACAAAGACAACAAGATGCCCCCCGTCAGTATAATAATCAACAGCAGAGACAGCCTAGAAAATTCGATCCCTTGCCAATATCTCTTACTGAAGCACTCCACCATTTGCTTCATTTGAAATTGATCAGTTTGAGAAATATGCCACCACCACCCGCAAGACTTCCTCCAAACTATGATGCTAATGCAAGATATGAATTCCATTCAGGAAGAGTTGGTCATTCTACTGGCAATTGCTTTGTGTTGAATTGCAAAATATAAGACTTGTTGGATGCTAAGGAAATTGAGTTTACTCCAGTGACTGGTCTGAATGTTACTCAAAACCCAATTCCTAGGTATAGAGGGGGTGTTGTTAATATGATTGATGATAATGGTGAAGTATTGAATTTAATCATGAATGTGGAACAGGTAACTACTCCATTGTGGTATGTTAAGAGGTATTTTCTTGACAATTCTATTTTCCCGAGTTGTACTTCAGAGTGTGCCAAGTGTAGAGAGAAACCGAAGGGCTGTGATGATTTAAAAGCCGGTATCCAGTTGATGATAAAGGAGGGTTCCCTATAGTTCGATAGAAAACCAAGCTACCGTAAGGTTACCGAAGAAGATGTTGTTGTGGTATCTTTTCCTTACACCCCTGTGCGCATTCCTACCCCATCTAGGGCACCTATTTTGATGATTAAGGTACCTGGTCCCATGATGTATACCAGTGAGAAAGCCATCCCATGGCATTACGGTGCTGATGTTTATTACCATGGGGTGAAGCAGGAGGTATGTACCCGTTCGTCTGAGGAAGAACGTGTTGAAGATAATGAAGGGGAAGTTCATAACTTTTCTGGTGTGGATCGAATGAATAGAAGTGGGAGAGTATTTGGTCCTTCCAATGTGCAAGATACGGCAAATGCTTCTGCAAGAGAAAAAGGAAAACAACAAGCGGTGATTGGTAATCTAAGGGTTACGCCAGCCAATGTGGCTCAACCAATTCCGATACCAGAAGCTTCTTCAGTTCCCGATGAGGTTGAAGAGTTAATGGGAATTATCAGAAAGAGTGATTATAGTATAATTGATCATCTGAGCCATACTCCTTCTAAGATGTGTATCTTGTCTCTGTTGATTTATTCAGAACCTCACATAAATGCTTTGATGAAGTTGTTAAAGAGTGCGTTCGTTCCACATGAGATAACAGTCAATCAGTTTGAGAATGTTTGTGTAGTTGTTTAGTTATTGGCTTGCATTTTTGGTAAATCCCAAGTGTATGTGTGAATGTCATGACTGATGTCATAACATTCTAGTTTAGTTTGTACTGATTCATTAGGTACCTTTGCAGAAAAATATTGTCATACAGGTACTGATGTTTATGAGTGTGTATCTGAGCATTTTGCAAAATGATCACATTTACCAAAATCAGTAAACAGGAATTCAGATGTCATAACAAATGTTAAGACATCCTGTTCTGAACTAACAGGTTTGCAGTTTGGTTAATTCTGAGTTTTTTCAGGAAAATGACTCAGTCTTTCCAGAACAGAATCCTGCGTTTTCTTTGGGTTAACCTAGCTCAACCCTAACCTGGTTGATAAAGTCTTGTGACCTAGTCTTAAGGTCAAATGGAATTAACCCTAGCTTTTTGTGGAAACCCTAACTGAAGATGTAGCTGCTATATATTCAACAGAGCTGCTGTTTTGAAAGCAATCCCTTTTTGGACAGAAGATCATTTGTAAGCTGTATAGTTTTAACTATTGTAATCCAAGCAATTATCATTGTGATAAGTGACTTGGAATAGGTTTTTAATTGTAAGGGTTGTGTAGCACTCAAAGCTTTGAAGCAAGAGTGTTTGTATGTCTCTTGACTAAAGCTGTGAAGCAGAGTCAAGTTAGGTGTGTGTATCACTCAAAGCTGTGAAGCAAGAGTGATTGTGTTGCTTGATTAAAAAGCTGTGAAGCTTAATCAAGTGTATGTTTTTGAAGAGTGTCTTCATCAATTCATTAGTCAAATTGTTTTATGTATCACTGTTGTGATTGAGGGGGAGTGAGTAGGAACTCAGGTTTAAGTTGTACTTAGATTGAAGTTGCATTGGGTAGGTCTTAAGTGAAGGAGATAAACTGGTTGGTTTATTCCTGAATTAACATCTCTTATAGTGGATTTCCTCCCTGGCTTGGTAGCCCCCAGAGTAGTGTTGTTGCACACTGAACTGGGTAAACAATTGACTGTGTTCTTTACTGTTTTTGTATTTACTGTCTTATAGAAAGTCAGATACGGTGTCATAACATTGAACGTGACATTGAGTATCTGCAGCCAGAATTTCAGTTTGTGCTAACATATCTACCGGGAACGGTCTAGGCTTCACAGATTTTGATCTTCCTCTGGAAGGGCCAGACCATAACAAAGTGTTGCATATTTCGATGGAGTGCATGGGCACTACTTTATCCCGGGTTTTGGTGGATACAGGATCGTATTTGAATGTATTGCCCAAGTAAGCATTGATGAAGATTGATTATTCTGGATTGGAGCTGCGCCCTAGTGATTTGATGGTGAAGGCGTTTGATGGGTCTCAAAGGTCAGTGTTTGGGGAAGTGGAGTTACCAATCAAGGTTGGTTCTCACACCTTCACGGCTACTTTTTTTGTGATGGATATACAGCCAGCGTATTGTTGTTTGTTGGGGCAGTCGTGGATTCATAAAGCAGGGGCAGTCACTTCTACTCTTCATCAGAAACTCAAATATCCTGCAGAAGGAAAAGTGATAATTGTGTGTGGCGAGGAAGAGTACATAGTGATTCATTTGACATCATTCTTCTATGTTGAAGTTGAAGGCGGGATACATGAGACTCCATTTCAAGCGTTCGAGACAGTTCATGCTGTCAATTTTCCTCCTCCAGAGTAGAAAAGGAAACCTGAAACTGTTATGTATTCTCTCAAGGATGCGAGAGCTGTGGTGGAAGGTGGCAACCCTGAAGGTTGGGGTCAGATGCTGGACGTTACTCCAAAATTTGATAAATTTGGTCTTGGTTTTAGCCCAGGTCAGCAGAGTGCAACTCCCAGAGCATCTAGTTTATCTACTCCGGTGAAGTTTTCCCGTCCTTATGCTGCTCAAGAAGGACACATCAATGCAGTTGGCGACGATAGGGTTGAGGGCTACAATATCGAAGATTGGATTCATCCGAGTATTCCAGGCCAGACACTCAACAATTGGACTTCTGCAGATGTTATCCAAGTTTCAAGAGTTGAAGAGTAATTTTCTTGTTTTCTTTTATTATCATATCATAATTCCTACGCTCTGCCCAAGGCGTAGTGGATCATTTGTGTAGGGCCACCATGTTTATTTTCAAAAGTTTATCATGAAATAAAGGACGCTTTTGCATTCAAAATTTTGTTCTTTTTTTTTCTTTTTTTATTTGAATGGCGATGTTTCTCTTTTCACACACTGTCACTAAAAAACGCCAAAATGTCATTCATGCAGATGCACTTCCACCACCGATCATATTGATAACGACTCTGCTATGGCTCATTATGACTTTGATACTCCTATTTATCAAGCTAAAGAAGAAGCATATGAGGATTGTGATCTTCCTGAGGAATTAGCAAGATTGTTAAAACAAGAGGATAAGGTTATCCAGCCGAATCAGGATTTGATTGAGGTGGTGAACATTGGCACATAAGAGGTAATAAGAGAAGTCAAGATAGGGGCAGATCTCGAAGAAAGTATAAAGGTCATATTGATTGAGCTACTCTGTGAGTATTCTAATATCTTCGCTTGGTCTTATGAGGATATTCCTGGGTTGGATATAGATATAGTGGTGCATCGACTACCGCTCAAAGAAGGTTGTTCCCCCGTCAAGAAAAAGCTCCGAAGAACTCATCCTGAGATGTCCAAGAAGATCAAGGAGGAGGTACAGAAGCAGTTGGACGCGAATTTCTTAACAGTCATCAATTATCCGCCATGGATTGCAAATATTGTGCATGTGCCCAAGAAAGATGGTAAGGTTAGGATGTGCCTGGATTATAGGGATTTGAACAGGGCCAGCCCTAAAGATGTTTCCCCTCTCCCGCATATTGATGTGTTGGTCGATAATACTGCTCATTCCAAAGTGTTTTCGTTCATGGATGGCTTTTTGGGTTACAATCAAATTAAGATGGCTCCGAAGGATATGGAGAAGACTACATTTATCACGCCTTGGGGAACTTTATGTTATAAAGTGATGTCGTTTGTTTGAAAAATGATGGGGCAACATATCAGCGCGCCATGGTCACTCTCTTTCATGATTTGATTCATAAAGAGATTGAGGTATATGTGGACGATATGATTGCTAAGTCTAACACGGAAGAGGAACATCTTGTTCATCTGGAAAAATTGTTCGAGAAACTGAGGAAGTTCTTGCTAAGGTTGAATCCGAATAAGTGCACCTTCGGGGTGAGATCCGGCAAGCTGTTGGGTTTTATTGTAAGGGAAAAAGGTATCGAGGTGGACCCGGGCAAGGTAAAAGCGATATAGGAAATGCCTGAACCAAGGACAGAGAAGGAAGTATGTGGTTTCTTGGGAAGGTTAAACTACATTTCTAGATTCATTTCTCATCTCACAGTCACCTGTGAGCCTTTGTTCAAATTGTTGAAGAAAAGTCAGACAGTGAAATGGAATGAGGATTGTCAGAAGGCCTTTGACAAAATAAAAGAGTATTTGCAGGAACCTCCAATACTCATGTCGCCGGTTGAAGGAAGGCCACTAATCATGTATCTAACTGTGTTGGAGAGCTCAATGGGTTGTTTCCTCGGTCAGCACGACGAGACAGGGAAGAAAGAGCAGGCTATTTACTACTTGAGTAAGAAGTTTACAGAATGCGAGTCAAGGTACTCATTGCTGGAAAAGACTACTTGTGCACTTGCCTGGGCCGCCAAACGTTTGAGGCAATACATGTTAACTCACACCACCTACTTGATATCCAAAATGGATCCAATCAAGTACATTTTTGAGAATCCAGCTCTTACAGGCAGGGTAGCCCGTTGGCAGATATTACTCACCAAATATGATATCCAATACACTACTCAAAAAGAAATTAAGGGTAGTGTACTGGCCGACCATCTTGCTCATCAGCCCATGAACGATTATGAACCGATGAAGTTTGATTTTCCAGATGAAGAAATTGTGTATATTCGGGATTGTAATATGCCAGACCCAGACGAAGGACCTGAGCCGGGATCACGTTAGACTCTTGTTTTTTATGGTGCCTCCAATGCCATGGGCAACGGTGTCGGAGCTATTATCACTTCTCCTAAGGGATACCACATTCCTTTCACGGCTCGTATTTTTTTCAATTTCACTAACAACATGGCCGAATATGAGGCTTGAATTTATGGCATTAAAGCGGCGATTGACCTGCGCATCAAATTTTTGAAAGTTTACGGGGATTCCAATCTTGTTATCAGCCAGATTAATGGAGATTGGGAGACTCGCCATCAAAACCTAATTCCCTATTGTGAGCATGTTATGAAGCTGATTCCGTACTTCAAAGAGATCACGTTTGAGCACATTCCCATAGAAGAAAACAATCTAGTTGATGCACTGACAAATTTGTCCTCCATGTTCAAGGTTAAGTGGGCTAATGAGGCACCTTCCATTACCATCAGAAGTTTGAGTGAGCCAGCTTTCTATTTCGAGGCTAGTTTGGAATCAGATGGTAATCCTTGGTTTTATGATGTTAAACGATATCTTGAAAACAAGAGTACCCTGAAGAGGCATCCGTCATAGATAAGAAGTTCTTGAGAAGATTTTCATCCAAGTTCTTTCTCAGTGGTGGCGTGTTGTATAGAAGGCATCATGACGGTTTACTGCTCAGATGTGTTGAAAAGAAAGAAGAAGATAGAATCATTGAGGAGATACATGAAGGTGATTTCGGGTCCCATTCCAACGGGCATACCATGGCTAAAAAGATTTTGCGAGCAGGTTATTATTGGTCCACCATGGAGGCTGACTGCTACAATCATGCACGAGTTTGCCACAAATGTCAAGTCTATGCTGATAAAGTGCATGTGCCGCCAGTACCTTTGAATGTCTTGACTTCCCCTTGGTCGTTCGCGATGTGGGGAATTGATACGATCAGCAAGATTGAACCGATGACATCCAACGGGAACTGTTTTATTCTTGTTGCCATCGATTATTTCACAGTGTGGGTCGAAGTTGCATCCTATGCCAATGTCACCAAGTAAGTGGTAACTCGGTTCATTAAGAAAAATATTATTTGTCGCTACAGAGTGCCTGAGAAGATCATTACCGATAATGGGTCTAATTTGAATAACAAAATTATGAAGGAGCTTTGTGAGTCCTTCAAAATCAAGCATCATAACTCTTCCCCATACCGACCAAAGATGAACGGTGCTTTCGAAGAGGCCAATAAGAATATTAAGAAAATTATGTAGAAGATGGTGGTAACCTATAAAGATTGGCATGAGATGTTGCCTTTCGCGTTGCATGGTTATCGCACCACTGTGCGTAGTTCGACTGGGGATACTCCATTTTCATTGGTTTACGGCATGGAAGCAGTATTTCCGGTAGAAGTCGAGATTCCTTCTCTTAGGATCATGAGAGATGTTGAGCTGGATGAAAGTGAATGGGTACGGAATCGGTTGGATCAGTTGGAACTTATTGACGAGAAGAGGTTGACGGTTGTATGTCATGGTCAGGTATATCAGCAAAGGATGAGGAAAGCTTTTGATAAGAAGGTATGGCCTCAGTGTTACAAGCCAGGTGACCTTGTGCTAAAAAGGATAATCCTTCCCCAGGGAGATCCCAGGGGCAAGTGGGTTCCGACTTATGAAGGTCCTTTCGTGGTCAGAAAAGTTTTCTCTGGAGGAGCGATGATGCTCACGCTATGGATGGAGAGTACTTACCTCTCCCTGTGAATGCTGATGTAGTTAAATAATACTTTACCTAAAAAAAACCTGCTAAACTGAAAACTCGAAAGGGCGATTTAGGCAAAAAGAGGGTGTCCTGGTGAATCGAAAACCCGAAAGGGCGATTCAGGCAAAAGTTATGGACTTAAAGCAAATGACTACGCTCAGCATGAGATCCTTTATTTCTTTCCTTTATTCCATCACCTGGCATAAGCTCGAAGCCAATCCAAGAATGGTCTGTCTGAAAGAAGGAAGATGAAAGCATAAGAGTCATAGCAGAGTCGGGACTTGATGAATATTCACATTCACATTACCATTTGTAAACACTTGTTTGCTTTGATTTTGTAATTTCTTGCTTCCAAATGTAAATGCCTTTTTCACGGGCTGGTTTCTCAAAATCAATAGAATATCTTCTTTCAAGTATACGTATATGTTACTTTTCTCCCTTTTTACTATTTTGTTTGCAAAAACGTCCAATATTTTGATAAGCATGTGCATATAAACTTTGTGGGCCTTACACGGAAATGATAATCTAAGTCATAGTTGCTCATACTTTTGAATTTGGACACAAATGATTACAATTTGGAAAGGTAATGAAAAGATATACAATCCCTTAGTTTTGAATTTTTTCAATTGAATCCATTAAGTTTCTCAAAATTGAGCTTGGAATTCACTAATTTTGAAAATGACCTATAATTTTGTGACTTCCAAAGACCACAATTCTTGATTCCTTGGAAATTTGGACATGACACCAAAAGGAGATAAAAGATCATTCTCTTATCTTTCCAAGCATGTTTCATTTGCATTTTTTTGATCAAAGGTAAATAAAATATGAATTTTTGAAATTAAGTGCTTATTTTCCAAAATTAGAAACTTTTAGGGTTTCTTTCATGAACAAGTTTCAACCCAAACCTCAATCTCTTTGATCCAATGACCAAAATGGACTTGAAATATGAAAAGTGCATCCTTGAATTGATGATTGGCCAAAAGTTCACTTGGTCAACCTTGACTTTAACTGATTTTGACCAAAATGACCATTTTGCCCCTTTGAATCAATTGATCCACTTCCCTTCAAAATTGATGATCAAAACTTCCAACATATGAACTTCCAAATGTGTAGAGGCCATGTACAAAGTTTCACTTCACAATTCTCAAGAAAACCTGATAAAAACCCAAACCCTATTTTTGATTAACACCTTAGGAGACTGATGAATCATCTTCAAAACTTCAAATCCTCTGGGCATCATGACCAATTCCTTGTGCAAAGATTTTTTTCAAATGCCAATGAGATGCTATGGCTTCCAAATCAAGACTTGTACATTGATTAATAGCCTTAATCAAGCAAAACCCTAATTTGACTGGTGAATCAAGGGTCCCTTTTATAATCAAAAACAAACTCCAATCCTCTGGGGATCCAAAGAGATGAATAAAGCCTCTTGAGATATGCAATAACTTTTGAGCTTGAAAGATTCAGAGGTTTAGATGATAAGATTCTACTTGAGCAACTTGTCAATGCAATCAACCTTCAAAGCTTGAGGAAAACTTGATAACCAAATTACTTTGATCCTATCACAATGTATGAATGCAATACAATATGATATCATGATGAAACATAAGCCAAAATCAAGAGGGTAAATTTTAGGGTGCAACAACTGCCCCTATTCAAATATCTTCAACATGATAAGTGAGAAAAGTGACAACTTTCGAGCGTACAAGGTTGAAGATGTTTGAATACGAAAGAACCCGAAAATTTACACTCTTGAAGAAGAAAGAAACAGAAACAGAAAACCCCCAAGACATGTGTCAGAATGAAGCTGTAACGCAGGTCGAAACAGAATGAAAACAAAGAAGAGTAGACGCAACTAAACTTCCTGACAGATGTGCCAGGGAAAAACTGGGCTTCAGAAAAGATGAGATAAAACTTAAACTACAGAGTAGGCGAAACTAAACTATGGAAAAGAAAACGTACGCGGGTGAGAAGGAAAAACTCTGAGCTCGACCCAAGGCAAAAGTGGCTAGAGTGCGTGATTCTAGGAGCACTTGCTAGTCTCAACTAAGATAGACAGTATGAAGGAACTGGAAGAATCTCAGAAATGAGGAACAGAAACGAGACAAAACTCGACTCAAAAACCAGTTAGACAAAACTAAACCAGATGAGTACCAGGGTGAAACTGGATTTCATGAACGGGTAACGAGGCGAAACTCGACCCCAAAGCAAAGTGATGAGAGTGCATGTTTCTCAAAATACTTTTCGGTCTCAGATCAATGGATAAACAGTGACGAAAACTGATAGAAGCATCCAAGGAACAAAGGAGACTGATCTCAAACCAGGGACGCAGTACGAACACTGAACTCGGTAAACGAACACTGCCAAAGGGTCCAAGGTATGAAAACAAAGACGAGACGAAACTCGACTTAATAACTAGTTATGCGAAACTAAACTAGATGGGTACCAGGACGAAACTGGATTTCACGCACGGGTAACGAGGCGAAACTCGACCCAAAACGAGGAGATTAGGGTGTACACCTAAAAACCTGCTAAAAGCGAATATCATGACGAAACTGGTATTCGAAAGGTGCATCAATAGACATTGGAATGAAAAGGAGAGGGTAGTGAAGACTAAACCCGAGAAGACCGTGCCAGGGCAAAACTGAACTATAGTCAACAGTAGACACTCAAATAAACAAAAGATTGACGCCAAAAGGATATTGGTATGGGGAGGAAACTGAGTTAATGAGGACGAAGACCTCGCTGGGGATTTAATCTGAAGTATTTAGCAAAAATCATTGGGGATAGAAGAAACAATAATGGCTTATGTTCTGATGCATGTTTGAATTCTTTCTATATAGCGTAATGCTCCATATAATGGAAATGCTACGTGTTTTGATAGATGCAATGTAATGATGTATGTTTAAAAGTTTCACTGGGGAATGGCCAATTGAGAAGCCAAAAACCAAGAAATTGGAATCTGACATGACTTGCAAAAATAATTTGCAAAATCCGAAGGAGAGGAGAAAATATGGGGAACCGCAAGAGAGGGAACCTCGAAGAGATGAAGCTTCGCGGGGAATAACATTCGAGCAACCAGTAGTAACAGTCTACAAACATTGAGAGGAGCTGCAAAAATAAATTACAAACTCCTATAGAAGATCAAATCGACACTGTAGCTTCTGAAGAAGGACGCCATCTGAAGATCATGCATTTGAGAGAGAAGATCAGGGTAAGACTGTAATCTCTGGAAAAGACAGTGTGCGGCTGCGTTGAGGATGACATCAAGACAACAAAACCTGACGTGAGAGGTGAAAACCTTTGCTGGGGGAAAAAAGCTCTACTGAGGAGACGGGACTTCACCGGGGAGACAGAACTCTGTTGAAGAATTTGTTGGAGAGATATTTTTGGAATGCAACCATTGGATGGATCATGCAGATAGTCACACAGTATCGTCCTTACTGGTGATAAGGTAAGATCTTAACATAAGGATGCCCTAGTTAGTAGATCAGTTGGGAAATGAGAGGTCGTGGCGAGGGATCTTTGTTGGCAATTCCGTTGGGGAGTTAAAACTTCTTTAGAAAGTGAGTTCCCATTTAAACAACTCCACTAGGGATGTGCGACATATCCAAACTTGAAGTCTTAGAATGAAGCTTTTGAAAGAAGATTCCTGGGGAAATAAAACATCGCTGCAGAAACGAAACTTCACTGGGGATAAGAAACTTCACTGGGGGATAAGAAACTTCACTGGGGATAAGTAGAGTTCTAATCATACATTGGCTCTATCTAATAGAAGAAAAACCTAACATTCCCTTCCTGAAAACCATTAAGCTCTTTACAGGTGTTCAATGTGTAAACTCTTTTTTGATGTTAAACCAATGTTTTGCATGCGGGAAGATGTTTATTTTGAGAATGACAGACCTGATGCGATGATTATTTAAGCCTTGAAGTTGAAAAACTTATCAAAGTGTTGCATCTCTGTCGTGAATGAATCACTGGCTAGAGTGCAAAAATTTCAAAACTTTTCTTCCCCTTCTCCTTTAAAAAAAATGAGTCAAGATGTGGGTGATAAGATACCAACATGAATATGAAACACATATTTGGGAGTTTAGGAAACGTTATCCTGTTGTAGTATGCTTTCGATTTAAGCCCTTGTTTCAGTTAGGACTATTTGAGGTTGTAACGTGGCCTGGTTCGAGGTTTTTTTTTAGAAAAAAGTTTTTCAAGGCTCAAGTTATTTGGTGCCCACCCCCTTCGTGATATTCTCCTGTCTTAAGTTCAGCTAACTTATCACAAGCATTCATATTTCAAAAGGATTTATAATGGTTGAGTGATCATGACAAATTCTCCAACATGATTGTCACTTAACTTCTGCTGCTTTTGTTTTTGATATTATTGTTCCTCTTCTTTTGATGAAAATTTTATTGAATAATCTTTCTCTTTTTTTTGGCCTTTTTAGGCTCTCTTTTCCCTAACTTTTGCCTGGACAAAATCTTTTGAATTTCAATTTTGGGAGTCCAGCGGGACGCCCTAACTTTTTCCTAAGCGACTTGTTTTCAAGTTTCGACTTAGCGGGGCTTTTTGTTTCTTTCTTATTCATGCTTTCCACTTTGAACAAGTCAATATGACTTTAGGTCTTTGAACTTTTTCTTTATTTCTCTCTCTTTTTTTTTTGAAGAAAACAAATGCCTCATTCCATGGTCGGTAAGGGATAGCCATTATTGTATCAATTCAATCTCGACCTCAGGACTTTGTGAGTAAATAAACATCGTGGTTTAGACATTTTTCTTGATCTCATAATGCGAAAGATAACATATGGTGATCCTCGGATAGGGCATTCCTTCTGAAATTTGAATGCTTGGTCAAATCAACTGAATATCTACCCTGCCCCTGGTTAAAAAAAAATTCTTTCTTTTTTTTGAACGGAAAAGAAACTCCTACTTTGAAGGCTCTGAGGGGTTAACGAGGGTCTAACTCCCTTATATCTCCAGTGTTTGAGGATTGAAACAATGTATATACATCGTCAACGGGGTTCTACTCAAAAGCATACCACTACAGTCATCGTTTTTATCTAAACTCCTTCCTCCAAACTCTTGGCTAAGCAAAAGAATTGGCACAGTTGGCATCAAAATGCCCGAAAAACGATTAAAGAGTGATACTGTATGGATTAAGTAAAATGAAACAATTTTTTTCAAGGCAAAAACATTCAACGCATCAAGACTGACATTCGGCTATAAACAAAATCCTATATGCAGACAATGCAAAAACAATCAATCAAGATAACACATGAAAGTGCGGAAAAGAAACGTAATAAAAGTCATTATGGGGAAGAAATATCCCAAACTAGGTTCGCCGATCTCGCCGACCCGCCATAACCTTGATATTACCCTGACCCATGACCTTTACCAACAGCCCGGAGCTGTGAAATAAAAGAGCAGGGCATCCACCAGCAAAGTGAAAGAGAAATCCAATCAAACATAGAACCAAACATGCCCCTTGCACAGGTAGTAGTTGTGTTTGTTATCCGCATTTCAAGCGATCAACCACCATGACTTAGATTACCATTTCCGTGTAAGGCCCACGAAGTTTATATGCACATGCTTATTAAAAAATATTGGACGTTTTTGCAAACACAATAGTAAAAAGGGAGAAAAGAAACATATATGTATACTTGAAAGAAGATATTCTATTTATTTTGAGAAATTAGCCTGTGAAAAAGGCATTTACATTTTGAGGCAAGAAATTACAAAATCAAAGCAAACAAGTGTTTACAAATGGCAATGTGAAAGTGAACATCCATCAAGTCCCTAATCTGCTATGACTTTTATGACTCTCACGCTCTCCTCTTCCTGCTTTCAGACAGATCATTCTTGGATTAGCTTCGAGCTTATGCCAGGTGACAGAACAAAGGAAATAAACAAAGGATCTCATGCCGAGCGTAGTCATTTTCTTTAAGTCCCTAACTTTTTCCTGAATCGCCCTTTCAGGTTTTCGATTCACCAGGACACCCTCTTTTTTCCTAAACCGCCCTTACGTCGGCATTCACAGGGAGATGGAAGTACTCTCCATCCATAGTCGTAAGCATCATCGCTCCTCCAGAGAAAACTTTTCTGACCACGAAAGGACCTTCATAAGTCGGAACCCACTTGCCCCTGGGATCTCCCTGGGGGAGAATTATCCTTTTTAGCACAAGGTCACATGGCTTGTAACACTGAGGCCGCACCCTCTTATCAAAAGATTTCCTCATCCTTTGCTAATATACTTGACCATGACATACAACCATCAACCTCTTGTCGTCAATAAGTTCCAACGAATCCAGCCGATTTTGTACCCATTCACTTTCATTCAGCTCAACATCCCTCATGATCCTAAGAGAAGGAATCTCGACTTCTACTGGCAATACTGCTTCCATACTGTAAACCAATGAAAATGGGGCTGCCCCAGTCGAAGTACGCATAGTGGTGCGATAACCATGCAAAGCAAAAGGCAGCATCTCATGCCAATCTTTATAGGTTACTAACATCTTCTGCATAATCTTCTTGATATTCTTATTGGCCGCTTCGACAGCGTCGTTCATCTTAGGTCGGTATGGAGAAGAGTTATGATGCTTAATTTTGAAGGACTCACAAAGCTCCTTCATCGTCTTGTTGTTCAGATTAGACCCATTATCAGTAATGATCTTTTCAGGCACTGCGTAGCGACAGATAGTATTGTGCTTAATGAACCGAGTTACCACCTGCTTGGTGACATTGGCATAGGATGCAGCTTCGACGCACTTTGTAAAATAATCGATGGCAACCAGAATGAAACGGTGCCCATTGGACGCAGTCGGTTCAATTTTGTCGATCATATCAATTCCCCACATCGCAAACGGCCAAGGGGAAGTAAATACATTCAAAGGTACTGGAGGCACATGCACCTTATCAGCATAGACTTGACATTTGTGGCAAACTCGTGCATGATTGTAACAGTCAGTCTCCATGGTGGACCAATAATAACCTTCTCGCAAAATCTTTTTAGCTATGGTATGCCCGTTGGAATGGGTCCCGAAATCACCTTCATGTATATCTTCAATGATTCTAGCTGCTTCTTTCTTGTCAACACATCTGAGCAGCAAACTGTCATGATGCCTTCTATACAACACACTACCACTGAGAAAGAACTTGGCTGAAAATCTTCTCAAGAACTTCTTATTTGTGACGGATGCCTCTTCAGGGTACTCTTGTGTTTCAAGATATCGTTTAACATCAGAAAACCAAGGATTACCATCTGATTCCACACTGGCCTCAAAACAGAAAGCAGGCTCACTCAAACTTCTGATGGTAATGGCAAGTGCCTCATTAGCCCACTTAACCTTGAACATGGAGGACAAAGTTGCCAGTGCATTAACTAGATTGTTTTCTTCTCTGGGAATGTGCTCAAACGTGATCTCTTCGAAGTACGGAATCAGCTTCATAACATGCTCACGATAGGGAATTAGGTTCTGATGGCGAGTCTCCCAATCTCCATTAATCTGGCTGATAACAAGATTGGAATCCCCGTAAACTTTCAAAAATTTGATGCGCAGGTCGATTGCCGCTTCAATGCCATAAATGCAAGCCTCACATTCGGCCATGTTGTTAGTGCAATCGAAACAAATACGAGCCGTGAAAGGAATGTGGTATCCCTCAGGAGAAGTGATAATAGCTCGGATGCCGTTGCCCATGGAATTGGAGGCACCATAAAAAAACAAGCGTCCAACGCGATCCCAGTTCGGGTCCTTCGTCTGGGTCTGGCATATTACAATCCCGAATATACACAATTTCCTCATCTGGAAAATCAAACTTCATTGGTTCATAATCGTTCATGGGCTGATGAGCAAGATGGTCGGCCAGTACACTAGCCTTAATTGCTTGTTGAGTAGTGTATTGGATATCATATTCGGTGAGTATCATCTGCCAACGAGCTACCCTGCCCGTAAGAGCCGGCTTCTCAAAAATGTACTTGATTGGATCCATTTTGGATATCAAGTCGGTGGTGTGAGTTAACATGTACTGCCTCAAACATTTGGCGGCCCAAGTAAGTGCACAACAAGTCTTTTCCAGCAATGAGTACCTCGACTCGCATTCCGTAAACTTCTTACTCAAGTAGTAAATAGCCTGCTCTTTCTTCCCTGTCTCGTCGTGCTGGCCGAGGACACAACCCATTGAGCTCTCCAACACAGTTAGATACATGATTAGTGGCCTTCCTTCCATTGGCGGCATGAGTATCGGAGGTTTCTGCAGATATTCTTTTATTTTGTCAAAGGCCTTCTCACAATCCCCGTTCCATTTTGCTGTCTGACTTTTCTTCAATAACTTGAACAAAGATTCACAGGTGGCTATGAGATGAGAAATAAATCTAGAAATGTAGTTTAACCTTCCCAAGAAACCACATACTTCCTTCTCTGTCCTTGGCTCAGGAATTTCCTATATCGCTTTTACCTTGGCCGGGTCCACCTCGATACCTTTTTCACTTACAATAAAACCCAACAGCTTGCCGGATCTCACCCCGAAGGTGCACTTATTCGGATTCAACCTTAGCAAGAACTGCCTCAGTCTCTCGAACAATTTTTTCAGATGAACAAGGTGTTCCTCTTCCGTGTCAGACTTAGCAATCATATCGTCCACAAATACCTCAATCTCTTTGTGAATCAAATCATGAAAGAGAGTGACCATGGCACGCTGATATGTTGCCCCGACATTTTTCAAACCAAACGGCATCACTTTATAACAGAAAGTTCCCCAAGGCGTGATGAATATTGTCTTCTCCATATCCTCCGGTGCCATCTTAATTTGATTGTAACCCGAAAAACCATCCATGAATGAAAACACCTTAGAATGAGCGGTATTATCGACCAACACATCAATATGCGGAAGAGGGAAATCATCTTTAGGGTTGGCCATGTTCAAATCCCTATAAACCACGCACATCCTGACTTTACCATCCTTCTTGGGCACAGGCACAATATTTGCAATCCATGGCGAATAATTGACGACTTTTAAGAAATTTGCATCCAACTGCTTTTGTACCTCCTCTTTGATCTTCTTGGACATCTCAGGATGAGTTCTTCGGAGCTTTTGCTTGACAGGGGAACAACCTTCTTTGAGCGGTAGTCGATGCGCCACTATGTCTGTATCCAACCCAGGCATATCCTCATAAGACCAAGCGAAGATATCAGAATACTCACAGAGTAGCTCAATCAATCTGACCTTTATACTTTCTTCAAGATCTACCCCTATCTTGACCTCTCTTCTTACCTCTTCTGTGCCAATATTCACCACCTCAATCGAATCCTGATTCGGCTGGATAACCTTCTCCTCTTGTTTTAACAGTCTTGCTAATTCCTCAGGAAGATCGCACTTGTCATATGCTTCTTCTTCAGCTTGATAAATAGGAGTATCAAAGTCATAATGAGCCATAGCAGAGTCGTTATCAATAGAATCGATGGTGGAAGTGCATCTGCATGAATGACATTTTGGCGTTTTTTAGTGACAGTGTGTGAAAAGAGAAACATTGCCATAAAAAAATGGAACAAAATTTTGAATGCAAAAACGTCCTTTATTTCATGATAAGCTTGGAAAATAAACATGGTGGCCCTACACAAATGATCCACTACGCCTTGGGCAGAGTGTAGGAATTATGATATAATTAATAAATGAAACAAGAAAATTACTCCTCAGCGCTTGAAACTTGGATAACATCCACAGAAGTCAAATTGTTGAGTGTCTAGCCTGGAATACCCGAACGAATCCAATCTTCGATATTGTAGCCATCATCCCTATTGTTGCCAACTACATTGGCGTGTCCTTCTTGAGTAGCATAAGGGCGGGGAAACTTCACAGGAGTAGATAAACTAGATGCTCTGGGGGTTGCACTCTGTTGACCTGGGCTAAAACCAAGACCAAATTTATAAAACTTTGGAGTAACGTCCAGCACCTGACCCATTCCTTCAGAGTTACCACCTTCCACCACAGCTCTCGCATCCTTGAGAGAAGACATAACAGTTTCGGGTTTCCTTTTCTGCTCTGGAGGAGGAAAATTGACAGCATGAACTGTCTCAAACGCCTAAAACAGAATATCATGTATCTCGCCTTCAACTTCAACATAGCGGAATTATGTCAAATGACTCACGATGTACTCTTCCTCGCCGCACATAGTTATTACCTTTCCTTCTGCAGGATACTTGAGTTTCTGATGAAGAGTAGAAGTGACTGCTCTTGCTCTATGAATCCATGGCCTCCCCAACAAACAACAATATGCTGGTTGTATATCCATCACAAAAAATGTAGTCGTGAAGGTGCGAGGACCAACCTTGATTGGTAGCTCCACCTCCCCAAATACTGACCTTCGAGACCCATCGAACGCCTTCACCATCAAATCACTAGGGCGCAGCTCCAGTCCAGGATAATCAATCTTCATCAATGCTGACTTGGGCAATACATTCAAGGACGATCCTGTATCCACCAAGACCCGGGATAAAGTAGTGTCCCTGCACTCCATTGAAATATGCAACGCTTTTTTATGGTCTGGCCCCTCCGGAGGAAGATCAAAATCTGTGAAGCCCAAACCATTCCCGGCAGATATGTTAGCACAAACATTCTCAAACTGATTGACTATTATCTCATGTGGTACGAACACATTCTTTAACAACTTCACCAAAGCATTCCTGTGAGGTTCTGAATAAATCAACAGAGACAAGATAGACATCTTAGAAGGAGTATGGCTCAGATGATCAATTATGCTATAATCAATCTTTCTGATAATTCGCATTAACTCTTCAACCTCATCGAGAACTGAAGAAGCTTCTGGTATCAGAATTGGTTGAGTCACATTGGTTGGCGTAGCCCTGGGATTACCAATCATCACCTATTGTTTTCCTTTTTCTCTTGCAGAAGCATCTGCCGCATCTTGCACATTGGAAGGACCAAATACTCTCCCGCTTCTAGTCATTCGACCCACACCAGAAAAGTTATGAACTTCCTCTTCATTGTCTTCGGCGCGTTCTTCCTTAGACACACGGGTACTAACCTCCTGCTTCACCCCATGGTAATAAACATCAGCACCGTAGTGCCATGGGATGGCCTTCTCACTGGTATACGACATGGGACCAGGTACCGTAATCATCAATGGAGGCGTGCTAGATGGGGCAGGAATGCGTACAGGGGTGTAAGGAATATATACCACATCAATATCTTCTTCGGTAACCTTACGGTAGCTCGGTTTTCTATCAAACTACAGGAAACCCTCCTTTATCAACAACTGGATACCTTCTTTTAAATCATCACAACCCTTCGGTTGTTCTCTACACTTGGCACACTCTGAAGTACAACCCGGGAAAATAGAATTGTCAAGCAAATACCTCTTAACACAGCATAACTGAGTAGCTACCTGTTCCACATTCATGATCAAATTCAACACTTTACCATTATCGTCAATCATATTGACAACACCCCCTCCATGTCTGGGCATTGGGTTCTGAGTAACATTCGGACCAGTCACTGGGGTAAACTCAATTGCCTTGGCATCCAACAAGTCTTGTACTTTGCATTTCAACACAAAGCAGTTGTTAGTAGAATGACCAACTCCACCTGAATGGAATTCACATCTTGCGTTAGCATCATACTTAGGAGGAAGTCTTGTAGTTGGTGGTGGCATATTTCTCAAACTGATCAACTTCAAATCGAGCAAATGGTGGAGTGCTTCAGTAAGAGTTACTGGCAAGGGATCAAATTTTCTCGGCTGTCTCTGCTGTTGATTATTATACTGACAGGGAGCATCTTGTTGTCTTTGTTGCTGAGGCACTGTATTCGGTCTCTTCTGCGGAGGAGCATTAACAGGAATAGAAACAACATGATTTGTTGGTGCTGACAATCCTCTATTCTTCCTCTATGAGAGTAAACCGCGCTTGTGTCGCCTTCCCTTTTCTTAGGGTAAGTGTTGAATGGTTTCTTATTGCCCCCTGATGAGCCACTGGAACCTCCAATCTGAATTTTCCCCAATTTCAAACCCACCTCAATTATTTCACCAGCCATAACCAAGTCTGCAAATCCTGCCGAAGTACTTCCTATCATGTGCTCATAGAATGGCCCTTGCAGGGTACTCATAAACATATCAATGAGTTCTCTCTCCATGAGTGGAGGTTGAACCCTCGCAGCCAACTCACGCCACTTCTGAGCGTATTCCTTGAAAGATTCTTTTGGTCCCTGTGACATATTCTGTAACTGAGTGCGATTATGCGCCATATCCACATTGTACTGATAATGTTTGACAAAAGCCCGAGCAAGATCATTCCAGCAATGAATATTAGTTTTTTCCAACTTCATGTACCACTCCAGGATGACCCAGAAAGGCTATCCTGGAAAAAGTGAATCAAAAGCCCCTGATCCTCAATATGCACCGACATCTTTCGGAAATAAGCAGTTGCATGAGTAACAGGACATGACGTTTTGTTACTCGACCTCCTCGACCTTTGGTGGTCAATCTATTGCATATCCCAATTGACGATAAGCAAGCACAGGATTATAGTTGATACACCCCTTAGTTCCTATGAGGGAAACATTAGGAAAATCTCTGCAGCTAGTGATAACACTTCGTATTTCCCCCATGTCATAATTCCACTGGATATCAAATGAAGTAAGGTTGACAAGCCTTGATGACCATCAGATAGAATGCCTGGTATCCACGAAAGGGCCACTTAACGGTAGGTGCAACTTGAACCATTGATACAACATTGAATGACATAAACTTACATTACCACCTTTTCCATGCCTGAAATGAATGGTGTAAAGAGTATCTGCCAAGAGTGTCGGTACCGGGTTTTTGTTTCTAAAAACACAAATAGTCGTTAAATCCACGAAATTTCTCTTGCGAGGGAAAAGGATGATCCCGTATATCATGAGAGCAAGCAGAGCGCTAAAGTCAATCAAATTCCCTTTCTTTGCCCAGTCTTCATCTTTCTTCACTAAGAAGTCCAAATAAACCATGTAGTATCCTCACTTGATTTCCAATTGTCTTTCACCTGTTTCCAACTCAAATGAAGAATTTCAGCAATAACTTCGAACTTCAGCTTCTCCGGCACTTGGACAAAAGGAACTTCATCGGACAACTTGATATTAAGTAGGTATGTGTACTCTTCTAGTGTGGGGACCAGTTGATAATCTTGAAAAGTAAAACACCATAATTCCTTGTCATAGAACTGGAAGAGAGTGATCAAAGCCATTGGGTCAACTGGAGTGTTAAGGACTAGTAACAAATTGCCATAATTTTTGTTGAAATTATTCAGAACATCACCCTTCGGATAAGAACTCAACCTCTTCAACTCGGACACATCGATGGTAGGAATCTGATAAGAGAAAGTATGCCTGGTGGGCTCTTTAACATGAACTGAATCAAACTCATCTGAAGGGAGGCCAGCCATTTCTGATAGAAAGAAGACTCTTGAATGTCCCTGGAAAATGACATGCGCATGCTAGTTATTTTATTTTTTACATTATTTTTTAGAAATAAATATGCTATGATGCAACATGACAGGATCAAAGTTCACACTGTATCATGGCTAGACCATTACAGAACAGCACCACTCAAGATCAAAAGAAAATCCCAAAGCTTCAAAACCGTCATGGGAACCTGAGTCACCTTTGCAACACAAAGTCACCAACAGTACTTGTACCTGTAAGAAAAGTTTTCCCGCCCCTCTCACAGGTGTAGTCTAGGTCAAGGTAAGGTTAAAAGCCAAATCAGAGTACGAGAGCTCGAATGTCGGTATCATCATACGATAACACCTATCTGAACTAACTCTCAAGTCATTGTGTCTCATGGTCAGGTCTACAAAGCATCCGCCTCATAGCTGCCATGGCCACTTTATTCCTAGTTCCTATGGAATTCACTCATAGCCTGGGTATGAGGCATTTTCCCTTATGGAACAACCCACCCACCAAGGAATCCAGAATCCAAACAGTACAGCCAAATCTAGTATGCAGAATTTAAAGCGCACATATGATGCAATGCAAACAGATAAATATGCAAAGCGGTAAAATAAACACCCAAAAATAAAACAAACAAGATCTAGGATCGACTCTGGGATGGAACAGCAAAAGGTCAATCTATCCCCAGTGAAGTCGCCAGCTGAAACCGTACGGCCGGAACCTATCATCTGGATGTTAATGAAACATCAATTAAGTTGCCACTGAACGTCTTTTATCCCGCCGAAAGGGAAAGGTAAACATTGAGAAAACCTAAAAAGGGAGAAATCACGGTCTTTCGACCGAGAGATCGAGTAAGGGAGTCTGTTACGCGAGGGGAAGGTGTTAGCACCCCACACGCCCGTAGTACTCTACGGTATCCACTCTTTTCTAATCTAATGGGTGTGGTAAAATCCTATGTCTATGGCTTACAACTGAAAAGGGAATGCATGCGAAAGGAAAAATAATATAGGGAAGATAAAAATTATGCTCGGTTGGGCCCTACCCTAATGCCTACGTATCCCTTTTAAGGAATCAGAGCAGCCGTAGTTCGACTTATGTGTTATGGTTGGTTTGTATTTTTTTAATTAAGACAGCAAAAACAAACAAGATGGCGAAACATCGAATAAAACAACAAATAAATGAGATAGTAAAAAATATCAACTAAATGATGACAAAGTAACATGTCAAAGATGGCGAGGCATCAAATGGTAAAATAACACACCTAACAATGATATTGAGAATCAAAGTAGGATAACAAACATGTGCGATGGCGAAACATCGGCTTCAAACAAATATGAGATGGAAAAACATTGGCTAAGAGGTAACGAGGATATCATTGCAAAGATGACAAAACATCAATAAAACAAATGACAAGACAATCACACCTGACAATGATATTGAGAATCAAAGTAGGATAACAAACATGTGTGATGGCGAAACATCGGCTTCAAATAAATGTGCGATGGCGAAACATCGGCTAAAAGATAGCACAGTATCATGGCAAAGATGGCGAAACATCGATAAAATAGATGAAAAAACATCACACCTAACAATGATATTGAGAATCAACATAGGATAAAAAACATGTGCGGTGGTGAAACATCGGCTTCAAACAAATGTACGATGGCGAAACTTTGGCTAAAAGATAGCACAGTATCATGATAGAGATGGCACAACATCAATAAATCGGATGACGAAACATCACACCTAACAATGATATTGAGAATCAAAGTAGGATAACAAACATGTGCAATGGCGAAACATCGGCTTCAAATAAATGTGCGATGGAGAAACATCGGTAAACCAAGTTTAAAAGCAAAGCCAAGAGGCACACAGACAAAGCAAGATTGGTTTGTATCTTTTACCTTGAAGAAGGGTTTGAATTTAATAGAAATGTCTTATGATTTGCTAAGAAAATAAATTTTTGTTTTAAGATGCAGAATGCATAGAAAGGAAAAATCAACTAAGGGAAACTAGCCTAGTACTATCCCTAGTGTTATCTTACAGTGGTTGACCCTAAGGTTGAGGATAAAGGAAAACCCTACCCTAATTTACATGTTAAAGGAAGCTTAACAAAACTATCCTATAGGCAAAATGCAATGAGAGCGAAGTCGTGATCTCAATTTCTAAATTGAGTGACTCATCAATCAACAATTAAAGAAGAAAAACCATAAACATCCTATAGGGAACATGCAATGAGAGCGAAGTCGTGATCTCAATTTCTAAATTGAGTGACTCATCGATCAACAATTAAAGAAGAAAAGAAATAAACGTCCTATAGGGAACATGCAACGAGAGCAAAGTCGTGATCTCAATTTCTAAATTGAGTGACTCATCGATCAAAAGCAACACAACACATGCATCAGACAAAAAATAGAGAGCCTGCTGACATATATCAACAACAGAGGTCCCATCATGCAATAAAAGAACTATGCAAAATGAAGATGGAAGAAAAGAAATAGTGCAATACCAAACGGATAACTATCTGTAGCAACTGAGCAAGAATAAAAGAAACCCAGAGAACTTTGAGCAAGCTGGCATCAGTAGACAAATCAAGTCAGGAATTACACCATCAGGATGTAAGTAATTTATCAGATATGAACAAATCCCAGGGGCAATGTATAGAATTCACAATCATATGTATGTATATCCTGCATAAACCATCAAACACGCCAAGCACAAGAATGGTGCCAATATAAAAATTGTGTTCCACAAATAAAGTGAAACACAATAGCCTTAAGCCAAAAGTGGAAACTTTCTCAAAGTACCTCGCACATTCAACAGACAAGTCAGTATTCCATAAGGTGAATGATGACTCATATAAGGTATGGATGCAACATGATGAAGTGAGCATAACATGATAACAATTATCAAATATTAGCCATGATAGACAAGAGGAAACAGGCACATGCACAATTAGGTCAAAAGAAATAGAGGAATGTTGCTCCTTTCTATCACCATATTGAATTGACAATTGAATACCAATCAAGGATAATGGGAGCTTGAAAAGAATACAATAAAAGACCATGGAGGTCAGGGGAAAACACATTTCAATCATGTATAATTAATTCAACCACAACTCACATGCACAATAGAAGGTGAATCCCACACAATGCATTAGAAGGTTCAAACATTGAAACATGACGCATTAAATGAAATGACTTGAGCTATCATGTATAATCATAATCAAAATGATCATTAGGTGCCCAATTATAGGCCTCACTCAAATTCATTAGCCATCAAACAAATTGCAACAAGATATGCAACATTAATTGGGTACCTTCACTTCAAAAATACATCAAAAATAGAAAGTGATTTCAATAATTCAAACCAAAAATCTCTTGGAATATTTGAAGTGTATAGAAGTCAGAAAGAAAGTCTTGGGTTCATGAATGGTTGAGGAGGGGATCAAATGAGGCCCAAAGTTTAAGACTAGTTAGCAAAACTACCAAACTAGACAAGTTTTCAAAATAATTTGTGGAAAAATGTCAAACCAAGCCAAATAATTCAAGACAAATGGTTTTAAGATCCTCAATGCATTCATGAACCATAATCAAGACTTAAATTCCATTGAAAGTCCAGGTCATAGTGGTTTTGAAAATGAAACTTTCACCATAAGCAACAAAACCCTAAATTTTGACTTTTAATCTTAAATATTGATTAAGTAAGATCAAAATTCAAACAATTTAAACCAAGGTCATACTAATAACCAAGAAACCCTAAATGTCAGAAAATATATTTTTTCACATTTTTTGAATTGAAGAAAAGTCAAAAATGAAATTAAATTCAAACAATTAGACAATTAAACAAATAATCATATCTCAAAATAGAACTTTAATCAAAAATTCAGAAAAATGTCCAACCAAAATTATATTCAAATATTAGAATTAAAAAAACACATCCCTGATTTTTTGTGGAATTTTTGAATTAAAGGAAAGATTAAAATAAAAAAATAAACAAACAATTAATAATTAAACTATTATTTAAAGGAAAAAATGCAAACCCTAGCCAAAAATCATCAAAAAGGTCAAAAATGAAATTATATTCAGAATCCATGATTAAAAACAAGCTTACATGATTTTTTTTTGAATTTTTTGGATTAAAGGAAGTATTAAAACCAAAATTATGAAACAAATATTTCAAATAAACTTTTCAAATTAAACTTCTAATCAAAAATGGAAAAAATGCTAAACCAAAATCAGAATCAAATTCCACATTATTTTGTGAGTCTAAAACATTTTTTGTGGAATTTTTGAGATCAAATAAGTATTAAAATAAAAATAATCTTTAAATAAATAATTATTCAAACTTATAGAATTTTGAACCAATCAAAACATTTTTTAAAAAAATTCCAAAAAATATGACAAATACTAGAAATTATCATTGGCCTATTGTAATTTTTTCATGATTTTTGAAAATGTTTTGATCAGAAAATAAAATCAAATAAAATACCAAATAAAACAAATAATTCAAATGAGACAAATATTCAAATGGACCAATCATACAGTGCCACCACATCATCTTCAACCGTTGGACAAACTCAAAAACGCGCGTAACACTCAGTCTTAGGGCTCATGTTCAGATCAGCATAACATACTCACTTTCACACCATTTTTTATGAAATCAAGGGAAAATTAAAGCTAGCATAACAAAGAATCCATAGCAACACGAATTAAGCAAAATCATCAAGTGTAGGTCTAGTACGAAGCTCATGAAAACTCAAAAAAACAATCTGCAAACAGAGTTTCAGAAACTCCAAAACATGATTCAAGCTCAAATCAAATACAAAGTATACCTCAGACCTATTTGTCTGGCCAGCTAATACATCATGGATATGGAATAATTCATCAAATCATGCTAAACAAAGCAAATTGAAGTTCAAAAATCTCACCTTAATGTGAAACTGGAAACCTTGATTCCTTAGTTCCAGAAGCCAACAAACTCCATGATCTTGATCTACACACTTCAAGGAAGATGAATCCACGGGAAATTTGATGAATGCGCGAAGAAGATGAGAGAATCGAAGAAAACTTCAGCAAAAGCAAAAAATGTTCAGATCTGGATTTTTAATGGATGGAGCCTGTTCTGCATGAAATGAGGCTTGCAATACATTATATAGTGTGAGTAGAGAAGGTTAGAAGAGGAAATTGGTCCTCAAAACTGTTCAGGGGCAAGCTTGGAAGATTTGGCCAAAAAATGAGTGCACATGGGCCTCAGCTGTTTGCTCGTGCGTTTCTTCATTTTCCTTGCATTTTATGAGCCAAATAAACTCAAATAAATCCTCAAAGTGCCAGGTCACGATCATTTGAAAAGAGAGAGTATGGATGAATTTGCCAAATTGAGCAAGTTTGTCATTTTTGTACCCAAACAAACACCATGGTCATGGAGCACGAAATAGCTGGCATTATGGGCCTTAGAAAGTCATAAATAGGTCATGGGATGGATTCGAAACAAAGAGAATGGCTGAAACTTGAGTTCTCATGAATTGGCCATTTTGCATATTTGTCAAATTTCAATAAAATGCCTCAAAATTACGAAGCTCATAACTTGCTCATACTTTTGAATTTTGACACAAATGAGCACAATTTGGAAAGGTATTGAAAAGATCTACAATCCCTTAGTTTTGAGTTTTTGCAATTGAATCAATTAAGGTCCTCAAAATTTAGCTTGAAATTCATTAATTTTGGAAAATGACCTATAATTTTGTGACTTCAAAAGACCATAATTCTGGATTCCTTTTCAATTTGCACATGAGACCAAAAGGATATGAAATATCATCCTCTTATCTTTCCAAACATGCTTCATTTGTATATTTTTGATCAAAGCTGAATAAAATATGAATTTTTGAAATTAAGTCCTTATTTTCCAAAATTAGAAACTTTTAGGGTTTCTTCAAGAACAAGTTTCAACCCAAACCTCAATCTCTTTGATCCAATGACCAAAATGGACTTGAAATATGAAAAGTGCATCCTTGAATTGATGATTGGCCAAAAGTTCACTTGGTCAACCTTGACTTTGACTGATTTTGACCAAAATGACCATTTTGCCCCTTTGAATCAATTGATCCACTTCCCTTCAAATATGATGATCAAAACTTCCAACATATGAACTTCCAAATGTGTAGAGGCCATGTAAAAAGTTTCACTTCAAAATTCTCAAGAAAACCTGATAAAAACCCGAACCCTAATTTTGATTAACACCTTAGGAGACTGATGAATCATCTTCAAAACTTTAAATCCTCTGGGCATCATGACCAATTCCTTGTGTAAAGATTTTTTTAAAATGCCAATGAGATGTTGTGGCTTCCAAATCAAGACTTGTACATTGATCAATAGCCTTAATCAAGCAAAACCCTAATTTGACTGGTGAATCAAGGGAAAGATTCCCTTTTATAATCAAACACAAACTCCAATCCTCTGGGGATCCAAAGAGATGAGTAAAGCCTCTTGAGATATGCAATAACTTTTGAGCTTGAAAGATTCAGAGGTTTAGATGATAAGATTCTACTTGAGCAACTTGTCAATGCAATCAACCTTCAAAGCTTGAGGAAAACTTAATAACTAAAGTACTTTGATCCTATCACAATGTATGAATGCAATGCAATATGATATTCATGATGAAACATAAGCCAAAATCAAGAGGGTAAATTTTGGGGTGCAACACCGAGCTCTTCAATTGCAACAATCCGACGTCACGGCTAATTGGGAAACAAGAAGTGGTGTCAAAGGGTTCCTAGCCAAGTTCCTGTTGGAGAAAGCTCAAGATTGTTGGAACACTCTCGATTTACAAACTTTTGAAGAAATCTTGGCCCTTCTCATCAACGGGATGGTACTATTTCCAAATCCTGACCAACTTATAGATGTAAATGCTGTCAAAATCTTCATATCTCACAATTCGGTGCCTACTTTGTTGGGAGATATCATACATTCTCTCCACTCTCGTATTATGAAGATAAGAGGAGCCATCATGTGTTGCACTCCTCTATTGGCTAGGTGGTTTGTTTTGCACCTCCCCTGATTTGTAGTGAAGAACGAGCAAGGTTTAAGGTGGTCCAATAGGTTGATGTCACTCAGACATTCGAATATTCACTAGTGTTCTTGATCCTCAGAGAACATTACTATCATCGGCCGTTGTGGGGAATTCCATAATGTTCCTTTGCTTTGCATTAGTGGAGGTATCACTTACAACCCTTTATTAGCTTTGCGGCAGTTTGGGTATGCTCGAAGAGATGGTCCTCATGATATGCTCATCCAAGGAGTGGTGTTCGACTATGATAGCAACGATCAAGGCTACCATCAGAGGTTTGTACGAGCTTGGAGGATGGTAAACAAGGTGGGTAGAAAGACACTAGGACACAAGAATTCTATTCCCCTTGAGCCTTACCTTAGGTGGGTACGAGCTCATGCTCAGAAGCTCGTAATGCCTTACCCCTCCATCCTACCTGTTATCGTGGAGCCTGTTGCTGAAGTAGATGTTCTGTATACTGTCCTCTATCCCAACATTTCTACTTCTCTTGAAGACTTGCAAAAGGGTTGGATTCAGTTAAAGGAAGAACGAGACACCTTCGAAGCTCAGTTCTACGCAAGCGAGAAAAGGGTTTTGAAGCTTACAAGGCAACTTCATGAAGAACAAAGCTTGAACGCCTACATTTCACCAAAGAGGATGCGTTCGACCTTTTTGTCTTAGGAATTTATTTTGTAAGCCCAAGAGGCACGTTGTAACCATTTTGAACTGATTAATGCAATTTGACGTTTGTTCACTCTTTGTCTAGACAAATTTAAATCTTATAAACCCTTGAAATAATTTGCATACACATTTTTCATACATCATAACATAAACAGGTTTTCCACAACAGGTTTCCTTATCTTTCTACTGTTTATTTTAGTAAGATGGATATCGAGAAAATAGTGAAGGACCTGCAAGCAAAAAATTCCCAGTTTCAAGAGACTCTACTGACCCTGGCTAAGGGGAAACAAGAGTTGATGATGTTGCTGGCATCCAAAAAGAAACCAAAAAGGAAAGCCCTAATTAACATAGGTAAAAGATTCAGGGAGTTGATCCACCAAATTCCTGTAGTGGAAGATTCGTATGAGGAATATGAAAATCAAGTTGAAGAAGTAAGGAGAACCCAGGCTGGATCTGTCAATGATCGAGTGTCCGATGATGAAGACTATTTTGACGAGCAATATCCTCCTGCCAATGATAATTATAAGCAGCTAGAGGATAGGCTGAAGGCCGTTGAGATTCAAGTTGTTCCTGGTTTGGATTTTGATAATTTGGGTTTAATATTTGGGGTTGTCATTTCACATAAATTCAACATACCAGTCTTTATTAAATATGACGGGGATTCTTGTCCAAATCTTCATCTGAAGTCTTACGTGCGTAAAATACAACCGCACACCGCTGATAAGAAACTCTAGGTCCAATTCTTTCAAGAAAGCTTGGCTGGGACTCAACTAGAGTGGTTTTACCAATTGGAGGGTTCCTGTATCCATACCTGGGAAGACCTGGCCACTGCTTTCTATCACCAATACAAATACAATACCGACCTGGCGCCGACTAGACTTCAACTGTAAGGCATGACGATGGGTAAAAACGAGGGGTTCAAAGAGTACGCCCAAAAGTGGAGGAATCTTGTCAGTAGGGTCCAACCACCTTTAACTGACAGGGAACATATTGATATGTTTATGGGTACGTTATCTGGTCCATTTTTCAACTTATTGGTTGGGTGTTCTTTATCTAGTTTCACCGAACTGATCCTAACCGGTGAAAGGGTCGAAAGTGGTATCAAGAGGGGAAAATCCCCATGGCATCTGCTTCCACCTCCAACCCCGTAAAGAAACCCTTCACTGGGAAGAAAGAAACTAATTGTGTGTATGGGGCAAGGTCCCATACCAAGAAGGATAACCGTCTGTCCGTTAATGATGTTCTAATTTCCAACCCGACTCCTATTCAAAGATAATCTTCCAATCATCTGCGATTTGAGGCTCCACGAAGACAATTCACAAGGATAAGAATGTCGCTATCCCAAGCCTTATAACACCTTTTAAAGGCCAACTTGGTGACACTGCGCGATCCTCCGTCCAATCCGAACACTTCCTCACCTAAATACAATCTGAATACCAAGTGTGCATATCATTCAAATAGTCCCGGGCATGAGCCCGATCAATGTTGGGCACTGAAGAGAAAAATTTAAGATCTAATAGACAACAAGATAATCGAATTTAATCCACCTACAATTCCCAATATGATAACGGCACCAATGCCAAACCATGGAAAAGATGTCAATGCAATTGAAGACATTATTTTTGTTTCCTCCGTCGAAGATCTAACTACTCCGTTAACTGTTGTCAAAAAGAATTTGCTAATGGATGCGAATGGCTAAAAGAAGGTGTTCAAAGCCTGATGAATAGTCATGAGGTATTATTTGAAAAATATTCGTACACCAAAAATTTGACCGATAAGATTGAAGACCTCTCCATCATAACAATTTCAAACAGCCTCTTAGGATCTCCTCGAAGGGTCCTATCAGGATTTCAAATGAATCGACTGTTTCCCCTCTGATAATTATTGCCCCTGGGCCAATTCCGTACTCTTCCAACAAAGAAGTGTCGTGGAACTACGATGCCGAAGTGTTTTACCCTGGAATAAAGCAAGATGCTTGGACTGAAGAAAGGAAGGTTGATGATATTGGTAATGTTACTGGCTCTAGTAAGGTGACCAGAACCGGGAGAATCTTTTCGCCCAACATTTCACCCCCAACTGCTACAACGGCACTTGTCTGCATCACTGCTGAGAAGCCCAATGCTGACATTAGGGGTAAAAAGAGAGTGGTTGAGCCTGCTGAGATAGAGGTGCCTGCAAAGGATGTTGCTACTGAGGAGCCCTCCACTCAAGAAATGGATGAAATCTTTAAAATTATAAAGAGGAGTGATTTCAAGATAGTGGAACAGCTGGGGGAAACCCCTTCCAAGATCTATATGTTATCTTTGCTACTTTGTTATGATGCTCTTTCCTGAGCATTGATCAAATTCTTAAAAAGGGCTCATGTCCCTCATGAGACCACAACTGACCAGTTCGAAAATTATGTGGCAAGCTTGACGACCGACAACAGATTAGGGTTCTCTGATGCTGATCTGACACCACTTGGAAGGAACCATAACAAAGCTTTGCATGTTTCTTTTGAATGTAAGGGGACTACCCTAGAACATGTTCTGGTTAACACTGGCTCTTCTTTAAACGTGCTACCCAAGGGCGCTTTGGACCGGTTAGACTGTGAAGGACTGGTGTTGAAGTCGAGTGATATTATTGTGAGGGCTTTTGATGGATCCAAAAGGACGGTTCATGGAGAGGTGGATCTCCCAATTAAAGTTGGCTCACAAATTTTAAAATCTACTTTCTACATCATGGACATCCGTCCCACTTACTCCTGTTTATTGGGTCGCCCTTGGATCTATGGAGTAGGGGCAGTAACATCTACCCTTCACCAAAAGTTAAAATACCCAGTCAAGGGGAGGATCGTCACTGTTTGCAGTGAGGAGGAATTCATGGTAAGCCATCTACATTCTTTCAAATATGTGGAGATGGATGGAGAATTTATAGAAACCCCGTGCCAGGATTTTGAAGTTGTTCCGCCTATGGTTGCTATTGCCAAAATTTCTTCCGACATGCCCAAAGCTGATAAGGTCATGCCAAGGATGGTTTCATTTAAGGATGATCGTGCAGTAGTCGAAGATGGAAGCTGTGATACCTGGGGGCAACTCCCTGAGATCGCGTTCAAAGCAGATAAATGTGGGTTGGGTTTTACTATCAAGTCTCAGAAGGAAGTTAGGAACGTTCGTGCGGGAAAGCCCCCTCTCCATATTGGAAATCATGAAGTAAATGTTGTGGAGGATTTTGATGATGAGTGTGCTTTCGAAGAATGGATATACCCTACTACGACAGAGCTTAACAATTGGCGCGCAAAAGGACTTAATTCCCATCTCCTTCAATGAGGAGTAATTACTTGTTTATTGCTTTCTATCAATTCAAGAGCCTTTTATCTGTAATATTAAACAATGACTTTTAAGCCATATGCCTGGCCCGGGGCACTATGGTCCATTTGTTAAGGGTTTTATTTATGTTCATTTTATCATATGATCATTCAATATAAATCATTGGACTTTTCGCATTCGAATTTTTGTGCTCATTGTCTTTATTTTTCTTTAATACCTTTTTCAAATAGCCATGTATCTTACATGCATACACACACGCTCTTGTAGATCCTCGTCCACTACGGATCTCATTGCTAATGACTCTACTATTGCCAGCTATGATTTCGAACATCCAATTAACCAAGCCGAAGACGAATGTGAGGATGATTACGAAATACCAGGAGAACTAGCCAGACTTCTAATGCAAGAGGAAAAAGCTATTCATCCGCATGAAGAGTCATTTGAAGTCATCAACCTAGGTACCGAGACAGACAAGAAAGAGGTCAAGATCAGCACCAACCTAGGAAGCAATGTCAAAAGCAATTTGGTTCAGATGTTACATGATTATGTGGAAGTGTTTGCTTGGTCGTATGAAGATATGCCAGGGTTGGATACCGACATTGTAGTTCATCGTCTGCCAACAAAGTAAGATTGTCCTCCTGTCAAGCAAAAAGTTTGTCGCATGCGGCCTAACATGTCTGAAAAGATAAAAGCTGAAGTGATGAAACAATTTGATGCAGGATTACTAGTTGTGACATCTTATCCTTAATGGGTTGTGAACGTGGTTCCGGTGCCAAAGAAAGGCGGAAAAGTTCGTATGTGTGTAGATTATAGGAATCTGAATAAGGCAAGCCCCAAGGATGACTTCCCTCTACCTCATATTGACATCTTGGTCGATAACACTGCTCAACATAAAGTATTCTCTTTCATGGATGGTTTCTCCGGCTATAATCAAATTAAGATGGCTCTCGAAGACATGGAGAAGACCATCTTTGTTACGCAATGGGGCACCTTTTGTTACAAGGTCATGCCATTCGGATTGAAGAATGCAGGGGCAACATATCAAAGGGCTATGGTAGCTTTCTTTTATGATATGATCCATCATGAAATAGAGGTATATGTGGATGATATGATTGCAAGGTCACAAACTGAAGAAGAGCATCTCAATCACCTATACAAGCTATTCAAGAGGCTGAAAAAGTACAAGCTGAGGTTGAACCCTAATAAGTGCACATTCAGAGTACGATCTAGAAAACTTCTAGGTTGTGTTGTCAGTGGTAAAGGCATCAAAGTTGATCCTGCAAAGGTAAAAGTCATTCAAGAAATGCCAGTTCCCCATTCTGAAAAGGAGGTTAGAGGGATCTTAGGTCGTCTTAACTACATCGCCTGCTTCATATCTCACTAAACTGCTACTTGTGAGCCAATCTTCAAACTCTTGAAGAAAGATCAAGTAGTCAGATGGAATGATGAATGCCAAGCTTCCTTCGACAAAATCAAGGAATATCTGCAAGAACCTCCTATCCTCATGCCTTCGGTTGAAGGAAGACCCTTGATCATGTACTTGATAGTGCTAGAGAATTCTATTGGGTGTGTGTTGGGCCAACATGACGAGTCTGGCCGAAAAGAGCTTGCAATATACTACCTGAGCAAAAAGTTTACCGACTATGAAACCAGATATTCATTGCTCGAGAAAACATGATGCGCTCTGGCATGGGCTGCTCATTGGCTAAGACAGTATATGTTGACTCATACCACTCTATTGATTTCTAAGATGGACCCTATCAAGTACATCTTCGAGAAACCCGCTCTTTCTGGACGAATAGCTAGATGGTAAATGATCTTGACTGAGTACGATATTCAATATACAACACAAAATGCCATCAAAGGAAGTGTATTGGCAGATCATTTGGCCCATCAAGCTGTTGATGATTATCAATCTATAAACTTTGATTTCCCAGATGAGAATATCATGTTAGTGGCCAATTGTGTAAAACCTAGACCGTATGACAGGCCCGATCAAGGATCCAGATGGACTATGCTTTTCGATGGGGCTTCCAACACTTTGGGTAACGGAATTGGCGTTGTGATAGTTTATCTTGAGGGTTGTCACACCCCTTTCACTTCTAGACTGTGCTTCGATTCTACAAATAACATGGCTGAATATGAGGTATGCATTTTAGGTCTGAAGGCTGCCATTGATTTAAGGATCAAACATTTAAATGTATTCAGAGATTCCACTCTAGTGATTATCCAAGTAAAGGGAGATTGGGACACTAAGAATCCTAATCTTATTCCTTACAAGGAGCTTGTGTTATCTCTGATTCCATACTTCGAAGAAATCACCTTTGAACACTTCCCTAGAGAAGAAAATCAATTAGCTGATGCTTTGGCCATAATGTCTTCCATGTTCAAGGTCAAATGGTACAATGAAGCTCATATGATTACAATTGAGAGATTTAATGAACCTGCGCACTGCTATGAGCTTGACACTGACACAGAGAAGCCATGGTACCATGAGGTGAAGAGACACCTTGAAGCACAAGAGTATCCTGAAGGAGCTTCCATCAATGATAAAAAATTCTTACGAAGATTCTCAGCCAAATTCTTCCTAAGCAATGGAACCCTGTACAAACGCAACCATGATTCTACTCTACTCCGATGTATGGACAAGAAGGAGGCAAAGAAAATTATGGAAGACATGCATGATGGTCTCTTTGGGACTCACTCTAGCGGACATAATATGGACAAGAAAATCCTGAGAGCTGGATACTATTGGTCAACAATGGAAACTGATTGCCATCATCACTCAAGGACTTGCCACAAGTGCCAAATCTATGCTGACAAGGTCCATGTGCCTCCTATTCCTCTAAATGTCATAACTGCTCTGTGGTCGTTTACAATGTGGGGCATTGACATGATTGGAGAGATTAAACCTACTGCTTCCAATGGACATTGCTTCATTCTTGTCGCTATCAATTATTTCACCAAATGGGTTGAAGCTGTCTCATTTGCTTCAGTCACAAAGAACGTTGTAGCCAGATTCATCAAACATAACCTCATATGCCGCTATAGTATCCCTGAAAGGATCATCACTGATAATGGAACCAATCTCAACAATGCTATGATTACAGAACTTTGCACTCAGTTCAAAATCAAGCATCACAATTCTTCTCCTTATAGACCTAAAATGAATGGCGCATTGGAAGCAGCCAACAAAAACATTAAGAAGATTGTGCAAAAGATGGTAGTAACCTACAAAGACTGGCATGAGATGTTACCGTTTGCTCTTCATGGCTATCGTACTTCAGCTCAGACATCGACTGGGGAAACTCCTTTTTCTTTGGTCTATGGCATGGAAGTTGTCCTGCCAGTAGAAGTTCAAATTCACTCCCTAAGGATTATGAATGAAGCAGGCCTAGGCGAAGACGAATGGATTCAGACAAGATTGGATCAGTTGAACTTGATTGATGAAAAGCGAATGGTTGTTGTTTGTCATGGTCAGATGTACCAGAAACGTATGATCAAGGCTTTCAACAAAAAGATCAGGCCTCCAGTATATCAAGCTGGTGACTTGGTATTAAAACGCATCATTCTTCTATAAGGCGACCCCAGGGAAAAAAGGACTCCCACTTACGAAGGGCCATTTATTGTCAAATTTTTCTCTGGTGGTGCCATGATGCTAAACTACTATGGACGGTGAAGATTTCCCATATCAGTTGAACACAGACATAGTTAAAAAATACTATGCATAAGAGACAAGCAAGTTACTGTAAAGCCTGGACCCGACTAGATATCAGTTCAACTTCATCCTTTCAAGTAAGTTACTGCAAAGCCTGGACCCGACCAGATATCAGTTCAACTTCATCTTTTCAAGTAAGTTATTGCGAAGCCTGGAATTCGACCAGATAACAATTAACTTCAACCACCTCAGAAATCTGCTTTGAAGCCCGGAATCCAACCAGATAGCAGTTTAAAGTTGGTAAGTTGCTATGAAGTCTGAAATCTGACAAGATAACAGTTTAACTTCACTCTCCCAAGTAATTTTCTGCGAAGCCTGTAATTTGACCAGATAGTAGTTAATTTAATCTTCCCTGGTAAGTCGTTGCGAAGCCTGGAATACGACCAGATAACAATCAACTTCATTATCCCCAACAAATTGCTGCCAAGCCTAGATTTTGACCAGATAACAGCTAACTTTCGATGCTCCCCAGTCAGGAATAATTCCCCAATGGAGCAATGGATAACCAAAATTCTTGAAATTTATTCCTCCAAGTAGAAATGAACACTCCCCACAGAGTTTCCTCATGCAAATAGCCAGAGTCAATATTCCCCAGCAAATTTCTCCTCAAACAATAAAACTGGAATTCCCAGCGGAAACATTCTAAACAAAGTTGAAGATACACCTACTCAGGATTCAGCCTCCCAAGGCTCCCCAGCACGTCGTCGAGGATTCATTTTCCTAGACAAAGACACGTTGCAATAAACGTATCACATTCATAAACCATAACGCGTACATGACAAATGCATATAACATAATCTCATTTATTTCGGGAACATCATTATGCCATGCATGCATCTGCATGCAACTAATCCTCTTTCTTGTAGAAAAATAAATAAAACAAGAAAAAGACATCTACCATTTCAGTATAAATCAACCAAAAAGATTTATCTTGATACTTTCCCCAGTCACTCTGGATGGAACCTATAAGCCCATCTCCGACAACTCTCCATCATCTCCCCAAATGGCATCTTTAAGCCCATTCCCTACATAGCCAGCTAACACATCGTCGAGTTCAAATTTTAGGGCACTTTAGTGTTCAATCATCTTCCACCTTCAAGTCACGAATGGCGGGCTCGCCATTCTAACTCTTCAGGTTTAAGAAGATTGAACAGGGGAAGCCGTTGTACCCCAAAATTTGCTTTGTCATTTTTCAAGATTCGTCTCATATAGGTGGTTACAAACACTTGTTTAAAGAAATAAAGAAAAATGAAATTTTTCGAAGATAACAGGTTGTTACTTCGATTGGTCGAAGGAAAAGGAAAAATAAAGATGATAATGTGCCCTTTGATTGGGTCGAAGAAGAGAAAGTCTGCTTTGATTCTCCAGCTTCGATCGGGGCACTAGCTACCTTCGAAGCAATCTGCTTCGATTCTCAATTTGATTAGACACTAGCTACCTTCAAAGAAATCTGCTCCGATTCTCAATTCGATTAGACATTGGCTTCCTTCAACCTACATGCTTCGAATGGTTAAAAGACTCCCTCCGAGCACTCTTCAATCCACAAGCTTCGATGGGGCAATGTGCTTGCTTCGATCCAAGCTTCGACATGGGCAATGCCTCCCTTCAAGCAGCTTCCTTCGAGTATGCTTTGACTAAGGCGAAAGTTTCCCTCGAAGAAAGCTTGCTTCGGTTTCATTCTGGCATCTGATTCAAGAACAAATCTCATAGCTTTATCTTCCAAATCTCACTTTTCAGGCTATGTTACTTCCAAATCTTTACATAATCAGAGGTTTACACACAGAATCGAAGCTTTATCCATTAGGATATTACTATTTTTGGACGAAATGACAAAAAGATATGTTATCTATTTTCATAAAGATTACTTTAATCACAAAGTGATCTCCTTGAGCCCCCAAAATTTATTTTTTCTGAGCACAAGAAAAGTCAAAATTAGAAGTAACATGACCATGCTTGTACTTGTTTTTCACTTATTAAGTCACCTAGCCAAAATAGTACAGCAGAAAGATTCTTTGTGTAAAACATCTCAACATTTTCATATAAATATGCAAGTCCATTGCATATAAAAAAAAGGGAGAGGTTTGCAAAAAACTATAGAGTCAGAAACAGGAAACTAAAATTCTAACTCCACTCTCAAACATAAAATCATCAAACACTCTCAAACACAAAATCATCAAACACACTTCAAACTTGCTTTCCCTTTCATTTTTTTTTCTCAAAGAAATGGAAACTTAAAACTTGATTTAAGTTATAGGTTTTAACTATCTTTCAAATGAAGCTGGTTTAATTCACTCATCATATAACCATTCCTGGAAGTTGCATCAAAGTCCCTTCAAAGTTTCACCTCAAGAGGTAAGTTTTCTTCAAACTTAGAACTCTTCATTCAAGCGTCCTTCGAAAATGTAGATATCATGCTGCTCATAGTTTTCGATCATCATTGCATGTACAGTTATTTTTCGTTTTTGATACTGAACAAAATCCATGCTGACCTTCGACTCCCTAGATTTCGAATTATGTTTTCTTTGATTCACATCCAAGTTCTTAGACAGATTTAATGTTTATGTTTTGTGTTTCGGTTTGTGTTTAAGTGTTATTTTCGTTTTGATGTCTTCATTATTTGTTTCGATTGAGAAAAGGGAGTGGTTAGGAGTATGACAATCGAAGCATCATGGCCTTCAAAGTTGGGTATTTAAAATTCCAAGAACAAATTCATTCTATATTCCATATAAGTGATCCCATGAATGCATGAAACAGGCTACCCCCAATGGTACAAACAGCACGCACCAAGGCTTATCATATCGAAGGGTCCTAGGTTCGAAACTCCCAGCCATACCCTTTTTCATATTTTCTCACTTTGTTTCGTTTACAGGAAACATGTTTGGATCTCCTTCAGTTTGGGCTTCGATTTTCATACTCTGACCCCCCTGTTTACTAACTAGCAAACAGACCCCCTTGGGCCCAAATACAAAAACTATTTTTTGAACACAAAAACACCCCAAATTCAACTTTTCTCCCCTCTTGACTCATTTTATTTATTGTATTATTTTTTATTGTTATCTTTAATATCTTTTTTTTATTAATACAAAAAGACATAAAAACATTTCCCTTTTAAAATTAAATTAGTTTAATTTTCTTTTGTTAACTAATTATTTCTTTTTAGTTTACTAGGATAAAAATATTTTCAAAACAAAATAAAACAAGTCCTTTCCTTTTCTCCATTTTACCTTGTACATTTATTCAAATTTAATATGGTTGTAATAGATAATTAGGATTTAATTTCTTGCAATTCCAATTTGTAAATTTGTACACCCCATCCCCAAATGATGTAATAGCTTAGTAAATTTACTTTCCGCAATCTACCGCTTTCATATAAATACTAGTAAATTAGGGCGTGCATGGCAAGATAAAAAAATCAATCTTAGATCACTCTAATCCAAGACAAAAATGCATGCAAATATAAACACTTTCACACATACACCCTTAGGGTAATCTCACTTGTTGCCTCGGAGAAATAGTCATGTCCCTCGAATATGGGCGTTTTAGCAAAGACCCTCAATAAAAGATCGTAGTCCCTCGATGACCCTCAATGTTGCCTTCGGTAAACGATCTAGTCCCTAAACGACATTGCTAAAACGTCCCATAGGTTTCCTTCTATGACTATACAAACGTCCCACGCCCGTCCCTTCACAACCAACAATAAGGCTTCTTACCAAATCAATGGTAAGATAGCAACATCTAAAGGAGGTGGAAAATAATATTTAAGACCTTTTGAGTAAGTAGGTTGCTCCTAGTTGCTCGCTTGCTCACAACAAAATCATTTTTATACACCCACACTTTCATTTTGAAACATTTTCAAAAGACAACTTTTTGTATGCGTTCTTATAGAGACGAGAACCATTAGAAAGACCCTTTTCAAAATCACTTTCAAAAAAAAATTCCACAAACACTTCTTTGAACTATTTTCCAAACAACACTTTATACGCGTTCTTATAGAGACGAGAACCATTACAAAGGCGTTTCCAAAATACTTTTAAAACCTACACCACAAGCACATTTTCAAACAAAAAGCAAGTGATCTAGCAAGCAACTAAGAGCCCGTAGATAACTACGGATGGAAAGGGTGCTAATACCTTCCCTTTTCATAACCTACCCCCCGAACTCAAGAAAATATCTCAAACGTCTTTCCTGTTCTTTTCAACCTATCCTTTTGGATAAAAGAAAAGTCGATGGCGAATATTGCTATCCACAACAATTGCGATCAAACGCAAAATACCAAGTCAGTTCTCCCACCGTGTTACAACAATCTTGAGGACTGATACAAGAGTTATTACAAAGTTCACCTTACATTGGCAAACTTTCAAAATATTTTCAAAACACACACACAAAAAGAAATTTTAAAAAAGTGAGCTAAGTGATTAAGAGCCTGTAGATAACTACGGATGAAAAGGGTGCTAACACCTTCCCTTTTCATAACCTACTCCCCGAACTCAAAATATATCAAGGTCTTTCCTGTTCTTTTCACCCTTTCCTTATTGGATAAAAGAAAAGTCGGTGTTGACTCTTGCTATCCACAACATTTGCGATAAAATGCAATAACAAGTCAGTTCTCCCACCATATTACAGAACTGGGGAGTACTTAAAAAGAGGGGTTACCTTAGAGTCTTATATCACTTTTAATTGCTTTGTTTGTTTTGTTTGGTTTATTTTAAGGGTTTGTTTGGATTTATTTTCTTGCAAAGATCCTACACCAGGATCTAGGGATACCTTAGGTAGGTAGCAATAGATCATGGAAATTATACGACGTAGACCGATATGGTTGAAGTGATGGCTATGTTAGTGTGACACTTTGGTTTGTACCAATGCTCCTTGAGTCAGTCAAGGATAACAGTGGGCTATCACATGGTGTCATAAGCACTAACTGACTTTTAGAACCCTAATTGACCCATCTTGGCCATTAGAAGGTAGCGAGATAGTCGGCTTTGGTGCAGTCCAAGGTTGGTTGATACTCGATGCTACGCTCATTCAGGTTTGACTTTCGGGATATTTTCGTGGAAAACCAGTTGTTATGCTAAAATAAAACCTGCGAGAAATATCGGTGATATGAGACTCCTAGAACCCGATTACTTTTTTAGGACAGGTTGAGCCAACTGAACTTCAACAGAAAAGGGTACTTACCTACGGACCTCATGCAAGCCTTTAAACCTAAGGCTCTTGTGTGATTTATTTGTGTTTACTATCTATTTAAACATAACACCACGATATCATATCATCATGACATGACATTTGTACTAACCATTTCAAGGATCTTAGGGACCTGTGATGCAGGTTTATCATAAGTCAGATTTCTAGCAAGGGGCAGGAGAATTTATTTTTCTCTAACCAGATGTTGTCAAGACCAAAGTACATTCTCTTAAGTCAAGAAGCTAGGACCCATTTGATATGACGAGCTTGATTATTATAGAAGGACATTCAAAGATGAAGACCTGAAGTTCTTCAGGCAAAGTTGCAGTAAGCCTCAACTTCTAACATTTCATCTCTTTTTGTTTATCCCGCGAGATCCTTGAAAAAATTGCATATGCGTCTACATACCATACATATCATATCATTACAGGTATTCCCAAAATAGGGTTTCTCATCTTCTTGTTGTTTATTTCAGTAAAAATATGGCTCTCGAACAGACATTCAAAGATCTTCAGGCCCAGAATGCTCAATTCCAACATATGTTCCTGAACTTAGCCAAGGGGCAGGAAGAATTTAAGGCGCTCATCGCCGAGAAGAAGAAGACTAAGAAATCGGCTGGTATCCTTAACATGGGGAGAAGACTGAGAGGGTCGATCAAGCGAGTTCGAAATCTTGATACCCCATCAGATAAAGATGATAACCAAGAGGAAGATGATAAGAGTGTGAAGGCTAAAGAAAATAACAACTAGGTTTCTGAGGAAGAGAAAGCAGACTATTTAGATGAACAATATCCTTCTGCTGATGAAAAATACAAACAGTTGGAAGATCGTCTAAATGCTATGGAGATCCAGAAAATGCATGGGTTGGATTTTGAATATCTGGGTTTAATCTCGAGAGTTGTTATTCCTCACAAATTTAAGATTCCCTCTTTTACGAAGTATTACAATGTTTCTTTCCCTAAACTTCATTTGAGGTCTTATGTCCGGAAGATTCAACCCCACATTGTTGACAGGAAGCTATGGGTACATTTCTTTCAAGAGAGCCTATCTAGAACATGGTTGGAATGGTTCTATCTACTAGAAGGGACTAATATCCGTACTTGGGAAGACTTGGCTACTTCTTTCTACAAATAAAACCAATACAATGTTAATCTTGCACCAACTCGCATGCAACTATAGAGTATGACCATGGGCTCGAACGAAGGCTTTAAGGAGTATGCCCAGAAATGGAGAGATCTAGCAGGAAGAGTTCAACCTCCTTTGTCTGATAGGGAGCTGGTTGACATGTTTATGGGAACTTTGGTAGGTTCTTTCTTCAATCATCTGATTTGAAGTGCTTCAGCCGGGTTCACCGAGTTTATATTAACAGGGGAACATGTTGAAGGTGGAATTAGAAGCGGAAAAATTCAGGTGGAATCATCTTTAAGTACTATGAAGAAGACATTCAACGAAAAAAAAAGATAATTTCTAGAAGGGTCGTGCTAGAGGTGGCCGCAATTAATCTGTAGGAGCTGTGCTAATTTATAATTTTGCATCAATACAACAACCTCAACAAGGCAATCAGCGTAGGACGGATGCACCCAGGAGACAATTTACCAAGATCAACATGCCATTGTCTCAGGCATTACAACATTTGTTGAAAGAAGAGCTAATAACATTAAGAGATCCTCCTCAAAATCCCAACATCTCCTCTCCTCGGTACAATCCAAATGTAAGATGTTCCTATCATTCCTATAGTCCTAGACATTACACAAATAGATGTTGGGCTTTGAAAAATAAAATTCAAGATATGATTAACTCCTAAGAGATTGAATTTGATCCTCCCGAGACCCCCAATGTGATTACTGCACCTATGCCTAAGCATGATAAAGGTGTTAATGCTATTGATGATGTTCTGTATGTTTCTGTTGTAAGTGACTTGACTACTCCCCTCCTGATTATTAAGAAGAATCTGTCACAAGCCAGTTTATTTCTGGGTCGCATTGAAAGGTGTTAGTGTTGCGTAGCCTAACCTAATGGCTGCAAACTGCTGAAAGAAGGTATTCAGCGTCTGATGGATAACCATTTAATTCTAATTGAGAAGACTCCATCTATGTAGAATTTCAAGACTTGGAGTTGGAAGAGGCATCTGTAATTTCTGGTACTTCTGTAAGGATTACTTCTAAGGGTCCTGTGAAGATTACTGCCAAACCTAGAGTTGCTCCTTTGATCAATATGGCACATGGACCAATTCCATATTCCTCTGAGAAGGCTATCCCGTGGAATTATGGAGCTGACATCTACTACCATGGCGTCAAGCAAGAACCATTGACTATTGAAAGTGGAGATACTAAAGTTATTGATCCCAATGTTGACAATATTGTCGGGACCAATAAAGTTACTAGAAGTGGAAGGGTTTTCTCTCCATAAATCTCTTCGAAGACTGTTGCTACACCAGTTCGTGTTACTACTTCTGAATCAACTACTGAGACTCGGGGGAAAGAACAAATGGCCGAGCCTGCCCAGACGGAGGCACCTAATAAAGTTACCGCTGAAGATACCTCTAAACAAGAGATGGAGGAAGTACTGAAGATCATCCAAAAAAATGACTACAAGATTGTTGAACAGCTGGGGAAGACTCCCTTCAAGATATCCATGTTGTTATGCTCTAAAGCCCATGCTCAGGCTTTGGTGAAATTCTTGAAATCTGCACATGTACCGCAAGAAATTTCTGCTGATCAATTTGAAAATTATGTTGCTAGCCTGACGACTCATAATGGGTTAGGCTTTTCTGATGTTAACTTGACTCTTGAAGGAAGGAACCATAACAAGGCCATGTGTGTCTCTATTGAATGCAAGGGCACTACCTTAACTCATGTGTTGGTTGATACGGGTTCGTCATTAAATGTTCTATCGAAGGATGCTCTAGACAGACTTGACTGTGAAGGGGTTGTGCGGAAAGATAGTGATATTGTGGTCAGAGCCTTTGATGGTTCAAAGAGGATCATGCATGGAGAGGTGGATCTTTCGATCAAAGTAGGTTCTCAGATCTTTGACTCTACCTTCTATATGATGGACATTCATCTGGCCTATTCTTGTTTGCTCAGGCGACCTTGGATTCATGGGGAAAGCGTTGTTACTTCTACTCTACACCAAAACTTGAAGTATCCTATGAAAGGAAAGATTGTTACAGTTTGTGGTGAAGAAGAATACATGGTAAGTCATTTGAACTCCTTCAGGTATGTTGAAATGGACGGCGAATTCATTGAGACTCCCTACCAAACCTTTGAAGTTATTCCTTGGACAACTACCGTTACTAAAGACGTTTCTGCTATTCCTAAGGTTACCAGGGTTCCGCCCAGAATGGCTTCTCTGAAAGATGCTAGAGTTGTGGTAGAAGAAGGTGATTGCACTACTTGGGGCCAGCTTCCCAAAATTCCTTACAAGTCTAATAAATTTGGTTTGGGTTTCACTGCAAAGGCTCAGAGGTTTGTTCTTCGTGCTAGTGCTGGAAGACCACCATTCCGCGTCAGCAACAATGGAGTCAATGCGGTAGAAGATGCTGATAGTGACTATGACCTAAATAGTTGGATTTTTCCTACCACCGGCAACGGGCTCAGCAATTGGAAGACTGAAGACGCTATACCAATCTCCTTTAGTCAGGAGTAAATTCAATTTTCTATTTTCTTGCTTTCAAGTTTTGGTTGTGTAATTTTAAACAATAACGTTAAGCCTTGTGCCTTACCCGGGGCACAACGGTCCATTTGTTAGGGTTGTCATATTTCATTCACATATTTTCATTCAATAAATCATTGGATGTTTGCATTCAAATTTTGCGCTCTTTGTCTTTCTTTTACTTTATTGTTTTCAATATAATTGTGTGTTCTTACACACACCACCACAAAAAATTGCAGATCCATGTCCACCCTGGATCCCATTGATAAAAATTCTACTATTGCCACTTATGACTTCAAAAATCTGATCTACCAAGCCGAGGACGGAGGTGAGGAAGATTGTGAAGTACCTGGAGAGCTTGCAAGGTTATTAATGCAGGAAGAAAGAGCCATACAACCGCATGAAGAGCCAGTTGAGGTTGTGAACTTGGGTACTGAAGAAGACAAGAAAGAAGTCTAGATAGGTGCCAACCTAGAAGTCAATGTCAAAAAGAGATTAATCCAGATGTTGCATGACTATGTTGAGATCTTTGCTTGGTCGTACGAAGACATGCCAGGTGTAATACGGTGGGAGAACTGACTTGGGTGTTTTACGTTTTATCGTAATTGTTGCGGATAGCAAGAGTCGCCACCGGCTTTTCTTTTATCCAATAAAGGAAAGGGTGAAAAGAACATAAAAGGCCTTTTGATAATTTTCTTGAGTTCGAGGGGTAGGTTATGAAAAGGGAAGGTGTTAGCACCCTTTTCATCCGTAGTTATCTATGGGTTCTTAGTTGCTAGCTAATTTTAAAATACTTTGTTTGAAATGTGTTTGTGATTATTTTTGAAAGTATTTTTGAAAATTGCCTTTGTTTAGGCGGACTTTGTAATGATTCTCGTCTCTATAAGAATGGATACAAAGTGTTGACTTTTGAAAATGTTTCATTTGAAAGTGTTAGTGTGTTTGAAAGATGTTTTAAAAATGGTTGTGAACAAGCAACTATGAGTGTTCTACCTACTCAAAAAGTCTTAGTTCTTTTCCTCCTCCTTTAGATATTTCTATCTTACCATTGATTAATAAGAAGCCCTATCATTGGATGTGAAGGGACGGGTGTGGGTCATCGTATAGTCATAGAAAGCAATATTGTAGGATACCTTAGAAATTTTTGTAAAGGTATAAGATCATTTATAAAGGCAACATTTTAAGGGTCATCGAGGGACTACGATCTTGTATTCGAGCGTCATTGCTAAAGTATCCCACGTTCGAGGGACATGACTGTTTTATTCGAGGAAAAAGTTTGGGTTACCCTAGAGGTGTAAGTGTGTAAAGTGTATTGATTTCATGCATTTTTGTCTTGAATTAGGGTTGTCTACTTGTTGATTTTAAGCCTTTCCATACAAACCCTAATTACTAGCAATAATATTGAAAGCGATAAATTGCGGAAATTTAAAGTTCTACGCTATTACAGCTTTTTTTAGGATGGGGATACAAATCACAAATGGGGGATGAAAGCAATTAAAACCTAATTACTATTACAACCAAATTTAATATAGAATAACAATATCTAAAAATATAAATATAATGTAAAAAGGAAGGAAAATTATTTAAAAAAACTTTATGCACTGACACATGCACTTATGCATCAATACATATCACTTCTTGCCCCTGGAAATCAAAACCAACTCAATATGTATTGATACATAATAGTTTGCATAGGATCATTTCTGTTTTGCATTGACACATGAACTTATGCATCAATACATATCATTTCTTGCTCCTGGAAATCAAAACCAACTCAGTATGTATTGATACATAATGGTTTGCATCGACTCATTTCTGTTTTGCATCGACTCATTTGTGTTTTGCATTGACTCATACCCATTTTGTCTCTCTGTAACATGTCTTGATAATAGTATGTATTGATGCATAATGCATTGTATCGGCTCATTCCTTATTTTGTAACTAATATGAGTCGACGCATATGGGATATGTATCGACTCATACTAGAGTTTTACCTCTAACATTTTTCTGTTACCTATATAAGTGAGTTCTCAACACATGGTTAATGAAAATGAAAAGTAAGCATATGGTTAGCTTCAGGGCAATGATATCTACATTTTATCTTCACAAATGAACCACTAATGATTCTTGTATGAAGAGTTCAAAGTCAATAAAACTTACCTTTAAACTGAAATTCGTGTTTTGACTTAGAGTTGTTGTATTGTCTTAGAGAAGTCAAGTTGCAGGTGGCTGTTTTTGAATTTAGAAAATGGTTATAGTGTTGTTATATAAGTTTTCTTGAGTTTGAACAACTTCTATATGATGTATATGAAGTATTTGAATGGTTTGTGTGGGTAAAACTTGAAAGGTTTAAGAGGTTCAAATATTAGGACTTCAAAGCTCAAAAATGGAGGTTTTGCAAACAGTTCTGGTTTTTTTTAGAGTATGAGGGGTTTTGAGAACTTGTCTACACAAAAGAAATTGGGGGCCTTTATCTTGAAAATGGCATCTCTATTATAGATAAGGTTTGAGAGGATGAGAGAGTTTGTTTCACAAGCTGTGGAATTCTAGTTTGGTTGAGATGAAACAACCAAGTTATGTGGAATTTGGTGTTCCAATGCATGGTACAAAAGGGATCTGAAGTGGCTAGGATTTTTTAGGCATGTTTCTTCTTGCTTTGACATTGTGTGTGTGCAGAAAAAACAGTTGATAGGCTCAAGGAGAGCTGACTTTGTATAAAGCTTGCTTTATGTGAATGGCAATGGTGCCTTTGTGCCATAAATGGAATGATGCAATGGACAATGCTTGAATTACTTGGATAATGGTTCAATAAATTTTGTAAACATATGATTATGGATAGATTTGCAAGTCAAAAGGCATGCAAAGTAACATTATGCAGCATGGTATAAGGATTTTGTTATGTGTTCATCACAAAATGCCTTGTGTTTCAAGAATGGATGTCCAACTCCATGCCCTTGAATCTCCTAGCTTAAGTATGATAAATTCACACTGTTGGACATTTTGGAAAGCTTGAAACATCCTCTATTACCATCATGTTGACCATTTTGACAAAATAACCTTGGAGCTTGGTGAAAATTATCCAAGAAGTTAGGTCAAAAATCAGCCTAAACTAGATCAAATTTTCACTAAGTGTTTTAGAAAAAATGCATGACTTCGTGAATTTATAACTTAAAATCTAAGAACTTCCAGGTCTTGATCAGTAAATCAAAGTTGTATATCTCATCAAGATCTTCAACTTTAATGTTGAAAGTTTTATTTGAATCATCTTGCATCTTGGTGAAAAAATGTCATGAAGTTATGAAATTATCAAGGTTTAAAACACTTAGAAAAATTCTAAGTATTGAACTGTTTGACTTTTCAAATTGACTTTTGATTTTCTTGATTTCTTGATGATCATGTTTGATATTTTTGAATATCTTGATGAATAGTGATCTTTGAAACTCAATTTTGATCAAAAAGTCAAAGTTTGACTTTTGGTGTATCAGTTGACTTTTCATCAATTGACTGAATTTCAACTATCAATCAATTGATCTTGAGAAATGTTTTGAGCCATGAAACTAGGTCAACATGTTGTATTTGAATCCTTGAGATTGTGATTCAAGCCATCAGATCATGTATTAGGTCAAAAACCCTTGATCAGTCAAAACCTGAATTTTGACCATTTTGCCCTTTTGATGATTTTAACATTTTTCTTGGGGAATTATGATCCAATCTTGATCAATTGATACATATAAGTTCAAAATGTTGATACTGGTCAAATATCTTAAATTTTGACTGTAGGTTGACAACAGTTGACTTTTTACCCAATACAACTGATTTTCAGTCATATGAGCAATTGACTAAGCAAAATTATGATTCAAGACTTGAAACTTGACATGAGTATTCTTGGAGGTCCATAACGATCCAAGAAAGTAAATTGAAGCGTTAGAAGTCCAATTGTCCTTATGAGATTCCAAACCCTAATTTGAGACATTAGTGTTGAGGAGATGGCTTGACCCAGTCGATACTTGTGTAAGCTTGAACCATTGAAGATCTTGTGAGAAATATCTTGAGAAAAGAGAGGGAAAATTTTGGGGTACAGTAGTTTCCCCTGTTCAATCTTATTAAACTTTAAGAGTGAGATTGGCATGTCGTCGTTCATAGTTTAAAGGTGGAAGATGATTGAACACTAGAGTGCCCAGAAATTTTCACTCGTTGATAAACGAAGTACTGTGTTAGTTGATTGTATCGGAAATGGGCTTAAAGATGCCATTTGGAGAAGTGATAAAGAATTTTTCATAGATGGGCTTACATATGCCATCCAGAGTGACTATTGGTCGAAATCGGAAGAAGTATCATAATAAATCTTTGGTCGATTTATACTGAATCAAGCAGAAGTCTTGTATAATCTTTAACTGGATAATGAATCAGTGTAAATCTTCAGAGCGATTTAACTGAACCAGAGAAAGTGCCTACCGGAATGGAATCAGAATAAACCATTGATCAATTTAAACTAAATCCGCAGAGGTCTTGAATAATGTTTAACTGGAGAATGAATCAGTATAAATCTTCGGAGTGATTTAACTGAACCAGAGAAAGTGTCTACTAGAACAGAATCGAGATAAATCATTGATTGATTTAAACTGAACCAATAGAGGTCTTGAATAATATTTAACTAGAGAATAAATCAGTATAAATTTTCGGAGAAATTTAACTAAACCAGAGAAAGTGTCTACCGGATTAGAATCAGGATAAATCATTGATCGATTTAAACTAAACCAGTAGAGGTCTTGAATAATATTTAACTGGAGAATGAATCACTATAAATCTTCAGAGCAATTTAACTGAACCAGAGAAAGTGTCGACCAGAACCGAATCAGGATAAACCATTGATTGATTTAAACTGAACCAGCAAAGGTCTTGAATAATCTTTAACTGGAGAACAAATTAGTATAAATCTTTGGAGCGATTTAACTAAACCAGAGAAAGTGTCTACCGGAATGGAATCAGGATAAACCATTGATCAATTTAAACTGAACCAGTAGAGCTTGAATAATATTTAACTGGAGAACGAATCAGTATAAATCTTCAGAGTGATTTAACTGAACCAGAGAAAGTGTCTACCAGAACAGAATCAGGATAAACCATTAATCAATTTAAACTGAACCAACAGAGGTCTTGAATAATCTTTAACTAGAGAACGAATCAGTATAAATCTTCGAAGCAATTTAACTGAACCAAAGAAAGTGTCTACCGGAACGGAATTAGGATAAACCATTGATCGATTTTAACTGAACCACCAGAGATCTTAAACAAAAGGTTTATTGTCGATGGTATTCATCTGGTGACTGTTCTTTCCTGAAAAGGTAAAGAATTAGTGATAATGCAATATCATGATGCATGCATTGCGGAATAATGTTCTCAAAATAAATGAGATTATGTTGTATGCATTTGTCATGTGTGTTCTATGATGTATGAATGTTATTGAAATGTATCTTTGTCTAGGAAAATAAATCCTTGATAAATGTTGGGGAGTGTTAGGAAGCAAAATCCAGAACTACTGTTGGAGATGGAGAATATGTGTATCTTCGACTTTGTTTAGAGTGTTCCGCTGGGGATTCCTGTCTCATTGTTTTGAGGAAATTCTGCGGGGAATGTTGATTTCTGCTGGAGGGATAGAGCTCAAGAACCTTGGTTGTCCATTACTCTACTGGGAATTATAATTTAACTCGGGAGAGTAAAAGTTAACTGGTATCTAGTCGAATTCCAGTCTTTGCAGCAACTTTCTAGGCATAGTAACGACTCCGCTAGGGACAAAAAGGGTTTTGTCCGTTGATTTGTAACAATTTGAGAAAAGACTCGTGTTAGGGAATCTGTAATTTGTTGGGGAAATAAACCCTATTGAGAATAATATGTTTGAGACCTTATTGGGGAGATGAATCCTTTTGGGGAGAACTCCGCAAAGTTTTCTTTTTTCAGTTAAGACCAACTCACCTGGGTAGACGGTTTTCAGGAGATTATACTTTGTGGGGATAATCTTATTGAAGAAACTCTTTGGGGATATCCCAAATGTTTATTGCATACATTTGTTAATAGTTAATCATGCTCATATGCATATGTTCATTCAATTTTAACCATTGGACGTTTTATGCACTCAAAACAGAAAAAACAAAAAAGTTTGCACTCTGAAGTATATTTGTATTGATGTTTTGCCTATAAACAGGCGTTTTTGTACAAGGAGACAAAAATCCTAGTAAGAGAGAATCTTCGAAAGAATGAAAGGAATACAAAATGAAAACAATCTTTTGTTTATATCCCTAAATTTTGCCCGAACCTCTTTGATTCGCCGAGATGCCCTTATTCTTTCCTAGGTATTTCAACCTAGCGGGTCATTTTTATGCGTAGTACTTTTTTAACATGTCTGCATTCACCGGATGCGTAAAATATTCATCGTCTATAGTAGTTAGCATCATAGCTCCGCCAGAGAATACTTTTTTAACAATAAATGGCCCTTCGTAAGTGGGAGTCCATTTTCCACTGGGATCGCCTTAAGGAAGAATGATGTGTTTTATTACCAAATCACCAGTCTGATACACTCGAGGTTTGATCTTCTTGTTGAAAGCCTTGATCATACGCCCTTGATACATTTGACCATGACAAACATCAGCCAGTCTCTTCTCGTTAATTAAGTTCAACTGATCCAACCTAGTATGAATCCATTCATCTTCGCCTGAGTCTGCTTCTTTCATAATCCTTAAGGAAGGAATATGAACTTCCACAGGCAGGATATCTTCCATGCCATAGACTAAAGAAAAAGGAGTTTCCCCAGTTGATGTTCGATCCTAAGTATGGTAGCCATGAAGAGAAATGAGTAGCTTCTTGTTCCAGTCTTTATAGGTTACTACCATCTTTTGCACAATCTTCTTTATGTTTTTATTGGCAACTCCCACCGCGCCATTCATCTTAGGTCTGTATGGAGAAGAATTGTGATGCTTGATTTTAAATTGCGTACAAATTTCAGTGATCATAGCATTGTTGAGATTGGTTCCGTTATCAATGATGATCCTTTCAGGGATGCCATACCAGCAGATGAGGTTATGCTTGATAAACTGGGCTACCACATTCTTAGTGACTGAGGCAAATGAAGCAGCTTCAACCCATTTAGTGAAGTAGTCAATGGCAAAGAGGATGAAATTATGTCCATTAGAGGAAGTGGGCTTGATCTCTCCAATCATTTCAATGCCTCACATTGAACACGGTCGTGGAGCGGTCATGACATTCAATAGAATTAGAGGCACATGAACCTTGTCGGCATAGATTTGACACTTATGGCAAGTCCTCGAGTGATGGTGACAATCATTTTCCATAGTCGACCAATAGTAACCAGCCCTCAGAATCTTCTTGGCCATAGTGTGCCCGCTAGAGTGAGTTCCAAAGACACCTTCATGCAGGTCTTCCGTGATTTTTTATGCCTCCTTCTTGTCCATACAACGGAGTAGAGTAGAATCACGGTTGCGTTTGTACATAATCCCATTGCTTAGGAAGAATTTAGATGAGAATATTTGTAGGAATTTCTTGTTGTTGATGGAAGCTCCTTCAGAATACTCTTGTGCTTCAAGATATCTTCTCACTTCATGATACCAAGGCTTCTACTCATCCGTGTCAATCTCATTATAATGTGCAGGTTCGTCAAATCTTTCGATAGTAATTATGGGAGCTTCATTGTCCCAATTGACCTTGAACATGGATAAGCATCTGCCAACTGGTTTTCTTCTTTTGGGAAATGTTCAAATGTAACCTCCTCGAAGTATGGGATCAAAGTTAACACGAACTCTTTGTAGGGGATCAGAATTGGATGCTTAGTATACCATTCTCCATTGATTTGCTTGATTACTAAAGCTGAATCTTCGTATACGCTTAAGAATTTGATTCTTAGGTCAATGGCAGCCTTAAGACCCAAGATGCACGCTTCATAATCGGCCATGTTGTTTGTACAGTCGAAGAAAAGTCTGGCAGTGAAAGGTGTATGGCAACCTTCGGGGGAAATGATCATAGAACCAATTACAATACCTAAAGCATTGGAAGCTCCATCAAAAACCATAGTCCATTGAAATCCTTGTTCAGGTCCGTCATACAGTCCAGTCTTTTCATAATCAGTTACTAGCATGATATTCTCGTCCGAGAATTCAAAATTCATGGATTGGTAATCATTAACAGCTTGGTGGGCCAAATGATCTTCTAGCACACTTCCTTTGATGGACTTTTGTGTAGTGTATTGGATTTCGTATGCAGTCAAGATCATTTTCCAACTAGTTATTTATCCGGAAAGGGTTGGCTTCTCAGATGTACTTGATAGGGTCCATCTTAGAAATCAACAAAGTGGTGTGAGTTAACATATACTATCTTATCCGGCGAGCAGTCCATGCCAGAGCTCAACAAGTTTTCTCGAGCAGTGAATATCTTGTTTCACAGTCAATAAACTTTTTGCTCAGGTAGTATATTGCATGCTCTTTTTAGCCAGACTCGTCATGTTGTCCCAACACACACCCTATTGAATTCTATAATAAAATCAAGTACATAATCAGAGTTCTTCCTTCAACTGGAGGCATCAGGATGGGAGGTTCTTGTAAGTATTCTTTGATCTTGTCAAAGGATGCTTGGCACTCGTTGTTCCATCTAACTACTTGATCTTTCTTCAACAGTTTGAAGATTGGCTCACAAGTAGCAGTTATGTGAGATATGAACCGGGCAATATAGTTGAGTGGAACTAAGAAACCCCTGACCTCCTTCTCAGTACAGGGAGTTGGAATTTCTTGTATGGATTTTATTTTTGTAGGGTCAACCTAAATACATTTTCCACTGACGACAAACCCTAAGAGTTTTCTAGATCTTACCCCGAAGGTAAATTTGTTGAGATTCAACCTCAACTTGTATTTCTTCAACCTCTCAAACAACTTGTGAAGATGATTAAGGTGTTGTTCCTCAGTTTGTAACCTTGAAATTATATCATCAACATTTACTTCTATCTCATGATGGATCATATCACGAAATAAAGCTACCATAGCTCATTGATAGGTTGCCCCTGCATTCTTCAAATCGAAAGGCATGACCTTGTAACAAAAAGTGCCCTACTATGTGACAAAGGTGGTCTTTTCCATGTCCTCGGGAGCCATTTTGATTTGGTTATAGCCGGAGAATCCATCCATGAAGGAGAAACCTTTATATTCAGTTGTGTTGTCGACCAAGACGTCAATATGCGGTTATGGGAAATCATCTTTGGGGATTTCCCTATTCAAATCTCTATAGTCTACACACATACGGACTTTTCCATATTTCTTTGGTACTGGGACCACATTTTCATCCCATTGGGATATGACATCACTTCCAGAAAACATGCATCGAACTGTTTCATTACCTCAGCTTTTATATTCTTATATATGTCAGGCTGCATGCGATGAACCTTTTGCTTGACTGGAGGACAATCTTCCTTTGTTGGTAGATGATGGACTACAATGTCAGTATCAAGTCCCGGCATATCTTCATATGACCAAGCAAATACCTCAACATAGTCGTGCAACATCTGAACTAATCTGCCCTTGATATTATCTTCCAAGTTGGTGCCAATCTTGACTTCCCTCTTGTCTGCCTCAGTACCTAGGTTGATCATTTCAACTGGCTCTTCATGTGGTTGAATGGTCTTCTCCTCTTGCATCAGAAGTCTGGCTAGTTCCCCAGGTATTTCACAATCTTCTTCGCCTTCATCCTTGGTTTGGTAGATTGGATGTTCAAAGCCATAGATGGCAATAGCAGATTCGTAGTCAATAAGATCTGGAGTGGATGTGGATCTGCAAATGTGCGTATGTGAATGTAAGGTCACATGGCTATTTTGAAAATGCAATAAAGTGAAAGAAAGACAATGAGCGCAAAATTTGAATGTAAAAGAGTCTAATGTTTTTCATTAAATGATCAATTGGCATATGAAAATGAACAAACCCTTAACAAATGGACCATGGTACCCCGGGCATGGCACATTGCTTAAAGTCATTATTTCAATAAAATTACAGACAAAGTTCTGAAATTAATAAAACAGTAAATGGTAATTACTCCTTGTTGAAGGAGATGGGAATGAAATCTTTGGTACGCTAGTTGTTGAGCCCTTCATCAACAGTTTATAACACATAAATGTATTGCATATTTAGCTTGAATTAACTAAATTATTTTCCATTTTTATTCTAAATTAAATCACTTTGTAGTTGGTATTATGCCGGTATTTTGCTATTTTGCAGGTATCAAATTAATTATGAAGAAAAGGAAGAAAAGGAAGTAAAAGAAGAAAAACAGGCTACAATAAAGTCAACAGCCAAAGATAAGCCCAAGCCCAAAAGAAGGAACGCGCAAAATAAGTCAACAGCAAGCATGACGACCAACATGCATTGACCAAGTAAGTGACGAACGTCACTAATCCCTTTGACGAACGTCACATCTCCTATTATTTTGCCCACATCCTGTAAAGCTTGCAACAAAAGTGTGATAGTTGCTTCCACCAAGTCATATACGCGAAGATTCATCAGCCCTACAAACTCTCCAACAAATCCTCACTGTAAGTGTTTGCTTGTTGGCATTAATTTTTGGTAAAACCAGATTTGCAAATGTCATGACTGATGTCATAACATTCTGGGATAAAGACAAATTCTGCAGAAGGAATGTTCTACAGGAACAACTCAGTATGTGTGAATATCATGATGATTAAGTTATGATCATATGTACTGAATTCTACCAAAATCAGTGAGCAGGATACATGATGTCATAACCAATGTTAAGACATCCTGTACATATCAAGTTGTTGTGCAGATTTATTGTTCCTGAGAATTTTTAGGAATCTGGTGTGCTATTCTGAGTTGGAGTTTATTGACTAGATCAGATGCTCACGTGGAAATTAGGTTAACCTTGCTTAACCCTAATCTGTTATGTTGAAAGCCCAAGACCAAGTCTTTAGGTTAACTTTGGTTAACCCTAGCTATTTTTATGGAAGCCCGAAAATGAAGAATAGACTGCATATATATTTCTCAAGAATCCTAATGGTGTGCAGCGCTTATATAGAAGATCAATAAGGTATTTTGTAGTTGTGTAATTACTGTGAGCCAAGCAATTATCACTTGATAAGTGACTTGGAGTAGGATTTGGTTGTAAGGGTTGTGTATCACTCAAAGCTTTGAAGCACGAGTGTTGTGTCTCTTGATTAAAGCTTTGAAGCAAAATCAAGAGTGTGTATTGAAGAATGTCTTCATAATCTTATTAATCAGTAGATTAGTATCAATGCTGTGATTGAGGGGGAGTGAGTAAGAACTCAGGTTTAAGTAGGACTTAGATTGAAGTTGCATTGGGTAGGTCTTAAGTGAAGGAGATAAACTGGTTGGTTTATTCCTAAATTAATACCTCTTATAGTGAATTTCCTCCCTGGCTTGGTAGCCCCCAGATGTAGGTGTTGTTATACACTGAACTGGGTTAACAATTGATTGTGTTCTTTAATGTTTTTTAAATTACTGTTTGGTTTGTGTACAATTTGTCAGATACGGTGTCATAACATTCACTATGACATTAAGTATCTGTTGCCAGAATTTCAATTGGCATCAGAGCAGCCACCCTGCCTGTCTTTCTGGGTGAGATCTAAGGATATTATTTTCTGGCGCTATGGACAAGGAAGGAGGATTTGGGAACAGACCACCTATTCTGGATGGATCAAACTATGACTATTGGAAACCTCGTATGATTGCCTTCTTGAACTCATTGGACAATAAAGCTTGGAGAGCTGCTGACAAAGGATGGAACCATCCCACCATAATTGGGAAAGATGGGACGACTAGTCTGAAACCTGAGGAAGAATGGAGCAAAGAAGAAGAAGAAGAGTTAGCCCTGGGTAACTCTAAAGCATTGAATGCCTTGTTCAATGGAATTGATAGAAACATATTCAGACTAGTACATCAATGTGAACTGGCCAAGGATGTTTGGGACACTCTCAAAACCACCCATGAGGGTACATCCAAAGTAAAAATGTCAAGACTTCAGATGCTCACTACCAAATTTTAGAATCTAAGGATGAAGGAAGATGAGACCATTCATGAGTTTCACATGAACATCTTGGAAATTTCCAACACCTTAGGAGCATTGGGGGAAAAGATGTCATAAGAAAAGCTGGTGAGAAAGATTCTCAGATCCTTGCCTAAAAGGTTTGCAATGAAAGTAACTGCTATAGAGGAAGCTCGGGATATCTGCAACTTGAAGGTTGATGAACTCATTGGGTCACTTCAGACATTTGAGATGGGGATCAGTGACAATGTTGACAAGAAAAACAAGAGCATAGCCCTTGTATCCAATATTGAAGATGAAAGCAAGGAGAGTGATGAAGAGAATATATCAGAAGCTATAGCTATGCTTGGAAGGCAGTTCAACAAACTCATCAAGAGAATGGACCCAAAGTCAAGGTCAAATGTCAAGGACATTTCCTCTGACATTAGCAAATCCTATGACTCCAGCATAAGAACTAAGTCTGAAGAAAAGGGAAATCAAAGCAGAGGAATCCAATGTCATGGATGTGAAGGATATGGGCACATTCGAGCTGAATGTCCTACCTTTATAAAGAAACAAAAGAAAGGAATGACTGTTACTTGGTCTGATGGTGACTCAGAAAGTGACTCTGAAGAAGAATCTGCTAAACCAGTTACTGCACTAGCTGGTGTTTGTAACTCTGATAATGATTCTAGTGATGAGGAAGTGACATTTGAAGAACTTGTTGACTCCTACAAGAAGCTATGTATCAGAAGTGCTGAAGTCTGTCAGCAAAATGAGAAATAGAAAAAGCTCATAGTGAAGTTGGAGGCTGAGAAGAAGGCTGACACTGCTACTATAAGCCATCTCGAAGGTGAAGTTCTAATGTTGAACTCCAAACTTGATCAGATGACTAAGTCTGTCAAGATGTTAACAACTGGAACTGACAAGTTGGAAGAAATCCTTCAGGATGGACAAAATGCAGGAAACATGTCTGGTCTAGGATTTGTGGCTGCAAAGAAATCTGCTGTTGACAAGAAGAAGACCGGGCCTGATAAACAAATGTCAAAGCAGATGTCACAATATAGGACTCAACATCAAGAACAGAGAAATATGAAGAAAAATTATCAAAGATGGAGATGTCATTATTGTGGGAGGTTTGGTCACATAAAGCCATTCTGCTTCAGATTATATGGATATCCTAATCATACCTCATATGTCAAACCTAAGACTAACAAGGCACCATATACTTAACAGTGGAAGAAAAAGACTGCATCCTCGATAACTCACACCTCCCTTAGAGTTTCTGCCAAGGAAGACTGGTACTTTCACAGTGGATGCTCTAAATACATGACTGGAATCAAGAATCTGTTGAATGATGTCAAACCTCATACTACTAGTTATGTCACTTTTGGAGATGGTGCTAGAGGAGAAATCAAAGGAGTTGGAAACTTGGACTGCCCTGGAGTTCCAAACCTAAATGAAGTGTTGCTGGTAAATGGTTTGACTGCTAATCTCATAAGTACCAGCCAATTATTTGATCTAGGATTCAAGGTCAACTTCACCAAGTCTGAATGTCTTGTAACAAATGAAAATCAAGAAGTTGTAATGAGAGGAGTCAGATCAAAAGACAACTGTTAGTTATGGGAGTCTGAGAACACTAACTACTCTTCTGTGTGTTCTATAGCCAAAGAAGAAAAGGAAGTGAAACTGTGGCACCAAAAACTTGGTCATTTACATCTTAGAGGGATGAAAAATATCATATCCATGGAGGCTGTCAGAGGGATTCCAAGGCTTCAGATTGATGAAGGGAGAGTCTGTGGTGAATGTCAGGTTGGAAAGCAAACTAGAATGTCACATCCAAAGACAAGACATCTGACCACCTCTAAGGTGGTAGAACTTCTACATATGGATCTGATGGGTCCCATGCAGGTGGAAAGTCTTGGTGGAAAGAGATATGCTTATGTTGTTGTGGATGATTTTTTCAGATTCACCTGGATAAACTTCATTAGGGGAAAGTCTGATGTATTTGATGTATTTAAGGAATTGTGCAAAAGAATTCAAAGAGAAAAAGAAGGATGCATTGTCAGAATCAGAAGTGATCATGGTAAGGAATTTGAAAATAGTAAGTTTGATGAGTTCTGTTCCTCAGAAGGAATTAATCATGAGTTCTCTTCACCTATAACTCCTCAACAAAATGGAGTTGTGGAAAGGAAAAACAGGACTATACAGGAATCTGCCAAAGCAATGATACATGCCAAGAAGCTTCCTATTCATTTTTGGGCTGAAGCTATGAATACAGCCTGTTATGTCCACAACAGGGTCACCTTGAGAAAGGGAACATCATCCACCCTTTATGAACTATGGAAAGGAAGAAAGCCTACAGTGAAGTACTTTCATGTCTTTGGGAGCAAATGCTATATTCTGACAGATCGTGAACAAAGGAGAAAGATGGACCCTAAAAGTGATGAAGGAATATTCCTAGGATACTCTACCAACAGCAGAGCATATAGGGTGTTCAATTCCAGGACCAAAGTTATGATGGAGTCTATAAATGTCATAGTTGATGATCACCATGAGGAAACAAATGTCCCATATGATGTTGAGACATTCTTTGAGACTTCGACACAAGTGTCTAAAAAGGATGATGTGTCTAATCCTAATCCATCAGAGTCTGAATCAAAGGAAGCTAACAAAGATCCTTCAATCAGAATTCAGAAAGATCATCCTAAGGAACTCATCATAGAAGATCCTAACAGTGGAGTCACTACAAGATCTAGAGAAATCATCACAAACTCTTGTTTTTTGTCTAAGATTGAACCAAAAAATGTTAAAGAGGCTTTGACTGATGAATACTGGATTGGAGCAATGCAAGATGAATTGAACCAGTTCAAGCAACATGAAGTATGGGAGTTAGTTCCTAGACCAAAAGGAACAAACATCATTGGCACAAAATGGATCTACAAGAACAAGTCAGATGCTGAAGGAGTTGTCACCGGGAATAAGGCAAGGCTTGTTGCTCAAGGATACACTCAAGTCGAAGGGGTCGATTTTGATAAGACTTTTGCTCCTGTAGCCAGACTGGAATCAATTAGACTTCTCTTGGGAGTTGCTTGTCTCCTTAAGTTCAAGCTGTTTCAGATGGATGTGAAGAGTGCCTTCCTAAATGGGTACTTAAATGAGGAAGTGTATCTGGAACAGCCTAAAGGATTTATGGATCCAAATTGTCCTGATCATGTCTACAAATTGAGGAAAGCATTATATGGTCTGAAACAAGCTCCTAGAGCTTGGTATGAAAGGGTGACAAAGTTCCTCACTGACAAAGGATACAGGAAAGGAGGTTTGGATAAAACTCTTTTTGTCAAGGATGAAGGAGGAAAGATAATGGTAGCTCAAATTTATGTTGATGACATAGTGTTTGGAGGAATGTCAGATAAAATGGTTAAACATTTTGCTAACCAGATGCAAGCTGAATTTGAAATGAGCCTCATGGGAGAATTGACCTACTTTCTTGGACTACAAGTAACACAGATGGAAGACTCAATTTTTTTGTCTCAAAGCAAGTATGCAAAGAATATTGTCAAGAAGTTTGGGATGGAGAATTCCAGTCATAAAAGGACTTCTGCACCTACTCATTTAAAGTTGTCCAAAGACACAAGTGGGGCAAATGTAGATCAAAGCTTGTACAAAAGCATGATAGGAAGTCTGTTATACTTAACAGCCAGCAGACCTGACATTGCCTTTGCACTTGGAGTATGTGCAAGATACCAGGATGAACCCAAAGTAAGTCACATCAACCAGGTGAAAAGAATTATGAAGTATGTGAGTGGAACTTACAATTATGGCATGTTGTACTCTCATGGATGTGAACCAATTCTGTCTGGTTATTGTGATGCTGATTGGGCTGGTAGTGCTGATGATAGAAAGAGCACCTCTGGAGGATGCTTCTTTTTGGGAAATAATCTTGTTTCTTGGTTCAGCAAGAAACAAAACTGTGTGTCTCTATCTACTGTTGAAGCTGAATACATAGCAACTGGAAGTAGTTGTTCTCAAATGATCTGGATGAAACAGATGCTGACTGAGTATAATGTCACACAATATGTCATGACATTGTACTGTGACAATTTGAGTACTATTAACATATCTAAGAATCCTATACAGCACAGCAGGACTAAGCATATTGACATTAGACATCACTTCATCAGAGATCTTGTGGAGGAGAAGGTGATTAAGCTGGAACATGTTGCCACTGAACTACAACTGGCTGATATTTTTACCAAGGCACTTGATGCTAGTCAGTTTGAGAATTTAAGGGGCAAGCTGGGTATTTGCCAATATGAAGAGATGTAGCAATTAATTTTGCTTAATACAAGGTTTGAAAGAGATATTTTAATCAAGTTTATTCTGATTGGGCTAATCATTTGTTTCCCTCTTTCTTTCCAAAAGTTTAAAAAGAGGAATAGACATATTTATATCTCCCTCTTCTCAGTTTACTGCATCACTCTCCATTCCCTCAAAAGAAAATTTCACATTCGCTGTCACTTGTATTCTCGATCTCTCAAGATGTCTCAGGTTCCTTAGGTTGCCATTGACAACATCTCCTTTCACCATCCAGAAAATGCAAGCAGGTGGAAGTATGTGTTTCTGAAAAAAATTGCCTTGAAAGGGAAGCTAACTGCAAGCAAGATGAGTGTGAAGTTTGCCATACTGCACAAAATTGGTGCAGCCAACTGGGTTCCCACCAACCACAAATCCACCATCTCCACTAGTTTGGGAAGATTTATCTATGTTGTTGGAACCAGAACAAACTTTGATTATGGCAACTACATCTTTGATCAAACAATGAAACATGCTGAGAGTTGTGCTATTAAAGGCCCTATTACTTTTCCCTCACTCCTGTGTGGTATAATCATTGATCAGTATCCTGATATTCTGGTTGAAAAGGACTCTGTATGCAAAAGAGCTCCTGCACTTGGTTTTCACTATAAGCTGTTTCAGGGAACACATGTCCCTGCCATTGTTATGACAACTGCTGAGACATCAAATGTCAAAGCTCATTCCAAGAAAGCTGATGTTATAGTTGTTCTAAAAGAAACCTGCAGAGAGCTTGATGCAAGAAAAGGGACTCTTGAAGAGCTGATTACTAGTCTGGAATAGGAGGAGAATGAAGAACAAATGAGGGAAGAGGATGCTGATGAAGAACAGCATGATGGTTCTACAAGAAGCTCACCAGAAGATGCTGCTGAAAATAGTGCTTCCTCAGGGGATGACAGTACCTGAAGGTCTGTGTTTGCTGAGTTGTAAAGATTGATGCTGGAACTTGCTGCTGCTATTTCTGTGTATTTTTTATTTCCTTTTGATGATTGTATAACTTGAAGTACTAGATCATTGGGCCTCTTTATGGCTAAAAAGGGGGAGAAGTAATTATGGTAATTTTGGTAGAATTGGATATTGGTAGTTAGATTAGCTGTTATTAAAAATTCTGCTGCATTTTGATCTCTGATCTGCATGTTGCTTCTGCATTCTAATCTCTGATTGTTTAGGGGTTTTAGCCAAAAAATTTCCAAAGGGGGAGTTTGTAAGTGTTTTCTTATTGGAATTAATTTTTGGTAAACCCAGATTTGCGAATGTCATGACTGATGTCATAACATTCTGGGATAAAGACAAATTCTGCAGAAGGAATGTTCTACAGAAACAACTCAGTATGAGTGAATATCATGATAATTAAGCTATGATCATATGTACTGAATTCTACCAAAATCAGTGAGCAGGATACATGATGTCATAACCAATGTTAAGACATCCTGTACATATCAAGTTGTTGTGCAGATTTATTGTTCCTGAGAATTTTCAGGAATCTGGTGTGCTATTCTGAGTTGGAGTTTATTGACTAGATCAGATGCTCACGTGGATATTAGGTTAACCTTGCTTAACCCTAATCTGTTATGTTGAAAGCCCAAGACCAAGTCTTTAGGTTAACTTTGGTTAACCCTAGATATTTTTATGGAAGCCCGAAAATAAAGAATAGACTGCATATATATTTCTCAAGAATCCTAATGGTGTGCAGCGCTTATATAGAAGATCAATAAGGCATTTTGTAGTTGTGTAATTACTGTGAGCCAAGCAATTATCACTTGATAAGTGACTTGGAGTAGGATTTGGTTGTAAGGGTTGTGTATCACTCAAAGCTTTGAAGCACGAGTGTTGTGTCTCTTGATTAAAGCTTTGAAGCAAAATCAAGAGTGTGTATTGAAGAATGTCTTAATAATCTTATTAATCAGTAGATTAGTATCACTGCTGTGATTGAGGGGGAGTGAGTAGGAACTCAGGTTTAAGTAGGACTTAGATTGAAGTTGCATTGGGTAGGTCTTAAGTGAAGGAGATAAACTGATTGGTTTATTCCTAAATTAATACCTCTTATAGTGAATTTCCTTCCTGGCTTGGTAGCCCCCAGATGTAGGTGTTGTATACACTGAACTGGGTTAACAATTGATTGTGTTCTTTACTGTTTTTTTAAATTACTGTTTGGTTTGTGTACAATTTGTCAGATACGGTGTCATAACATTCACTGTGACATTAAGTATCTGTTGCCAGAATTTCACTCATGAACAGTTACTCGAGATGGATATAAATAGTAGACCTCATGCACTGAGATAGGTTCATGTCGTTACTGCCCTTTTGTTCTTCGTGCATATTTCACAGACCTACTACATTCCAGCATTATTTTTCCTTAGCTACTATTTTCTTAGCTATTATTTTCCTTAGAAGTTTTATTTTTTCTCAACCGGTTTTAAGTAATAGATTTCTACACTGGGAATCTATTTCCCCGTGGTTTATTTCAAGACCTTTAGAATTATTATTTAAATTTATTATTTTATTTCTTCGCAATCATTCCTATTCCGTATCGAAGCAAAACCTACCAACCTGTGGAGGAGTGCTTCCTTCAGAATTGTTACCAGTCTCTAGTTAATTTATTTCTAGGTTCTTATTTTAATAAATTATTATTTGCCTTTAATTTAATAATCATGTTTACTTTGTTGTCTGGCTTTTATTATTCTGTGATTAAGTTTTATAATATGCTAAGCTAAATTTCTATACCGGTATGTAAGGTCATAAAACTGAGGAAATTTGGTAATACTATTGGTATTTATTTGTTGAACTATTTTCTGGACTAGATTACTTTGTTTTCAATGATGAACCATTTTGTTACGAGAGTAAAAGATGAATAGAAGTTAGGTTCAATAAAGCAAGAGCTTCTGGATCTTTAACTGGACGTAGTAACTAGGCATTGGCTTTAAAAACAGCGAGAGCGCTTTAAAGAGAATTAGAGTTTATTTGTTTTCAAAATAATATTTCTAACTCCGACGGGATAGCGAGAGCATACGTTAGGACTTAATTGCATAACCTAAATCAACAACCACGACAGTGTGAGACGAGGGTTTTTAAACTGATAAATTTCTACTGAGAATTGTTAGAAACTAAAAGTTACCAAATAGGTTATTAATTTCCGAAGATCGATCATTACATACATGTAGTTTTCCCCCTCTGATTATTTAACTAGATTCAAGCTTACTTTTAGTTCCCCTAATCTAAACCAAATATTTTTAGCCTTAGATTTACATTGTAACGCTAGATAACGGTACGTTTAACTTTTGGTCCTTTGGGTTCGATAATCTTTAAAACTACGCGATAACACTATGCACTTGCAGTCCAGATTATTTAGACTACCATAGTTGATCGATCAAGTTTTTGGCACCATTGGCGGGGACCAATTTAGTCAATATCGTAATTCCGTTGTTGCACCGTATAGACTAGGGCAACATTTTTCCTTTCTTGGAACGATTGTATGCCAAATACTCGTTTACAAGGAGGGGAATTAGTACAAAGAATCAACTAAATCGAACATTTTGTTAACATAAGACGTCGAATCCTCAATCTTCCCGAAGTAGCTCCAATTCTAATTCCCATTCCTGAAGAACCAACTCTGAAACTAGACATGGTTGAACTAGGTAATCGACCTCTTAAGGAGTACGCTGCTCCTTCTCGAGCTGAACCGCACTCGAGTATTTCTCCTCCCGCCATCGAGGCGAATAAATTCGAGCTTAAACCTTCATTGTTGCAATCCGTACAACAAAATCAATTTTCTAGAGGCCCTACGGATGATCTAAATCTCCATTTATTCGTGTTGGTACAATATGCCGACACAGTAAAAGCTAATGGTGTTAATTCCGAAGCAATTCGATTACGTCTTTTTCCCTTTTCTTTAAGAGATAGATCCAGAGCGTGGCTCCAATCCTTACCTTCAAACTCCATAACTACATGGGACGAATTGAAGAAAGACTTCTTAGCAAGATATATTCCACCTAGCAAAACTGCAACGCTGAGAGGCCAAATCAAAGGATTTACACAAAAAGACGACAAATCACTTTTTCGAAGCTTAGGAGAGATACAAGGACATGATGAGACTTTTCCCACATCATGGACTGGAACCATAGCTAATCATCCACACCTTCTATGGTGGTCTCCTATATAACATCAAACTACCTCTAGATGTTGCCGCTGGTGGTGCACTAATGGACAAACCCTATAATGAAGCTTATCAACTAATTGAAAACATGGCGCAAAACCATTACCAATGGGGAGGAGAACGAGCCTCAACACGAGTATTTCACGAAGTCAGTGGCATAGACCACGTCAATTCTAAAGTTGACGCCTTGACTCAAAAGATTGAGAGTTTAGCAGTAACCCTAACCCCCGTAGCCACTGTGGCTGCCGTAGCTCGAAATTGTGACTTGTGTGGAATACCTGGACATATCGTTTCCAAATGCCAATTGCTAAATGGGATACCTCCTGACCATATGAACTACGCTCAAGGAAACCTGTACTCTAACACCTATAACCCAGGGTGGAAGAACCATCCTAACTTTTCCTATAAGAATAACAATGCGTTATACGCCCCTGAAGCACCTCCTGGTTTCCAAAGGCACCTCAAGTTACACCACAAGCACCCCGTAAGTCCAACCTTGAGATAATGATGGAAAACTTTGTTGCTGCTCAAACACAATAAAATAAGGAATTTATAAACCAAAATGTACACACCTCTGAATTAGTAAAAAAATTAGCAACCAAAGTAGATGCCTTGGCTACACATAACAAAATGTTAGAAACCTAGATTTCTCAAGTGGCCCAACAACAAGCAACAACTGTCGCTCCAGCTGGGGTGTTTCCTGGTTAACCAAAACCTAACTCGAAAGGTCATGCTAATTCCATTACATTAAGAAGTGGGACTGAATTAGACAGACTAGTAGATCCGAGAATCTCAACTAAGTCGATGTCTCAACAAAATGAAAATGAAATCGAAAAGGCAAAAAGTGATGACGAACTGAATAAAAATTTTGAGTCAGAAATCATAGCTAGAGACGAAGCTGAAAAGGCAAAACCATACGTACCCCCACCACCATATAAGCCACCTATCCCATTTCCTTAGAGATTAGCCAAATCTAAAACCGAAGGACAATCCAAGAAATTTGTGGAACTCCTGAAACAATTAAACATAACAATACCATTTACAGAAGCCATAACACAAATGCCATATTATTCCAAATTCCTTAAAGAAATATTCTCTAATAAAAAAGAAACTTGAGGATAATGAGACAGTGATGCTTACTGCGGAATGTAGCACGATTATCCAGAACAATATGCCACCTAAGATGAAAGACCTTGGTAGTTTCTCCATACCCTGTGTGATAGGGAAGTTCGTAATAGACAAAGAACTATGTGATTTAGGATCTAGTGTGAGCTTGATGCCCCTTTCAATCAGTGAAAAGTTGCAACTAGGAGAACTGCGACCAACTAGGATGTCCCTACAACTAGCTGATTGATCTGTGAAATACCCGGTGGGTATGCTAGAAAACATCTCCGTTAGAATAGGTCAATTATATATTCCCATAGATTTCATTATAATGGACATTCAAGAAGACTCAAACATTCCCATCATATTAGGAAGACCGTTCTTAGCCACCGCTGGAGCCATCATTGATGTGAAACGAGGGAAATTGACTTTTGAAGTCGGACAAGAGAAAATTGAATTCATTCTTTCTCAATTACTTAATTCCCTTGCAATAAGCGACACATGTTGTTTTCTCGACATCATCGATGAATGTGTGAAGGAAATAAAGTTAGAACCAACAAAGGACACTGAAATCCTAAGAATTCCAATACCGCCTATTTTTGAAGACGACAACTGGCGTGGGGAACGCCAGGATAACCACCTAAGTGAATGCCTAGAACTAACTCCAGATCCCATGCCTGACCCTAAGAAACCTGCTTTAGAACTTAAAACATTACCAAATGATCTAAGGTACAAATTCCTAGACGAAGAATGTAAGCGACCCGTCATAGTCAATGCTGACTTAGGATGAACCAAAACCGAAAAATTACTAAATGTCATGAGGAAATATCCAACCGCTCTAGGCTATAACATCTCAGATCTGAAAGGAATAAGTCCTTCTATCTGTACACATTGCATTATGCTCGAGGAAGATTGCAAAACCTCTAGAGAGCATCAAAGACGAATCAATCCCATTCTAAGCGATGTAGTTAAGAAGGAAATTTGTAAGTTGTTGGAAGTCAAAATCATATATCCTATATCCGACAGTAAGTGGGTCAGTCTTGTACATGTCATACCTAAGAAAGGAGGAGTCACTGTAGTCACCAGCGAAAAAGGCGAATCTGTAGCCCAACATACTCAAACTGGATGGAGAATGTGCATCAACTATAGGAAGTTAAACAAAGCCACTCACAAGGATCATTTTCCTCTACCTTTCATAGATCAAATGCTCGAGCGTTTGGCCAGACATTCCCATTTATGTTACTTAGATGGTTATTCTGGATTTTTCCAAATTCCTATCCACCCCAATGACCAAGAAAAAACCACATTTACATGCCCTTATGGTACATTTGCTTATAGACGAATGCCTTTCGGACTTTGCAATGCACCCGCAACCTTCCAGAGATGCATGATGGCAATCTTTGCTGATTTCCTGGATGGAATGATGGAAGTTTTGATGGACGTTTTCTCCGTCTGTGGAGAAAGTTTCGAAGGATGCTTAGCAAACCTTGAAATGGTACTCAAACGATGTGTGAGCGTCAATCTTGTTCTCAACTGGGAAAAATTCCATTTCATGGTCCGACAAGGGATTGTACTTGGACACATTGTGTCCGACAAAGGAATCGAGGTGGATAAGGCAAAAATAGAAGTGATAAAAAACCTTCAACCTCCTAAAACTGTTCGAGAAATAAGAAGTTTTCTAGGACACGCCAGTTTTTACCGACGTTTCATCAAAGATTTCTCTAAAATAACCAAGCCACTAACTGAGTTGTTGATGAAAGAAGTTGAATTCATCTTTGATGACAAATGTTCTGAAGCCTTTCAAACGCTTAAACAAGCACTAATATCTGCACCAATTATGGAGTCTCCAAATTTGAGCGAACCGTTTGAGATAATGTGCGGTGCAAGTGGTTATGTTGTAGGTGTCGTTCTAGGACAGCGAAAAGATTAAAAAAACTCCATGTAATATACTATGCGAGTAGAACCCTAGACGAAGCCCAAATGAATTATGCTACAACGGAAAAGGAACTTTTAGCAGTTGTGTTTGCATTAGATAAATTCCGTTCATACTTGGTGGGAGCTAAAATTATCATCTACACCGATCACGCTGCTATTAGATACCTCCTAACTAAGAACGATGCCAAACCTAGACTATTGAGATGGATCCTATTACTACATGAATTTGATTTGGAAATCAAAGAAAAAAGGGGAACCGAAAACACTTTAGCAGATCATCTTTTTAGGCTTGAAATTCTGAAGACCGGACAAATACCAATTAACAACGACTCCCCATATGAGAGACTTATAGCTCAGTTGGAAAACAATGAGGTTGAACATTATCAAGCCAAATATCCTTTAGAAATAGAGGCCTCAAGTCTTGAAACCAAAAATTTGGTAAAAGTGGCATTAGCTCACTCTGTTGCACCATGGTATGCCGATTTCATAAATTACCTAGCCACCGGTGTTCTTCCACCTGAGCTAACATACCAACAAAAGAAGAAGTTCTTCCACGACCTTAAACACTACTACTGGGATGACCCCTTCCTCTTTAAATGAGGCTCTGATGGGATTTTTCATCGTTGCATGCCTGAGGAAGAAATCAAAAGTATTATAGACCACTGCCACGTTGCACCTTATGGAGGGCATTCAAGTACATCAAAAACCTGTGCAAAAATCCTACAATCTGGTTTCTTTTGGCCTAATCTATGGAAAGATGTGTACATTGTTGTTTTAAACTGCAACTGTTGCCAACGCACTGGCAACATCTCCAGACGCGATGAAATGCCTCAGAAAGGTATTCTAGAAGTCGAAATTTTCGATGTATGGGGAATTGACTTCATGGGACCCTTATCATCTTCTTTTGGTAACAAATACATACTCGTAGATGTCGATTACATATCCAAATGGATCGAGGCTATATCCTCTCCAACAAATGACACACGAGTAGTAATCAAGCATTTCAAGAACATAATATTTCCAAGATTCGGTGTGTTGAGACTCGTCATCAGTGATAGAGGCTCCCACTTCATCTCCAAAATCTTCGAAAAACTCTTAGTGAAATATGGAGTTAAACACCGTGTAGTAACACCATATCACCCACAGACGAGTGGCCGAGTAGAGGTCTCAAACAGAGAAATTAAGCAAATACTTGAGAAAATTGTTACCACATCTAGAAAAGATTGGTCCTCTAAGTTACACGAACCGTTGTGGGCATATAGGAAAGCTTTTAAAACACCCATAGGGACCATACCTTTCAAGTTAGTTTATGGAAAATCATGTCATCTTCCGGTGGAACTCGAGCATAAAACTTATTGGGCTATTAAAACCCTAAATTTAAATTACTCTGCCGCTGTAGGAAACAGAATCCTAGATATCAATGAATTAGAAGAACTTCGATTAGACACTTACGAAAATGCCAAGATCTACAAAGAAAGAACAAAAAATGGCACGATAAGCGCATTTCTAGGAGAGAATTCAACTACGGGGATGTAGTACTCCTATTTAACTCCCGACTTAAACTTTTTCCCAGAAAACTACGCTCTAGGTGGTCAGGCCCTTTCGAAGTCACTAAGGTTTTCCCAAGTGGCATCGTAGAAATTAGGAGTAATTCTAGTGGTCCATTTATTGTAAATGGGCAACGTTTGAAGCATTACCATCGTATCGAAAACAAAGATTACTCAGCTACCCTAAATCTTCTACAGCAACTAGTTGAACCAAATGACTAATTCATAATTGAAAATTTGTCGAGCTTGCGACATAAAACAAAGCGCTTTGTGGGAGACAACCCACACTTTTATCTTTATATTTTTCTTTAACTTTTCATTTTTTTTAAATGATTTATTTATTACCATCTTTCTTTTCTTATTATCATTTTCTTTTTTTTCTTTTTTTCTTTTACTCTAAAAGGCATTTGGCCGATGGTAACTGGATTTTCCTATAATCTACTTACTTTTCAGGCTCATTTACTTTTTTTAGCTAGTGACTAACTCTCGAAATGACAAGAGTAGATTATATGAGTATTACTTTCAGGGGAAGAGATCAAATGAGGAGGTTTGAGGACTTGGTCGATAGGGAGATGACTCCCACCATCTATGCTGATGACCGTGCTATGACCGCCCTAGGTATTAGAGAAAGTGTCTTATACCTGCTGAACCAGATAGGTTGGGATACATCCCCTATTCGGAGGAGATTTTGTTCATATCATAGGCTTACCCTAGAGTTCCTAAGTTCTTTGAATTATGCGCCTAACCATGGACTAGGGTTTAACCATCACCTGATCCAGTTTAGACTGTTTAGCATTGATTTTTGTTATAACAATCGTGAGTTTGCTAACCTTTTAGGCTTCCCTAGTGGCCCTGACGTCTTTACTGTCGCTCAAGAGGATATCCTCTCCAACCATGAGCTTAATTACTTCTGGGGTAGCATAACTGGTAACAACCATCCCGAGCCTGATGATATGTATTCTGAAAGCATCCATAACCCTACTATAAGGTATTTCCACAAAATACTGGCCCACACCCTGTTTGGAAAAGAACAAAACATTTCTTTAGTGTCCCGTGATGAGCTTTTCATTTTGTTTTGTGCTTCACAAAATCGTCCTGTCAATGCGGTTACCTTTATGTTAGCCAATTTTGTTTGCATTACAGAGACTGCTTATACACCTATCCTTATAGGAGGCCTAGTTACAATGATTGCAAATGCTATCAGAATGAGACAACCACTCCTAGGATTAAACCCCTATAGAGGAATTCGACCCATGAAAATCCATTTCTATTTCAACACTCACCTTATAGGAAACCTTGGACCACTTCAGTTTGACTTGCTCATTAACCATAACATTGTCCACCAATTTGTTTTACCTAATCCTATAACGAGTGTTCATAACAGAGATAATTGGATTTTCGACTTGGATCCCCCATCTGCCCCTACCTCACCCGAAACACCTCAACCTTATGAGATCTCCGATGATTTTGACCCTCAGACTCCTCCTCATTATTATGATCTTCCTTCCCTTGTTCGTCATGAAGTTACACCAGATGCTTCTCCTATGTCTACTGTTGTTACTATTCCAGCCAATGTTGGACCTCCACCTCCTGATTTTACTACCGCTATTGCTAATTTGGAGACACATATTGAAGGTTTACGCAAAGAGTTCACCACTTTGCGTTCGGACTTTCATGGTTTCATGGATACCATAACAGAATATTTTGATCATCTATGTCAGCACTTCTATTCTGTTAATGCACCTCCTGGCGGCCCACATCGTAGCTAGATAGACCCTGCTATTTTTATTTTCTTTCTGATCCTTTTCTTAAGGCAGTGCGGACACTATCAATTTAAGTTTGGGGCAGGAAACATTATTGTTTGCCATTACTATTTTGTTTTCTCGTTTTCGGATATTTTGTTATTTCATTTTTTTTCTTTTGTACCAGTTCCTTATCCAATAACATTGTTTCTTATTATTCCTATTTTTTATGTTTTTGGTTATTTAACGTTATTGAATTTGTATTACCTTCATTATACCTACTGTTATTATCATATATATATATATATATATATATATATATATATATATATATATATATATATATATATATATATATATATATATATATATATATATATATATATATATATATATATATATATATATATATATATATATATATATATATATATATATATATATATATATATACACACACACGTATGCTTTAAAGTAAAATGATTAATATTATATGTATAAGTATCATCAGCGGTCCAATGAGATCGCATGCAACCGTCTAGCCAGATGTGACGTTCGTCACATCTTTCCTAGCAAACTACCGACAGTTAAGCTAGATGTGACGCCCGTCAGCCATTCCTGTCATGCATGTGACGATCGACAGCTTTGTCTGGCATCCGTCAGCCTTGCCTCCCACGCTCTGCTACGCATGTGACGACCACCAGCCTTGCCTCCCACACTTTTAGATCTCGTGACCACATAGTTTGACTACAAGACCACACCATTTCATTTTTTTTATTATTTCTATAACTTCCATTTTCCATTATTTAAACCCCATAATTCCCATTATCTACCACCATTAGCACTCATTCATTTCTTACAATTCCTATAACCTCCCACTTTCAAAACCATAAAAACCATTCATTACCCACTCATAATCTTCACCTATCTAAACCACTTATTCTATCATTCTAATATCACCACCATTCACTACCTTCTTTGCACTACACAAACACCGTCCCTTTTTGTCTTTGTCAAATATACCATGGCCACTCGTAGAAATTAAATCAATCGATGAGAACCCGGTATGACTCATCTCGTGTTCCGACAAGGCGAAACTGGTGAACTCCAACAGGAAAGATACCGAAAGTTTTATCAGTGAAGATTGACACCCATGCGATATGTCGACAACGATTGTTTATGCAATTTAGAGATGTATGACAGTATGCAAGGTTTGCTAAACAAAGAAGACCTGGGATTTGTAAGCACAATGGGCTTACCCACCTACGAGGCTCTAACCTTGGAGTTCTTAAGCTCATACTTCTACATCACTCCCACCGATGTTGATGCAAACCTCTTTGGAGGAGCCACATTTCGTATGTTTAACCAGGAATACACGGAGAACCAGGATGCTTTGAGAGACGTGTTTCATTTCCCTCGTGGAGACAATGTGCAATACCGAATTCCCCTTGAATTGGATTGGAATAGAACGTCATATGAATTATGGGAGAGAATATCAGGTGATCATAATGTCGCTCCCAAAGCGTGTTACTCCTCTCACATCAATAATCTGAACATTAGCTACCTTCATCGCACCCTGGCCAGCACCATTTTTTGAAGAACTAACAACAACAAGGTCAACACCAAGGATTTTTATGCTCTCCATTGCGCCTTCGCACTAAACCTACATCTGAACCCAAGTACCTTCCTGATGGCTCACATTCAAAATCTTGTAACAAGAGACGGGACTGTGCCTTTCTGTATTGGAGGTATCGTCACTGCAACAGCAGTTCACCAGAACCTGGGAGGGAGAGTCCTGAATCTACCCTCTTTGCCAGCAGTGTCGGCTCATACCCTGTTTTATAACTAATATGAGTCGACACATATGGGATATGTATCGACTCATATTGCAGTTTTACCTCTAACATTTTTCTGTTACCTATATAGGTTAGTTCTCAACACAATGTTAATGAAAATAAAACATAAGCATATGGTTACCTTCAGGACAATGATATTTACATTTTATATTCACAAATGAACCACTAATGATGCTTGTATGAAGAGTTCAAAGTCAAGAAAACTTACCTTGAAGCTAAAATTCGTGTTTTGACTTAGAGTTGTTGTATTGTCTTAGAGAAGTCAAGTTGCAGGTGGCTGTTTTTGAATTTGGAAAATGGTGATAGTGTTGTTACAGAAGTTTTTCTTGTGTTAGAAAAACTTTTATAAGATGTATATGAAGTATTTGGATGGTTTGTGTGGGAAAAACTTGCAATGTTTAAGAGGTTCAAATATTAGGACTTCAAAGCTCAAAAATGGAGGTTTAGCAAATAGTTCTGGTTTTTTGAGAGTATGATGGGTTTTGAGAACTTGTCTACACAAAAGAACTTGGGGGACTTTAGATTGCAAATGGCCTCTCTATTTATAGAGAAGGTTTTAGAGGATGAGAGAGTTTGTTTCACAAGCTGTAGAATTCTAGTTTGGTTGAGATGAAACAACCAAGTTATGTAAAATTTGGTGTTCCAAAGCTTGGTACAAAAGGGATTTGAAGTGGATAGGATTTTTAGGCATGCTGCTTCTTTCTTTGACATTGTGTGTGTGCAGAAAAAATAGTTGAGAGGCTCAAGGAGAGCTGACTTTGTATAAAGCACGCTTTGTGTTAATGGAATTGGTGCCTTTGTGCCATAAATGGAATGATGCAATGGATAATGCTTGAATTACTTGGATAATGGTTCAGCCAATTGTGTAAAAATATAATTATGGATATATTTGCAAGTGAAAAGGCCTGCAAAGTAAGATTATGCAGCATGGCATAAGGATTTTGTTATGTGTTCATCACAAAATGCCTTGTGTTTCATAAATGGATGTCCAACTCCATGCCCTTGAATATCCTAGCTCAAGTATGATAAATTCATACTGTTGGAAATTTTGGAACGCATGAAACATCCTCTAATACCTTCATGTTTACCATTTTGACAAAATCACCTTGGAGCTTGGTGAAAATTGGCCAAGAAGTTAGGTTAAAAATCAGCCTAAACTAGGTCAAATTTTCACCAAGTGTTTTAGAAAAAATGCATGACTTCATGAATTTATAACTTAAAATCTAAGAACTTATAGGAATTGATTAGTAAAGAAACATTGTAGATCTCATCAATATCTTCAACTTTCATGTTGAAAGTTTTCTTTGAATCATCTTGCATCTTGGTGAAAAAATGTCACGAAGTTATGAAATTATCAAGGTTTAAAACACTTAGAAAAATTCTAAGTATTGAACAATTTGACTTTTCAAATTGACTTTTGACTTTCTTGATTTATTGATGATAAAGTTTTATATTTTTGAATATCTTTATGAATAGTGATCTTTGAAACTCAATTTTTATCAAAAAGTCAAAGTTTGACTTTTGGTGTATCAATTGACTTTTCATCAGTTGACTGAATTTCAACTATCAATCAATTGATCTTGAGAAATGTTTTAAGTCATGAAATTAGTTCAAAATGTTGTATTTGAATCCTTGAGATTGTGCTTCAAACCATTAGATCATGTATTAAGTCAAAAACCTTTGATCAGTCAAATACAGCAAAACCCTAATTTTGACCATTTTGCCTTTTTGATGATTTGAACATTTTTATTGGGGAATTATGATCGAAACTTGATCAATTGATATATATAAGTTTAAAATGTTTATATTGGTCAAAGATCTTGAAGTTTGACTATAGGTTGACCACGGTTGACTTTTTACCCAATACAGTTAATTTTCAGTCATTTGAGCAATTGACTAAGCAAAATTATGATTCAAGACTTGAAACTTGACATGAGTATTCTTAGAGGTCCATAATGATACAAGAAAGTCAATTGAAGCATTATAATTCCAATTGTCCTTGTTAAAATCCAAACCCTAATTTGAGACATTAGTGTTAAGGAGATGGCTTGACCTAGTCAATACTTGTGTAAGCTTGAACCATTGAAGATCTTGTGAGAAATATCTTGAGAAAAGAGAGGGAAAATTTTGGGGTACAACACCAGGGCTTGATACTGATATCGTGGTTCACCATCTACCAATGAAAGAAGTTTGTTCTTCAATAAATCAAAAGGTTCGTCGTATGCGTCTCGAGATGTCTGAAAAGATCAAAGACGAGGTTATGAAACAATTTAATGTGGGTTTCTTAGTTGTTACATCCTATCCTCATTGGGTTGAAAATGTGGTTGAATTACCTAAGAAGGATGGCAAAGTGCATATGTGTGTAGACTACAGGGATCTGAACAAAGCAAGCCCCAAAGATGACTTTCCGCTTCCGCATATTGATGTTCTGGTTGACAACACCGCTCAGCATAAAATATTTTCCTTCATGGACGGTTTCTCCAATTACAATCAAATCAAGACGGCACCTGAAGACATGGAGAAGACTACTTTTGTTACACAGTGGGCACTTTCTGTTACAAGGTTATGCCTTTTGGTTTGAAGAATGTCGGCGCAACATATCAGTGTGCTATGGTAGCTTTGTTCCATGACATGATCCATCATGAGATAGAGGTTTACGTTGACGACATGATAGCTAGGTCTCAGACAAAAGAAGAACATCTCGACCCTCTGCACAAGCTGTTTAAGAGGTTGAAGAGATACAAATTGAAGCTGAATCTAAACAAGTGCACCTTTGGGGTAAGGTCCTTTAAACTCCTAAGTTTCATCGTTAGTGGTAAAGGTATTGAAGTTGATCCTGCCAAGGTTAAAGCCTTGTAAGAAATGCCATCTCCTCATACCGAGAAGGAAGTTAGAGGTTTCCTGGGACGATTAAACTACATTGCCATCTTTATTTCCCATTTGACCGCTACTTGTGAGCTAATCTTCAAGCTACTGAAGAAAGATCAAGTAGTAAAGTGGAATGACGACTTTCAAATAGCTTTTGACAAAATCAAGGAGTACCTCCAAGAACCTCTGATCCTGATTCCACCAGTTGAAGGAAGACCCCTTTATCATGTATTTAATAGTGTTAGAGAACTCAAAGGGGTGTGTATTGGGGCAACATGATGAGTCTGGTCGAAAAGAGTATGCAATATACTACCTTAGAAAAAAGTTTACCGACCGTGAAATAAGATACTCACTGCTCGAGAAAACTTGTTGTGCTTTGGCATCGGCTGCTCACCGACTAAGACAGTATATGTTGACTCATACTACTTTGTTGATCTCTAAGATGGACCCAATAAAGTACATTTTTGAGAAACCCGCTCTCTCCGGAAGAATAGCTAGATGGAAAATGGTCTTAATAGAATACGACATTCAGTACAGTACTCAGAAGGTAATCAAGGGAAGTGTACTGGCAGATCATTTGGCTCATCAAGCGGTAGATGAATATTAGTCTATGACTTTTGAGTTCCCATATAATAATATTATGCTAGTTACAGATTATGAAGAACCTGGACTGTATGAAGGACCTGAGCCAGGATCCAGGTGGACTTTGGTTTTCGATGGAGCTTCTAACGCATCGGGTAATGGAATTGGTGCCATGATTATCTCTCCCAAAGGTTTCTATACGTCGTCCACCGCCAGATTATACTTTAATTTTACCAACAACATGATCGAATATGAAGCGTGCATCATGGGTATCAAAGATGTTATTGATATGAGAATCAATTTTTGAATGTATACGGGGACTCAACCCTAGTAATTAGTCAGATTAAAGGAGAATGGGATACAAAGCATCGAAATCTCATTCTTTATCGAGAGCATGTGTTAACATTAATTTCGTACTTCGAGGAAACCACTTTTGAACATATTCCTCGTGAAGAAAATCAATTGGAAGACGCATTGGCTACCATGTCATCTATGTTTAAAGTCAGATGGGACAATGAAGCTCCTCGAATTACTATTGAGAGACTAGACAGACCGGCACATTGCTACAAAGTTGATACTGATGGAGTAGAGGAAAAGCCTTGGTTTCATGAAGTAAAAAGATACCTTGAGGCTCAATAGTATCCTGAAGGGGAATCTATCAATGACAAGAAATTCCTACGGAGGATCTCTGCCAAGTTCTTTCTGAGTAACAGAATTCTGTACAAGTGCAATCATGATTCGACTCTGCTTCGTTGTGTAGACAAGAAGGAAGCTGAGAAGATTATGGAAGATATGCATGAAGCAATCTTTGGTACTCACTCCAGTGGGCATAAAATGGATAAAAATATTCTGAGAGCGGTTTACTATTGGTCGAACATGGAAACTGATTGCCACCATCATTCCAGAACTTGTCACAAATGCGAGGTTTATGCTGACAAAGTACATGTGCCTCTGGTCCCTCTGAATGTCTTGATTTCTCCTTGGCCATTTGCAATGTGGGGCATTGATATGATTAGATAGATTAATCCTACTTCTTCTAATAGGCACCATTTCATCCTAGTCTCTATTGATTACTTCACGAAGTGGGTTGAAGCAGCCTCGTTTGCCTCTGTCACCAAGAATGTTGTTGCTAGGTTCATTAAAAATAACCCCGTCTGTCGGTATGGCATACCTGAAAGGATTATCACAGATAATGGTACTAATCTCAACAACACTATGATCCCAGGACTCTGCATGCAGTTCAAGATTAATCACCACAATTCTTCTCTGTATCGACCAAAGATGAATGGCATAGTGGAAGCCGCCAACAAGAATATTAAGAAGATCTTGTAGAATATGACAGTGACATATAAAGATTGGCATGAGATGTTACCATTTTATCTTCATGGTTATCGCACCTCAGTACGTACATCAACTAGGGCAACCCCATTCTCTCTAGTTTACAGCATGGAGGTTGTCTTACCTGTCGAAGTCTAGATTCCTTCCCTAAGGATTATGAAATACGCAGGTTTAGACGAAGATGAGTGGATTCCGATTAGGATGGACCTGATAAATGTGATTGATGAGAAAATTCTTGCACCTATTTGTCATGGTCAGATGTATCAAAAGCGCATGATTAAATCCTTCAACAAGAATGTCAAACATCACGTATATTAGGCTGGTGATTTGGTAATAAAGCGTATCATATTACCCCAAGGTGATCCCAGGGGCAAATGGACTCCCACTTACGAAGGACCGTTTATGATTAAGAAGATATTTTCTGGTCGGGTTATGATACTTACCACCATGGACGGTGAAGATCTTCCACACCCTATGAACACGGACATAGTCAAAAAATACTACGCATAAAAGAGACCTGCTAGGATGACTGGCCTAGGCAAAAATAAGGGCATCCCAGCAAACCAAAAAGATTCGAACAAAAATTAGGGATATATATAAAAAAATTGTACACACGGCTAGTCGAAAACCTGAAAAGGCAGCTTTGGAAAAAAAGGGTATCCCAGTGGACTGAAAACCCGAAAGGGAGGTCCAGGAAAAAGTTAGGGATTAAAGCGTACGACTATGTCCTGTGGGATCATTTATTTACAGCAAGCATTGTTATCAATGTCAATTTTAAATGGTACAGATCAATTTAGTCAACTTCTTATGATAACAAGGGATGAGATGCTTGAAGACATTGGGGCAATAGCAGAGTTGAAACCCAATGAGATCGTTTCCACATAGTTGTTTTTATCTGTTTTACTTTGTACTTTTACGATGATTTCCTTTTACTAGGATTTTTGTCTCTTTATATAAAACCGCTTGTTTATAGGCAAACTTTCAATACCAATATATTTTAAAATTCAAAATGGTTTTACTTTCTTTGTTTTGTTTGCGAAAACTTCCAATGACTAAATTGAATGAACATATGCATTTGAATATGATTACTTTTAACAAATATATTCATACAAACGGGAATAAGCATTTACTAAAGACTCTAGGAATTGGGATAAAGTTTCAGCTATTCTCAAAATCCCCACAGAGCTATCTTCACAAGCTCATCCCCGACAGAGATATATTCCCCAGTAAGTCTAATATTCTTTCAGACCGAAATTGGGGTATCTTCCAGCAGTTCACCTCCATATCCCTGAGGGATAGCTTGACATGATCATCTTCCCCAATAATTCCCCTAGCATCTAAGGAAGTTTGATCGTTTCCCTAACATACGGTGGAAACTTCCTTAGCACAGCCTATAAAATTCCAATCTCCATCAGAAATTATTTCCTCAACACAATTTACAGGAATTTATTTCTCCAGCGGAGTTTATTTCTCCAACACCGTAAAAACCCGACAGACTTCTTTTCTCTAGCAGGGTTTATTTCCCCAACAGAGTTTATTTCTCTGATACTGTAGATCCCCGACAAAATTCCCTTCTCCAGCAAAATGTAATCAAGGTTTCTATCCCCAGGAGAGTTGCTACGGTATCTGAAACTTGGTAAGATAGCACAACAGAAGATTATCCATCTATTTTATCCCCAGTCAGGGTGCATAAGAATCAAATCCTTCAGAAGAACGATGAACGATCAATTTTCCTGGAATTCTTCGATCCCCAAGCAGAAGTCGAACATCCCTAGCGGAATATCCTCAAACAGAAAGCGAGAATCCCCAGTGAAGACATTCTAATCAAGATTGAAGATTTATATCCTTCATCCACAGAAATAGTCAGGGATTTATTTTCCCCAGCCAAAGATGTTATATGAAGCTACCGCTGTCGTCAACGATATCTTACATCCATACATCATTTACAAAATATCATAGCATATGCATATGAAACGCATATAGCATTCTCATTTATTTTGAGAGCATCATTATGCAATGCATGCATCATGACATTTCATAAAAACTTACTTTGTTTTCTTTCAGGTTAGTTCGCAAATAGATAAACATTGTCAATAATTTCTCCTTCGTCAGATGCAATTAATCGAAGATTCATTTTGATGATCTTTCGGATACAATCAAGCGCAGACTCATTCCGAGACATATTCTAGATACAGTTCAAATACGATCATGACACAGATCCGTTCTGATACGCATTCTAGTACACCTTCCAGATACCGCCCAGATATGATCCAGATGTAGGTCCATTCTGATATTCATTCCGGTATATATTTAGATACGGCCAAGCGTAGGCTCATTATAATACAAATCTTAGATACAGTTAGGCGAAGGCTCATTCTGATATCCTCTCATAGATACAATCAAGAATATACTCATTCTAACATAGATTTCAGATACAGTCGGGTGAAGACTAATTCTGGTCCACTTATAGATACACTAAAGACATATACTCATTCTAGAACATCATTCAGATACAATTGTGACATAAGATTCATTCTGACACTCCCTAGCACATCTGCTAGATACAGTCGGACACAGACTCTTTCTAGTATACTTCTCAGATACCGTCGAACATAGACTCATTCTGATACTCCTATAAACATTTACTTTGGATGGCATCTATAAGCCCATCTCTGGCGATACTCTGTTGTGATACGGTGGGAGAACTGACTAGGGTTTTGCGTTTGTTTTCGCAAATGTTTCGGTTGAGCAAGAGTCGCCACCGACTTTTTATTTTATCCTAAGGAAAGGTTTAAAAAGCACAGCAAAAACCTTTGAGATATTTCGTGGGTTCGGGGAATAGATTATAGAAAGGGAAGGTATTAGCACCCTTTATATCCATGGTTATCCATGGGCTCTTAGTTACTTGCTTAGATCAACTTGCCTTGATTTTCAATTGTTTGAAATGGTGCTTTGTGCGTGGTTTTGAAAAATGTTTTGAAAAAGATGCCTTATCTAGGCTACCCTTGTAACAATTCTTTACTCGAATGTTTTACAAAAGGTGTTTGTCTTTTTGAAAAGATGTTTCAAGGTTTTTTTTGAAAGTTTGTTTTGAAAGTGTTTGTGAAGTGTGGTTTGAAAAATTGGCAAGTGTTTTTGTTTTGCAAGTTGACAAGTACTTAAGAGCTATCTACCCTAAAGTTCTCAAAGATTTTTGCTATGTTTTAACCCTTTTAACAATTTTGTTCCACCATTGCATTTGGTGGACAATCTTGTGTTAGGATGTGAAAGGGGCGGGCGTGGGTCATCGTTTAGACCATAATTGCAATGGTGCCAAGTATCTTTGGGCAATTTTCCTTTAAGGGACTTGATCATTTTTTAGGCAACTTTCGAAAGCGTCATCGAGGGACTATGATCATTTGAATTGTTTTGTTTTACCCAAAGAGACCTAACATGCAATATGGCCCATTATTGAAGGCAACAAGTGGAATACCCTAGGGGGTGCAAGTGTGATTGGTGTTGTCCATTTTCATGCTTGTTTATCTTGAAATTAGGTCAAACTATTTTTTGGTTGATTGATTTGCATACAAACCCTAATTCTGGCATGGTATAATTAGAAAGCATTAAAGTGCGAAAAATAAAGTTCCTAAGTTATTACAACACAATATATGGGAAGGGGGGTACAAATGTTCAAATGGGGGTATTTTGACAAGGAATTTAAACCTAGACTATTACATCAAATATTGAATTATACAAATTATTTAATATACAATAATTAAATAAAAATGGAATAAATATGCAAGATGCAAAAAAAATGTTTTTTTATGTGTATGAGCAAAAGGTATTTTTTTATGTGTCAAACAAACAAAAATAGAAAAAAGTATTAATTTTTGGATTTTTTATGTATTTAGGGAAAAATCCTAATTTATTAAATAAAAGTATTAATTATTTAATATGTACAATATTTATTTATTATATACAAAAATAAAATAAAAATGAAGTATATTTGTAAGAAAGGTATTTTTAATATTAAATATTAATAAGAATAAAAATGTATATATTTTGTATTTTTTTTTCTAAATATGCTAATAAATATGTATGTATTTATATTATATGATAAATATATTAAACATGTATAAAAATAAAATATTTAATATTTACAAGAAAAGTATATTTTCATAAAATATTTTCACAAGATAAAATAAAATAAAAATCAGAAAAATAAAATGTATTGGTATTAATTTTAGTATTTTTAAATAATAGTATATAAGTATTTATTTATGTACAAATATCAATTTAAACAAATAAAAGCCTAATAAATATAAAATGGTGTAAAAATATTTTTTTTATATTTTTAATATTGTGAGGAAAAATAAATAAGTCAGAACAAAAAAGAAAAGGTCAAAAAATCATGAAAATAAGCATAATGGGCCAAGGGGGTTTAAAAGTAACAAAAGGGTGCAAATAGGAAACTGAAACAAAGCCCAGCCCAAAAAGTCCTTCTTCAACCTCTGAACCTGTATGAACAACAATCAACACGCGTTTTCTATCTCCCAATTCCTGGACTTTCAAGCAAAACTCACAACATGAAAAATGTAGAGCATTAAGAGACGAATCCAGACATATAAAGAACTTGACTTAACTCTCTAAGATGAGAGAGAATTTCTTCTCCCCCAATTCCTGACCTAGTTTTTGTTCCATGTTCAGACATTAAATTCTCACAGCACACATAATATAAATGAAAACTAATTACATGGGCATGTTCAGGGCTATGAATGTGACATATTTTCTTCATAAACCTAAAGCTAACAATGCCTGGATAGAGAGATATGAGTTCATGAACTTACCTGTTCAGTTGGAATCGTATCTGGTGATGGAGGTACTTTCAGTGCAAGGTGATGATTGGTACAGCTTCCTTGATGTCCAGGGATGCTATTCCAAGTTTTACTTTGCTTTGAAACTAGCTGAATCGAGTTATAGAACTCCACCTGCAAAACAGAAAAATGAAAATGGTGATGTTGAATGGGAGTGTTACAGGTCGTGTTTGAGGTTTGGAATAGCTTCAAGGGATGTTGTGGGATGTGTTTGAAGTGTTTTTAGCAAGAATGCACGAATGAGATGAGTTATGGAACTCAAACTGCAGCAGGTCCCCTGTTTTGGCAGTTTGAGGGTGATTCTGTGAATGGGGAGGTATTGGAGATGATAGGCTCGTGTCTCAGGTCAGGATGAATGTTTAGAATGTGTTTGACAAGTTTTCTTAAGCCTGCGTTAGCTGAGATGAGAGTTGTGTATGGTTATGCTATGTTTCTTCAACTTTAAGCAACAAATGTCCACTTGAGTTTTTAGACTGATAGAGGCCCCCCTAATGTGCTGCATACCTTGGCCTTGATCAGTGTAATTAGCTCATAAACTTGTGCCAAAGATATTTGCACTGTACTTGCTTGGATTGCTAATTGACATAAAGCTTACTTTTGCAAAAATGGACATTATGCTTTTTCTACTTTGGGACTAAACCTTTATGTAATGCTTGAACACATAAAATATGGTCTTGGCACAATGAGTTTGCATTAAATTTATGAGTGCAAAAGGGACATAGGACCTGTAATCAAGTTGTGCAAGCTGATTTCAAAATGGCCTAGATGTATGAACATGTAACTTGGCCAAATCAAAAGTGAGTTTTTCCCAACTTGCCAAATTTTATTCTCTCTAACCATGAGGTTGTTTGATGAGTTCTTGGACATTTTGGAAAGCTTGGAATGTGTACTACAATCCATCTTTGAAGTGCAAATTGAAATGCCAAGTGGAAGTATGTGAAAAATGGTCTTGAAGTTAGGCAAAAATCCTGCCTAAGATGGTTCAAAATTTCTCTAAGTTAAGAATGGTTTGGTACCCTTGTTCCAAAAATTGTAACTTGAGCTACAAGCTTCTTTTGAGGAAACTTTGTGAATAAAAGTTGTATATTTTGCAATGGACTACAACTTTCATGTTTTGACTTTTCCTTGAATCCAAATGAATCTTGGTGAGAAAGTGGGACAAAGTTAGGAAAAAATTAGGGTTTTTTCATAACTTAGAAAAATTCTAAGTTATGAAAAATCATCATTTCAAACCCTAATTTGCAATTCTTGATTTCTTGATGAACAAGTTTCATGATTTGGCATGTTTTGATGAAAAATGAATCTTGACCCTTGATTTTGACCAAAAAGTCAAAGTTTGACTTTTCAGTATACAGTCAAAATTGATCAATTGACTGGGAAATTCAACTGTCAATTTGGTGCATTTGGGATCTTTTGAACTTGTTGAGTATGTCAAGACAATTCCATGGGGTCCTTGAGTCCATATGTGAGCTTGGTTTGCCATTGGCTAGGTCAAATAGTCAAAAATTGCCTTTGTGCAGTTAAAACCCTAAAAATGACCATTTTGCCCTTTTGGTGATCTGATCAAATTTCTTGTGGAATTGTGATCCAAACTTGATTAAATGGTCCATGTGAGTTCATAATGTTGATGTGGGTCAATTTTCATGAGGTTTGACTGTCAATTGGCCACAGTTGACTTTTTCCCCAATACAGTTGATTTCTAGGTCAACTGTCCAATTGACTGGGCAAAATTTGGAATCAAGACTTGAAACTTGGTATGGATAAACTTGGGAGTCCAACATGAAGCATGAAAATCATCTTAGGCATTTTAGGTCAAAATATCTCTGTTCAAACACAAACCCTAATTTGGGTCAACAGTGCAAGGAGAAGTCTTGAGCAGAGGAAACCCTAACTGGATCTTGAGCTTCAAGGGTCTTGTGATGAGAAAATGTTGAGAAAAAGGGAGGGCAAATTTTGGGGTACAACAGTTGCCCCTGTTCAATCTTCTTGAATCCGAAGAGTTAGATTGGCAAGTTTGCCTTTCGTGACTCGAGGGTAAAAGGAGATTGGACACTAGAGTGCCCTTAAATTTGCACTTGTCAAAGCAATGGATGCGGGAATGGGCTTAGAGATGCCATTTGGAGATGGGCTTAACGATGCCATCGGGGGGAGTGACAGAAACTTGTCGGGGATGGGCTTAAAGATGCCATCTGGAATGAGTATCAGAGAGGTGCCCATGTTTAAGACCATCTCTGAACTGGGGTTTGAATAAGCAATAGATTGACATCCGTATCTGGAGGCATCCGTAAACTGTTTTCAAAAGTTGAGAAGAGTCTGAACAAGAGATAGATTAACATCCGTTGTTGGGAAGAATCTGTAAACTGTTTTCAGAAGTCTTCGAAGAAGAATCTGAACAAGCGATAGGTTAACATCCGTTACTTGGAGAACCCGTGAACTGTTTTCAGAAATATTGAAGTTGAATAAGCAATAGAGCAGCATCCGTTGTTGGGAAGCGTCCGTAAACTGTTTTCAAAAGTTGCATCTGAACAAGCGATAGATTAACATCCGTTGTTGGGAAGAATCCATAAACTATTTTCAGAAGTCTTGAGAAGAAACTGAACAAGTGATAGGTTAACATCCGTTACTTGGAGAACTCGTGAACTGTTTTCAGAAATCTTGAAGTTGAATAAGAAATAGAGCAGCATCCATTATTGGGAAGCGTCCGTAAACTGTTTTCAAAAGTTGCATCTGAACAAGCGATGGATTAACATCCGTTGTTGGGAAGAATCCATAAACTGTTTTCAGAAGTCTTGAGAAGAAACTGAACAAGCGATAGGTTAACATCCGTTACTTGGAGAACCCGTGAACTGTTTTCAGAAGTCTTGAAGTTGAAGAGGAACCGGTGTAGGGTTTCCTGATGATGAGCTCGTATAAAACTGCATATGGATGAATCTGGAATAAGCATCAGAATGTTGCCATGTCTGAGTCACATCTGAACTGTTTCTAGAAAGAATCTCGGAAGATAATGATTTTTGTCTGTTGACTGTTCTTACCTGAAAAAGGTAAAGAGTTAGTTGTATGCAATGTCATGATGTATGATGCAACGTATGTTATATGAATGTAAATGAATGCGCATGTAAGCTGGAGAGCTGTCTTGCGGAGGATAGATGAATCCGAGATGGCTGAAGATAAAAGCATCTTGACTGCTGCCGGGAAGAAAAATTCCTTGGCTGTTGCTGGGGAATTAGGAGCTCGGGTTGTCTACCAATCTTCTAGGGAATTCCCGCCTTGTGGAGATCTTCACTGGAGAATCTTTGAATATTCAATGAGGAACTGAAAATGAAAGTCTTCAGATTTGCTTGGGGAATACCAGATCTTCAATCGTTGAGGGGCCTTAGAATCACTTGCGGGGATTTGGAATTTCCTTGGTGACTTGCAGGGTAAGAGAATTTCTGATGATGTCTACTGGGGATTTTAGAACCTGGCAGACTCATGCTGGGGCGGTATGATTTGAGAATCTTCAGTTTGGTGGGAAGCATCTCTGTGGGGAGAATATTCACTAGTCTGGTTTCGCTGGGGATCGATGGTTTGAAGTTTTAGCTCCGCTGGGGATACTGAAACTTAACTCTGAGGGGAATTGAGTTCTGGAGGGTTCTCTGGCTGCGGAAATCAGTTTTGAGAGAGCTTTTATTGATGAGGACCCTGAAATCTGACTCTGTTTAGGGAATTAAGTTTTGACAGAGGAATGGGGATTTCAAATCTGCTCGGGACTTCCTTTGAAAGGGTATCAAGATATCTGACCGCATCTTCAACTTTTTAGTGATCACCTTCCTTGATTCATAAGGAAATGATTATGTTCAAATGCATATGCCTATTTAACAAAACATTGGACGTTTCTCAAATAAAACATAAGTGCAAAAGAAAAGAGAAAAGGAACGGCGCGAATTTCTGGAAAAGTATTTGTATTAACTTTCTATGAGTATATTTGTACAAAGGAGACAATCATCCTAGTAAGAGGATTTCGTCGTAAATATTGAAAAATTTATACAAAAGAAAGATGGCTATGTGAAATAATTCCATGGGATTCCATTCCGCTATAGCCTTCACAAATCTAAATATCTGTCCATTCAATGCTTCGCCTGCCGATGACTGGATTAATCAGAAGCCTGGAACTGGTTGATGAAGAGATTGTCTTTGAAGTGATCCGACGAGACATAGTCATATGCTTTAATTCCCTAACTTTTGCCTGAATCGCCCTTTCGGGTTTTCGATCCACCGGGAAACCCCTTTTTGCCCAAGCCGCCCTTTCGGGTTTTCAACTTGCCGGGTGTACAGATTTTTTTTGTTTTTATCCCTAATTTTTGCCTGAACCGCCCTTTCGGGTTTTCGGTTCACCGGGATGCCCATTTTTGCCCAAGCCGCCCTTTCGGGTTTTCGACTTGTCGGGTTATTTTATGTGTAGTATCTTTTGACTATGTCAGCGTTCACAGGGTGCGGCAAATCGTCACCGTCCATGGTGGTCAGAATCATTGCACCACCAGCAAATATGCTCTTGATCACAAATGGTCCTTCGTACGTAGGAGTCCATTTGCCCCTGGGATCACTTTGTGGCATGATAATCCGCTTGATTACGAGATCTCCGACTTGATACACTTGACGTCTGACTTTCTTATTGAAGGCCTTGATCATCCGTTTTTGATACGTCTGACCATGGCATATAGCAGCGAGTCGCTTCTCGTTGATCAAATTGAGTTGATCAAGTCGGGTCTGAATCCAATCATCTTCATTCAAACCTGTGTCCTTCATAATCCTTAGAGAAGGAATCTGAACCTCCATAGGCAGGACAGCTTCCATGCCATATACCAAAGAAAATGGGGTTGCCCCGGTTGAAGTACGTGCCGTCGTACGGTATCCATGTAGAGCAAACAGTAACATCTCATGCCAGTCTTTGTAAGTGACTGTCATTTTCTGAATGATCTTCTTAATGTTTTTGTTTGCAGCTTCAACAGCACCGTTCATCTTCGGCCGATAGGGAGATGAATTGTGATGATAAATCTTGAACTGTTCGCACAATGCGGTGATCATCGTGTTATTCAGATTTGTACCGTTGTCTGTAATGATCCTATCTGGAACACCATACCGGCATATGAGATTTTGCTTGATGAAGCGGGCAACCACATTTTTAGTAACAGAGGCGAAGGAAGCTGCTTCGACCCATTTGGTGAAATAGTCAATGGCAACTAGGATGAAGCGATGTCCGTTGGAAGCCGTGGGCTTGATCTCTCCAATCATGTCAATGCCCCACACTGCAAATGGCCAAGGAGCAGTCAGAACATTGAGAGGAACTGGAGGGATATGAACTTTGTCAGCGTAGACTTGACATTTGTGGCAAGTACGGGAATGTTGATGGCAGTCAGCTTCCATGGTAGACCAGTAATAGCCTGCCCTTAGGATCTTCTTAGCCATTGTATGCCCGCTCAAGTGAGTGCCAAATGTGCCGCTGTGTATCTCAGTCATGATCAACTCTGCTTCAGCTTTGTCTACGCATCAGAGTAATACACAATCATGGCTTCGTTTGTAAAGGATGTCGTTGCTCAGGAAGAATTTGGCAGCAAATTTCCTTAAAAACTTCTTGTCATTTACGGAAGCTCCTTCGGGATAATCTCTAGTCTGGAGATACCTTTTGATTTCATGGAACCAGGGTTGTTCCACTACTTCTTCGGTATTAATCTCGTGACAATGTGCAGGTTCATCCATTCGCTCGATGGTGATTTGGGGAGCCTCGTTATCCCAATTGAGTTTAAACATGGAGGACATTGTAGCCAGAGCATCCGCTAGCTAATTCTCTTCTCGCGGGAAATGCTCGAAGATAATTTGCTCGAAGTGAGGCAGCAATGTCAAGACATGTTCTTTGTATGGGATAAGATTAGGATGCTTGGTATCCCACTCTCCTTTGATTTGACTGATAACCAAAGTCGAGTCCCCAAATACGATCAAAGATTTGATCCCCAAGTCTATAGCAGCCTTGAGACCAAAGATGTAAGCTTCATACTCAGCCATGTTGTTTGTGCAGCTGAAGCAAAGTCGGGCCGTGAAAGGTGTGTGACAACCTTCCGGGGAAATGAGTACCACACCGATACCGTTTCCAAGTGCATTTGAAGCACCATCAAAGTACAGGATCCATCGGGATCCCTTTTCGGGTCCGTCATATGGTCCGTTACCTTTAATGTTGTCCAAATTCATGATGTCCTCGTCTGGGAAGTCGAATCTCATGGGTTGATAATCTTCGATAGCTTGATGAGCCAGATGGTCAGCTAGTACACTCCCTTTTATAGCTTTTTTGGTGGTGTACTGGATGTCATACTCAGTTAGGATCATTTTCCATCTAGCTATCCTTCCAGATAAGGCGGGCTTTTCGAAGATATACTTGATAGGATCCATTTTGGAAATCAACAGGGTAGTATGAGTCAACATATACTGCCTTAGTCGGCGAGCAGCCCATACCAAAGCGCAGCAAGTTTTCTCGAGCAGTGAGTAGCGAGTCTCACAGTCGGTAAACTTTTTGCTAAGGTAATAAATAGCATGCTCTTTTCGACCAGACTCGTCATGCTGGCCCAAAACACACCCCATTGAGTTATCCAAGACGGTCAGATACATGATCAATGGTCTTCCTTTGACAGGTGGCATCAGAATAGGAGGTTCTATAAAATACTCCTTGATCTTATCAAAAGCAGCTTGGCAATCGTCGTTCCATTCGACTACCTGATCTTTCTTCAAGAGTTTGAAAATTGGCTCACAGGTAGAAGTCAGATGAGAGATGAATCTGGCAATATAGTTCAAGCGCCCCAAGAACCCTCTAACCTCCTTTTCAGTACAGGGAGCAGGCATCTCTTGTATTGCTTTCACTTTTGCTGGATCGACTTCAATGCCTTTGTTGCTTACAATGAATCCTAGAAGTTTACCAGACCTAACTCCAAAAGTGCACTTACTTGGATTCAGCCTGAGTTTGTATTCTTTCAACCTGGCAAACAGCTTTTCTAGATGTTCAAGGTGCTCCTCCTCTGTTTGCGATCGAGCTATCATATCGTCTACGTAAACTTCAATCTCATGATGTATCATATCATGAAACAAAGCTACCATGGCGCGTTGATAAGTTGCCCCTGCGTTCTTCAGCCCGAACGGCATCACCTTGTAACAGAAAGTGCCCCATTGCGTGACAAAAGTAGTTTTCTCCATATCCTCGGGGGCCATTTTGATTTGATTGTAGCCCGAGAATCCATCCATGAAGGAAAACACTTTATGCTGAGCTGTGTTGTCGATCAAAATGTCAATGTGTGGAAGTGGAAAATCATCTTTGGGGCTGGCCCTATTCAAATCTCGGTAGTCCACACACATCCTGACTTTGCCATCTTTTTTAGGTACTGGCACGATGTTAGCGACCCATTGAGGATAAGATGTAACAGCCAGAAAGCCAGCGTCGAATTGCTTCATCACTTCTGCTTTGATCTTTTCAGACATGTCAGGCCTCATTCGGAGGACTTTTTGCTTGATCGGTGGACAATCCTCTCTTGTGGGGAGACGGTGAACCACGATGTCTGTGTCTAAACCCGACATGTCTTCATAAGACCAAGCGAAGATTTCAACATACTCATTTAACAACTGTATCAGGCGCTCCTTGACACTTGGTTCCAGATTGGCACCCACTTGCACCTCCTTCCGGTCTTCCTCGGTTCCTAAGTTGACAGTCTCCAACAACTCTTCATGAGGTAAGATGGCCCTTTCCTCTTGCTGTAGAAGTCTGGCTAGTTCCCCTGGTACTTCATAACCTTCGTCATCTTCATACTCGGCTTGATTGACCAGATCTTCAGAGTTATTGAAGGATGTAGCAGAATAGTCACCCATGGAATCCAGAGTGGATGGGTACCTGCATTTGTGAGTGTGGGTGTGTGTAAGGGATAGCCATCCTTAAACAAAAAATGCAAAAGGAAAGAAAATGAACACAGCAGTTTATCAAATGAAAAACGTCCAATGAATCATTAAACATGGCATATGGATATGAAAATAATCAAAACCCTTACAAATGGACCTACATGCCCCGGGCAAGGCATGAGGTAAAAAGATAGTGTACGGATTGTTCGGAAATAAATATTACAGACCAATAGGAAATGTTTGACAGATAAATTACTGATGAATAAAAGTGATGGGGACAAAGTCTTTTGCCTCCTAGTTGCATAATCCTCCTTTGATAGTTGGGTAAATCCACTCTTCGATGCTGCTCTCTTTGTCTTCATCCTCCAAAGCGTTGATTCCGTAGGGAGAAATTTTGATTGGCGCTCTTTCAATCTTCGAACGGCGCATAGCTTTCTGGCCCGCGGAAGTGAACCCTAATCAAAATTTGTCTTTTTTATGTGGAATATCGGGCAACTGCCCCCATGCTGAATTCTTCCCCTCCTTTATTGCGGCCTTTGCGTCTTCCAGAGATGCCATCCTGGCCATCTGCTTTGGTACTTCAGCTACCAACTTTGCTACTGTTATCTCAGGAGGGACCTCTTCGAAATGCTGGAAAGGCGTCTCAATGAACTCACCCTCTACCTCCACATACCGGAAGGAGTTCAGGTGGCTGATCATATACTCCTCTTCTCCATGGACGGTTATGATCTTCCCCTTGACAGGGTACTTCAACATTTGATGCAAGGAAGAGGTGACTGCCCCGGCATTGTGTATCCAAGGCCTACCCAACAAGCAAGAGTATGACGGACGGATGTCCATCACATAGAAAGTAGATTTAAACACCTCAGTGCCCACCTTGATGGGAATATCAACCTCCCCATGGACCATCCTCTTCGAACCATCGAAAGCTCTGACAACAATATCACTCGGCTTCAGCTCTAACCCTTCATAATCTAGTCGGTCCAAAGCCTTCTTAGGCAGTACATTCAGCGACGAACCAGTGTCGACCAAGACATGTGCGAGAGTAGTTCCTCGGCACTCGACTGAAATGTGCAAAGCATCATTGTGGTTTCTACCTTTAGGAGTTAGGTCGGCATCAGAGAAACCTAATCCATTGTCCGCAGTAAGGCTGGCCACGCAATTTTGGAACTGGTCTGCAGAGGTTTCCTGGGGCACATCGGCTGCCTTTAGGAATTTTATCAAAGCTTTGGCGTGTGCTTCTGAGCAAAGTAGTAGTGCCAACATGGAGATCTTTAAGGGGGTTTGCCCCAGTTGTTCTACCACATCGTAATCACTCCTTTTGATTATCTTCAAGATCTCTTCCATTTCTTTCTTGGAGGTTTCCGGGATGACCAAGGGTTGAGCCCTCGTCCTGACGAGCTCAACTTGGGTTCCCTTACCTTTATCAGCAGCGGTAGGAGGGACAATACTAGGAATAATAACATCTTCGATCAATGGGGTTCTAGCAGAGAGTTTTATTGGTGCAGGAATAACCTTGTCAGCAGATGAGGGTCCAAAGATTTCTCTTGGAGGGGCAATCTTTGGAGAAAATATTCTCCCGCTCCGGGTGATTTTGCTTGTGCCCGCAATGTTTCCAATGCTGGCTTCTTCTTCATCCGGACTTTCTTCAGTGATTTCAATTTGTTTAATACCATGGTAGTAGACGTCACCGCCGTAGTTCCATGGTATTGACTTCTCAGAAATGTAGGGGACAGGCCCTGGCATTGTTATCTTCAAAGGAACAGACTTCGTAGCTGGTGTAATCTTAACAGGCTTTCTGACGGCCTTGGAAAGATTGGCGTGAATGGTTATAATTGAGACATCTTCAGTATGGATTGGAATAGCAGCAACTTTTTCAAACAAAATTTTTCGACTGTCCATTAGGCCTTGGATGCCTTTCTTCAGTAACGGACAATCAAACGGCAGAGAGTAACAGCAGTAGCAATCTTCTTTACATCCCGGGAAAATCCCGGCCTTTAACAGATTCAACTTGATGGTTAACAACGGAGTTATCAGATCATTGACATCAGCAACATACAAATCTTCTTCAATGGCATTGACATTTCGGCCGTGCTTCGGCATTGGAGCAGATATCACGTTCAGCTTCTCTGGAGCGTCGAACTCCACTTCCTTCGCCTCTATCAGGTCTTGGATTTTATGCTTGAGTGCCCAACAATCATTGGTGTCGTGCCCGACACTGTCAGAATGGTGGGCGCATTTAGCATTAGGATGATAATGCGGAGAGGACGTATTCACATTTTTTGGTGCCTCTTTGATAGTGGCGAGATTCAACTTTAACAGATGGGGAAGCACTTGCGCTGGCGTCATATTAATGCGGGTGAACTACCGTTGTGGCCATTCCACCCGTTGTTGATTTGGTCTGGACTGGATATAGTGAGGCTGCTCACTTGAAGGGTTTTGGATCATTACGGCCCCCACAGTTGGCCGGCGTTCAGTCTTCCCTGCTCTTCTCTGAGAGTATACCACAGCTGTTTCCTTCTTGAAAGGCTTCTTCTCAACACTTGCAGCGGCACCCTTCTGAATCTTCCCTGACTTGATGCCAGCTTCTATTCTCTCGCCTGTTAAGATTAAATCGGTAAACCCCGCGGAAGAGTTACCAATTAGATGATTGAAAAATGGACCAGACAGGGTCCCTAGAAACATGTCAACAAGTTCACGGTCGGTTAAAGGAGGCTGCACCCTGCCAGCCAAATCCCTCCATTTTTGTGCATATTCTTTGAATCCTTCGCCTGTTCCCAGTGACATACCCTGAAGTTGGGTACGCGTGGGAGCAAGGTCAGAATTATACTGATATTGTTTGTAAAAGGCGGTGGCCAAGTCTTCCCAGTTTCAGACGCTGGTTCCCTCTAGCTGATAGAACCACTCCAGTTGAGCCCCAGAAAGGTTGTCTTGAAAGAAATGGATCCAAAGGTTCTTATCTGCCGTATAAGGTTGGATCTTCCTTACGTAGGACCTGAGATGCATTTTTGGACAGGACAGCCCGTCATACCTCACAAAAACTGGCACTTTGAACTTTGGGGGAATCACAATCCCGGCAACTAAACCCAAGTCTTCGAAATCCAAGCTCGGCACTCTCTGTAGCTCCATGGCTGCCAACCTGTCTTCTAAACCTTTGTATTTATCATCAGCCGGAGGGTATTGTTGATCAGAGTAGTCTTCATCCTCTTCAGCCTCCACTTCTTCCATGTCGGACTCGAAAGGTACCGCAGCCGCACCCCCTTTACTGGTTCCCTCCTCAGAAGTAGGAGGAAATTCAAGCACTCTTCTGGCCTCTCCTTCAAATCTTCTCCCTAAAGTAGCCACCCCGAGTTTCTTTTTCTTCTTTTTCACTGGGTCTTTATTCCCCAGCAAGGTCTTTAGATCCTCCTGACCCTTAGCCAAGGTCATCAGGAGTTGCTGAAACTGTGCATTTTGAGCCTGTAGGTCCTTGACTGTTTGCTCGAGATCCATCCTACTGAAATAAACAGCAGACAGATAAGGAAACCTGGCGTGAGACCTGCTTATGCACATGATGAATGGTATGCTTATGTATGCAATGCATTCAAGGATTTAGAATATTCAAACTTGTTGCAGACAAAAAAGAACGCACGTCATATTAATAAGAAGAAATTTGTTAGTACATAAATGCCCCATGGGCCAAATATTACAAAAACAACTTCTCAAGGTAAAAAGACATTGTGCATCCTCTTTGGTGCGATGTAGGTGTTGAGGGTCTCTTCCTCATGGAGTCGACGGGTAAGCTCTAGAACCTTCTTCTCACTAGCGTAGAAGCTGGCTTCAAAAGTGTTCTGTTCCTCCTTGAGCTGAATCCAGCTCTTCTGCATTTCCTCCCACGATGTAGGCATGTCAGGATATAGGATGGTGTAGGGTACCTCTCCTTCCTTAATAGGCTCTTTAATCACAGGGAGAACATGAGGATAAGGCATCATTAGACTCTGGGCTCGAGCTCGTACCCATTTGAGATAAGGCTCAAGAGGGATGGAGTTCTTGTGCCCCAGTGTCTTGCTATCAACCTTGTTGGGCATCCTCCAAGCTCTGATGAATCTTTGGCGAAGTCCTTGCGCATCGTTGTCAAAGTCAAAAACTAGGTCAGGAATCAACATGTCGTGAGGGCCATCCCTCCGTGCATATCCAAATTGCCTCAAAGCTAGGCAAGGGTTGTAGGTAATGCCCCCTCTAATGCCAAGTAATGGAACATTAGGGAATTCTCCATAACGATCGACGATGATGACATTTTCTCTGGACCGAGAACACCAATGTACATCAGAGTGAGTAAGAGTCATAAATCGTTGGGACCACCTTGAACCTTGGTCATTCTTCAAGACAGATTGTGGAAGGTGCGAAATAAACCACCTTGCAAGGAGAGGAGTACAGCACATGAGAACACCCCTCTTTCTCATTGTTCGTGTGTAAAATGAGTGAAGAATGTCCCCAAGCAATGTTGGTATTGGATTTCTGGATAAGAAGATTTTGACGGCATTGACATCTACCAGCTGGTCAGGATTTGGGAACAAGACCAACCCATAGATAAGGAGTGCCACAATTTCTTCAAAGGCTTGTAGGTCCAATGAATTCCAACATTCTTGTGCCTTCTCAAACAAGAATTTTGCTAAGAATCCTTTGACGCTGCTTCTGGTTTCCCAATGCCCCTTGATGTCAGAAGGTTGTAGATGTAATGCTCGAGCAACATCTTCAGGCTTTGGTTCCTTTTCCGTACCGTTGAAGGGTAGTTGATTAAGGATAGGGATTCTTAGGAGTTGAGAAAACTCCTCCAAAGTGGGCACCAACTGGTAATCGGGGAAAGTGAAGCAGTGATGAAGAGGGTCAAAGAACTGGAATAGCACTTTCAACATGTCCTCTTCAATGTTGGTGTTGACTAAGCTGAGCAGTCTACCATGTCTTTCACTGAAGGGCGAGCTTTCCGGAATCCTTGATGTGAGCTCCTTGAGTTGAGGAGGGATTCTCACAAAGTTGACTTGGATGGTTTTTCTTCGAAGAATTTCCATGACCTACAAAACAAGAACAAAGATGAAGATCTAAACCCTTGAAATGGTTAGTGAATGCATATGATGCTTTATGATGTATGCACAAAACATATGTACACGCAATTCACACCAAACCCTAGTTTCAGGCTTGCATGAGGTTTCATAGGTAAGTACCCTCTTGAGTGTAGTTGGCTTAAAAACTTGTCCTATAAATAGTAACCGGGTTCTAAGGAGCTCAATGTCATTGGATTATTTTCATCGTTCATGGTTTTGGTTTAGCCACTTAACTAGCGACCAAAATATTCCAAGAAAACAACCCTTAATGAGTGTAGTATCGAGTATCTACCAACTTCGGACTGCACCAAAGCCGGTCATCTCACTACCCCTAATAAAAGGCCAAGATGGTCAAGTAAGGTTCTAGGTCATTAGTGCTTAGTGACATCACTCAGCGGCCCCGTACTCTCCTTGATTGAACTCAAGGGTTACCGGTACTCACAAATATGTCGCACTAATATAGCTATTGCTTCGACCGTGTCGGTATACGCCGCACAGTTTCCACAACGTATTGCTATCTATGAATGTTTCCCAAAATCCGGGTGTAGGATTGCAAACCCAAACAAAAGAGCCAAGATATAAAGAAATCAAAACAAACAATTAGTCATGCAAGAGGGTGATCTAAGCCCTAAGGTTACTCCACTTTTAAATTTGTCCCCAGCAGAGTCGCCAGTTATGTGATACGGTGGGAGAACTGACTAGGGTTTTGCGTTTGTTTTCGCAAATGTTTCGGTTGAGCAAGAGTCGCCACCGACTTTTTATTTTATCCTAAGGAAAGGTTTAAAAAGCACAGCAAAAACCTTTGAGATATTTCGTGGGTTCGGGGAATAGATTATAGAAAGGGAAGGTATTAGCACCCTTTCTATCCATGGTTATCCATGGGCTCTTAGTTACTTGCTTAGATCAACTTGCCTTGATTTTCAATTGTTTGAAATGGTGCTTTGTGCGTGGTTTTGAAAAATGTTTTGAAAAAGATGCCTTATCTAGGCTACCCTTGTAATAATTCTTTACTCGAATGTTTTACAAAAGGTGTTTGTCTTTTTGAAAAGATGTTTCAAGGTTTTTTTTGAAAGTTTGTTTTGAAAGTGTTTGTGAAGTGTGGTTTGAAAAATGGGCAAGTGTTTTTGTTTTGCAAGTTGACAAGTACTTAAGAGCTATCTACCCTAAAGTTCTCAAAGATTTTTGCTATGTTTTAACCCTTTTAACAATTTTGTTCCACCATTGCATTTGGTGGACAATCTTGTGTTAGGATGTGAAAGGGACGGGCGCGGGTCATCGTTTAGACCATAATTGCAATGGTGCCAAGTATCTTTGGGCAATTTTCCTTTAAGGGACTTGATCATTTTTTAGGAAACTTTCGAAAGCGTCATCGAGGGACTATGATCATTTGAATTGTTTTGTTTTGCCCAAAGAGACCTAACATGCAATATGGCCCATTATTGAAGGCAACAAGTGGAATACCCTAGGGGGTGCAAGTGTGATTGGTGTTGTCCATTTTCATGCTTGTTTATCTTGAAATTAGGTCAAACTATTTTTTGGTTGATTGATTTGCATACAAACCCTAATTCTAGCATGGTATAATTAGAAAGCATTAAAGTGCGAAAAATAAAGTTCCTAAGTTATTACAACACAATATATGGGAAGGGGGGTACAAATGTTCAAATGGGGGTATTTTGACAAGGAATTTAAACCTAGACTATTACATCAAATATTGAATTATACAAATTATTTAATATACAATAATTAAATAAAAATGGAATAAATATGCAAGATGCAAAAAAAATGTTTTTTTATGTGTATGAGCAAAAGGTATTTTTTTTATGTGTCAAACAAACAAAAATAGAAAAAAGTATTAATTTTTGGATTTTTTTATGTATTTAGGGCAAAACCCTAATTTATTAAATAAAAGTATTAATTATTTAATATGTACAATATTTATTTATTATATACAAAAATAAAATAAAAATGAAGTATATTTGTAAGAAAGGTATTTTTAATATTAAATATTAATAAGAATAAAAATGTATATATTTTGTATTTTTTTTCTAAATATGCTAATAAATATGTATGTATTTATATTATATGATAAATATATTAAACATGTATAAAAATAAAATATTTAATATTTACAAGAAAAGTATATTTTCATAAAATATTTTCACAAGATAAAATAAAATAAAAATCAGAAAAATAAAATGTATTGGTATTAATTTTAGTATTTTTAAATAATAGTATATAAGTATTTATTTATGTACAAATATCAATTTAAACAAATAAAAGCCTAATAAATATAAAATGGTGTAAAAATATTTTTTTATATTTTTAATATTGTGAGGAAAAATAAATAAGTCAGAACAAAAAAGAAAAGGTCAAAAAATCATGAAAATAAGCATAATGGGCCAAGGGGGTTTAAAAGTAACAAAAGGGTGCAAATAGGAAACTGAAACAAAGCCCAGCCCAAAAAGTCCTTCTTCAACCTCTGAACCTGTATGAACAACAATCAACACGCGTTTTCTATCTCCCAATTCCTGGACTTTCAAGCAAAACTCACAACATGAAAAATGTAGAGCATTAAGAGACGAATCCAGACATATAAAGAACTTGACTTAACTCTCTAAGATGAGAGAGAATTTCTTCTCCCCCAATTCCTGATCTAGTTTTTGTTCCATGTTCAAACATTAAATTCTCACAGCACACATAATATAAATGGAAACTAATTACATGGGCATGTTCAGGGCTATGAATGTGACATATTTTCTTCACAAACCTAAAGCTAACAATGCCTGGATAGAGAGATATGAGTTCATGAACTTACCTGTTCAGTTGGAATCGTATCTGGTGATGGAGGTACTTTCAGTGCAAGGTGATGATTGGTACAGCTTCCTTGATGTCCAGGGATGCTATTCCAAGTTTTACTTTGCTTTGAAACTAGCTGAATTGAGTTATAGAACTCCACCTGCAAAACAGAAAAATGAAAATGGTGATGTTGAATGGGAGTGTTACAGGTCGTGTTTGAGGTTTGGAATAGCTTCAAGGGATGTTGTGGGATGTGTTTGAAGTGTTTTTAGCAAGAATGCACGAATGGGATGAGTTATGGAACTCAAACTGCAGCAGGTCCCATGTTTTGGCAGTTTGAGGGTGATTCTGTGAATGGGGAGGTATTGGAGATGATAGGCTCGTGTCTCAGGTCAGGATGGATGTTTAGAATGTGTTTGACAAGTTTTCTTAAGCCTGTGTTAGCTGAGATGAGAGTTGTGTATGGTTATGCTATGTTTCTTCAACTTTAAGCAACAAATGTCCACTTGAGTTTTTAGACTGATAGAGGCCCCCCTAATGTGCTTCATACCTTGGCCTTGATCAGTGTAATTAGCTCATAAACTTGTGCCAAAGAGATTTGCACTGTACTTGCTTGGATTGCTAATTGACATAAAGCTTACTTTTGCAAAAATGGACATTATGCTTTTTCTACTTTGGGACTAAACCTTTATGTAATGCTTGAACACATAAAATATGGTCTTGGCACAATGAGTTTGCATTAAATTTATGAGTGCAAAAGGAACATAGGACCTGTAATCAAGTTACGCAAGCTGATTTCAAAATGGCCTAGATGTATGAACATGTAACTTGGCCAAATCAAAAGTGAGTTTTTCCCAACTTGCCAAATTCGATTCTCTCTAACCATGAGGTTGTTTGATGAGTTCTTGGACATTTTGGAAAGCTTGGAATGTGTAATACAATCCATCTTTGAAGTGCAAATTGAAATGCCAAGTGGAAGTATGTGAAAAATGGTCTTGAAGTTAGGCAAAAATCCTGCCTAAGATGGTTCAAAATTTCTCTAAGTTAAGAATGGTTTGGTACCCTTGTTCCAAAAATTGTAACTTGAGCTACAAGCTTCTTTTGAGGAAACTTTGTGAATCAAAGTTGTAGATTTTGCAATGGACTAAAACTTTCATGTTTTGACTTTTCCTTGAATCCAAATGAATCTTGGTGAGAAAGTGGGACAATGTTAGGAAAAAATTAGGGTTTTTTCATAACTTAGAAAAATTCTAAGTTATGAAAAATCATCATTTCAAACCCTAATTTGCAATTCTTGATTTCTTGATGAACAAGTTTCATGATTTGGCATGTTTTGATGAAAAATGAATCTTGACCCTTGATTTTGACCAAAAAGTCAAAGTTTGACTTTTCAGTATATAGTCAAAATTGATCAATTGACTGGGAAATTCAACTGTCAATTTGGTGCATTTGGGATCTTTTGAACTTGTTGAGTATGTCAAGACAATTCCATGGGGTCCTTGAGTCCATATGTGAGCTTGGTTTGCCATTGGCTAGGTCAAATAGTCAAAAATTGCCTTTGTGCAGTTAAAACCCTAAAAATGACCATTTTGCCCTTTTGGTGATCTGATCAAATTTCTTGTGGAATTGTGATCCAAACTTGATCAAATGGTCCATGTGAGTTCATAATGTTGATGTGGGTCAATTTTCATGAGGTTTGACTATCAATTGGCCACAGTTGACTTTTTCCCCAATACAGTTGATTTCTAGGTCAACTGTCCAATTGACTGGGCAAAATTTGGAATCAAGACTTGAAACTTGGTATGGATAAACTTGGGAGTCCAACATGAAGCATGAAAGTCATCTTAGGCATTTTAGGTCAAAATATCTCTGTTCAAACACAAACCCTAATTTGGGTCAACAGTGCAAGGAGAAGTCTTGAGCAGAGGAAACCCTAACTGGATCTTGAGCTTCAAGGGTCTTGTGATGAGAAAATGTTGAGAAAAAGGGAGGGCAAATTTTGGGGTACAACATCTGTCATCTTTCCAAATGGAATCTTTAAGCTCATTCAAGCAACATTATCAACCAACAATGTTAATGCATGCACATGTGAGTACAAATTTTCGTGCACTTAAGTGTTAAATCCGCTTCCACCTTTAGATCACGAATGGTGGACATGCCAATCTAACTCTTCAGGTTTAAGAATATTGAACAGGGGAAGTTGTTGTACCCTAAATTTTCCCTCCTATTTTCTTCAAGATACCTCCTCATGCTCCTAGGGTTCCCAATTGCCCAATACTACTCAAGGGTTGGCCAAACAAACTCTCCTCCTAATCAGTTGACCTACAACTAGGGTTTCACTTTTATCAAGGAAAATTAAGCTTATAATGCCTCTGGTGGGTTTCATGGTTTCTCATATGTATTTAATAATGCTCATGCCAAGTTTCAAGCCTTGCATCACAAGTTTGCTCAATCAATTGCTCAGATGACTGAAAATCAATTGTATTGGGCATAAAGTCAATTGTGGTTAATATACAGTCAAACTTCAAGATTTTTGGTCAACATCAAGATTTTGAAGTCACATTCATAATTTGATCAAGGGTTGATCACAATTCATCAAGAAAACTCAAGATTCATCAAAAGTCAAAAGTTGCTAAATTAGGATTTTCTTTAGGAGAAGTCAATTAAACTTTGACCAAGCACAACTTCCACATGCTTCATTAGATTTTCCTCAACCAAATCTCATTTTGAAGGAAATTCAATTCTCTACAACTTTTTCTCTCTAAGCTCAAGTCCTAAAAATGCTACATTTGAGAGATATGGGCCAAAACATTATAGGTCATTTCAAAAGTCAACAAAAAGACACTTTTTGTCAAGGCAACTTATTTCAAGATAAAATCTTCAAATGAAAAAACGATCAACATGGAGATTATAGAGGACATCTTGAACTTTCCAAAAAGTCCAAGATCACCTTCATATGACAAAAATTGAGAGAGTTATGATTAGTGCAAGTTAGGTAATTTTGAGAAAATGCATAAAACGCAAATTGATCAAACTTGAAATTTTGGGCTAATGGCCTTATGTTTCAAGGTCCAACGTGTTTTGTAACTCATAGTGAATCTCTGAATCACTTCATACACCCCTTTTGATTTTTATTTAATTTATTTTTGATTTTATTTATTTAGATTCAAAATAAATTAAACAAAATAAAAGGCTTTCATACAAAGGTCCAAGCCCACACTTGTTTGACCTAATTCACACTCTATATATTCTCTTCATTCAGACAAAACATGACCACGAATAAACCCTTGCAAGATCATCTTACAAAAACTCCAAAATTATTCAAAACTAGGGAAAACTACAAACCCTAGTTACAACCTATCTCAAAGCAAACCAACCCTTCCAATCGATCCCTAAAGCATTTAGGGTAAGAATGGATCAATTTTGATGATCCAAAGTACACGAAACCATCATCCCATGCATTTCTGGTTGCCATATATTTTGTAAGTTCATATTTTTGTTTTCTCTGTGCTTTAATTAAAACTAACACCACTAACATGCTTCTGAGATGTTAATGTGCAGGATTATACCATCTCATGGCCCCCCTAACGACCAGACAAGGGTTTGCATGTTTACACTGTTTTAGGTTTTCTTCTTAGTATCTCTTTATACAGGGAGAATTAGCCAAACCTAATGCCTTCATTGAATTTGCAAGGCCTAAATTAGGGGGGTAGGGTTCCTGGGAACCACTAACACTCTCTATTTTGCAGGAACAAAAAACATGCTCGTCGGAGAATACGACTGGAGCTAGGGCTTCGACGCCTCTCTGGCCCAGGGATTTTGTTTTATTATATATTTAATTGTTTTCATTGATGTACCGGACGACACAGCCACCCTAGTGGCAAGCGCCCGCGGGATAAGGCATTGGTATACGAGGGTGTGGGTTCGATCCCTGCCTTTTGTGTTTTTTTCTTCATGTTTTTACAATTTACAGAGTTTTATTATACTTTGTGCAACGCGCGTCTTACTAACACCAAAGCATGATTGACGCAGTGGTAAACTATGCATTGTAGGAGGCAAAGGGAGTGGGTTCAACACCCACCCCTGACATTTTCATTCTTTTGGTTTTCTAACCCTCTTTTCCATCGATTTTTCTTTTCCTATTTTTTTTGGTAAACTTAGCTTCTTTTTAATTAACCTAAAAAATAAACCATTTTTTCTAAAACCCTAATTAATTAGGTTTTAGGTTTTTTAATTAACCTTTTTTTCAAAATTAAATTTTTTTATTAATTAAAATTAATTAGATTTTTAGGTTTATTTAATTAATTATCATAAATCATTCTTTTCATAAATAATCACCTAAAAAACATTTTTATTTTCCTCTTTCCTTTTCCTTATTTTTACATTTTCTTAGATAAAGTGTATAGGGCGCGCTCTATGTAATAGCGTAGCTTTCTTTTCCGTTTTCCTTCATTATCATGTAATTGCTTCCTAATATGTAATAGTTGTAGGATTTTCTTTTCCGCACTTTCTCTATTATGTAACTTCCCCAAAGCCTTGTAATAGTTTAGTTTATATTTCCACCTTTATTTTCCGCTACTATATTTACTATATTACTGTTAGTAATTAGGTTGTATGGCAAGATAAAACCAAACGTTAGAAAACCTAATTTCAAAGATAAATAACTAAAATAAACACATTTGCACACTTACACCTTTAGGGTAACCTCTCTCTGTTGCCTTCGGAATAACGGTCATGTCCCTCGAAAGTGGGGATGCTTTAGCAAAGTCCCTCGAGTAAAAGATCATAGTCTCTCGATGACCCTTCTACGTTGCCTTTCGAAAAATGATCTAGTCCCTTACGAAATTGCTAAAGCGTCCTTACAAGTTGCCTTCGATGATCGAAAGATGACCCTTCGCCTGTCCCTTCACATCCAACGGATAGGGCTACCTACTAACTAATGGTACGGATAGAATTATCTAAAGGAGGAGGAAAAGTACAAGAACGACCTTGAGTGGGTAGAAACTGTTAATCGCTTGCTCGCCAACTTTTACAAACAAAACACTTCTCACACTTTTTTCAAAACAAAGAAATATTTTCAAAATGCTTTGTATACACTCTTGAGGACCAATACAAGAGTTATTACAAAGTTCGCCTTACATTGGAAAACTTTCAAAATATTTTCAAAACACACACACAAAAAGCAATTTTCAAAAAGTGAGCTAAGTGATTAAGATCTCGTAGATAACTACGGATGAAAAGGGTGCTAACACCTTCCCTTTTCATAACCTACTCCCCGAACTCAAAATCTATCAAGGTCTTTCCTGTTCTTTTTTATCCTTTCCTTATTGGATAAAAGAAAAGTTGGTGGCGACTCTTGTTGTCCGCAACATTTGCGATAAAATGCAAAAACAAGTCAGCTCTCCCACTGTATTACAATATGATTGCCAAATCTCATACAAAGGAGGATCACATCATACATTTACATAAATTATTCGAGCGCATGCGAAAGTTCAAACTGAGATTGAACCCAAACAAGTGTACATTTGGTGTCAGGTCAGGCAAGTTGCTGGGTTTTATTATAAGTCAACATGGTATTGAGGTAGACCCCGATAAGGTAAAATTCGTACAAGAAATTCCAACTCCGAGGATAGAAAAAGAGGTTTGTGGTTTCTTAGGACTATTGAATTTCATGTCATGGTTCATATCACACTTAACTTCTACTTGTGAACCCATATTTAAATTACTCCGAAAAGACCAGACGGTGGTATGGAATAATGAGTGTCAAACAACCTTCAAGACAATAAAGAAATATTTACAAGCGCCACCGATCTTAATGCTACCAGTTCCAGGAAGACCGCTCATCATGTATCTAACAGTGCTTGAAGGGTCAATAGGATGTGTATTGGGGAAACATGACGAAACGGGTAGAAAGGAGCACACAATCTAATAACTCAACAAGAAATTCATCGATTGCGAAACTAGGTACTCACTCCTCGAGAAGACATGTTATGCTTTGGCTTGGGCTACTAAACGATTGAGGCAATATATGTTAACTCACACCACGTGGTTAATAGCAATAATGGATTCTTTGAAGTATGTGTTCGAAAAACCAACTCTTACAGGAAGGATTCCCCGATGGCAGATGTTGCTATCAGAGTATGGCATCCAATACATTACTCAAAAGGCCATCAAAGGTAGTGTACTAGCTGACCATATGGCTCATCAGCCATTACCAGAATATCAACCAATAAAGTTCGTCTCTCCAAACAAAGATGTCATGGTTATAGGTGACTGTGAAATACCAGGGCCCGACGAAGGACCTAAACCAGGGGCGCGGTTGAAAATCATGTTTGACAGGGCTTCAAATGCACTGGGGCGCGACATTGGTGTAGATTTGACTTCTCCAAAGATTTTTCATAAACCTTATACTGCAAGGTTATGTTTTGACTGCACCAATAATATCGTTGAATATGAAGCTTGTATCTTGGGTCTAGAAGCTGCTATCGATCTAAGAATCAAACATCTTGAAGTGTTTGGAGACTCTGTGCTAGTTATATACCAATTCAACGGAGAATGGGACACTGGACATCCCAAATTGATTCCATATCAAGATCATGTTTTAAAAATAGCTACGGAGTTCACTGAGATTACCTTCAGTCATATACCACGAGAAGAAAATTAGATGGCAGATGCCTTGGCAACTTTATCAGCCATGTTCAAAGTAACTTGGCCAAACCAATAACCACACATTATGATTAGGCATTTTGAAGAACCAACACATTGCCTTGGTATTGAAGAAGGACCAGATAACAAGCCTTGTTTCTATGACCCCAAGAGGTACCTTGAGAAACAAGAATATCTAGAAAATGCCTCTATCATTAACAAGAGAACTCTGCGAAAGCTAGCCTCAAAATTCTTTCTGAGTGGTGACATGTTATACAAAAGAAACTACAATATTGTGTTACTCAGGTGTGTGGAGAAACATGAAGCAGATACACTTATGAGAGAAATCCATGAAGGTGCTTTTGGAACACATACAAATGGACATGCCATGGCTAGAAAAATCCTGTGAGCGGGTTATTATTGGTTGGCAATGGAAGCCTATTGCTAACATTATACAAATACATGTCCCAAATTCCAAATCTATGTCGATAAAATGAATGTTCCACCAACTTCTCTAAATTTCATGAGCTCTCCTTGGCCATTTCCGATGTGTGGCATTGATATGATAGGCATGATCAAACCGAAGGCATCTAACAGACATTGTTTCATACTAGTTGCCATTGATTACTTCACCAAATGGGTGGATGCAATATCCTACACAAATGTGACAAGTCAAGCAATTACTCGATTCATCAAACAGAATCTCATATGCAGATATGGGGTCCCAAGTAGAATCATTGCGGAAAACTGGTCCAATTTGAATAACAAAATGATGAAGGAGTTATGCGATAGTTTCAAAATTGAGCATCATAATTCCTCACCATATCGACCCAAGATGAACGGGTTCGTTGAAGCTTCCAATAAGAACATCATGAAAATCATTCAGAAAATGGTAAAGACATACAAAGATTGGCATGAAATGCTTCCCTCCACTTTACATGGTGTGATACGGTGGCAGAACAGACTGTTATACTGGTTTGCGTTTTGCGTTTTTTGTTCGCAAAATGTCGCGGTAAGTGTTGTACCCCAAAATTTGCCCTCCCATATTCCTCAAGGTTTGTCAAGAATGATCCTCAAAATGCTCAAGATTGCTTAAGGGTTGTACAGTCAAACCACCTCCTAAGACAGCTGAAATTAGGGTTTTGGTTCTTTCAAGGAATTTGGGGTTTTAAATGGTTCAATCAAGTCTCAAGGGCCTATATACATCCTCAAGCACCTACATGCCAAGTCTCAAGACTCACAGTGCCAATTTGCACAGTCAAAAGCCTCATTTGACCTACAGTCAACTGCAAGGGCAAAATGGTCATTTTGCAGTCAAAAGTCAGAATTTTTGGTCAACATCTTATTTTGAGTTCACAATCATCATTTGATCAAGTCTTGATCATGATTCCACAAGGATAGCTCAAAAATCATCAAGATGCAAAAGTTACTATTTTTGGACAGTAGAAAAGTCAACTGTATCTTGACCAGGGCATAACTTTTTCATGGTTTGTCAGAAAAATTCCATCCAATGCTCATTTTTAAGAGGATGTAATTTCCTAAAATCCATCTTCACACTCCAAGTCCAAGAAATACTCTCACAAAAAGTTACCAATTTTTACATTATAGGTCAAATTCAAAAGTCAACAAAAGTGCACTTTAAGTCAAAGGCCATAACTTGAGATTGGTAAATCCAAATGACATGGGACCAAAGGCATTGGTTAGAGGACTTCAATATATTTCCAAAATGTCCAAGAACATGGTCATATGATCAAAATTGAGCAAGATATGCATTGGAGAAGTTGGGAAATTTTCATGAATTTGCAAAAGTCAACTTTGCTCAAAACACCTTATTTTTGCTAATGGGCCTCAAATCTCTTCTTGAAACTTCACCCATGATCTATGCACGACCCATCAAGCTTAATTGAATTTATTTTCTTATTTTTATTGATTAATTGGATTTTTAATTAATATTAATTCATTTAATTAATTTAAATTGTAGGAAAATAGAAGATTTGATTTTTTTTCAATCTTTTTGTGAAGAAAATAGGACCTAATCATGCTGGCAAATTCGTGCACAAGTCAAAGATATCAAAAAATCCAAAATTGGCAACTTTGTTCAATCATGAAAAATCAAAAAGTTTTGATTTTCAATCAAGGATTCAAACATCAATGCAATGGATTTTTGCCCAAGCTTTTGACCTAATTCAGTTGCCTTATATACAAGCAAGCTAACCCTGATCAAAGAGACGTAAAAAGGCTGCAGAAAAGACCCTAGCATATTCAAGAAATTTCAAGAAAAAGTGAAAACCTATTCTTGTATTCCAGACCAATTCAAGGCAATTTGTTGATTCAAATACATTGCAGGAGGTCCCAGGGACAATTTGCAATTGAAATCACGCACTAAAGCTCAAGAAATAACTGAAAACAGAACCACGGTTTGCACTTATATTTCAAAATCGTATTGCTTAATTCATGCATATTTAACATGTTTTCTTGATTGTTTTGTGTTGCTAGGAACCATACGAAGCTAATGGTATCATTTAATTGAACCATAACTCCCTGAATCACAAGATGCCATGAACGGTTTCTAGGGTTCTTAAGCTTTGAAATTGGGGCTTTTTGAACCAGGCAAAATTAGGACTGCTAAGACATATGACTGAATTCGTGAGGACAAGACGAACCTAACCCACCCATCACGAAATATTTATATATACTGAGCTTCTATTCGCTATTTTTCGTTGCAATGGTTAGTGGGGGTTAAAAACCCCCGCTATCTGTTTATATTTTTGCAGGAACAATGAAGAAGATGATGATGTGTTAGTACCTGGTTGGCCAGTTTAAAAAAGGGCGCGCGTTGTTTTGTTGTACAACATATTTTTTTGTTTACTAAAATAATAATCACCACTTATCATAATAACAAATAAAACAGCTTGGCTGAGTGGTGAGTGCGTTGATCTGGAAGCCTTGGGACCTGGGTTCGAGTCCCAGGTCCCCCAAAACGCTTATTCTATTTTTCTTAACATATTCACGTGCAGAGTTCCTACAGTTGTCCACCATACACCTCAAAGATCAGTGCGCCAGGTGTCTCAACACTCAAATCCAGTGGCCAAAGATGAAGGACCATTGTACTCCCCAGTCAACGCGCGTGTGGACAATCCAGGGAAGTCAAAAGGGGCTTGCAGTATTTGGGCCAGAAAATTCCAAACACACCTCCTAATTGGGCCAACACCCCCTGGGTTATTTTCTTTTATTTTCTTCTTTTATATTTTTTCACTTAATTATTATTAATTATTATTATTATTATTTAATTAACCCAAATAATTTTTTATAATAAATTCAGAAAACATAAAAAACATAATATTTTTATTTATTTATTAAATTCACCCTTAATTTATTATTTTTGTAAATAAAAACTAACATAATTAATTTAGTTGTTTTAATTAGGTTAATTTCAATATTTTCATAATAATTTAAAATCAATATAGAATTAGGGTTCTCGACCATTTTGACCATTTTTTTTATTTTTCCTTAACACATAAAAAAACTCAAAAAAAAATATTTCTTTCTTTTAATTAATTAATTAGTTTTAGGTTTAATTTAATTAAGTGCAAAATAACAAAAAACTCTTTCTTTCTCAAAAAAGGGTCAAAACCCTAGGAACTTCTCCGATTCAATTTTTTTCGCGCATATTATTTTTTATCATTATTATGTAATTGCTCCAAGGATGTAATAGCTTTAATTAGGACCTTTTTATCGCTTTTATTTATTTCCCGCAATTTACTTTTCAAGGGTTTGTTTTTGGCGATGTAAATACCCGACGCCTTGTAATAATTTAGATTTACTTTCCGCAATATTTAACTGCTAGATGTATGTTAACTAGGCTATGCATGACAAGACTTATCTCTGAAATTAAAATCAACCCGTAGCTCACCATAACATGTGCAAAGATAACTTAACATGAAACCTGACACACGTGCACATGCCACTCCTAGGGTACGCCTCACTTGGTTGCCTCGACGTGGTCATTGAGTATAGGGTGTTTTAGAGGTCGCCCTCCTGTCTAAAGATCAAGTTGCCTCGAAACGGTTGACTCGATAAAAAACGATCTAAGACATTAGGGTTACCGCTAAGGCGTCCTAACATTGCTTTAGTGACCACATGTCCCTATAATTGAATTGACCCGAAAAACTCCAACGATGGTGCTACCTATTTCTCAATAGTGGGATAGTACTGTCTAAAGGACATTTACACTGCTTAATTTCTTTTGAGTAGGTAGAGGTTCTCAGGTACTTGCTCTTTCAAAACAAAAATACTTTTTGCACTTACACTTTTCAAACAAAAGTTTTCAAACAAGCACTTCATACACTCTTGAGGACAGATACAAGAGTTAAATCGAAGTTTTCAAAACAAAACTTTTTTCAAAACCCACAAACACAAGAAAAGCAAAAATCTTTTGAAAACATAGTGAGCAAGTACCTAAGAGCCCATGGATAACCACGGATAGAAAGGGTGCTAACACCTTCCCTTTCTATAATCTACATCCCGAACCGAGAAACATCTCGAAAAGGAATTTTGCTGTGCTTTTATCCTTTCCTTGTTGGAGAAAATAAAAGACGGTGGCGACTCTTGCTTACCGCGACATTTCGGGAACCAGCATTCCAAAACAGTTAGTTCTATTTCCACCGATCACAGTAAGCAAGAGTCACCATCGACTTTTATTTCATCCAATCATGGAAAAGGTAAAAGAATAGAAAAAACCTTTTTACGAGATATCCTGAGTACGGGGGGTAGATTATAGAAAGGGAAGGTGTTAGCACCCTTTCTATCCATGGTTTTTCATGGGCTCTTAGGTACTTGCTCATTTTTCAAATTTCTTGTGTGTGTGCTTATTTGTTCTTGAAAATGTTTTACTTCGTGATAACCCTTGTATCAGTCCTCAAGGATGTGATGAAGTTTGTTTTGAAAATTTGTTTTGAAAGGTGTTTGTGTGAAAAGTTTTTGAGCACATACTTAAGATTCTACCTACTCGAAAAAATACTGTTCGCTATCGTTTCCTTTAGACAATGTTATCCTACTATTAAGGAGTAGGTAGCCCCGTCGTTGGAGTTTGTAAGGGACATTCGAAAGGGACAAGTACAATCACTAAAGCAACAGTTAGAAAACTTTAGTAGTAACCCTAGAGTCTTAAGATCTTTTTGAGGCAACATTTCTGAGGCAACATTTCAGAGGCAACATTTCTGAGGCAACATTTCAGAGGCAACATTTCCGAGGCAACATTTCTGAGGCAACATTTGAATGGGAGATTTTGATCTTTTAGACTGGAGGGCAACCACTAAAATCTTCTATGCTTAATGATTGTTTACCGAAGGCAACCGAAGTGAGGTAAACCCTAGGAGTGAACATGTGCACGTGAATTTTTTCAGTTATTTAATCTTTGCACATTAGGTGATCTACCGTTTTAATTTCAAGATATTCTTCCCATACAATCCTATTAGCATGCATCTAATAGTTAAATATTTGTAGGAATTTAAAGTGCGAAAAATAAACCTAGCTATTACAAGGCTTTGGCAGTTACATAATTATCTTGACCAAAAATAAAAATGTGAAATTAAAACCTAGTTAAAAATATTACAAACTCGGAGCAATTACAAAAATAATAAAAGGAATTAAAATGCGCGCGGCAACTTAAATGCGAGAAAAAATTAAAACCCTAAAAATCTAACTAAAAAAATATTTAAGTTATTTTTGAGAAAAGACTTAATTAGGTTATGTACAATTAAAACCCTAATTCTAATCATTTTTTAATTATAAAAAGAAATTGAAATTAACCTAATTAAATTAAATTAAATAATTCAATAAAATAAAATATTTTGTAAAAAAGATTTTACGTATTTTTGTGGTTTTTTATTTGAGAAAAGAAACAATTTAATTACAAAATTTAAAACCTAGTTTCTAATTAATTTTAATTAAAACAAGTAATCAAATAAAACTAATTAACCTAATTTATTTTCAAAAAAATATTAATTTGAATAAATAAGACCTAATTCTGTATTTTGTGATTTTTAGTTTAATAAAAAATAATAATAATTTTTTGAGTTAATTAATTAAAACAATTAAAGAAAGTAATTAAAGAAATTAAAAAATAATAATAGAAAGAAAAACAAAATTGGGCCTGTGTTGAATGTCCCAGGGGGGGTGCAAATCTGAATTAATTTTGGGCCCAAGGCTGATGGCCCAACCCCTGCGCTGAATCTCATGTGCGGGTCTTCTGATGGTGCACCATGATCTCTCATCTGAAGTGCGTTAGATCTCATACTAGGCTGATCAAGTGAATGGATGTTGGTGACGTATGGTAGACATCTGGATGAGGGCTACACATGATCTGTTGAGAGAAAATAAAATAAAGAGGAACGTTAGGACCTGGGATTGAACCCAGGTCCTTATGCTTTCCAACAACACGCCTCTGCCAGCTGGGCTATGCTGGTTAGTTGTTAAAGAAATAAGAATTATGCCCAATATATCAAAACAAATTCCAGGAGGCTGAAACAAAAATCACGCGCGTTATTTTCAAATGAACCAATAGGGTGATGTCAAATCACCTTCTTCTACCTACAGACCATGTCCGTTGCTACAACCTGTGTGCTTCAAACATCAAAAATATACATGATAAATGAATTCAAAGACCAGGGATTGATTGGTCTTGATGCTACGATCATCCCAGTATCCAATTCTTGGCCTAATTTTTCCTGTATCAAGAAGCCCCAAAACATGGCTTCAAACCCTAGCCATGGCAATTGTCAGCATACGCGCTAAAACATCAATTAAACATAACCAATATGTTGCAAACATGATAACAAACACATATATGCCATTAAAACATGTTCATGATGCGTGAATCACAATAATCGAATTTAGAAAAACAGGGAAAACCGTGTGACTGCTACATGATGATTCTGGACATGGGGCGGCTTGCAATTAATTGGGATACATTCCTGGGATGTCCAGCAAGCTATTGGTAATGTTAGAACGGCTTGACTTGGCCTCTAGAATGGAAATCGAATCACCACTTTTCTTTGAAATTTTGAAGTTTTGTTCTGCCTCTTTTCACGAGTGCAACCTTGTCCCACGCCTTGTACATGTTCCCTATATATCTTAGAATGAATTAGGGTTATAAACTTGGCTTGAATCTTTGCAATTATGGAAGATTTGATTTGATTTCCATGCCATATGTAAACTTGATATTTTTAGCCAAATCATCCTTTTCTTGTACCAATTATGCTTGATTCGTTTTGGTTTTTATATCTCATCATATTTTGATTGTAAGCCTGTCAAAAAATTAAATCTAATCATATCTTTGCTATTATTCACCAATTATTTGATTTAATTAAATTTTTAATTAATAAAAAATCAAAATAAATTGAAAAATGAAGCAAATAATGTGTGGGTGAATATTTGGGTCGTGGACCATATTATAAGTGAGGTGCAAGCATAAAAACTTAGGCCCATTTGGAAAAAATGCATTTTTGAGCACATTTGACTTTTGGCAATTTTGCAAAAATGGTCAACTTTTACAAGGAATATTTCCTCCAATTGTAACCCTAGAGAGGTGTTCTAGTACTTTTTAGAAAGCTTAGAATGTCCGCTAAGCATCCCTTTTGGTCTCATCTCAATTGAGTCTTCCATGTTCATGTAAGAAGCTTTGACCCAAAAGGTGTTTTTGTTGACTTTTCAAAAGGACCCATAATGTAGAAATTCATATCTTTTTGTGGGTGAATATTTTGAACTTGTGGGATGAAGATGAGTTGTAAGGAATTGCATCCTCTTCAAGATGAGATTTGGATGGAAAATTTCTGATAAAGCATGTGGGAGTTATGCTTGGTCAAAGTTTGGTTGACTTTTCTTGAGAAACCCTAATTTAGCAACTTTTGAGTTTTGATGAATTTGGAGCATTCCTTGAGGAATCATGATCAACCCTTGATCAAATGATGAAAGTCACTTCAAAATGTTAATGTTGACCAAAAATCATGAAGTTTGACTATATGTGGGTCACAGTTGACTTTTGACCTAATATAGTCGATTCCCAAGCATCTGAGCAGTTGACTGAGCAAACTTCTTGTGCAAGGCATGAAACTTGACATGTAGGCCTTGAGAACATATTAAGACTATGGAGATCATATGAGGTCTTTTGAGTCCACCTATCTTTATGAGAATGGAAACCCTAATTTGAGACACACTGCCTTAGGAGAGAGTTTGTCTGGTCAACTCTTGGGCAACATGAGCAACTTGAGGATCTCTAGGAGTATGTATTGAGTAAAATGAGAGGGAAAATTTTGGGGTAAAACACATGGCTATCGTACTTTCGTACGTACATCAATAGGAGTGACTCCTTTCTCTCTGGTATATGGCATGGAGGCATTACTCCTAGTTGAAGTATAAATTTTGTCACTTCGAATTCTAATGGAAACAAAGCTTGAAGAAGCAGAGTAGGCTCAGACGCGACTTGATCAGCTTAACCTCATTGAAGAAAAATGCTTGATAGCTTTGTGTCACAGTCAGTTATATCAAAATAGGATGAAGAAAGCATTCGACAAGAAATTTCGTCCTTGAGTGTTCAAAGAAGGGGATTTGGTTCTCAAGAAGATTCTGCTACCTCGCCTTAATTCACAAGGTAAATGGACACCCAACTACAAAGGTCCATATGTGGTATAAACGGAATTCTCCGGTGGCGGTCTCATCCTCACAACAATGGATGGGGAAGAACTACCACATCTAAAAAATTCACACGTAGTAAAAAAATACTATGTATAAAAAGGCTCGCTAAGTTCGAACCCTAAACGGATGACTTAGGAAAAAAGGAGCATGCAGGTGGGTTGAAGACCCGAAAGGGAGATCCAAGCAAAAATTAGGGACATACAAAAAAATAATCATCCTGATGGATTGAAAACTCGAAAGGGAGATCCAGCAAAAGTTAGGGATCTCATTCAGAAATAAAAAACAAAAAGACTGCGATCTAAGAACCACGACTACGACTACAAAGGAGAGAGATTGAGCTAGATCATTTGACTCAGAAGCGAAGGAGATTGGAGCTATCAAAAGGATATTGGGGAAACATCAATAACAATTATCATTTTCATTTCCATTTTCAGTTTTAAAAATTTATGTAATTACCTCTTTTAAGGAATTGCATCTTGTACTCTCGCCTATTCAGAGGCATATTTATCAATAAAGCTTTGACTTTCACAAAATATTTCATTTTTTTTCTTTTTACACTTGTTTGCAAAATACTACGACTATTTTTGTGAATACTGTGTTGAAATCATTTTGGGTATTTGACAAATAAAAGCATTTAATGTAACATCAAAAGGCATTTTTGGTTAGAAAAACATCAAAAGAGAATCTACGTCCACGTCCACGCCTACATCCACGTCCATGCCTACATCCGCAGCCACGTCAAATATCTACATCCACAACTACGTCAACACATACACCTGCGCCTGTGATACCAATATCAAGATCTTGTTGACACCTTTCATTTGATTTAAATCAATTCAAAGATACCACAACAACACAATGTTGGGGAGTTGGTAACGCAAAACCATTGGTTTAATATGAGAGAATATTAAAAAAAACATTTTTTTATTACATTTTGGGGCATATACACACATCCGGTGCATATTTAAATATTTGGGGCATGTATAAAATACATAATGCATATACATTTTGGGTTCCATATCGATCTAGGACATTATGCATATACATTATACATGGCATTTTTCAAGCACACTTTGGGTGAAAGCAGTATCCTGGGGCCATTTGGCAGATTATCAAAGCAAGCAATTACCTTGGTTGAGAAGAGACACAATCGGTAAAACTTTGATCTTATCTTTGATCCAGTTATCTAAGATTCGATCACCAAAACAATTTTCAATCATCTACCCCCTAGGTTGTGGTAGGTGTGAGAATTACCAGGTTCATATTACTCATTCCCTAGGTTGTAATGAATACGTGAGTCTATTTTTGTGTCGTTTATCCCCTAGTTCATGTGAAACGCACAAATTCTTCAAATATATATCCCCTAGGTTGCGATAGGTGTGCGAATTTTCAGGGGTATACTATGTATCCCCTAGGTTATGATGAATAACATAAGCCCACCCCTGTTGTCTTTTATCCCCTAGGTCACGATAAATGTGCAGGTTCATCCTTGTATTATTTACTCTCTAGGTTATAATAAGCATAACGAAATCTGCACAATTCATTGCGTCAGTCCCCATGCAACAATGTGTTATTAAATTCTGTTCATCCCCTAGGTTGTGATGAATAAACGAAATATGCATTATAAATTTACTATATTAGTGTCAAAGCATTAGTAAGTTAACTTTTCAAACTTGTATTATTTTACCTCCTAGGTTATGGTAAATATACAAAAATTTAAAATCTCTTTTAGATATCAACGAGTTATCCATGTCGTCGTATCTAAGTCAAAACAAAAACTTTCTATTCAAACCCCGATAAGATGATACATCATCATCTATGCCTATTTTTCATACTCTTGGGAACGTTGTACAGTGTATCCTTATAAATAATTCAGACAAATTTTGAGGGTCTTCCATTATTTAATAAACCTCTGATTTGAATGTGTGAGACCTGCGTATTCTCGCATTATCCAATCGAAGAATAATTAAATAGGGGCAATTGTCATACCCCAAATTTTCCCTATGGATTTCTAAAAATAAGTCCTCATTAATGTTACTATTTTATTGTTGATAAATTATCATGGGGTGTAAGTTGATAAAAGGGAGTGTGTTTTAACAAAAGAGATCATAGGCTTTCTAAATCAGAAAGGCCCATGTAAGGTTGATGATCCACTCGTTAGTTTGTACAAATAAAGAGAGGGGTGTATTTAGTTTCTAAGATCACTATGGGGTATATACGTTTCAGGCCCATTAAAGGGGTAAGGCCCATTTTGGCGTTTTTATGTGTTTTATGGGGTTTATTAAAATTGTTGAATCCATTACAAGATATAAGTGGGAGGTGTATTACAATACAGGGGGTGTAGCATTTTGGGCCATCAAAATCTAATGGTCCATTAAAGTTGTTTCGTAAGCTTTAAGGAGGGGAGTGTACACATTTTTTGTTGCTTCGGTTTTAGTGGATAGACCCATTTAATTACTGGCCCATATTCTTTGTGAAACCCTTTGTGCTAAGATTATTGATTGAAGTCAACATTTTTATTCATTTATTTATTTATCAAATTACCATAATCAAGTCTTTATTAATTATTTATTAATAACATTATTATTTTATTATTTTATTAAGAGAAGTATATTATTTATTTTATTGTGTGAAACATTGACTAAAGTCAACCAAACCAAAGCTAGGGTTTTCAACCCAAGCTCCCAGTGGCGCCCTGTTCTTGCTAAACCCTTCATCCCTAAGTAACCCAAGCCCACAAACACCTATTGTTCAGATCCAAATAGAAGTAACAAACACAACTAAAACAAAATCAAATCATTTTCAATCAGATCTTTACATAACAATTTATACAAAACCGTCTAAAAACAGAATTGAATAAATTACAATCAAATTAAATATCCTAATTCTTCAATCTACCCTAAATCAACGGAATATAACGACAATCATAAAACGTATTCCTAATCTATCTAAAATCAAAACCTATAAATAGAACCTAAAAAATTTCTAGGAGGGAGAGAGAAATTTAGAAGAACATAATTGACAAAAAAGAGAAGAAAAGAAGTTTAGGGCTTTAATATCTAAAACCCCAAAGTTCTTCGCTGCTACACCGCCACCATGCTAGTACCTGCAAACAAAAGAAGAGAAAGTAAGAGATCAGAATGAGGATTCAGGAAATCAAATATAAGACCAGTATCACGGCATGAGAAGTGAACACAAATCACTTAGCTTTAGGGCTCTTAATCATTGTTGCAATGTTTGCATCATTGATGTTTGAATGTTGCATTTTTGGATATTTTGGGTTTTCAGGTTAGGGTTTTAACCTAGGGTTAGGGTTATTAGATCTTAGGGTTAGGGTTCTTAGGGTTGTTTGAAGATTAGGGTTAGGGTTCTTCACTTTTGGGTATTCTGGGTTTTTGGACAGTTAGGGTTCTTAGGGTTTTATGAACCCAGATGAAGATTCATGGTGGAGGGTTTTAATGTTTGAAGTATCAGGTTGAATATCAACCAGAAAACTAGGGGAAAGGGGTGGCTGTGGGTGGAAGAAGGTGAACAGTGCGTCCAGGGAAATTTCCGACCGCCTGAGTTTTATAGAGAGGTCATAGCCTCACTCTCTCTAAGTTTTTGTTTAGTGGAGAGAGGGAATTGTAGAGAGAGAGATACGGGAAGATAAAAAATGAAGAGAATGACAAAGGATGGAATATATAATCCTCCCTGATTCTGTATCCACACGCCCATAAACCTTACCATGCGCTTCCCAACACAACTTTCAGATCATCATCAAACACTCCTAATTCTCACACCCATTGTAACATCATGATCCCTCGCACACGTTGCCTAAACAGACCTCATGTTATTTTAGGCCTAAGCTCGTGATATTCATGCCCCATATGTTGTTTTTGCTATGTCAACGAAATCCATACCCCCTAGCGCTATTGGGCCAAGTCCAACATCTGGACTTGGGCCCTTGCTGACTAAACACCCTATTTTTGCAGACCTGAACAAAACAACACCCCCTTCTGCGTTTGGGCCTGAATTCAACATCTGAATTCAGGGCCCTACTTCCCATACCCTCTGTTTTACTATCTCAATATAAAATACACCCCCCCCCCCCCCCCCCCCCGCATTTTTTTTAAATTTCTTTTATTATTTATAATTATTATTTTTTATAATTTAATATATTTATAAAATTCTAGTATTATTTTACTATTATTATTAAAAATCAAATATTTATTTTCTAACTCATCCAAGTATTTTTTATTGCATTAAAATTATTTTTAACCATGCATTAATAAGATGTTTTATATATTAATACATTTAAAAAATACTTAACCAACACTAAACTCTCTTTTTAATAACTTAATTAAATTAAAACAATTTACAAAAAGGATTATGAGGATGTTTTTAAATCGACAGCGAACTTCGTCTAACAACTTCATTATTCACACATCTAGACTTAGTACAGGGGAAACTCAAAACTTCTTCGTAATCCATAAAAAACACCAACCAACTGCTGTAATACGGTGGGAGAATTGACTTGTTTTGGGGTTTTATTGAAAATGTTATGGATAGCAAGAGTCGCCATCGACTTTTCTTATCCAATAAGGAAAGGGTGAAAAGTGAAGAATGGAAAAACACAAGAAGGGGGGTTTGAATTGGGGTTTTTAATACTTAAAATAAAAGACACATTGGTTATCGTGATTCGTTTAAACTCAAACTAATCCAAATCACCCGCCAAGGTGATTTCGCCTCTCTCAAACGAGGTCTTAATCCATTAATCAAACTTGATTACACAGATATGATGACAACTATCAAAGTCTTCTTGAGTTTAAACCATAACCCAATTTTCTCAAGGTATTACACAGTAATAATTTAAAGACGTGTACAAATATGTTTTCTAACAAAAACAATATCACAAAAGTGATGTATTACACAATTGAAGAGCAAAAGGTAGAGCTGGGTAAATATTTCTCTTTTTCATGCGCAATGGTTGCTTTTGTGTTTCTTCTTCGTGTCTTATTTATATAAGCAATGCATGAGAGACATAAGAAGGTGCTTTTGGAAGGTTGATAAATAGAGTTAATGTACTTTCCAAACATAGAGACTCTTGTCTTCATATAGCCATTACTTTTGATTTGCCATGAATAAACTGTAACACTTTAGAACATGCTCACATCAGAAGATGAATGTTACCGTTGAGACTCCTTTACTTTCCATAACTTTACATATTAGAATATCAGAGTTTTTGTTTCACGGTGTTGGTGCATTCATAAGTTGTAACATCAGAACTTCTTTATATAAACGTGTTGCACAGATTTGCTTTTAATAACGATCTTTCTCATCTTTTTACATCAGAGCTTCCAGGGGTGTAGAACCAAACCTTGTTCTAACAAATCTTTTTTATCAGAACTTCCATGCATATTAAAATACTTTATTAGAGAGCATGTTTGTTCTTTATATATATCATGTGTTTGTTATCATTAAAACTCTTACAGGGATGTAGAACCAAACTATGTTCTAACAATCTCCCCCTTTTTGATAATAATAAAAACTTGTATATTTTGAAAGAATACTTAAATAATAAAAAAGAATTAAAGACTCCCCCTAAGTTGAATACTCAGATTGAAGAAAAAAACACTTCCCTGAAGATTGTTCTGATCGGAGTTTTGAGAAGGAGTCAAAATATCAAAATATCTTACATCCTTAGAGGAAGACCTTGTGTATAGAGTTGACAGGTGTTGATATTGTGAACTTCATGCTTCTATCTTTGAAATGAACCCTTTTTGAATAATGTTCAGATATTCTAAATAGATCCTCTGTAGAGCTTCTGTTCTACTGTCTTATTTACCTCTACCTTTTCCAGAATCGTGTTTTTCAGATGAGCTAATCTGCTTCTGGATTTTCTTTTCTGGATGAGATCTTTAGATGTTTCTGTGAGACCCTCTTCTGAATTTTACTGAGATTCTTTATAGAGAACTTTTGGTGTTGTGTACTCAGTACTGTTACCAGTAGTTCCAGAGCCAATCATCTTTCCTTTCTAATTGCCTCTGAAACCTGCGTATCCTCCATATTTAAATCCAAGACTTTGGAACATATGTTTTCTTCTCGTCATGTGTAGAGATAATCCAGAGTCTAGGTCTAAAAATTGGTGTTTCAACCTTGCTGTTAAAAACATATGCAACATAGATGATTTTATCCTTTGGTACCCATATCTTTTTGGGTCCTTGATTGTTAGAGTTTCCAAAATTCTGTTTGAATTTTGGTTTAGCAGAAAATGCATTACTGATATATTTTATATCATGTGTATGTCCATAGGTGAAGTGAGAATAAAGGGGTGTGTGTTTTATGACTATATCATTAACCTTCTTTGGTTGAGATACTTTACCCTTATATTCTATCCCTTTTCTGCCATTTCTGCTAACTCCATAGATCACTGAAGCCATCTTACTCCTATCTATGTTTTTATCTAGAAATTTTTGAAAGCTATGATCATATTCTTTTATGATTCTATCAGAGTTACTAGAAACTTCTAAAACAGTTTCTTTCTGATATTTTTGTAATTTATTTTTAATAACATAATTTTCATTTTTGAGTTTAAAAATAGTTTCTTTTAGCTCAAAGTTTTTTGTTTTAAGTTTCTTAGTTTCTTCAGAGTCAGATACTAGATCCTTTTTCAGGTTCTTGTTTTTGACTCAAAGTTGCTGATATCTTTCAAGAATTTCTGACAGGCTTTCTTTTAATTGAGATCTAGAAAAGTTAGAGAATACCTCTTCTGTCTCTGAATCTGATTTTGGTTCAGATGATCCATAGTCATCTGATAAGTTGTCCATTAAGGCTATATTGGCTCGTTCATCTCATCATTTTGTTTCAGCTTTAGAAGATTCTGAGTCATCCCACGTTGCCATAATACTTTTCTTCTTATCTTTTGAGAACTTATTTTTAGGCATTTATTTCTGTAGATTTGGGAAGTTGCTTTTGTAATGGCCTGCTTCGTTGCATTCGTAGTAAACAATGTATCTGTTACTTGATTTTCTATATCCAGAAGATGATTTAGAATGATTCCCTGTTCTTCTGGGAGTCCTGAACTTCCTCTTCCTGTGCTTCCACAACTGATTGACTCTTCTGGAGAGAAGAGATAGTTTGTCTTCTTCTGACGAGGACACACCAGAGTTTTCTTCTTTTGCATGCAAAACTTTAGGCTCAGATTTTTTATTAGATTTAAGAGTGAGAGATTTACCTTGCTTTTGGGGCTCATCTTCTTATAGTTTTATCTCATGACTTCTCAGTGAGCTGATAAGTTCTTCAAGAGATATTTGGTTCAGATCTTTGGCCAGTTTTAGGGCTGTGACCATGGGTCTCCATTTCTTGGGTAAACTTCTTATGATCTTCTTTACATGATCTGTTATGGAGTACCCTTTGTCCAGAACTTTCAATCCTGCAACCAGAGTTTGAAATCTTGAGAACATTGTCTCAATAGTTTCTTCTTCTTCCATTTTGAAAGCTTTGTATTTCTGGATGAGTGCAAGAGCTTTGGTCTCTTTGACTTGAGTGTTACCTTCGTGCGTCATTGTCGGAGAGTCAAACATGTTTTTAGCAGAATCTCTGTTTGTCATCTTCTCATACTCAGTATACGAGATAGAACTTAACAAGATTGTTCTGGCTTTATGATGGTTTCTGAAATATTTCTTATGTTGATCTGACATTTTATTTTTTTCAATATTTTGACCGTTTTCATCACTTAGATGAATATAGCCATCAGTCACCATATCCCAGAGGTCAACATCATGAGCTAGAAAGAAACTTATGATTATGTCTTTCCAGTAATCAAACTTTTCACCGTCAAATATTGGGGTATGTTGCTGATTCTATCTTTCTTATCATGATAATCCTCGTTGATGACCTGACTTGGTCCCACCATAGTGTTTTTCTTGCTTGGATCTTTTTCTGACACAGTTAAGTGTTTGCACCCAGAACCAGGCGCTCTGACACCAATTGAAGAATGAAAAAACACAAGAAGAGGGGTTTGAATTGGGGTTTTTAATACTTCAAATAAAAGAAACATTGATTATCCTGGTTCGTTTAAACTCAAACTACTCCAGTCCACCCTCCAAGGTGATTTCTCCTCTCTTAAATGCGGTCTTAATCCACTAATCAAACTTGATTACACAGATACGATGACAACTGTCAAAGTCTTCTTGAGTTTAAACCATAACCCAATTTTCTCAAGGTATTACATAATAATAATTAAAAGGCGTGTACAAATATGTTTTCTAACAAAAACAATATCATAAAAGTGATGTGTTACACAACTGAAGAGCACAAGGTAGAGCTGGGTAAATATTTCTCTTTTTCGTGCGCAGTGGTCGTTTTTGTGTTTCTTCTTCACGTCTTCTTTATATAAGCAATGCATGAGAAACATAAGAAGATTATTTTGGAAGGTTGATAAATAGAGTTAATGTACTTTCCAAACATAGAGACCCTTGTCTTCTTATACCCGTTACTTTTGATTTACCATGAATAAATTGTAACACTTTAGAACATGCTCACATCAAAAGATGAATGTTATCGTTGAGACTCCTTTACTTTCCAAAAATTTAAATATTAGAATATCATTGTTCTTGTTTCACAACGTTGGTGCATTCATTAGTTGTAATGTCAGAACTTCTTTATATAAGCATGTTACACAGATTTTCTTTTAACAACGATCTTTCTCATCTTCTTACATCAGAACTTCCAGGGGTGTAAAACCAAACCATGTTCTAACAGATCTTTCTTATCATAACTTCCCTGTATATTAAAATACTTTATTAGATATCATGTTTTTTCTTTTTATATATCACGTGTTTGTTATCATCAAAACTCTTACAGGGATGTAGAACCAAACTATGTTCTAACAAAAAGAACAGGAAATACCTTGATAGATTTTGAGTTCGGGGGGTAAGTTATGAAAATGGAAGGTGTTAGCACCCTTTTCATCTATAGTTATCTACGAGCTCTTAATCGCTTATCTCACTTTGAAAATTTTCTTTTTTGTGTATCTGTTTTGAAAATATTTTGATTGCCAATATAAGCGAACTTTATAATAACCCTTGTATCGGTCCTCAAGATTGTATACAAAGTGTTTTGAAAATATTTCATTGTTTTGAAAAGTGTGATTGTGAAAAATGTTTTGTGAGAAAGAGACTAAAAGTTCTACCCGCTCAAGGTCGTTCTTGTACTTTTCCTCCTCCATTAGATAGTGTTATCCGTACCATGAGTTAGTAGGAAGCCCTGTCGTTGGATGTGAAGGGAGAGGCGAAGGGTCATCGTACGGTCATTGAAGGAAACTTATAAGGACGTTATAGAAATTTTGTATGGAACTAGATCATTTATTGAAAGGCAACGTCGAAGGATCATCGAGGGACTATGATCTTTTATTCGAGGTTCTTTGCTAAAGCATCCCTACTTCCGAGGGACATGACCATTTAATTGAAAGGCAACAAGAGAGGCTACCCTAAAGGTGCAGGTGTGCAAATGTGTTGTTTTCAGTTATTTATCTTGAGATTAGGGTTTTCTATCGTCGGGTTTTTATCTTGTCATACAACCCTAATTACTAAGAAGCAACATAAAATATAGTAGCAACAGATAAAGGCAGAAACGTAAAGCCTAAACTATTACAACACTTTGGGGCAGATACATCCTAAGTTATTACATCCCGAAACAGTTACATAATAATGAAAAAAAGAAAGCGACAAATAAGATTTAGGCTATTACATTTGAATGCGCCCTATACATGTATCTAAGAAAATGAAAATAAGATGAAAATAGGAGAGGAAATGTTTTGGTGATTTTTTATAAAAATAATGATTTATGATAATTATTTAAATAAACATAAAATTTTATTAATTTTAATTAATAAAAAAAGGTTAAAAAGTTAATTAAAAACCTAAAACCTAATTAATTAGGGTTTTTAAAAAAGGTTTATTATTTTTAGGTTAAATAAAAGAATTTAAGTTTGCCAAATAATAGGGGAAGAAAAACCAAAGAAAATAGGGTTAGAAAGAAAAAATAGTGCAAATGCCAGGGGTTGATGTTGAACCCATGCCCTTTGCTTCCTCAGTATTATAGCTTGCCACCAGGCCAAGTGTGCTTTGGTGTTAGTAGGGCACGCACAATGCAACATGTATCAAATCTGCAAAAATTTGAAAATATGAAAAATAAAATGTCAAAAGGCAGGATCAAACCCATGCCTCGGTATACGAATGTCTTATCATGCGTGCGCTTGCCAGTGGGGTGGCTGTCTCATTCGGTCATTCAAGGGAAACAATTAAATACGTAATAAATAGAAATTACTGGACTGGAGAAGCGTCGGAGCCCTAGCTCCGGTCGTCTTCTCCTGCAAGCTCGTTCTTTGTTCTTGCAAAATAAACAGAGTTGGTGATTCAATGGTACCCTACCCCCTAATTTGGGCCTTGCGATTTCAATGGAACCCTTAGTTTTGGCTAATTCCTATTGTATTGTGAGATACGACGTAAACAACCTAAAATGGTGTAAACATGGCAAACCCTTGTCTGGTCGTTATGGGACTTATGTGATGGATCAAACCTGCACATTGACATCTCAGCAACGTATTAATAAGGTTTATTTCAATCAAAACACAAAGAAAATAAAATGTGAATTTCATGCAACGATGGAAATCGGTGATGCTTAGCAATGCATTTCGAGTCCTTTGGATCATCAAGACTGATTCATTATTACCCTACAAGGTCCCTAAAGTGGAATGAGATGGTTGGCTTGCATGGAAAGAGGCTTCCAATATGGTTTGCAATTTTCCATAGTTTTAAGAATTTTTTGAGATTTTGGAATGGTTTCTTGTGCAAGGTTTTTGTGTGATGCCTTGTCTGAAATAATGAGAATATATAGTGATAAATTAGGTCAAAAAGATTGGGCTTGGACCTTTATAAGAAAACCTCTTATTTTATCTAATTTATTTTGAATTTTAAATAAATAAAATTAAAGATAAATAGAATAAAAATCCAATGGGTGTATGAATAAGTTCATAGGTTCACAATGAGGCCTTATGCACGTTTGGACCTTGAAACATCAGCCCATTAGCCCAAAATTCCAAGTTTGCTCACTTTGGGTTTCAAGCATTTTCTCAAAATTTCCCAACTTGCACCAATCATAACTCTCTCAATTTTTACCATTTGAAGGTGATCTTAGACTTTTTGGAAAGCTCAAGATCTCCTCTATAATCTCTCTTTTAATCATTTTTCCATTTGAAGATTTACCTTGATGTAAGTTGCCTTGGTAAAAAGTGTCTTTTTGTTGACTTTTGAAATGACCTATAATGTTTTTGCCCATATCTCTCAAATGAAGCATCTTTTGGATTTGAGCTTAGAGTGACAAAGTTATAGAGAATTGAATTTCCTTCAAAATGACTTTTGTTTAAGAAAAATCTGATAAAGCATGTGGAAGTTATATTTGGTCAAAGTTCAGTTGACTTCTCCTTTAGAAACCCCTAATTTGGTAACTTTTGACTTTTGATGAATTGAGAGTTTTCTTGATGAATCATGAGCAACACTTGATCAAATGATGAATATAACTTCAAAATCTTGATGTTGACCAAAAATCTTGAGGTTTGGTTGTATGTTGACCACAGTTAACTTTTTGTCCAATAGATGTTGATTTTCAATCATTTGAGCAATTGATTGAGCAAACTTGTGATGCAAGGCTTGAAATTTTGAATGAGCATTCTTAGAGACATATGAGGAACCATGAAATCCAATTGAGGCATTATAAACCCAATCTTCCTTGATAAACATAAAACCCTAGTTGTAAGCCAATTGCTTATGCGGAGAATTCGTCTGATCAATTCTTGAGTAACCTTGAGCAAATGAAAACCCTAGGAGCATAAGGAGATATTTTAGAGAAAATGGGAGGGAAAATTTTGGGGTACAACAACTACGAACTACGAATTTGGACTCTGATTCTTCATAAGAGGATACGTAGGCATACGACTAAAATCATGGCGAGTTCCCCTAATAAAAAATTAAAACCTTATTTCCTAAGCCGTAATTCTAAACCCTAGTATCCTTGTGAACAAGGTATATGAGGGGTTCCTAACACCTTCCCTTCATCTAAGAAAGAGTCAAATAACTTAGAATCTTTGACCAAATTAGGATTATCCTTTATATACCCTTCTTGAAAATGAAAATTAAGGGTGGCGACTCTCAATTTAAAACCGGTTACAACACATGCTCTTGGACTTTTTGGAAAGATGAGAGCATCCTCTACAACTTTCATGTTGACAACTTTATTTTAATAAAATGGAATCATGGTGAAATTTTGGCATAAAGTTAGGTACTTCACAAGGTTAAAATACTTGGAAATTTCACCAAGTGTTTTGTCATTCAAAAACAAATGGATCCTCCACTTCATGGTCTCATATCTCTTCATCCATACATTTTTTGGAACACATCCCATATGGAAAAGTTGTAGTATGAAGCAAGATATTCAATTTGATCTTTTGGACATGAAAAATGGTTGCTTATATTGGAAGTTACAAGCTTGGAAAGTCATGCACTTTGAACACCAAATTTTGACGGTGAAATTTCCAACATCTTCCACTTTACCCCTTTTATAAGTTATATCAAATTTTGTGATTCCTCTTGATAAAATTCAAATATTAATCACATTTTTATGATATTTAACTTGAGGAGTCCATATTTGACTAAAAAGTCAAAGTTTGACCTTGCATTGACTTTGTATCATATGAATCCAATTTGTCCCATTTCAATGAAAACTTTTAATTATGATGAAATCCTTAGCATGTCAAGATATCTTTGAAGTTCATAAGATGATGATATGATGAAGCCTTGAGTGATACACAATTGAAGACCTCAAACCCTAATTCCTCATTTTTCATCTAAAGAAGCAAAACCCTAATCCTCTTCAATCACTTGATGAATCCAATGATGAAACGCTAATGTGATAAGGTTGTGATGAAGATAATGATTATTTGACCATAAAAATGAATGAGGAGCTTAAATCATTGAGGAATAAACATTCCCCTGATCAAACAACTATTGGATCCTCTTGACCCAATACACCTACCTTGTACAAGCAACAAACAAACAAGATAAATCCTTGTACTTTTATGAGGTTGGTGGTATAATAGACGAATGATATGATTTCTTAATGATGCAAAAAGGATGTGGGATATTAGGTCAAAAATTAGGATACAAAAAACACCAATTCCATTCCTCAAATGGATAAAGTGTTCAGTCTTGACAGCTTTTGTCAGAACATATGCAAGTTGTTTCTGGATGTTATAGTGTGCAACTTCTAGCACTCCATTCTGGATTTGAATTCTCAGTAAATGGAACTTAGTGTGAATGTGTTTGCTTCTCCCATGCACCAATGGGTTATTGACAAGGTTTATAGATGATTTTATCTCAATCATCAACTTCACATGTTTGCTCACCTTGATATTCAAATCCTACAACAAATTCATCAGCCAAACAACTTGACACACAGCCAAAGCACCTACGATGTATTCAAATTCACAAGTTAATAATGCAAACACATGTTGCTTCTTGGAGAATCAAGAAATGAGACTTCCCAGATACTTGAAAAGTATCCAGAAATACTTCTTCTGTCAACTCTGTCTCCACACCAATCAGAGTCTAAATAGCATATCATCTCTACATCCGATTTAACACCAGAAGTGAACAACACTCCATACCTCAAAGTTCCTTTAATGTACCTCAGAATCCTGACATCATCTTGGTAATGTGACCACTTTGGTTTGTTCATAAACCTACTCACAATTCAAACCGCATAACAAATGCCCGGTATGGTGTTACACAAATACCTCAATGAGCCAACCAACTATTTGAAAGTTTTTGCATTTACATCATCACCCTCAACACCAGAATCCAACTTGTAATTCATCTCAGCAGATGTGATTTCAGTTTTTCAATTTGTTAGCTCAAACCTCTTCAGAAGCTCAAGTTCATACTTCACATGATGAAAAGTTATACGCTTCTCAGAGTACAAAATCTTTGTCCTTATAAAATACACCATATTTCCCATATAAGTCATCTCAAACTCATTCATCAACACCTTATTGTACTTGACCATCTCTTTCTGATTCTTTTTCACAAATACAGGAGGTTATAAAACGCATACCTCTTCTTGTAATGGACCATTCAGAAATGCATATTTCACACTAGATGCATCAAAGGCCAATTTGTATTAGCAACTATGGCAATCACTAGTATTATTGTTTCATGTCTAGCTACATGCACGAACACTTCAAAGTAAACTAATTTAGGTTTCTGTAAAAATCCTCTTGCTACTAACCTTGCTTTATGTTTTCTAATTGATCCATCTGGCTTTAACTTTACCTCGAAAACCCATCTGACGCTAATGACTTTCTTCTCCTTTGGAAGCTCAGTCAACTTCCAAGTCTTGTTTCTTTCTATAGCCTCAAGTTCTTCTTCCATGGTCTTCAGCCACACTTTCTTCTTGAGAGCTTCTCCAGTACTAACTAGTTTAGAGTCTACTAACATAGAACATTGAACGACCTCTCCCTCATAGTTTACTTCTGTCTCTCGCAACAGGTCAAACTCTGCAAATCTTATTAGTATTTGTATGATTCTTTGTGGCTTCTGAACTTGTTCAGAATCTTCTTCCAATTTTGAAACAATATCACATGCTGGACCACCTTCAGAGGCTAGACCACCTCCAGATGCTCCACCTTCAAAAGCATGACCATCTTCATAAACTCCACCTTCAAAAGCACGACCACCTTCAGAAATTGGATTACCACCAGATTCTGGATCATCATCATAATTTAGATCCGAATCAAATTCACTTTCAGAATCAAACTTGCCTTAGAGTCACCTTCTGCTTCAAAGTTACCTTCAGACTCTAACTCATCTTTATTACCTTCCGAATCATCTCCTGACTCTGACTCATATTCAGAGTTTTCTTCTGACTCTAACTCATCTTCAAAATCTTTTTCTGACTCTGACTCATCTTCAGAATCTTCAGATTATGAACTATCTTCAGAAGTTACCTCAGTTGTTGACACTACACCAGAGTTGGATTGAGGCTTACTCCAATCCCATTCTTATGACTCCTTCACAATAACGTCTCTGTTGACTTCAACTTCAAATCCTTCTTCTGATTCTGACTCATCTTCAGAATCAGACTTGACTTCAGATTCAGAGTTATCTTGTGGTTCTTACTTATATTCATAGTCTCCTTCAGAATCAGAAAACATCAATCGCACAGGTTCCTCATCAGATTCATAAGTCATTAATAACACATTTTCATCATCAGAATCTCCTCTTACTATTTATGCTTCTTATTTGTTTGGTCAACAATCTTTAGCAAAATGGCTAAACCTATTACAACAGTAACATTGAACCATTCTCTTGTCAAACTTCTTCTTTCCCTTTTGATGTTTCTTCTTATTATAGTAGAAGACTTTTGACTTCTTATAACTACCATATGTCTCTTCTTGGCTTCTAACCAAGAAGTCTTCTGGTCCTTCTTGACAAAATAAGTTATCAGAGCCAGCTCAACCTCTCTTTTAGAGGGTCTCTCGGTTAGACGTAACTCTTACGCCTCTAGACTTCTTTGCAGATCTTCAATTCTCATGGTGCTTAGATCTTTATAATGTTCAATTTCTACAACAATATAATCAAATTGAGAATTAAGATATCTCAATATCTTCTCAATGATTACTTGTCCAGAAAAAGTTTCTCCACACGATTTCATCTCATTTGTGATCAAAATCACTCTAGAGATGTAATTAGATACTTTCTCATTGTTCTTTATATTGAGATTCTCATACTACTTACATAGATATTGAAGCTTCACATTCTTCACTAACACGTCATCGACGTAGCACTGTGTCAGTATATTCTGCGCAGCCTTCGCCGTCGTTGAATCATCGATTTTCTCAAACACTTTCGCATCCACACACTCATGAATGTAGAGCAACATTTTTTGATCTTTCTTCCTCATATATCTCTATGTGTTTCTCTGTTCCTCTGTCACATCCATTGCAACCGGATCATAACCTTCGGTAACAAGATCAAGAACGTCTTGAGCATCGAACAACACACACATTTAAATCATCCACTGATTCCAATTCTTTCCATCAAACACCGAAAACTTAGTATTTAAACTGTTTCCCCCACTCATCTTCATTTTGTGCACTGAAACTCAAACTCAGATCTCACCAAACACTCGTGTTTCCCAATCACGCAAAATCAATAAATGCAATTATATTTGATTCCGATGGTGAATTCAACGTGAATTCAAACAATAAAATCAATCACACCCGCCTCACGTACACTCGTGTTTCCTTGTGAATCGAACCGGAGCTCTAGATTCCAATTATTGGTGCACAAGATTAAAGATAAAAATGAAGAGAGAGAGAGAGAGAGAGAGAGAGAGAGAGAGAGAGAGAGAGAGAGAGAGAGAGAGAGAGAGAGAGACGACTGTAACAAACTTGTTGAGAAATAAACTCTATACACAATTGCATTAAAAACCCTAGTTAAAAACTTGTTTAAATACACAAAATAAACTGGCACGTAAGTCCTAACAAAAGCATGCTTAATAGCTAAGCTAACAAAAACAAACTAAGACCCTAGAAGCTAAATATATTTCTGAGACACAACCTCAGAAGCTTCTGCTTCTGACTAACATAAATACTTCTGAATGTAAATTACTTTTAACAGTTGTTTGATCGAGATGTGAAGACCGATTGAAATCCTTCTTCAAGTAAAAGATTATAGCTCAAAATAGAGAAAAAGAAGGATAATAAAAGAAGAGAAATAATAAATAGAAATAAGGAAGATTACGAGAACTTTAATGAGTAATTATATTATAACTGTTTATCTTTTCTTTTTTTGATTAAAGGCCGTGTTTTTTTTTTATAAATAAGTGTAAAGTTACAACCAGTAAGTTTCATCTAACAAAGAAAGAGAAGAAAAATTTCAACGAGAGAAATTTTTGAGAAATTTTTTCTTTCTTTTTAGGTATAATTGAGTTGTGGATTTTGTGAGAGAGTGGTTGTTATTAAACATTTTGTATATTTTACTATATTAAGTTTAATGTGTTGCTTCATTATTTTATTTTTCCACAAATTTAATAATATGGAGAATATTTGCATAGTTTCCTAACATAATAGTACTTAATAAGTGTTGTACTATTTTTCATATAACAACTTATTGTAATTACATAATGATACATATTATAACATATTTATTGAAATTTATAAGAGTACATATTAGTGTATGTGAAGAGTCATTCACATCACAACCATATTTTAATCAGCAGTACAAATAGGAGTTCCATCATCTTTGTAAATTGTACATCCAGTTGATGCAATGCAGCAATTGCATGCTGGATTGAGGTGCTGATCACCAGAAGAAAGGCAAGTCATATATGAACGATCATCATAGCAAAATTGGGGACATATTTTTTGAGCATCGACAACTTTCAGATTGTTTCCCAAAAGAATTGCACCTGAATCATAAACACAAAAGTTATATATAGTATATAAATAATTTGCTAAAATAATTTACAAGATGAAATCAAAAAGAAAAGAAACAGAAATTTAATGTTAAAAGGAAGAGAGTTGTGGGTTCAAAATTTACCACAGACGAAAAGTAGAAGAAGGATAGTACTAATCTTTAAAGCCATGTTTCTTTGCAAAATTGGTGAAACTCATGTCTCATATTTATAGTGCCAAAAGCAAATAAAAAGTCTCATATCCATAGCATAAACAAATAATATATTTTATTTTGAAAAGAATAGTACTACTATATTAATATTTTTTTATGGATAAGGAAAAGTTCAAACAATAATAGTATACCAACGTCATAATTACATAATTACATAGCTCCTTATCCAACCGTTCACCCTTATCATTAACACCCTTCAAATGTCAAATTAGAACAATGCTTTCAAATGGAGTACAGTATTTTGTTTATATTTTAGTCAATGAACAATAGTAATATTTTATTTGTATTCGTAAACATAAAAGTCAAATTAAAGCCCTCACGCAAAAGTTTCTTGTAACGGATGATTTATGAATTGGTTTGAAGGGTTGGGCTACTGTAGGTTTCTCACGTAAACGATGTAGTTATTTATTTATTCTTTTTCACTTTTTAACAATCGTCGCTAAATACTGAAAATGAAAAAAACCTTGTTTCTAAATACTAAAAATGTTAAAACTTGTGGCGTTAAAAACATGTTGAAAATGCAAAAAAAAAAAAAAAAAAAACCAATATTATTCACATGAGAGACATATTAAAATAACAATCCGGTTTGAGATTAATTAGATAGACTTTAATTAGAGAATTGATGATTCGGACTACTTGATTCGCTTTGAACTGATCTGTGACAGATTCGAGCCTTTTGATCGAAATTTAAACAGATTAAAATTAAATTGGCTAAGTCTGGTGCTTCACAGGTTTCGGTTATTCGAATTGACATAAATTATATTTAATATTTATTTTTAAAATAAAAAAAATTAATATATAATATAATAAAAAATTAAAATATATATAAATATTGAGTATAACAAAATAATATATTTCAATTACATACGTAACATCTAAAATAAATCATCACATAAATATACTATTTCAATGGCATAATCAAGATTTAAATATAAAGAATTACTCACCATATTTAATTTAAGAAATAAAGTTCAATAAAATTAATTTATATATTATAATTTATTAATTATAAAATGTAGAAAAAAATTAACATTCTTATCAATGATATTCAATATTTAAAACAAATTAAATAGATTTTATATTTATATAAACTAAATTTTAATTGAGATTAGTGTGAAAAATTAAATATTATTATAATATATTTTAAAAAATAAGAGTATTATTAATAAAATATTATAGAATTTATGTAAATAAAAAATAAATAAAAAATAAATTATCTGTAACTCGATTGAATTAACTCAATTAGACTTCAGACTTTTAACGGATCAAACTTCAAACCCTAATAATAAACAGACTCATTTTTTTTATGTGTTCAAACTCAGATTATTTACAGATTTTCATATCGATCCGATTAGTACGGCCCATCCTGCTGAGTATAATAGAGGCGGCACCGTATAGGTATTATTTTATGCATTGTTTTGAAAAGGTACGTATTCTCATATTGATATACAGTAGTTTTGACCAAATACCTATACTTAGATTCATACACGTGCTAACACCTATACAATATAAAAACGTTCTCTTCAACTATCTATTCATTAATTCAGTTTATTTTCAATTAAAAGCTACTAAGTGTGGAATTTTTATTTAAATTTTTTAACTTTTACTTCTTTTTTCTCTGCTTCTCACTCTTTCCGTCATCATCTTATTTTTTTTCTTTTTTTATTTTATTATTTTATCTACTTAAAATTATTATATTAAATATTTAATTATAATATATAATTACCATATTAAATTGTTATTTGTGTATGAGTGTATATAATATTAATATTTAATTTTGTTTTACGATAAATTTAACTAATTTTATTTATTATTATTATTAAAATATTAATTAATTTATTTTTAAATTTTAATAAAATTAAAAATTTATTTTATAAAATTAAATAATACTTAATAGTGATACACATAATTAACTTTCTATCTAATAAATTATTATAAAAAATATTTATTATATTCTAATTAATAATTTTTATTATTTAAGATATAAATTTTTTTTAAAATCTCAAAATGTATTTTTTTTATAGATGACTATCAACAATTATCTTTATTTATGATACAAAATTTTTACTTTTAAATGTTAAAATTTCTTTTTTTTTAATGAGTAACTATGCAAAATATCTATTTTATTTATATTATATTTATCTTTATTTGAGGCACAAAATTTTTATTTTAATATGTCAAAAAAAAATTCACGGGTCATATCAACAAAATACCTATTTTATTTTAATTAATAATTATTTTTATTTGAGACACAAAATTCTTATTTTTAAATGTCAAAATTTTCTCTTTTTCTCACATGTCACTATCAGTAAAATATCTATTTTATTTTAATTAACAATTAATTTTGTTTGAGATATAATTTTTATTTTTAAATGTTAAAGTTTTTTTGTTCTCCATTTCAAGAGCTTTTTTTTAAACTTTTTATATAATTATTTAATACAATTGAGTTTATATTATCATTATTCATTTTATAATTTAAAAACTCATTTCAAATTTACGTATATATCTTAATATAATATATGTCGTATTAAATAATTTGTTTGTAGAACTACTGCTAGGGTCATGGCTAGACCCAAAAGGGGTGTCGGACGGCTGGCGAAGGTGGTAACGGCACGCCAGAAGAAGGAAGAGAGTGTCTCAGTTAGTGTTGGTATTCCGATAGTTGAGGTAAACATAATTAACTTTCTATCTAATAAATCATTATAAAAAATATCTATTATATTCTAATTAATAATTTTTATTATTTGAGATATAAAATTTTTATTATTAAATCTCAAAATTTTTATTTTTTTTATAGATGACTATCAACAATTATCTTTATTTAAGATAGAAAATTTTTATTTTTAAATGTTAAAATTTCTTTTTTTTATGGATAACTAAAAAAAATATCTATTTTATTTATAATTATATTTATCTTCATTTGAGACACAAAATTTTTATTTTAATATATCAATAAAAAATTTCTCACGGATCATATCAATAAAATATCTATTTTATTTTAATTAATAATTATTTTCATTTGAGACACAAAATTCTTATTTTCAAATGTCAAAATTTTCTCTTTTTCTTAGAGGTCACTATCAGTAAAATATTTATTTTATTTTAATTAACAATTGACTTTGTTTGAGATATAATTTTTATTTTTAAATGTTAAAGTTTTTTTTCTCCATTTCATGAGATTTTTTTTAAAATTTTTATATAATTATTTAATACAATTGAGTTTATATTATCATTATTCATTTTATAATTTAAAAACTCATTTCAAATTTACATATATATCTTAATAAAATATATGTCATATTAAATAATTTATTTGTGCGGACTCACAAATATTTGGTCAATATTTGTTTTTAAAATTCTATATAAATTAATATATTTTAAATAATGATTCTATTTTATTATGATTTACCTATGACCAATATTTTATAAAAAAAAATAATTATGATTTAAACGTGTCAAATTTTAAACATGTGGAGTAACTCACCTTACATACCTTTAAAACACTAAAAGAAAAGAGTTTTTCAGGGAAATAATTTTACCACGCGTGATGCTAGAAAAGAGAGTTGTGATGTGATAAATACAATACAATTGATTTAAAATAATAATATAATAAACGTTAGATTTTCACATTAGGGAAATTTCAAATATTTGAAAAATGAGGTTATGATGTGTAAAATACGTGGTTAATAAAAAATTTGAGTGAGAAATGTTGATCTATTGAATTAATTGAAGTGCAGGTGGCCAGAGTACTTTATCATCACAAAATGAATCTCACGTCTCTAATAGTTTAAAGTTATGACACGTTCTGATTGAGGTGCAGGTGGACATAGCACTTTATTATTGCAAAATAAATCCTAGGTTGCTAATAGTTCACCACTCTAAGCGTTCTAACTGAGGTGTAAGTGGATAAAATACTTTAGCGTTACAAAATGAATCCACATCGCTAATAGTTAATCTTTCTGATACATCGTGCAGATGGACAGAGTACTTTATTATTGCAAAATAAATCCCAGGTTGCTAATAGTTTACCATTCTGACACATTTTTATTGCAGATATAATAACATGTTACCCATGTCGCAACCTTTAACGATTACTTTAATTACATTTTCACGATACTGATTTGTTTATTTAATAACTCCAATATACCGCCCTACACGTTATCAGAAGAGGAAAAGAAACAATAACATAAAAATTTCATCTTCTTCCCCTCAAAACTCCATCAACAACCATTTGTTTCTCATTTTTCCTCTCCTCCCTCATCATTTTTACAAAGCTCCATACTTCAAAACTAAAGGTATGTATTATATTTTCTTTTTTTCTTATGATTAAACTTCTCCACTCTTGATTTTTCGTTTATTTTATTTTTCTCTTATTTGTTGATAGAGACTTAAGAAGTTGACGGATGCTCATGAAATTGATTAAATGTATTATTTTTTTTATTTTCATAAATAAATATATATTGAGTTATATGTTATTTAATATTTTTGTATATATTATTTATATATTTTTGTATTTTAATAAAATAAAACATATAAATAAGTTTAATAATTTTTTATATTTAAAAACTAAAAAATAAAAATATGAAAATATGTTATATTATTTAGATCGAAAATATTATTGTTTTAGTCTCAATATTTATTAAATTCAAAAATATTATTATCTGAAAATGTATTATATTTTCTAGTGTTTATAATATATATGTTTATTAAATATTTGTTGTAGAAACATAATATATATTTTATAAAAAATATTTATATCTTATAATATTTTAAAACAAAATATTATTAAAAAAATTTTAAATAGTAATTATATATATTGTTTAAAATAAAATATATAATTAAGACGTAATATATAGTTAAAACAGAATATATATATATATATATATATATATATATATATATATATATATATATATATATATATATATATATATATATATATATATATATATATATATATATATATATATATATATATATATATATATATATATATATATATATATATATATATATAGAGAGAGAGAGAGAGAGAGAGAGGGAGAGAGAGAGAGAGAATAAGTTTGGTTAAAAAGAGAATTAATATACATTATTTATTAGACTTTTTAGTTTTGTAAGTAAGTATATATATTTTTTGTTAAGTAAGTAAACTCAATTGACCAAAACTAGTTTGAAATATAGTTTGTATAAAATGTAGTGAGAAATAGATTAGTATGAAATGTAATTTGTATAAAATGTATAGTTTGTATGAAATTTGTTTGAATTAAATCTACTATATTAAAATTAATTTGTATGAAATTTATTTTGTAGTTAATATAAGTTTATGTTTAAAATAACGTGTAAAAAACATTATTAAGTATTTATTTATTAAGTTTGTTAATATTTATAGTTAATGTTTGACAAAAATTCTCATAATTGGTCTATAGATTGAAATCACATTTGTAGTTAAAATGACAATGATTTTGTAAATGTGCAGTATAAAATATTTCGGTATTATTGTAGTTGGAATGATAGAATTTATCCAGAACGACATGTACTTAAACTAAATTTTGAGAAAGGAGTATGACATGAGCATTTGCTCAAGAATATTGTCGAAGCGAATGAAGAGTAAGATGTCCTTGTCTTAAATATGAATGTAGACCTATAATTAGTGACTCAGAGGAAGTAGAACGTCACTTGAAGAGAATGAGTTTCATTAACAATTATTGGTTATAGACATATACTAGAGAAGAATTATCGAGTAACGTACCAGAGACTACTAATACACATGCTTCAAGCAGTTAATCACAAATGGAGTATGAAATTCTGGTACAACAGACTCAGATGTCATACAAGGATGTCGAAACATCTGATCTGACATAAATACACAGGAAAAACAGTGCTGAAAAGATAAAGAACTCACTAGAATTGTTTACCCAATTCAGTATACAATAATACCTACTCTGGGGGCTACCAAGCCAGGAATGAAGTCCACTATCAGTAGTATCAATTTGCAGACCCTACAACCAACACATGTTGATCATCTACGCACTTAATCACTACCCAATAACCCTTCTATCTAGGTCTTCCCTAGATATGGAATATCCCCATCCCACTTCCAATCATCTCAATGATGTCTAGCAGTGAACACCTCAGTCACTGCATCAACGATCCTTCACCAAAATTCTGATCACACAGATAGAAGTTTGGAAGACACACTTCCATGACAAACTAGCTAAGTCTCTAAGCCAAATTCCACTGTTTGTTAACTTTGCTCTTAACACATCCTGGAGTTGCTTCAAGCCTTCCTCCAGGAACAATGCATCTCTTACCTATAGGCTTCGAGACGAACATGGTAACCTTTCCACAGCCCGAGAGGTTTACCTTGATAAAACCCTTAGAATTCTACATCTTGAGCCGTATCTTTTCTGGGTTACAAACTCTTCAATTTATAACATGTTACCCAACTGATTTTAGATCTTCAATCACAACAAATCAGCTGTAACAAACTGCATAAACTTCTGCTCCAAGAAAGGTCTTCAATCTTTTCTTTCCTAAATAATCTCCTTATTTAGAAAACCTTTATTCTCCTTGATTTCTGATTGAGTTTTCTAGACCTTTAAATATGCACTATATAGAATGCATAATATTCTCCTGAATATTCTGCTTATGTTAAGAATAAACTGAATATCATTAATCCATCTCAGCAGGCGCAATGTCAAGACATCTTCTTTGACATGTTGTTCCTAGTTCAGTACAACATGTTCTGACATTGTAATATGACTTCTTGTTGTATCTGTTCTTCTTAGCAAGTTTATACATCTTATTCTATATTATATTATTGCTGCTATTATTTGTTTTACAAAAATTAAGCCAATCTTAAAACAAGAGAACTAACACTCTCCTCCTTTGGCAAATTTTGGCTAAAACAAATAATCTAAAAACAATTGCAATCTAGGATATTTCAGGAATTTAGAAGCTACTGCACACAACAATAGATATTCATTTGAAAATGATGTCTTAACATCTTATTAGATATCTTCTTTGCAGCACTCTGAAGAACTTAATTGCATCAGCACCAACAAACATTAGTTTCAGGATAAAAGGAAGGAAGGTCCTGAAGTTTGGTTGATGCACACGAGGAAGAAGATAGCAGAAGACAACTTGTACTCCCCCTCAATGCAGGAACATCTTATAAACATAGAAGACCAATGGTGGAATAAGAGAACTCTCAATAACTCCTTAAGACCAAATCAACCACTGCCCCTGATAACTCAGAACACAGGTCACAACTGTGTTCATAACTCAGATCACATGTCACAAACATATGTCACAGAAATAGGATCGAACATCTTATTTTGACCTCTGTGAATATTAATAATAACCACCACTTGTGGAATCAGCAGCATTCCAGCATCCACTTATTTTTACCTCTATGAACATTAATAATAACCACCACTTGTGGAATTAGCAGCATCCCAGCAGCCACACCAATCTCCCCCTTTTTAGCCAAAACTTGGAAAAGGAGACCTTCACAATATCATACCCAAGCACAGCTTACCCAAACTCGAATAAAAGCCATAAGAATTATGGGCTCAAGAAGCTCATAGGGTTACAGAGATACGAAGAACTCTCTATAAATAACTGGGATTTTTACTTGGAAAATAATGATCCTAGATTGTAGCACCAATCTTGGTCAAAAGGAAACAATTTTTGAGGAGAAAAATTCAAGTATCAATATGCACCGTCCATAATGGCTTTGAATGCTATAGCTACTTCTTGTACATACACATGCATAGTCAAACAAATTTTTCTCCCCCTGTTTATAGCCACGTGTTTGAACACATAGGCCACTCCACCCTATGTTGACCATGCAGGAACATTTCCTGTATAATGTCCTGACACTTAGTCAAACATTGTCTTCTTATTTCAGTGATCAATACATCTTCTCCCACCAATCAGAGATGCTTCACCAGATTATCCACCTATTCATACTGGATTCTAAGTGTTCTTCTTTCACTTAGACTTATTGACATATACTAATATATCAAAATATCACATTTGTGACACCTCTTCATAATATAGACCCTTAAGGAGTCTTTTTGAAATCTATAGAGAAAAATAAATTCTCCCAGACTTCCTGTTAAACTTATAAGAGATATGTGAACTTATGATCTTCACCTAGCTTATCATAGAAACAACCATGTCTTGTTAAGTTTATCCATGACTTCATAATGTCACACCATGTTGTTTCGACATCATTTCCTCATAGAACATTTACAAAAAAATTAACAGTATTCTGGCTTGATAATACCTATGTCACTGCAGCAACAATTTACAGATATCCACATGAATCCCTTTGTCATGAGTAACTAATGCCCCAGCTGAAGATGAAGACTAGATGAGAAACTCTAGCACTTCCTGCATATTCTGAACCTTGACTCCCTCAGTAGAGTCATAACAGAGTCAGATATTCTCACTCCTTGAGAATACTTCCAGGAACCCTGACTTCTTCATAACACAAGGATACATTTGATCATTGTCTTATTATAACCACACTCTATATCATGACTTTTTGAATAGGTAAGATGTCATGTATACTAGGTGTGAAGTCACTCACAAACTCCAAAAACTCTTAGTTTTTCCACATCACCAACCTTTTTCTGGAGTGATTTACAGTAAAAACACCCCTTAAGTATCTGTTAGTAGCCTTCTGCCTTTATATCCACTAGTAGTTACTGATACTAGTGGAGTATTCAACAAAATAGTCATGCATTCATCAAGCATGCTACTGTAGACAAGATTAGACTCTCCATAGTCAGAAATCCCACTTCTCACAATAATGCTTAAGCATCCAACTTCATATGAACAATCCCAAGAATTAAACAAAACAGTTATCAACAATTATGATGTTAAGACATCATGTGGTACATCAAGTTCATAATACAAAACATAATCAAGCTGGTTCTCAATCATTTAAAGAACTCATTGTGCATAGAAATCCTTTAAGAATCTCCCATTAGAACATACAGTCGGTGCACAGGTTCCTATATGTTTTACATTCTGGTTTACAGTAATGGATTTGCACACCTGATTATCAGTTACATCCAACTCACAGTAATCATCTTCAGACCTGCCCAGATAACTATTGATGACAGTAAGGGAAAATTCAACACAAACACTTTCCTATATTCTTTACTTTTGTGATCAGCACAAGCCAGCAAAAGAAATCATCTCCATAATCTCTTTCCACTCCAGTGCACTTGCTCCCAATTCTCTTTCAAGGGCAATTCTTCTTTGAAACATATATTTTCACTTTTCAGCATTCCCAATAGAATGGAAGAAAATGTTGTCAAGAGGAGCATCAGGCACCCTGACAGAAGGTTTCTTGCTTGCATACTTCTTCAAAGAAGAGATGTCCTGGACATCATCCTCATCATCATCTAAGGAGTTATCAGGTCTAACTTTTCCTTTGTTGGAGGGAGGAACTGCTTTACTCCAGGGCTTTAGGGGACTATACATAGTCTTCTTCTTGATACTCTTGGCAGAGGATGTGACATCTCCTAACAATCAGCAGGATAATCTTCTTTATCTCATTCACTACTGCAGAGAAAGATAAATTCTCACAGAACCAACACATCCTCTTGGATAAGGATGGTATACTCTAGCAACATTTGGGTAGAGTCTTCAGAGACTCATAAGGACATAAACAACTACATCTTGTAGCAACATGTCTCAGTATGTTATCCAACATCATCTTCATTGTAGGGCAATAACTCTATATGCTTGAACATCACAAGCTCCAAACGAATCAATTAGTCCACTGACTCCTCATGTCATGGACAATCAAAACTTCATTATGGAGAAAACATAACACTAAACACCCACTAGTTCATTGGGAATAACTCCAAGTACCATGAACTAGTCACATAACCAACACACCTCTGATTCATGCCCTTGCACCTTCATACATATTATCATGACTCTTTGGATGGCTAAGATGTCATGCAACCATAGTCTGGAACCAACTTCCAACCATTTCTTGGTGTGCTTAAAAGCTTTACTAAGATTCAAACTCTCCAACAGAAGGAGTTCCCCTTAACCAATGTGCTGATTAAATCCTCCTTCTGCATATTACTAGTATTTGTTAACACTAGTAAAGTCATCAGGCCAAGATAGTAGTTATACTAGTATTTGAGCATACTTCTCCTTCAATCAGAATCTCCTTATTCAACACCATAGACAGAACTTCCACTAATGAGTGTGGAGTTTGAATATTGATATTCATAGTTCCAAGTATCTTTAATAGACTATCATAAAAAATGATGTTCCAACATCATTTAAGACATCAGCAACATTACCATAGAGCTTATCATATTTTGTTCTAGAAACATCATCCAAGGGACTTATTTCCACCCATTCCCTTTAACAAACTCTCCATTCTCACAAGAGGATCTCACAAGGTCTCACAATAGAAATATCATCTCACTATATTCTGTAGTAAGCTTCTGACAGCTTTCTTCTTCACATCTGTGATACTTGTTGAATCTTTGACAAGACATCCAATCATGGAAGCCAAAACATTCTAGGTTAGGTCAGTGACTTAACCTTAAGCTCAACCCTTGTAGAACACATAATATACTAACTTCTCCTAACTAGAATCACATAAACCCAACAGGGGCATAGACAGCTACACCTAGTAGCCACAGGTCACAACACGTTGCCTGTAATTTTCACAAGCTTGAATTACACGTAAGCTCCATAACTACTACAACAATAACCATAGATAGGTTTTAAGCCCCCTATCATGGACAAACAAGGCTTCTGTTGAGGATGAACACTTGGACACCAGAAGACAAACAAGAGACTTCACACACTCACTGAAACATATCAACACTCTTGTGAAAATAAATCATCCTGAATATGATATACAAACTCCAGGTCTTCAGACTTTTACAAGGTCATGTCTGATACATGGCCCTACATAACCACACAAATATCCATACCTCTTTGGATAGCTAAGATATCATGAACACATACTTGGACATCATACAAACACAAGCCCTCAAATAGCTTGTTTTAAGCATACTTGCAATAGAGGAAAACCAACTTCTTCATATTCCTTTGTTCTAACAATCACTAGCAATTGCTGGTACTAGTGAAGTCTTCATCATAGTAGTTATCCAGTCACAAAGCATATTACTAAGGACATGATCAAAATCTGCATCTTCTAATCCATAAAGTTGGAACTCCTTCTTTTGACGACCATGTTGATCCTCAATCTTCCATAATCACAATCCCAAACCTTCCTTTATAAAATGATGTTACAACATCATTTAGGACATCAACCTTTCTTCACAGATCCCAATAATTCATTTATTGATTTATCAATCAAAGAGATTATTACGCTTGATAGTATTTTTAAGAAAATATCACAAAAGATTACATCTCCTGTAACTCATTTAAGTTGATACAACCACCTGAACACTATATAGAGAAATAAACTCTCAATAATATCTGAATCATCAGTTCAGATAATAGATTTGCATCCATACCTCAGATAAGTACTTAGCTCCCGACAAGGTCTTTATCATCATTAACATGCACATCTTCACAAGATCAGACTTATACTTAGCTCCCGACAATATATTTGTCATCAGAGGAAAAACTTCCCCACACACACAACTGCAGATGATACTCCTTTTCAACAGATGCTAGAGCACTTGAGATGACATCCTTCTTCTTCATTGTTCACCACAAGAGGATCTTTTCAACATTCTAGACTTGGTCAGAGACTGGTCTTTAGCTCCATCATGATCAAGCATTCCAACTTTGAACTTCACAGGTGAACAACAATACTCACCTCATGATCTACACAACAACTTCCTTTTTAGAGCCACGTAATCATCCCTGTAACTGAACCAAGCCCTAAACGTTTTTCTCAGTTTTGTGCACTGATTTCAGACCTTAATATCTCCTTCGACTCTTGATGAAAACGCACGAATTTGTAACCAAATTAAAGATCTCATGAAGCAGATCATCATAGGATCAAGAAATTTCAAAAATGATTCACCAAGCATGGAGAAAATCACGCGCGAAAGTTACTGAAATCAATATTCCTTTAACTTGTAAAAAACAAATTTCAACCATTCTACTTCAGATCCACATATCTCATTCATTTCTGAACCAAATCACTTGATTAAACATCAAAGTTCATTATAAAAATGCAAAGAACAATGAGATGATCATAGATTTCTCAATTAATGCAAGATTAAGTAAAGATCTGAGCATGAAGGCATCATTTCAATAAAAATTCAAACCACTTGCAGAGCGCGAATTCATCATCGTGTCTCTCATATTCATACTTCAGATCTAAGATCCGGCCATCTAACATGATTAGAACTAAGTCTACATTGCAAATGCACGATGAAATGATGATGTGAAGTTCATGAGAACTTACCTCAAGTAGTGAAAAGTAAATTCACTAAGTTCCTATGAATTCAACAAGAAAACCAGAGAATCTTCTCCTTTCAGATTCAATGGTGATGAATTAATGAAGAAATTGTAGCTTGATGCACGAGAATAGAGATAGCTTGAGAATTTGCTGAAGAATGAAGAGAGGATTTGAAGCTTACGAGAGAGAGTGAGGGAGCATGTATGCGAATCCTTTTTTGTAATGAGAGTGAACGCGTGCTTATATAGATAAAAGAAGTGTGTTAGGGAAGCTTTGCAGAGGGATTGTTCAGTCTTTTGCATGCTTAGAGTCGTTAGAGAGCAATGTTGGAAATTTGCAGCAAGCTTGAGTGAGGCTAAGCAGCTTGCATTTCATGCCTTTATGCTAACCATATGTGTGCATTTTGAGAAGTGAAAAGGGATTGGATTTATGTGAGATAAGCATGTGAATGATGAGCTAGCATAGACTGCCTTGCTTTCCTTGCCAATGCACACTTGAATCAGTTGTGACAAAATTAAACTTTCTCAATACTTCCTCGCGCGTTTTTGAAAAGAATGAGGCCTTTAGAAAGCTTACATGAAAAGAAACAATATTGTAGTTGATGGAATTTCAAAATGGTGTTTGCAAGTTTGTGGAAAAATGGCACGAATTTGAGAATGGTTTGGTTGGGGCAGGCTTCGCGCGCGCAGGTCATAGGCAGATATGCATGGCAAGGAAACATTATGAGTCCATCTTCAAACCCTAGTATATCAATCAATTGTGATCCAAATTAAATGATTTAAAGCTCAAACTATAACTTACATATCCAATTACAATTCTCTTTTGAATTCCAAATCCAATTATCATTTGCATTAAGAGGTAGAGTATTATGAATATGGACATGCTAGGTGTTTGATGTAATGACAGTACCAACGCGCGCATGAGGCAAATGTTCTGGCCAAAAAGATAACATTTCATGCCCTCGTGTTCTTTTCATTATAACTCTCACCCTAATGCTCAGAATGAAATGATCTTTAAATCAAAATTGAAGAGGACACAAATATCTTCAACTTTAATGTTCAAACATTTTTGAAATTATGATCCACTCAATAGGAAAAATGATGGTGAAGGTGTGCCCACCACATGTTTGATAAAATTTCACGCGCGAGGCCTCATTTGCTAGGCAGACTTGCCATCTTTAGGCCATGAACTCCTAAGCACAATATCTCACAAATGCTTCACTTTTGAGGTTTGACCACACATTAACAAATTTGTAGGTTTTTTCTCAAGCTTTCAAAGCATATAAGATTTGCTTCCATTGGATAAAAAATGAGAGAGTTATGAATGTCCACAATTTAGTACTAAAAGACTTAGAATTTTCTTTCTAAATGTCCCAATACCTTCTTGAACAAGTTATCTCCACTTTGATATTTTCTCTTGATTTTGTGGCACCAATTATTATGAAATATGAAAATAGAATACTTGAATTGATGGTTGACCAAAAGTCCACTTGGTCAACTTTGACTTTGGTTGACTTTTGGTCAAAAAGACTATTTGCCCCTTTTGATCAATTGAGCTTCTTTCAATCAAAATTGATTGTCAATCTTCCTATCATATATGATAATAAACATGTTAAGGAACATGGAATCAAGTATTGCCCAAGAAATCAAATATTTCTTGATTAAACCAAAAACCCTAATTTTGGCTCTATGTGTTAGGAGATGATAATCAAGCTTCAAAACCCTCATTCTCCTGGTCAAACGGAGAAATTCTTTGAACAAATATGTCTTATATGATGATGAGGAGATGATGATGCTTCACACATTTGTATTTTGTAAGCCTCAGACTCCTCAACTGATCAAAACCCTAATCTTGAGATATGTGATAACGAGAAATCGTATCGTATAATTGCTACGTTTTTAGTCCGTTTTCATACTGCATTAATCCATTTAACTCCCGATTGTTCCGAGTTTTTATGTCTTTTCACAGGTACAACATGTCTCAAGTCAATTTAGTGGAAAAGATCATATGAAGAAAGTTAACATGAAAACCAGAAGAAAAGGAACAATTCTGCAAAGTTCTACAGTTTTTGATGCTGTGACGGTCGTCACACATCACTTACGAACATAACGCGCTGCTAAGCGTCTTACGCCCGTCACCTTGGTGTCATGACCGTAACACGCTTATTACATGAAGAATTCCCGTAACACACTTGTGGCGACCGTTACACGCTTAATCCAACTTTATGAAGAACGTGAGGTGAAGACGTGGAGACATGGGAAATGAAAAGAAAGGAGTCTTCAGATACTCCTACAATCTCTCAACCTCACCAACACCCAGTCTTCCTGGTTTTTCTCCACAACTAAAGTGCAAAGCCCAAGTTCTTGTTTTTTTTAACTGTCAATTTCTCCTCTATAAATACGAGAGATTTCGATGAAGAATGGACGAAGAGTTTTATTTTCACAAATTTCTTGCGGAAGCTCTGCCGAATTTACGAACCATTTCCCAGTTTGCATTTTTCCTGTTGTTCTTGTTTTTATTTCCCTTTTACCATTTAATAGCCATTTCCAACATTAGGAAGTTGCTATCTTAGTTAAAATTTGTTTTTAGCCTCAGAATTCGTTTCGAATTTCGATTCTGAAGGTTCCAATCTTGCCGACTTGTGGAAGAGGGAGCTTGAGGAATAATATTATTATTCAGGTTTTAATCGCATTTAATTTAATTTTAAGTACAATTTGTTTATGTTCAATTACTGTTATTTATTTATCATGAATGTTTCACTGCTTTCCAATTATATTTCCTGTCTGTCTGTTTCAAGTACCATGGCTAGCTAAATTTCTAGAGTCGGGATGTGATAATAGTAACTGAATAGATTAAATTGTTCCTAAGCTAAAATCCAAATTAACTTAATTTCTGGCTGTGACTTTTTATAATTAAAATCAATCTTTTTGTTACGAGAGTAAGAAAAGTAGAATAGGTTAGGATCAAGAACACGAGAGTGTGAGGTTTTAATCGGATAGCTAAAGTTAGGCATTTGATTTAAATACAGCGAGAGCGCTTTAAAACGAATTAGACTTTATTAAGTTTTCAAAGAGTATTTTCTAAACACTTATGGGCTAGCGAGAGAAGGCATAGGGCTTTAGGGGTATAATCAGAGATAAGACCACGAGAGTGTGAGTTGAGGGTTTTTAAACTGATAATTTCTACAGAACCATTTAAGTTAAACATCTTTATATGCTTAGGTTCGATTAAATCCGCTTAGGTTCACTATATTACATACCGACCGCTTTATTATTATTATTTCCTTAGTTAGATTTAGTTTTCCTCTACTTTAACTTCTAAAAACCAAACGTGACAACATCTGCCTTAGCTAAACTAGCAAACCTTTATAGCACTAGAGTGATTACAAAGTCCCTGTGGGTTCGACATCTTTTTATTACTACCGCGATAGGCTGTGCACTTGCAGTTAAGATACCATTTGACACATTAGGTCGATCGCACATCAAGTTTTTGGCGCCGTTGCCGGGGACTTTGATTTAGTCACTAGTGCACTCTTAAAGTAGCATTGTATAGACTAAGGCAACTATTTATTTTTCCCTCTGTTGTATGCCAAATACTCGCTCCCGAAGCGAGCCTTTGCATCTACAAATCAACGATACCGAGCGCTATCTCAGAGTAAGACTCCGAATTCAAGAATACCGTGATCTCAACAATCTTCCTCCGACTAAGCTTCCTGATATCTCAATCCCTGAGTTAATTGAAGAATCGAAGATGGCTGATGCACCAACTCCACCTCGTCCTCTTAAGGATTACGCAGTTCCTTCTTAAGCAGAACCTCACAACAGCATTGTCGCTCCTGCTATCGCTCAAAATGATTTCAAGCTAAAACCTTCGCTTCTATCCTCCGTTCAGCAGAACCAATTTTCTGGATCTCCTACTAACGACCCAAACTTGCATCTGTCACTGTTTGTGCAGTACGCAGACACTGTAAAAGCGAATGGTGTAAACCCCAAGGCGATACTATTGCGCCTATTTACTTTTTCTTTAAGAGACAGAGCTCGAGCATGGCTCCAATATCTTCCTTCAAACTCAATCACCACATGGGATGAGTTGAAGAAGGTCTTTTTGGCTAGATATTTCCCACCAAGAAAAACTGCTATACTCAGAGCCAACATCAATGGTTTCAGATAAAAAGATAACGAATCACTTTTCGAAGCGTGGGAACGCTATAAGGACATGATTAGACTCTGTCCTCATCATGGTTTAGAAGAATGGCGGATCATTCATACGTTCTATAACGGTCTCTTGTACAACACAAGATTGACTATAGACACTGCTGCTGGTGGCGCATTGATGGATAAACCATATACCAAAGCAAATCAACTTATCGAAAGCATGGCTCAGAACCATTATCAATGGGGAAGCGAAAGAGATAATATGGAAAAAAATCAAACAAAAGGTGGCATGGTTAAAGTGAATAGTCTGGATCAAGTCAATGCTAAAGTGGAAGCCCTTACCTAAAAGCTAGAAAATCTTACCACCGCTCCCGCAACTACCGTAGCTGCAGTAGCTCAAATCTTGCGATATATGCGGTCTTCAATCACATCCTGCTCCAGAATGCCCACTTCTAACAGGAGTTCCAGCTGAATAAGCAAATTACATACAGGGAAACCCTTATAGTAATACCTATAACCCTGGTTGCAAGAATCATCTGAATTTTTCGTATAAAAGCAACAATGTGTTGTACGCACCTGGACAAGCTTCTGCCACGCCACCTGGCTATCCAAAAGCTATCCCAAATCACCCTAATAATGGACCTAATACATCCAATGTCCCTAGGAAAACTAATCTTGAAATCATGATAGAACACTTCATTGCTTCTCAATCTCAGACTAATAAAGATGTTCTAAATCAGAATTTACATACTAATGAGCAGATTAAATAATTATCTAGTAAAGTTGACGCTTTAGCTACCCATAATAAGATGCTTGAAACTCAAATTTCACAAGTAGCTCAATAACAAGCACCTACTGCTGCCCCAGCTGGAATTTTCCCTGGTCAACCACAACCTAACCCAAAAGGACATGCTAACGCTGTGATACTGAGAAGTGGAAAAGAACTTGACGGACCTGTTGATCCAATACTCGAAAATCCAGCCATGTACCAAAAGCAGAACAAGCCAAATGAAAATGAGAATGAACCAAAGGAAAAGGAAAACGAAAACCAAGAGGAAGTGGAGAAAGAGAAGCCTTATGTGCCTCCACCACCCTATAAACCGCCGATTCTGTACCCTCAGAGACTTACCAATTCCAAAATGATGGGTGTTGTACCCCAAAATTTGCCCTCTCATTTTATCAAGACTTTCCTCACAAGACTTCTTGGACTCAAGATCAGATTAGGGTTTGCTCAGCTCAAGACATCCTCTTGCACTGATGACCTGAAATTAGGGTTTGAGTTTGCACAAGGATTTTTGGACCATCAATGCTTCATGTGACCTTCATACATCATCTTGGATCCCTAAGATTGCCCATGTCAAGTTTCAAGCCTTGAATCACATTTTTACTCAGTCAATTGGACAGTTGACCTAAAAATCAGCTGTATTGGGGAAAAAGTCAATTGTGGCAAATTTACAGTCAAACTTCATAATTTTTTATCCACGTCAACATTATAGACTCATATGAACCATTTGATCAAGTTTGGATCACAACTCCTCAAGAAATTTGATCAGATCATCAAAAGGGAAATTTCTGATTTTTAACCTAGCCAATGACCAATTGGGTTCAAACATGATTTCAATGAATCAATGGCATCATCTTTACCTAATCACATGGTTCAAAATATCTCAAATGCATTAGATTGACAGATGAATTTTCCAGTCAACTGATCAAAAATCAACTGTACACTGAAAAGTCAAACTTTGACTTTTTGGTAAAAATCAAGTGCCAAGGGTCATAATTCATCAAGACATGTCAAAATGTGAAACTTGTTGACCAAGAAACCTAAAATTGCAAATTAGGGTTTAAATTTGAAAATTTTCATAACTTAGAATTTTTCTAAGTATGAAAAATTTCTTATTTTTCCCAACTTTTCCCAAATTTTTCACCATGATGCAATTGGATTCAAAGAAAACTTCCAACATGAAAGTTGTAGTCCTCCATGAAATCTACAACTTTGATTCATAAATTTTTTCAAAAAGATTCTTGGATCTCAAGTTACAATTTTGTGAATAGGGGTCCATAAACTAAATAACTTAGTGAAATTTTGCCTTAGTTTAGGCAGGTTTTTGACCTAACTTCATGGCAACTTTTCACCTAGTTCCAAGAGTTATCTCAAGTTGCATTTCAAATATGGATTATATAGCATGTTGCAATCTTTCCAAAATGTCCAAGAACTCTCCAAGATCATTTGTGGTTAGGGAGAATCGAAGAAGAGAAATTGGCATTTTGTCACTTTTGTTCAAGCCATTTCTACAATGCACCAATTTGCAAATCAGATCCTAGCATGCTTGTACCTTGCATTACAAGTCCTAATCCCTTCTACACTCCATAATTGAAGGCTAACTCAATGGACAATGGCTTTATTTTGACCTTTGGAGCATTGTACAAGGGTTTAATCCATAAATGGCATAAAGGGCAAATTGCCATTTTCATAAAACAAGCTTTTTAAACTTTATCAGCCTTGAGCCTTGGACTTGTTACTTGGATGCATGCATTTTCCACAGATAACAAGCAACTTGTACCAACTCTCTGCAGCCCACAAGCTAGCCTGTACAGGCCTTTGGCATGGTCACTTCAACATTTCTTAAAATACAAGAAAGTTGGCCAAAAGTAAAAAAGCTTGTACAAGCTGATAAAGGGAAGCCTTGGCATCATTCTACACAACTTCAGAAACTTGTAACAAGCCAATACACGAGTACACAACATCTGAAACACTCCCAAACACCAAAAACACATTTTTCGGCCCAAACAGGGCAGCTTCTGCAAAACTCTTGCCATCTCATTATTGGCTCGTGCGTTTCTCCTTTCAACACTTTAAAAACCTTCCATACATCATATCCAAGCCATCCAAGCCCTTGCTTTGCAACTGTGTGCCCTGTTTCAGACATCACCATTTTCAAACTTGAAGGTTGCAGGTTGACTCGTGCAGGGAGTTTCAAGCATCTACAAGGTCAGCTAAGCATTGGAATAGCTTGAGGGAACTTCAAGCAAGATCACACGATACTCAGGCCTCACTCAAAGTCCCCACATTTCCATATACAAACTTAGCTGAACAAGGTATTTTTCAAAACTCTATCTCTCTATTTAGGAGTCCTCAAGCTTTGATTTGTGAAGCAAAGATGTAGTCCTTAACTTGCTAAAGCTGTACATATGCATAGTTGTAATTTATATTAACTGAGTAGTGAGAATTTGAAGCTTGAAGTTCATGAAAAAACTAGGTCAGAAATTAGGGCCATTAAAATTCTCTCTGACCTTTGAGAGTTAGGTCACAAAATGGATATGGTTGGAATCGTGATAAAAAATGCTATATGTTTCATGTTGTAAGTTTTTGCTTTTGTGCAAGTATGTGAGAGTTTGCATATTTGAAAAAACGCGCGCAGAAGTGGAAGCTGGAGGACAGGGACGAAGTGTCTTGGGCCTGGTGCACCTTGGGCCTGTTTGTTCTACTTTTTACACCCCCAGTTTACTTTTGCACCCCACTGACTTATTATTTTATATTTTTGTATTTTCTTGCATATTTTTATTTTTGTGCTTGCATTCATTTTTCTAATGATAAAAAAATACCCAAAAATATTTTCTTAATTTTTTGCATTTTATTTTATTTTTTTATCTTATTTTTTGCATAAAATATTGATTATTTTAAATAGAATAGAAATCATTTTCTTAAAATAAATAGTGAACATATTTAAAAATATCATACATTTTTATTTTTATTATTCATACACATAAAATATTATTTCCACATATATTTTATTTTTTTTAAATATTTGTAAATAATTTTATTTATTTTTTCTTGTACATAAATGGATAAAATAAATAATTAGAAAACATAATTTTCTTTAATCAAAAACTAGGGCTTTTCACCCTTTCAAAAATAATAACATTATTTTTTCTTATTTTTTAGGACTTGAATAATTTATTTTTTCATACATAAAATTAATACAAAAAACATTTTGCATAAATACATTTTATTGCATGTTTAAATATTGTATTATTTATTTATTTATTTATTGTACAAATTCAATTGGGTTGTAATAGTTATTTTAGGTTTTTATTTTGAGCAATATTCCATATTCAAACCTTGTATCCCCCCTCCCATAATATTGTTGTAATAGCTTAGATTTACTTTACGCAATTTATCGCATTATATACATGTTTAGTAAAATTAGGGTTTGTATGATAAGACAAAATCAAACAAATAGAATGACCTAATTCAAGACAAACAAAAGCATGTAAAATGACAACACATTACACACAAGCACCTCTAGGGTTTCACCCACTTTGTTGCCTAAAAAATGGCCATGGTATGCATGCAAGGTATCTTGGCAAAACAATACAAACAAATAATATCATAGTCCCTCGATGACGCTATCAAAAGGTTGCCTAAAAACAAATGATCTTGGTCCCTCAAAATACTAAAGATACTGGGCAACATTGCTATCATGGTCATACGATGACCCACGCCCGTCCCGTTTAACATCCAAAGATAGGGTTGTTTACCAAAGCAATGGTAAATCAACAATGTCAAAGGAATAAAAATGTACAAGACTTTTGAGTAAGTAGATAAGCTTCTAGTCACTTGATCAATTTGTAAACAAATCCTTGCTATTTTCAAACAAACACACACATTTCAAAACATTTCCAAATAACTTTCAAAAAAATTGAAACATTTTTCAAAAGACAAACATATTTGTATACATTCTTACAAACAAGAATCATTACAAAGATTGCCTAAATGATGGCCTCTTTTCAAAATACTTTCAAAACCACACAAAGCACCATTTCAAACAATTGCAAAAGCAAAGCAAGTGATCTAAGAAAGTAACTAAGAGCCCATGGAAAACCATGGATGAAAAGGGTGCTAGCACCTTTCCTTTTCATAATCTACCCCCTGAAATAAAGAAAACATGTCAAAGGTCTTTCCTGTGCTTTTTTACCTTTCCTTTTGGATAAAATAAAAGTCGGTGGCGACTCTTGCTAAACCGAAACATTTGCGACGAAATGCAAAACCTCAAGTCAGTTCTCCCACCGTATCACAGAACTGGCGACTCTGTTGGGGAAAATTTTAAAAGTGGGGTTACCTTAGGGTTTAGATCACCTTTAATTTCTTACCTTGTTTGACTTGATTGCTTTACACTTTGGTTCTATTGTTTGGGTTTGAATCCTCTACCCGGATTTGGGAAACATTTATAGGTAAATAGAAATATGTTGTGGAAACTGTGCGGGGTATACCGACATGGTCTAAGCAATAGCTATGTTAGTGTGACATATTTGTGGGTACCGGTAGCCTTTGAGTCAATCAAAGAGAATACGGGGCCGCTGAGTGATGGCATGAAGCACTAACGAACTTTTAGAACCTTTACTTGACCAACTTGGCCTTTTAGGATGTAGTGAGATGACCATCTTTCGTGCAGTCCGAAGTTGGTAGATACTCGATACTACACTCATTGAGGGTTGGTTCCTTGAAATATTTCGGTCGCCAGTAAAGAGGCTGAATTGAAACAATGAATAAGGAAACAATCCAGTGATATTGAGCTCCTTAGAACCCGGTTACTATTTCTAGGACAGGTTGAGCCAACTAAACTTCAAGAGGGTACTTACCTATGAAACCCCATGCAAGCCTAAACTAGGAACTTGTGTGATTTGCTTGTACATATATAATTGTGCATAACATCATGGACATCATAAAGCATCATATGCATCCACTAACCATTTCAAGGATTTTTGGAAATTCATCTTTGTTCCTGTTTTGTAGGTTATGGATTCACTTCGCAGGAAAATGATCCAAGTCAACCTTATAAGAATTCCTCCACAACTCAAGGAGCTAGCTTCAAGGATTCCTGAGAATTCTCCATTCACCGAGAGGCATGGTCGTCTTCTCAACTTAGTCACTTCCAACACAGAGGAAGACATGATGAAAGTTCTTTTCCAGTTCTTTGATCCTTTGAATCACTGCTTCACATTTCCTGACTACCAGCTTGTGCCCACTTTGGAGGAATTTTCTCAACTCTTGAGGATTCCTATTCTTAATCAACTACCCTTCAACGGTATGGAAAGAGATCCAAATCTAGAAGAGATTGCTCAAGCCCTACACTTGCACTCATCTGATGTCACAACACATTGGAAAACTAGAAGTGGTGTCAAAGGCTTCTTGGAAAAGTTCTTGTTTGAGAAGGCCCAAAGCTGATGGAATTCCTTGGACTTATAAGCTTTTGAGGAGATTGTAGCTCTTCTCATCTATGGGATGGTCTTGTTCCCTGATCCTGACCAACTCATAGATGTGAGTGCTGTCAAAATCTTCATGGCTCGCAACCCGGTGCCTACATTGCTTGGAGATATCTTGCACTCTTTTCACACTCGAACAATAAGGAAAAGAGGTGTTCTCATGTGTTGCACTCCTCTCCTGGAAAGATGGTTTATTTCTCATCTTCCCCAATCAGTCTTGAAGAATGAGCAAGGTTTGAGGTGGTCACAACGATTGATGACTCTTACATATTCAGATATTCATTGGTGTTCTCGAACCAAAGAGAATGTTATCATCGTCAAACATTGTGGGGAATTCCCTAATGTCCCTCTACTTGGCATTAGGGGAGGCATCACCTACAACCCTTGCTTGGCTCTGAGACAGTTTGGTTATGCCCGAAGGGATGGCCCACATGACATGCTAGTTCAAGGTTTGGTTTTCGACTTCGACAACGACAATCAAGGACTTCGACAAAGGTTCATCCGAGCTTGGAGGATGCCAAACAAGGTAGACAGTAAGACCTTGGGACACAAGAATTCCATCCCCCTTGAGCCTTACCTTAAGTGGGTACGAACCCGCGCCCAAAGTCTTATGATGCCTTACCCCTCTATTCTCCCAGTGATTATAGAGCCTGTTAAGGAAGGAGAGGTTCCATACACCGTCCTACATCCTCACATGCCAACATCACTCGAAGATCTGCAAATGAGTTGGATACATCTCAAGGGAGAACGTGATACTTTTGAAGCCCAATTCTACGCAAGCGAGAAAAAGGTTTTAGAACTTACTCGGTTACTTCATGAAGAGCAGACTCTCAACACCTACATTTCACCAAAGAGGATGCGCAACATCTTTTTATCTTAGAATTTTGTACTATTTTTCCCTAGGGGCATTAATGTAAACAAATTCTATTTTATTAATATAACGTTTATACCTTTTTGTTTGAAACAATTTTGATTTTCAAATCCTTGAAAGCATTACATGAATACATATCATTCATCATATTCATAAACAGGTCTTTGCAAGAAGTTTCCTCATCCTTCTGCTATTTATTTTAGCAACATAGATCTTGAACAAACGGTTAAAGACTTGCAAGCTCAGAATTCACAATTTCAACAGCTACTCTTGACCTTGGCTAAGGGGCAGGAGGATCTCAAGACTCTGCTAGATAAAGAGAAAGAGAAAAAGAAGAAGAAGCGAGCTGGTGTGGCTATCTTGGGCAGAAGGTTTGAAGGACAAGCCAGACGGACCTTGGAATTTCCATCAACCTCTGAGGAAGGAGAGAGAAAAGGTAAAGAGACTGCAGTACCATCTGAATCTGAAGCTGAAGAAGAGGACTACTCAGAACAACAATACCCTCCGGCCGATGACAAATACAAAAATCCGGAAGAGCGTCTAGCTGCTATGGAGATACAGAGGGTATCAGGGCTGGACTTTGATGAGCTAGGGTTGGTATCTGGAATTGTAATCCCTCCTAAGTTTAAAGTACCACTATTTGCTAAGTATGATGGGTTGTCTTGTCCCAAGATACACCTACGATCTTATGTCAGGAAAATTCAGCCACATTCTGCTGACAAGGATTTGGGGGTCCACTTTTTCTAGGACATTTTGTCAGGAACGCAACTTGATTGGTTCTACCAGTTAGAGAGGTATGATGTGCATAATTGGGAAGATTTGGCAGCCTCCTCCTATAAACAGTATCAATACAACGCCGACTTGGCACCAACCCGTACTCAACTCTAGAGTATGGTGATGGTATCCAATGAGGGCTTCAAAGACTACGCCTAAAAGTGGAGGGATTTAGCCGGAAGGGTGCAACCACCATTATCTGAAAGAGAGCTAGTGGACATGTTCTTAGGGACTCTGTCAGGTCCTTTCTTTAATCACCTGATTGGAAGCTCCTCTGCAGGCTTCACTGAATTGATTTTAACTGGCGAGAGGATAGAAGCCGGTATAGAAGCGGGAAAATTCAGAAAGATGCATCTACTTCTGCTACTGCAAAAAAGCCCTTCACCGGAAAGAAGGAAGTGTCTGTTGTCTATGCTCAGAGGAATCGGGGAAGAACCGAACGATGACCAACTATGGGGGCCGTTATGATTCAAAAGTCTGCATCAGACCAGCCAAGAAACAATCAGCCTAGAAATGATCAACCTAGAAATAACCAGCAAAGGGTGGAAAGGCCTGTGAGGCAATTCACCAAGATTAATATGACTCCTGCTCAATTCCTACCACATCTCCTGAAGTTGAATTTGGCCATGCTGAAAGAGGCCCCTAAAAATCCTAATACTTCATATCCACACTACCATCCGAATGCCAGGTGCGCTTACCATTCAGAAAGTCCAGGGCACGACACCAATAACTGTTGGGCTCTGAAGAACAAGATTCAAGATCTGATTGACGCAAAGGAAGTTGAATTTGAAGCTCCTGAAAAACCAAATGTTATCTCTGCTCCGATGCCTAGGCATGGACATAATGCCAGTGTTGTGGAAGAAGATCTGTTTGTTTCTACTGTGGATGAACTGTTAACTCCTCTCCTAACCATCAAGTTGAATTTGATGAAAGCTGGGGTGTTCCCCGGTTGTGACCAAGATTGCCATACTTGCCTGTCCTCATCATCTGATTGTCCTTTGTTGAAGAAAGGTATCCAACATTTGATTTATAACCAGGAAATTTTGTTTGAGAAAGCTACTATTTCACCCATTCCAGTTCCAGAAGTTTCAATAATAACCATATACGCCAATTCTTCCAGGGTTCCTAAAAAACCCGTTAGGATTACATCCGCTCCTATGATTACTCTGTTGAAGATAACAATGCCCGGGCCTGCCCCATACAAATCAGATAAAATGGTACCATGGAACTATGGTGGAGAAATCTACTACCATGGTGTCAAACAGATTGAACAGACTGTCGAAGACGAGAGCTCTGAAGAAGATAATTCTGACATCAGTAACATTGCTGGAACAAGCAAAATTACTCGTAGTGGAAGAATTTTCTCTCCAGAGATTGCGCCACCAAAGGCAATCTCTGGACCCGTTGTCGTTCCGAAGATTATAGTTGTACCAGTGATTACACCTGCAAGTGTACCCGCCAACAATGACAATATAATTCCTATCCCTACTTCCTCTGCTGAGAATAAAGGAAAGAATGTTCAAGAGGAGCCTGTCTTGACGAAGGCTCAATCACTTATTATTCCTGAGACATCCAAGAGGGAGATGGAAGAAATCCTGAGGATCATTAAGAAAATTGATTATGATGTGGTAGAACAACTGGGGTAGACCCCCTCCAAAATCTCTATGTTAGCCTTGCTGCTATGCTCTGAGGCACATGCTAAAGCTTTGGTCAAATTTCTGAAGATAGCGCACGTGCCGCAAGAGACTTTAGCTGATCAATTCCAAGAGTGTGTGGCCAGTTTAACAGCTGACAATGGCCTGGGTTTCTCCGATGCCGACTTGACCTCCAATGGGAGAAAACATAACGACGCACTACATGTCTCGGTGGAGTGTAGAGGCACCACCCTAGCTCATGTTTTGGTTGATACTGGATCATCTCTAAATGTCTTGCTAAAGAAAGCCATGGATAGATTGGATTGTGAAGGCCTAACCCTGAAACCCAGTAACATCATTGTGAGAGCATTTGACCGCTCTAAAAGGATGGTCCATGGAGAGGTGGACATCCCGATCAAAGTGGGTACTCAGATGTTCAATTCAACATTTTATGTGATGGACATCCGTCCTTCTTACTCCTGCCTGTTGGGACGCCCCTGGATTCACAACGCCGCTGCGGTCACCTCGACTTTGCATCAGATGCTAAAGTACCATGTCCAAGGGAAAATCATAATTGTCCATGGTGAAGAGGAATACATGATTAGTCATCTTAATTCTTTTTGATATGTAGAATTGGATGGCGAATTTATTGAGACCCCTTTCCAACATTTTGAGGAAGTCTCTCAGGAAATAGCAGTGACCAAAGCGGTGTCCTCAACTCCAGTGATCACAAGACCTGTACCTCAGATGTCTTCTCTAAAAGATGCAAGGGCAGTAGTGGAAGAAGGCGGATCCACTATTTGGGGTCAGCTTCCAGACTTCCCTTTCAAATCAGACAAATTTGGCCTGGGATTTACTTCGACAGCTCAGAAGGCCGTGCGCCGCGCCCGTGCCAGAGGGCCACCTGTAAAGATCAGCAACCAAGGGGTTAATGCACTAGAGGACAGTGATGAAGATGGCAGCCTGTAAGATTGGATTTTTCCTACTTTTGGAGGAGGATTGTGCAACTGGGAAGCGAAATACTTTGTTCCGATTACTTTCATACCGCAGTAATTTATCTTTTCCATTTCTGTTGGATCTGTAATAATTCACAAACAATTCGTACTTTTTCAACATTGTCTCTTACCCGAGGCACATAGGTCCATTTGTAAGGGTTCTTATTTCATTTTCATATGTCATTTTAATGAATCATGGACGCTTTTCATATTTAAAACTTTTGTGATCTTTGTCTTTCTTTTACATTTTGATTGTTTAAAGATGGCTATACCTTTACACACACCCACACTCACAAATGCAGGTACCTTTCCACTCTGGAACCCATGGGTAACGATACTGCTATAGCCTTCAGTGACTCTGAAGATCTGGTCTACCAAGCCGAATACGAAGGTGAGGAAGATTGTGAGGTGCCAGGGGAATTGGCCAGATTATTACAACAAGAAGAAAGAGATATTTTGCCTCATGAGGAGCTGTTGGATACAATCAACTTGGGCACTGAGGAAGACAAGAAGGAAATCAGAGTGGGTTCTAACCTAGAGCTGAGTGTCAAAGAGCGCCTAATTTAGCTGTTGCGTGATTATGTTGAGATATTCGCCTGGTCATACGAAGATATGCCGGGACTTGATACAAACATTGTGGTACACCGTCTACCCACAAGAGAAGACTGTCCACCAGTGAAACAGAAAGTCCGCCGCATGAGACCTGACATGTCAGAAAAGATCAAAGCAGAAGTTATGAAGCAGTTCAATGCTGGATTTCTTGCTGTTACTTCCTATGCACAATGGGTTGCTAACATTGTGCATATGCCTAAGAAGGACGGAAAAGTCAGAATGTGCGTGGATTACAAAGATTTAAATAGGGCTGTGATCGGTGGATCTGGAACTGACTGTTTAACGCTGGTTCGCGAAATGTCGCGGTAAGCAAGAGTCGCCACCGTCTTTTATTTTCTCCAAATGGAAAGGACAAAAGCATAGAAAAATTCCTTAAAGAGATTGCTCTCGGTCCGGGAGGTAGGTTATAAAAAGGGAAGGTGTTAGCACCCTTTCTATCCATGGTTATCCATGGGCTCTTAGACACTTGCTCATTGTGTTTTCAAAAAGGTTTGTTTGCTTTTCAATGTGGGTTTTAAAAAGTTTCTTTGAAAATTCCAGTTCGACTCTTGTATCGGTCCTCAAGAGTGTTTGAAAAATTGCTTTCGAAAGCTTTATGAAAAGGTGTCGGTGTGAAAAGTATTTTTTGAATTTGTTTTGAAATTAGAGCAAGTATCTAGAGAACCTACCTACCCTAAGGAATTCGTCTGTGTAAATGTCCTTTAAAGTAGTGCCATCCCACTATTGAGAGGTAGGTAGCACCACCGTTGGAGGTGTTCGGGTCAATTCGAGGTTCGGGACATGGTGATCACCAGAGCAATGGGAAGACACCTTAGAAGCTACCCTCATGCCAGGTTCCCGGATCATGAGGACTTACTAAGACATCCTCTACTCGACGACCACCTTTCGAGGGGCAAGGCAACAGTGAAGCGTACCCTAGGGGTGGTGTGAGAATTGTGTGTCATTTTCAGTTTATTGTTTGTCTTGTCATGCATTGGTGATCTAACGTTTGTTTTTATTTTTTTGGGCATTCATTCTTTCATGTTATTGTTTAACAGTTAAAAGTGCGGAAATTTAAAGTGCGGAAAGGATAAAGGTCCTACGCTATTACAAGGGCGCGGGTCTACAACGCCAAATTAATCCAGACCCGATTTAAAATAAATTGCAGAAAATAAATGCCTAATTAACTATTACAGGGCTTTGGAGCAAGTACATTATATTCACAACAGAAATAAATAAAACGCGCGAAAGAAAGGAAAATATGATCGAATGCGAGGGCGTTGGACCCTTTAAGGAATTAAAATAAAACTATTACAATAATTAAATTAAATAATAGAAATGACTTATTTTTATGTTTTTGTATTTATGACATTAAATAAAATTAAATTAATTAAAAGTCAAATAATTAATTCTAATTCTAATTGTTTTTAATTTATTAAAGAAAATGCATTAAAGTTAAAACCTAGAATTAAAACTAAATTAATTATAAAGTTTATTTACAAAGTTAATGGTTAATGATACTTATAATAAAAATATTTAATTAATTAAAAAAAGGGAAAAAAAGTGTTAAAGATCTATTTTTATTATTTTTTTTTTGGTTTATTGTGAAAAAAAAGAATTAAATTACAACCTAAAATTAAATTTAAATTAATTAAGGGATTTATTTACAAAATTAATACTAAAATAAAATTATTATTTTTTATCTTTTTCTGATTTTTTTGTGTTTTTTTATATTTTTGAAAATATTAATTAATTAAAAGAAAGCAACAATTAAAAGAATATAAAAATAATAAAAAAAGAATAAAGAAAAGAAAGAAAATTGCAAAACCTAAGGGGGTGAAGCCCCTAATTTGGAGGTTGGCCCCAACAATTTCTGGCCCATTACTGAGGCCTTGCTTGACTTTTTCAGGCCACGTGTGGTAGCTTTGACTAGGACTCACCATGCACCTCAAGCCATGGCCTTGGATCTGATGGAGCTGGACGCGTGTACGCTAGATTCTGAGAGTGCATCATGATCTTTAACTTAGGCGCTGCATGTGAATGTTAGATGAAAAATAACATAGAAATTATTGAAGACCTGGGGCTCGAACCCAGGTCTTGGACGTTAACACGCACATGCTTTGCCAGTTGTGCCACTTTGCTTATTTGTAAATAATATAAACAAAGAATATAATGAAACAAAACGCGTGGATGCTTGGCTTTCCGCGCGAAAATTCAAAACAGGCCAATTGATCCTTGCCACCTAATCATCTCCTTCGCTTGGCTTCTTTTATTCCTGAAACATGTAAAACAATGGCAACGGTTTTCACGCGTTGCTACAGGTATGATACAAAAAAATAGCGAACAGGCCACAAGGCCTCATAAATTAGGCGCGACATATGGTTCCTCTTCGTCTGAGTGTGCCTGATGCAATGGTGCTAGTCGCGTGTCCTAATTTTGCAGGGATAGGAAACGCCCAATTTGAGAACCTGAAAACCCTAAGCATCTCTAATGGCAAATCCTTATATAAGACATGAAAACAAAATTAAACCATATAGGTAGCATCAGAATTGCATGAATAATGTAAATCACATATCAAAAAGTGCAAAAAGCGAATGAATGGAGATGCAAGAATATGAATATTTTTCGGTACAGGGCCTGTTCGTGTTACCAATTCTTTAAGCTTTGAGGGACGTTTTTGATTGGGAAACGTTCTATATTGCTTGAGGAAGCTAATGAGATAGGTTTTAAGGCTTGAATCGATCTCTAAGTGAGTTTTCAGATTTGAGATTTTTTGTGAAAAGTGTGAGTTTGTGTTCAAGGTTCCTGCGCGGCTTAGGTCTCTATTTTGCTTCTGATCATTTGTATATACCTTAGGCAATGTGTATGAATGAGAATTATGGCCAATAATGCCTTACATTGATGTTTTGGATTTTCACATAAACCTCCATTATCACACCTTCCATTTTTGCCTCATTTTGAATTCTTGCTTCAATTAACCTTTTGCACGAATTTGGCATCTGTTTAAAGGTGATTCAAGATCCATAAAAGTCAAATATACTCTTTTAATTAGGCTTTTTGATTTTCCATTGATTTAAAAGATTTAAAATTAATTAAATCTAATAAAATCAATTAAAAATGAAAAAATTAATTAAAAAAATTTGAAATAAAAGGTGGGACACGTGGGAGGCATGGCCAAGTCAATTCAAGTGGAAAAAGTGGGCCCCTTTTGTCAAAAATGAGATTTCAAGGATAAATGATTTTGGCCATTTCACAAAAATTTCCCAACTTCTCCAATGCATAACTTGCTCAATTTTTAAGCTTTGCTCATGTTCTTGGACATTTTAGAAAGGTCTTGAAGTCCTATAAACAATGTCTTTGGTCCCATGTCATTTTGATTTACCAATCTCAAGTTATGGCCTTTGACTTAAAGTCCCTTTTTGTTGACTTTTGAAAATGACCTATAATGTTGAAATTGATAACTTTTTGTGAGAGCATTTCTTGGACTTGAAGTATGAATATGAGTTGTAGGAAATGTCTTTCTCTTCAAAATGAGCTTTGGATGGAATTTTTCTGATGAACCATGTGAAAGTTATGCCCTGGTCAATTTCAGTTGACTTTTTCAACTGTCCAAAAATAGAAACTTTTGCATCTTGATGATTTTTGAGCCAAGTTTTGAGAATCATGATCAAGCATTGATCAAATGATGTTTGTGGCTTCAAAATGATATGTTGACCAAAAATTTGAACTTTTGACTGTCAAATGACCATTTTGCCCCTACAGTTGACTGTAGTGCAATTAGGGTTTTTGACTGTGCAACTTTGTGCTGAAAGTCTTGAAACTTGATATGAGGATGCTTGACCATATTTGTAGGCATGTGGGACTTGATTGGGCCCTTTGAAACTTCATTTTCTTGATCAGAACCAAAACCCTAATTTTGCCTGCTTAGGAGGCCCTTGCACTGTGCAACCCTTGGGGAGATTTGAAGCTTGACTTGGCAGTTTCTTGAAGAATATGGGAGGGAAAATTTTGGGGTACAACAAGGGCCAACCCTAAAGATGATTTTCCACTTCCGCACATCGACATCCTGGTCGATAATATAGCTCAGCACAAAGTATTTTCTTTCATGGACGGATTCTCAGGCTATAACCAGATCAAAATGGCACCTGAGGACATGGAGAAAACTACATTTGTTACACAATGGAGTACGTTCTGCTACAAAGTGATGCCATTTGGACTGAAGAATGCCAGGGCAACCTATCAACGCGCCATGGTAGCTTTGTTTCATGATATGATACATCATGAGATAGAGGTCTACGTAGATGACATGATAGCCCGATCACAAACTGAAGAAGAACACCTTGATCACTTGCAAAAGCTGTTTTTCAGGTTGAAGGAGTACAAACTAAGGTTAAACCCTAACAAGTGCACATTCGGAGTCCGGTCCGGTAAGCTCTTAGGTTTCATTGTCATCAACAAAGGCATCAAGGTTGATCCTGCCAAAGTCAAAGCTATACAAGAAATGCCTGCTCCTCACACTGAGAAGGAGGTCAGAGGTTTCTTGGGACGCCTAAACTACATTGCTAGGTTCATTTCTCACCTAACATCTACTTGTGAACCAATCTTCAAGTTGTTGAAGAAAGATCAGGTAGTTAAATGGAATGATGACTGTCAAATTTCTTTCAATAAAATCAAGGAGTATTTTCTAGAGCCTCCTATCTTGATTCCGCCTGTTGAAGGAAGACCACTAATCATGTATCTGACCGTCTTGGAGAATTCAATGGGGTGCGTACTGGGGCAGCATGACGAGTCTGGCCGAAAAGAGCACGCTGTTGTACCCCAAAATTTGCCCTCCCATATTCTTCAAGGTTTGTCAAGAATCATCTTCAAATGGTTCAAGATTTCTCAGGGGTTGCACAGTCCAAACCACCTCCTAAGCCAACTGAAATTAGGGTTTTGTTTCTTTCATAGAATTTGAGGTTTTCAATGGCTCAATCAAGTCTCATAGGCCTATATATATTGTCAAGCATCTACATGTCAAGTCTCAAGACTCACAGGGTCAAATTGCACAGTCAAAAGCCCTAGTTGCTCCACAATCAACTGCAGGGGCAAAATGGTCATTTGGCAGTCAAAAGTCAAATTTTTTGGTCAACATCTTATTTTGAGTCCACAATCATCATTTGATCAAGTCTTGATCATGATTCCACAAGAATGGCTCAAAAATCATCAAAGATGCAAAAGTTACTATTTTTGGACAGTTGAAAAGTCAACTGTATCTTGACCAAGGCATAACTTTTTCATGGTTCATAAGAAAAATCCCATCCAATGCTCATTTTGAAGGGTATGACATTTACTACAACTCATATTCACATTCCAAGTCCAAGAAATACTCTCACAAAAAGTTATCAATTTCTACATTATAGGTCAATTTCAAAAGTCAACAAAAATGCACTTTAAGTCAAAGACCATAACTTGAGATTGGTAAATCCAAATGACATGGGACCAAAGGCATTGGTTAGAGGACTTCAAGACCTTTCGAAAAATGTCCAAGAACATGTTCATATGATCAAAATTGAGCAAGATATGCATTGGAGAAGTTGGGAAATTTTTGTGAATTTGCAAAAGTCAACTTTGCTCAAAACACATCATTTTTGCTAATGGGCCTCAAATTTCTTCTTGAAACTTTATCCAAGGCCTATGAACGACCCATTGAGATTAAATTGAATTATTTTCTTATTTTTTATTAATTAATTGGATTTTTAATTGATTTTAATTCATTTAATTAATATTAAATGTAGGAAATTCAAAGATATGATTTCTCAATCTTTTTGTGAAGCAAAAGTGGTCAACATATGCTGGAGATTTCGTGTGCACATCAAGGGGACAAGGATATCTCAATTTGGAAAGATTTTTCAATCAAAAAGATGCAAAAAGATATGATTGAAAATCAAATATACAAATCATAATTCCATGGATCTTTTGCCCAAGGATTTAACCTAATTCAGTCCTCTATATGTACACAACCTAACCCTATTCATGGACACGTGAAAAATTGCTGCACAAAGCCATTAACATATTGAAAAAAAATCAAGAAAACTAAAAACTGTTTTCTCACTCACAGGCCCTTTCAAAGCAATTTAAGGATTCAAACACATTGCTGGACCTCTCAGAAACCTTTTGGAATCAAAACCACGTGCTAAAGCTATAGGAATCGCCCAGAACAGACTCACGGTTTGGTGATTTTTTCTATAATCGTAACTCGTTATTCATGCATCATTAACGTGATTTTTTGTGTGCTTTACATTGCTAGAACCTCTCTGAAGCTAATGGTACATGTGAATTGCATTATGGTGTCCAGAATCATAAATTGCCATTGATGAAATTTAGGGTTTCGAAGCTTTCAAATTAGGGTTTTACAGCCCAGAAAAAATTAGGCTTCATGAAACCTATGGTTGAATACGTCAAGGCCAGACGAATCAAACACCATGCTCGCAAACAATTTATATAGAGCACAACTCTATTCGCTATTTTTTCTGATTGCAAGTTGTGGGGGTTAAAAACCCCCGCTATTTAACTTTGTTTTACAGGGAATCTGGGGAAGACGAAGGACGTGTTAGTTCCTGGTTGGACGGTTTAAAATACGCGCGTGATTTGGTTTGTTTCCAGCACATGTGATTGTTTTGATATATTATATTTAGTGCTTATCTTATTAACAAACGCAGGCAAGTGGCTGAGTGGCTAGTGAGGTGGACGTTAACCATTGGGACCTGGGTTCGATCCCCAGGTCCACCAAAATTCCTATATTATTTTGTTTAACATGATTGCATGCAGGCTTTCTAACGTGTTCTACCATGCGCCCAAGGCATCAGCCTGCCATGTGGCCACAATCCCCAATCCAATGGTCAAAAGATGAATATCATGATGCTCATGAGTCAATGCGTATCTGGACAATTCAGGAAAGTCAACAAAGGCTTGAGCTTAGTGGGCCAGATTGCTAATTAAACTCCATTTGGGCCCATCACCCCCCTGGTTTTATTACTTCTTTTTATTTTCTTTTCCTTATAATTTCTTTTATTAATTACTATTATTATTATTATTTAATTAATCCACAAATAATTATTTTTCATAATAAATTCAGACAATTAAAATGTAAATATTTTTATTATTTTTATTATTTATCAAATTCACTCTTAATTATTTTTTGTAAATAAATGTAAATTAATTAATTTAGTTTAATTAGGTTAACTTTAATCTTTTTCACAAATAAATAAAATTAATATAGAAATTAGGGTTTTTACTAACTTGTGACCTTTTTTTATTTTATTTTTATTAAGACATTAAAAAAAACACAAAAATACTCTTTTTCTTTTAATTAATTAATTAATTAGTGAATTAGGTTTAATATTTAATTAATTGCAAAAAAGGACAAAATGCCATTCTTTTCTCAAAAAGGGTCAAAACCCTAAGGACGTCCCGATTCAATTCTTTCGCGCGCATATTTATTTTTGATTATTCTTTTGATCATTATATTGATGTAGCTGTTTCCGAGGATGTAATAGTTAATTAGGACTTTTATCGCTTTCTTTATTTTCCGCATTTACTTTCAAGGGTTATGTTTTTTGGCGATGTAAATACCCGACGCCTTCTAATAGCGTAGATTCAATCTTCTGCAATTTATTTCCCGCACACTTATAAACTGTTAATTATGCATGCAAGACTTGTCTGAAAAATAAAATCAACATGTAGCTCACAATGATACATGTGCAAAGATAATATGAATTGAAACCTGACACACATGCACATGCCACTTCTAGGGTATGCCTCACTTGGTTGCCTCGACGTGGTCATCAAGTATAGGGTGTTTTAGAGGTCGCCCTCCTGTCTAAAGATCCAGTTGCCTCGAAACGGTTGCCTCGGATAAAAAGGATCTAGGACATTAGGGTTACCGCTAAGGCGTCCTACTATTGCTTTGGTGACCACACATGTCCCTAAAATCGAATTGACCCGAATAACTCCAACGACGGTGCTACCTACTTCTCAATAGTGGGATAGTACTGTCTAAAGGACTCTTACACAGCTTAATTCCTTAGAGTAGGTATATTTCTCCTGGGTACTTGCTCTTTCAAAACAAAAACAACTTTTCGCACCTACACTTTCAAAAGGTTTTCAAACAAACACTTCATACACTCTTGAGGACTGATACAAGAGTTACCTAGAAGTTTTCAAAATGAAACTTTTTCAAAACCCACAAACACTTGAAAAGCAAACCATTTTTGAAAACATGGTGAGCAAGTACCTAAGAGCCCGTGGATAACCACAGATAGAAAGGGTGCTAACACCTTCCCTTTCTATAATCTACCTCCCGAACCGAGAAACATCTCGAAAAGGAATTTTGCTGTGTTTTTGTCCTTTCCTTGTTGGAGAACATAAAAGACGGTGGTGACTCTTGCTTACCGCGACATTTCGCGAACCAGCATTCCAAAACAGTCAGTTCTATTTCCACCGATCACAGAATTGGCGACTCTGTTGGGGAAAATTAATAAGTGAGGTGTACCTTAGGATTAGACCACTCTTATGTTTTCAATTGTATGTCTTGATTGCTTTTATATTATGGGCTTGCATCGGAGTTTCATAGATCCTAACCTGGATCTGGGGAATACCCTTTAGGTAGCATAAGCTGTGAGGGACCTGTCCGGCGTAGACCGACACGGGTGAAGCAGTGGCTACGTTGGTATGACACCTTGGTCTGTACCGATATCCCTTGTGTTGGAACGAGGAGAATATGGGTCTTCTGAGGAGTCATTAAGCACCAACTGACCTTAGAACCCTAAATTGACCCAACTTGGCCATAGAACAGTAGCAGTATGCTACACTCATTGAGGCTAAACTCTCGCGATGGTTCTGGCCGCAAGAAAAGATTGCGACGCTGGAGTTATGGCCGATTGAGGGTAGTCAGTGATATTGAGATCCTCTAGAACCCGGTTACTATTTTCTAGGACAGGTCTTAACCAACGAAACTGAAAGAGGGTAGTACCTAAACTTCATGCTGGCCTAAACTCTAAGGGTTGTCTTGTGTGACTTGTGTGCCTTATCATGTTTGCCTTTGTGAATACTTGTGGTGTGCTTTACCATAACATCATACCATCATAACATTGCATGCATCCTGCATAAGGACTGACCCATTTCAAAGATAAGAGGGTTTCATCTTTGCTCTGTTTTGTAGGACATTATGATGCCCATGCGAAGGAATAATGTCCGTCTCAACTTTGTTCACCCACCTGATTTGCTTAAAGAATTGGTTGATAGAATTCCAAACACTACTTCCTTCATCCAGAGGCATGGTTCTCTTCTCGGTTTAGTCACCTCAAAGTGGGACCAACAGCTGATAAGTGTCCTGACTTAGTTCTATGATCCCCTATATCATTGCTTCACCTTTCAAGACTTCCAGCTGGTCCCTACCCTGGAAGAATTCTCTGATCTGCTTGGTATCCCTGTTTTGGAGCAGACTCCTTTCACTGGTTGGGAAAAGACTCTTAGACTTGAGGAGATTGCTGCAGCCCTTCCTTTGACCAACAAAGAGGTAATGGATAACTGGGTGACTAGAAGCAGAGTTAAGGGCTTTTTGGCTAAATTTCTGATTGGTAAAGCTAACAGTTTCTGGAATGACTTAGACTTCAGGGCGTACGAAGACATTTTAGCTCTCCTAATCTATGGTCTAGTATTGTTTCCAAATCCTGATAACTTTGTCAATGTCAACGCCATAAGGATCTTCATGTCTCAGAACCCTGTGCCCACTCTCTTGGGTGATATCCTGCAACAACTCTGTGCTCGTACTGCACGAAGACGGGGAACTCTATGGTGTTGTGCTCCTTTGTTAGTAAGGTGGTTTATTTCGCACCTTCCTAAGTTCGTGCTGAAGAACAAAGAAGGAAGGGGCTGGGCTCATAGGTTAATGTCTCTCACTGATAACGACATCATTTGGACTCTCAGAGGCTTGGATGAGGTAGCTGTTATTGATCGTTGTGGAGAGTATCCTAATGTTCCATTGATCGGTACCCAGGGAGGAATCTCTTATAATCCATGTTTAGCTCTCCGTCAGTTTGGAAGAGCCAGAAGAGCAGGACCTCATGAGATGTTGGTGCCTCACATCAGTTTTGAGTTTCAGGTAGATAGTGACGAGCTACGCCGTAGATTCATCAGGGCTTGGGACATAATTCACAAAGCTGACCCACATGAGTTGGGACCGAAGACTTCTCTACCAATGGAATCCTATTACAGATGGGTCTGCATCCGTGCTCAGAAGTTAGGTATGCCATACGAAGCCGTCAGACCTATTATTCTTGAATTTCCTGATAGAGACGGGGTTCCTCCAACTGTTCTCCCTCCTTAGATACCCACTGATGTTGATACACTAAAGAGGTCTTGGGCGCAACTACAGGAAGAACGGGATTCTTATCGAGAAAGGTTCAATGAGAAAGAACAGAAAATCCAGAAGCTGACCAAGCAATTGGAGAACGAGCGGATCCTGAATGACTATATCCATACAGAGAAGAAGAGTCCATGGGAGCACTGATGAGCTTTAGATGTTCTTTTACAGCTTTCATTTCCTTTTCAGTATTTTCATTTTTGTAACGCCTAAGGGAAATTTCTTGAACAATTTAAAGTTGAATCTAATAAAGTGTGTTCCTTTTGGTCTACAAAGTTGAATCCCGATTGTCTTTGAAAACATAACTCATACGCATTCCATTCATCATATGCATAACAGGTACCCTTTTTCTACAGGATGTTTAATCTCCTTCGCTGTTTATTTCAGCAATCATGTCTTCCAAGCCTACTACTGAACAAGCCATCAAGGCCCTCCAGGCCCAGAACGCCCAGTTTCAAGAGCTGGTCATGAGCTTAGCCCAGGGACAACAGGAATTGAAGACTCTGCTTTTGAAGAAGAAGAAGAAGAGGACTGTGTTGTTTAACACTGGACGCAGATATGGGAATACACTGCAGAATGAGGCTGATCTGGCTACTTCCTCTGTAGGGAAAGATAGTCCCCAAGGGGGAAGGGTTCCTAGTCCCGTGATCTCCGACAACGAGACAGATTACACTGATGAACAGTACCCTCCTGCTGAGGACAGGTACAAACAGCTGGAGGACCGTCTAAGTGCTATGGAGATTCAACATGTGCCCGGGTTGTACTTTGGAGACCTAGGCTTATCTTCTGGGGTGGTGATCCCACACAAGTTCAAGGCACCCACTTTTGTAAAGTACGACGGAGCTTCCTGCCCTAAGCCGCATCTCAGATCATATGTAAGGAAGATCCAACCTTACACTGCAGACAAGAACCTATGGATCCATTTCTTCCAGGATAGTCTTTCAGGGACTCAACTCGAATGGTTCTATCATCTGGATGGAGTCAGTATTCGAAACTGGGAGGACTTGGCTACTGCATTTTATAAGCAGTATCAGTACAATTCCGACCTCGCTCCTACGCGTACCCAACTCCAGGGTATGTCACTAGGGACGGGTGAGGGTTTTAAGAAATATGCACAAAAGTGGAGAGACCTGGCTGGAAGGGTGCAACCACCTTTGACTGACCGTGAGCTCGTTGACATGTTCTTGGGGACCCTGTCTGGTCCTTTCTTCAACCATCTGATTGGGAATTCTTCGGCTGGGTTTACAGATCTGATCTTGACTGGTGAGAGGATAGAAGCTGGTATCAAGTCTGGGAAGATACAGAAGGGTGCCTCCTCGAGCTCTGAAAAGAAGCCCTTCAAGAAGGAATCTAGTGCTGTTTATGTTTCAAGAAGACAAAATAAACCGGAACGCCGCCAAACTGTCAACGCGGTGGTAATCTCAAAGCCTGCTACTGCTCCTCAGCAATATAACCAACCAAGAGGTGAGAGGCCCAAAAGGCAGTACACTCGGCTCAATATGACCCTGTCTCAGATATTGCCGCAACTACTGTCAACCAATCTGGTAACTGTCAAAGAAGCTCCGAAGGTAGTGAACACAACCTCTCCAAAGTACAATCCCAACGCCCGCTGCGCTTATCACTCTGACAGCCCGGGGCATACTACAGATGATTGTTGGGCTCTGAGGAATAAGGTTCAAGACCTTATTGATGCTAAAGAGATACAGTTCGAGGCGCCCAAAAGGCCCAATGTTGTGACTGCTCCCATGCCCCAGCATGGAGTGAATGCTGTGGAAGAAGACCTGTACGTAGCCTCCGTGGATGATATTGTTACCCCGTTGTTGACTGTTAAAAGGAACCTGTTGCTAGCCGGTTTATTTTCGGGATGTAGTAAAGGTTGCCATCTATGTGCTGTTTCACCTGCTGGTTGTCCTTTGTTGAAGTCAGGCGTCCAAAACCTGATGGATAACAAAGAGATCTTGTTCGAAAAGGTTGTTGTTCCTGCTATCCCTACTGAAGAAGTGTCCATTGTTACTATTTTCAACAACTCTCCTAAGGCTCCCTCAAAGAAGCCTGTCAAAATCATGTCTACTCAGAAGATTGCTCCTATCATCATCACTGTTCCGGGGCCCATCCCCTATAAATCTGACAAAGCTGTCCCGTGGCACTATGGGGCAGATGTTTATGTGCTTGGAGTAAAACAAGAGTTCGATACTAGTACCGGCGTCAGTAACATCACCAGGCCTGCCAAAGTCACTCGCAGTGGTAGACTGTTCTCACCAGATATTGCGCCACCAGCTATTCAGAGACCTCTTGTCATTACACCTGCAAGTGTGCCTGCTTCCCTTCCTGATCAAGTTCCTGTTTCTACCCCTGCTGCTGAGTCATCTGATGCTCGGGGCAAAGGGATTGCTACTGATGCGCCTGCCCAGACAGAGGCACCGAAGACAACCACTGTTGAAGCTTCCAAGCAGGAGATGGAAGAGATTCTTAAGATTATCAAGAAGAGTGATTTCAACGTAGTTGAGCAGCTGGGGCACACCCCATCTAAGATTTCTATGCTATCACTGTTTCTGTGTTCAGAGGCCCATGCCAAGGCCCTGATTACCTTCCTGAAGACGGCCCACGTGCCACAAGAGACATCTGCTGATCAATTTACCGAGTGCGTATCCAACTTAACTGCTGATAATGGTTTAGGTTTCTCTGACGCCGACCTGACTGCCAAGGGGAAGAACCATAACGATGCCCTGCATGTCTCCATTGAATGCAGGGGCACCACTCTTGCCCATGTGCTGGTTGACACTGGTTCCTCATTAAATGTATTACCCAAGAAAGCTCTAGACATGTTGGATTGTGAGGGTTTAGAGCTCAAGCCAAGTAACATTGTTGTCCGGGCCTTTGACGGGTCCAAAAGGATGGTGCATGGTGAGGTTGATATTCCAATTAGAGTTGGCTCTCAGGTCTTTGATTCAACATTCTATGTGATGGACATCCGACCGTCTTATTCTTGTTTGCTGGGTCATCCTTGGATCCATAAAGCTGGAGCTGTGACCTCCACATTACATCAGAAGCTGAAATACCCGGTCAGGGGGAAGATTGTGACAGTTCAGGGGGAGGAAGAATATATGGTCAACCACCTTAACTCGTTCCGGTACATAGAGATGGATGGGGAGTTCATTGAGACCCCCTTTCAACACTTTGAAGAGGTTCCTCATACATTGGCGTCAGCAGAGACTGTGAATGAAGAAGATTCTCCTTTGAAGATGGCTTCCTTAAAGGATGCCCGGGCTGTTATTGAGAAGGGTGAGTGTGCAAACTGGGGCCGACTTCCTGATTTTACTCCGAAGACTGACAAATTTGGTTTGGGTTTCACTGCAGAAGCTCAGAGGACTGTTCGTAAGGGAAGGATTGGAAGACCTCCTGTGTTCATCACCAACCCGGGAGTGAATGCTATTGAAGACGGCGTGGAGGAATATGAATTCGACAGTTGGATCTACCCAACAACCAACGGTGGACCAAGCAACTGGACTGCGAAAGACTTCACACCTATTACTTTTGTCACTCAGTAATGAACCCCTTTGTTTTGAATTTGTAACAGACAATAATTTGAAACTTCATGGCCCGGTGTCTTACCCGGGGCACCGTGGCTTCATTTGTGAGGGCTTTTGTGTGTCATTTGCATATATCATTAATAAAAGCATTGGACGTTTTTTGCATTTCAAATCTTGCGCTCCTTTTCTTTCTTTATTATATATTGCAAAACAGCTATATTTACACACACTCACCTATACAGGTTCCAATCCACTCTGGATCTCACTGGTAACGACTCTGCTACTGCCAGTTATGACTTCGAAAATCCGATCAACTTAGCCGAAGACGAAGGTGAAGATGATTGCGAAGTTCCTGGTGAGCTTGCAAGACTGCTACTCCAGGAAGAGAGGGCCATTCAGCCACATGAAGAGTCAGTGGAAACGGTAAATCTGGGTACTGAGACAGACAGACAGAAAGGAAGTCAAGATTGGTGCCAATCTAGAGCTTAGTGTGAAACAACGGTTGATTCAGATGCTGCATAACTACGTGGAAATCTTTGCCTTGTCTTACGAAGACATGCCTGGGTTGGATACCGACATTGTGGTTCATCACTTGCCTACCAAGGAAGAATGCCCTCCAGTAAAACAGAAGGTCCGCCGTATGCGTCCAGAGATGTCCGAGAAAATCAAGGCTGAGGTTATGAAACAATTTGATGTCGGGTTTCTAGCAGTGACTTCTTATCCTCAGTGGGTTGCTAACGTGGTTCCAGTGCCGAAGAAAGATGGTAAGGTCAGAATGTGTGTTGATTACAGGGATTTGAACAGGGCGAGCCCTAAGGATGACTTCCCTCCGCCTCACATCGACGTTCTGGTTGACAACACTGCTCAGCATAAGGTATTCTCCTTCATGGACGGGTTCTCAGGTTATAATCAGATCAAGATGGCTCCTGAAGACATGGAGAAGACCACTTTTGTTACTCAGTGGGGCACCTTTTGCTACAAGGTCATGCCTTTCGGATTGAAAAATGCTGGGGCAACCTACCAACGTGCCATGGTTGCTTTATTTCATGATATGATCCATCATGAGATCTAAGTGTATGTCGATGATATGATTGCAAGGTCCCAAACTGAGGAGGAACACCTTGACCATCGACAGAAGCTGTTCGACCGTCTGAAGTTGTACAAGCTGAGGTTGAACCCGAACAAGTGCACCTTCGGGGTAAGATCTGGAAAACTGCTAGGTTTCGTCGTAAGTGACAAAGGTATTCAAGTGGACCCTACCAAGGTGAAAGCCATACAAGAGATTCCAGTTCCCAAGACAGAGAAAGAAGTCAGAGGCTTTCTAGGACGGTTGAACTACATTGCCCGATTCATCTCACACCTGACTGCTACTTGTGAACCAATCTTCAAGCTGCTGAAGAAAGATCAAGTGGTACGTTGGAACGATGAATGTCAGGCCGCTTTCGAAAGAATCAAAGGGTATCTCCAAGAGCCATCCATTCTTATGCCACTGGTTGAAGGGAGACCTCTAATCTTATACTTGACAATACTTGACAGCTCAATGGGATGTGTGCTGGGGCAGCATGACGAGTCTGGCCGAAAAGAGCACGCCATTTATTACCTTAGAAAAAAGTTTACCGACTGTGAGACCCGATACTCACTGCTCGAGAAAACTTGATGCGCTTTGGTATGGGCTGCTCGCCGGCTGAGACAGTATATGTTGACTCACACTACTCTGTTGATTTCAAAAATGGATCCGATAAAGTACATCTTCGAAAAGCCTGCTTTGTCCGGAAGAATAGCAAGATGGCAGATGATCTTGACCGAATATGACATCCAGTACACGACTCATAAAGCAATCAAGGGAAGTGTATTGGCAAACCATTTGGCACACCGGGCAGTGGACGACTACCAATCTATGAACTTTGAATTTCCAGACGAGAATATCATGGTAGTAACTGATTGTGAAGTACCTGGACCAGATGAAGGACCTGAGGAAGGATCCTGATGGTCTATGCACTTTGACGGAGCCTCAAACGCTTTAGGTAATGGCATTGGCGTTGTGATCATATCTCCCAAAGGCACTCATACCCCACTTACTGTCTGGCTATGTTTCAACTGCACCAACAACATGGCGGAGTATGAGGCATGTATCATGGGTCTTCGAGCTGCAATCGACCTAAGGATCAAGTTTCTGAGTGTCTTCGGAGATTCCGCTCTCGTGATCAGCCAGATCAAAGGTGAGTGGGATACGAAACACCTGAATCTTATCCCTTACAAGGAGTATGTACTGACATTAATCCCCCATTTCAAAGAGATAACCTTTGAACACTTCCCGAGAGAGGAGAATCAGTTAGCGGACGTGCTGGCTACGATGTCTTCTATGTTCAAAGTCAAATGGGACAACGAGGCTCCCCGGATCATTATCTGGAAGTTGGATGAACCTGCACATTGCTGTGATCTTGAGGCTGAAGAGGTAACTGAAAAGCCTTGGTATCATGAAGTGAAAAGGTACTTGGAAGCTCAAGAATACCCTGAAGGCGCATCTGTTAATGACAAGAAGTTTCTTAGAAGGTTCGCGGCAAAGTTCTTCCTCAGCAATGGTATTCTCTACAAACGAAACCATGATTCAACCTTACTGCGTTGTGTGGATAAGAATGAATCAGAAAGGATCATGACAGAGCTGCATGAAGGTACCTTCGGAACGCATTCCAGTGGACATACCATGGCAAAGAAAATCCTTCGGGCAGGATATTACTGGTCCACAATGGAAGTCGACTGTTATCAACATTCTCGGACGTGTCACAAATGCCAGATCTATACTGATAAGTGCACATTCCTCCAGTTCCTTTGAACGTCTTGACAACACCTTGGCCTTTTGCAATGTGGGGCATTGATATGATCGGCGAGATCAGACCTACGGCATCCAACGGGCATCGCTTCATCCTGGTAGCGATTGATTACTTTACAAAGTGGGTTGAAGCAGCTTCCTATGCTACCGTAACCAAGAAGGTCGTGGCACGATTCATTCGGCATAACCTGATCTGTCGATACGGCGTACCTGAGAGGATCATTACGGACAATGGTACCAATCTTAACAATAAGATGATTACTGAACTCTGCGAACAATTCAAGATACAGCACCACAACTCTTCTCCTTACCGGCCGAAGATGAATGGGGCTGTAGAAGCAGCTAATAAGAACATCAAGAAGATTGTGTAGAAGATGACAGTGACGTACTAAGATTGGCACGAGATGTTACCGTTCGCTCTTCATGGGTACCGTACCTCAGCAAGAACGTCAACAAGGGAAACACCCCTTTCCTTGGTATATGGCATGGAGGCAGTCTTGCCTATTGAAGTCCAGATACCCTCTCTCCGGATAATGAAAGATGCAGGTTTGAGTGAAGATGACTGGATCCAGACCCGACTTGATCAATTAAACCTAATTGACGAAAAGAGACTCGCTGCTATTTGTCATGGTCAGACGTACCAAAAACGGATGATCAAGGCTTTTAACAAGAAAGTCAGACGATAAGAGTATCAAGTCAGAGACCTGGTAATCAAGCGCATCATTATTCCCCAAAGTGATCCCAGGGGCAAATGGACCCCCACGTACGAAGGGCCATTTGTGGTTAAAAATATCTCCTCAGGAGGAGCGATGATTCTAACTACCATGGATGGTGACGACCTTCCTCACCCCGCCAATGCAGACATAGTAAAAATATACTACGCATGAATAAAAGACCCGCTAGGTTGACACACCTAGGTAAAAATAAGGGCTTCCCGGCGAACCAAAAGGGTTCGGGCAAAAATAAGGGATGAAATGAAAAAAATCTGTACACCCGGCAAGTCGAAAACCTGAAAAGGCGGCTTGGGCAAAAATGGGTATCCCGATGGACTGAAAACCCGAAAGGGCGGTCTAGGCAAAAATTAGGGATAAGCGTAATACTATGTCTCATTGAATCACCTTGCATCCAGACTTCGGCATCAACTATCGGGCTCAGACGGCACCAATCAATCAGCTTCATCTTCAACTAAGCAGCAAAGTGATGAGACGCTTGAAGACATCAAGGCGATAGCAGAGTTGGAACCCAGTGGGATTTTTCACATAGTTGTTTTGTTCTCTTTTCACAAAATTGTATAAACTCTATGTTGTTCGGCGGCGTTCTCTTACTAGGACGTCAGCCTCCTGTACATAACGCCTATCTACGGGCAAATTTCAAAAATCAATACAAATCCACTTTTTCAGACAAATTGCCAATTGTTTTTTCCTTTATCTGTTTTGTTTTGCAAAGAACGTCCAATGTTCATTTTTGATATATGCATTTGACATTAATTTCTAATCATAAATACTTGCATGCGAAACAAAGGACTAATTACAGGTGACATCAGAAACAGGGGCAATAATGAGTTGTCTAAGTGATCTAGTTGCTCTGTCCACCAAGGTAACAAGGTAAGTTCGGCTGAAGAACATGACCAAGATACCTTCACTCTCCGCAGAGTAAGACAAGGATCAGCAATACTCTCCCCTAGCAGAGTTGGTCTCCAATCAGCCCGAAAAGGCACAGTATCCCTAGCAAGTCAGCAACACTCTCCCCAAGCAGAGTTAGGCTACTGTCAGCCCTGAGGAAGTTGCATATCCCCAGAAGATCTTAATATTCCACAGCGGAGTATACAGATGTTCCTCAACAAGCATCTCCGGAAGTATCAATATAAGATTGTTCCCCGGCGGAATACCAGACACCCCAGTGAAGCCATTTCCCCAGTACAGTTCAAAAGTTTCCCCAGGAGAGCTGAACCATCTCCCCAGTAGATTCTGGAAGCTTATCCCCAGTAGATTCTGGAAGCTTATCCCCAGTAGAGTCTGGAAGCTGGTCCCCTACAGAGTACGAATATCTCTCCCCGACCATGTTCAAAGGTTATTCCCCACTAGAGCCTATAACTGGGTTATCCTCAGCTAATTACAACGGAAGGATCATCCTCGGTGAAGCTCTTCCTATCCCCAACGGAGTTCATCAAACCCCTCAACAAAATTTATCAATGGAATCCCCAGCGAAGTTATCATCAAAATCTCAACGAAGTATCTCTTCCCACAGAGTAATTCCCCGCAGAGTAATCTCTTCAACAAGTTTATTCCCCAACGGAGTCATCTTCTCCTACCGGTTTATTCTTGCAATCATCATCCCCAGCGGAAACGAAGAACTCTACTCTTCAAACGTCAGCCCAGGATACAAGTTCCTGACATTCGTCAAGGATTTATTTTCCTAGACGAAAATACATTCATGGACATTTCACATTTCATACATCCTGCTTACATACATGATAAAGTGCATACGACACGATCTCATTTATTTTTGAGAACATCATGACATCATGCATTTCATACATCATGACATTGCATACGACTAATGTTTTGCCTTTTCAGGAAAAGGTCAATCAAAAGACAATTACCATCAACTTTCGCAGTTCCAGATTCGATACCTGTATCTAGCCAGGGCATATCTGTGAGCGATTGATTGTAGATTCGATACCTGTATCTAGCCAGGGCATATCTGCATGAAGAGTTTGAAGATCAACACCTGTAACAGGCCAGGAAATTATCTTTCATTCTCAGGTCAGAGGTTTACGCCTGTATCCAGCCAGGAAAGTTATCTCGATCAACCTTTTGAAGTTCCAGATTCGATACCTGTATCTAGCCAGTGCATATCTGTGGACGACCAATTCCAGATTCGATACCTGTATCCAGCCAGGGCATATCTGTAGACGACTAATTCCAGATTCGATACCTGTATCCAGCCAGGGCATATCTGTAGACGAAAAATTCCAGATTCGATACCTGTATCCAGCCAGGGCATATCTGTAGACGACTAATTCCAGATTCGATACCTGTATCTAGCCAGGGCATATCTGTAGACGACTAATTCCAGATTCGATACCTGTATCTAGCCAGGGCATATCTGTGAGCGATTGGTTGTGGATTCGATATCTGTATCTAGCCAGGGCATATCTGCATGAAGAGTTTGAAGTTCCAGATTCGATACCTGTATCTAGCCAGGGCATATCTGTGAGCGATTGATTGTAGATTTGATACCCGTATCTAGCCAGGGCATATCTGCATGAAGAGTTTGAATATCAACACCTGTATCAAGCCAGGAAATTATCTTTCTTTCTCAGGTACGCAAGTTCTCGCTAAGGAATCTCTTACGCGATCGACACACACTTCCAAATGGCATCTATAAGCCCATTCTCGACAAGGTTCTGTCACATCTCCAGATGGCATCTATAAGCCCATCCTCCTATCCACCATCTTTCCAAATGGCATCTATAAGCCCATTCCCGACATCACGTTGCTGATATTCTACTATGCGAGTGCAAATTTCTGGGCACTCTAGTGTTCAATCATCTTCCACCTTCGGATCACGAAAGGCACGCAAGCCAATCTACATCCTCAGGTTTAAGAAGATTGAACAGGGGTAACTATTGTACCCCAAAATTTTCCCTCCCATATTCTTCAAGGTTTGTCAAGAATCATCTTCAAATGGTTCAAGATTTCTCAAGGGTTGCACAGTCCAAACCACCTCTTAAGCCAGCTGAAATTAGGGTTTTGTTTCTTTCACAGAATTTGAGGTTTTCAATGGCTCAATCAAGTCTCATAGGCCTATATATATTGTCAAGCATCTACATGTCAAGTCTCAAGACTCACAGGGTCAAATTGCAGAGTCAAAAGCCCTAGTTGCTCCACAATCAACTGCAGGGGTAAAATGGTCATTTGGCAGTCAAAAGTCAAAAATTTTGGTCAACATCTTATTTTGAGTCCACAATCATCATTTGATAAAGTATTTATCATGATTCCACAAGAATGGCTCAAAAATCATCAAAGATGCAAAAGTTATTATTTTTGGACAGCTGAAAAGTCAACTGTATCTTGACCAAGGCATAACTTTTTCATGGTTCATCAGAAAAATCCCATCCAATGCTCATTTTGAAGGGGATGACATTTCCTACAACTCATCTTCACATTCCTAGTCCAAGAAATGCTCTCACAAAAAGTTATCAATTTCTACATTATAGGTCAATTTCAAAAGTCAACAAAAATGCACTTTAAGTCAAAGACCATAACTTGAGATTGGTAAATCCAAATGACATGGGACCAAAGGCATTGGTTAGAGGACTTCAAGACCTTTCTAAAAATGTCCAAGAACATGTTCATATGATCAAAATTGAGCAAGATATGCATTGGAGAAGTTGGGAAATGTTTGTGAATTTGCAAAAGTCAACTTTGCTCAAAACACATCATTTTTGCTAATGGGCCTCAAATTTCTTCTTGAAACTTTATCCAAGGCCTATGCACGACCCATTGAGATTAAATTGAATTATTTTCTTATTTTTCATTAATTAATTGGATTTTTAATTGATTTTAATTCATTTAATTAATTTTAAATGTAGGAAATTCAAAGATATGATTTCTCAATCTTTTTGTGAAGCAAAAGTGGTCAACATATGCTGAAGATTTTGTGTGCACATCAAGGGGACAAGGATCTCTCAATTTGGCAAGATTTTTCAATCAAAAAGATGCAAAAAGATATGATTGAAAATCAAATATACAAATCATAATTCCATGGATCTTTTGCCCAAGGATTTAACCTAATTCAGTCCTCTATATGTACACAACCTAACCCTATTCATGGACACGTGAAAAATGGCTGCACAAAGCCATTAACATATTGAAAAAAAATCAAGAAAACTCAAAACTGTTTTCTCACTCACAGGCCCTTTCAAAGCAATTTAAGGATTCAAACACATTGCTGGACCTCTCAGAAACCTTTTGGAATCAAAACCACGTGCTAAAGCTATAGGAATCGCCCAGAACAGACTCATGGTTTGGTGATTTTTTTTATAATCGTAACTCGTTATTCATGCATCATTAACGTGATTTTTTGTGTGCTTTACATTGCTAGAACCTCTCTGAAGCTAATGGTACAGGTGAATTGCATTATGGTGTCCAGAATCATAAATTGCCATTGATGAAATTTAGGGTTTCGAAGCTTTCAAATTAGGGCTTTACAGCCCAGGAAAAATTAGGCTTCATGAAACCTATGGTTGAATACGTCAAGGCCAGACGAATCAAACACCATGCTCGCGAACAATTTATATAGAGCACAACTCTATTCGCTATTTTTTCTGATTGCAGGTTGTGGGGGTTAAAAACCCCCGCTATTTAACTTTGTTTTACAGGGAATCTGGGGAAGACGAAGGATGTGTTAGTTCCTGGTTGGACGGTTTAAAATACGCGTGCGATTTGGTTTGTTTCCAGCACATGTGATTGTTTTGATATATTATATTTAGTGCTTATCTTATTAACAAACGCAGGCAAGTGGCTGAGTGGCTAGTGAGGTGGACGTTAACCATTGGGACCTGGGTTCGATCCCCAGGTCCACCAAAATTCCTATATTATTTTGTTCAACATGATTGCATGCAGGCTTTCTAACATGTTCTACCATGCGCCCCAAGCATCAGCCTGCCATGTGGCCACAATCCCCAATCCAATGGTCAAAAGATGAAGATCATGATGCTCATGAGTCAATGCGTATCTAGACAATTCAGGAAAGTCAACAAAGGTTTGAGCTTAGTGGGCCAGATTGCTAATTAAACTCCATTTGGGCCCATCACCCCCCCTGGTTTTATTACTTCTTTTTATTTTCTTTTCCTTATAATTTCTTTTATTAATTACTATTATTATTATTATTTAATTAATCCACAAATAATTATTTTTCATAATAAATTCAGACAATTAAAATGTAAATATTTTTTTTATTTTTATTATTTATCAAATTCACTCTTAATTATTTTTTGTAAATAAATGTAAATTAATTAATTTAGTTTAATTAGGTTAACTTTAATCTTTTTCACAAATAAATAAAATTAATATAGAAATTAGGGTTTTTACTAACTTGTGACCTTTTTTTATTTTATTTTTATTAAGACATTAAAAAAAACACAAAAATACTCTTTTTCTTTTAATTAATTAATTAATTAATTAGTGAATTAGGTTTAATATTTAATTAATTGCAAAAAAGGACAAAATGCCATTCTTTTCTCAAAAAGGGTCAAAACCCTAAGGACGTCCCGATTCAATTCTTTCGCGCGCATATTTATTTTTGATTATTCTTTTGATCATTATATTGATGTAGCTGTTTCCGAGGATGTAATAGTTAATTAGGACTTTTATCGCTTTCTTTATTTTCCGCATTTACTTTCAAGGGTTATGTTTTTGGCGATGTAAATACCCGACGCCTTGTAATAGCGTAGATTCAATCTTCTGCAATTTATTTCCCGCACACTTATAAACTGTTAATTATGCATGCAAGACTTGTCTGAAAAATAAAATCAACACGTAGCTCACAATGATACATGTGCAAAGATAATATGAATTGAAACTTGACACACATGCACATGCCACTCCTAGGGTACGCCTCACTTGGTTGCCTCGACGTGGTCATCAAGTATAGGGTGTTTTAGAGGTCGCCCTCCTGTCTAAAGATCCAGTTGCCTCGAAACGGTTGCCTCGGATAAAAAGGATCTAGGACATTAGGGTTACCGCTAAGGCGTCCTACTATTGCTTTGGTGACCACACATGTCCCTAAAATCGAATTGACCCGAATAACTCCAACGACGGTGATACCTACTTCTTAATAATGGGATAGTACTGTCTAAAGGACTCTTACATAGCTTAATTCCTTAGAGTAGGTAGATTTCTCCTGGGTACTTGCTCTTTCAAAACAAAAACAACTTTTCGCACCTACACTTTCAAAAAGTTTTCAAACAAACACTTCATACACTCTTGAGGACTGATACAAGAGTTACCTAGAAGTTTTCAAAACGAAACTTTTTCAAAACCCACAAACACTTGAAAAGCAAACCATTTTTGAAAACATAGTGAGCAAGTACCTAAGAGCCCGTGGATAACCATGGATAGAAAGGGTGCTAACACCTTCCCTTTCTATAATCTACCTCCCGAACCGAGAAACATCTCGAAAAGGAATTTTGTTGTGCTTTTGTCCTTTCCTTGTTGGAGAACATAAAAGACGGTGGCGACTCTTGCTTACCGCGACATTTCGCGAACCAGCATTCCAAAACAGTCAGTTCTATTTCCACCGATCACACACGCCATTTATTACCTTAACAAAAAGTTTACCGACTGTGAAACCAGATATTCACTGCTTGAGAAAACTTGATGCGCTTTGGTATATGCTGCTCGCCAGCTAAGGCAGTATATGTTGACTCATACCACTCTACTGATATCTAAGATGGATCCGATTAAATACATCTTCAAAAATCCTGCTTTGTCTGGAAGAATAGCTAGATGGCAGATGATCCTAACAGAGTATGACATACAGTACACGACCCAAAAAGCTATTAAGGGCAGTGTGCTAGCTGATCATCTGGCCCATCAAGATGTAGAAGATTATCAATCCATGAAGTTTGACTTCCCTGACGAAGACATCATGACATTGGACAATGTTGAAGACTTCAGACCATATGACATACCTGAACAAGGATCCCGATGGACTCTGTACTTTGATGGGGCATCCAATGCACTTGGAAACGGTATCTGTGTTGTGCTTATATCTCCAGAAGGATGCCATACTCCTTTCACAGCCAGACTTTGCTTCAACTGTACGAACAACATGGCAGAGTATGAAGCTTGCATCTTTGGACTCAAGGCCGCCATAGAATTGGGAATCAAATCTTTAATTGTGTTTGGGGACTCAGCTTTGGTCATCAGTCAGATCAAAGGAGAGTGGGACACTAAGCATCCAAACCTCATCCCTTACAAAGAACATGTCTTGACATTGCTACCACATTTCGAGCAGATTACCTTCGAGCACTTCCCATGAGAAGAAAATCAGTTAGCAGATGCTCTAGCTACAATGTCATCCATCTTTAAACTTAATTGGGATAATGAGGCTCCCCAAATCACCATTGAACGGATGGACGAACCTGCACACTGTCACGAGATTAATACCGAAGAAGTAGTGGACTGACCTTGTTTTCATGAAGTCAAAAGGTATCTCGAGGCTCAAGAATACCCTGAAGGAGCTTCAGTCAATGACAAAAAGTTCTTAAGGAGATTCTCAGCTAAGTTCTTCCTAAGTAATGGCATCCTGTACAAACGCAATGATGATTCTATTCTGCTCCGTTGTGTGGACAAGATTGAAGCTGAAAGAATTATGGCTGAATTGCATGAAGGCACCTTCGGCACTCACTCTAGCGGGCATACGATGGAAAAGAAGATTCTAAGGGCAGGCTATTACTGGTCTACCATGGAAGCTGACTGCTATCAACACTCCCGTACCTGTCATAAATGTCAAATCTATGCAGACAAGGTACATGTGCCCCCAGTTCCTCTAAATGTCTTAACAGCTCCTTGGTCATTCGCTATGTGGGGAATCGACATGATTGGAGAGATCAAGCCTACAACCTCCAATGGACACTGCTTTATCCTAGTGGCCATTGATTATTTCACAAAGTGGGTCGAATCAGCTTCCTTCGCATCCGTTACAAAGAATGTGGTTTCCCGCTTCATCAATCAGAATCTTATTTGTCGGTACGGTATCCCCGAAAGGATCATCACTGATAATGGTATGAACCTTAAAAATACTATGATCACCACCCTGTGCAAGCAGTTCAAGATTCAACATCAGAATTCATCTCCCTATCGGCCAAAGATGAACGGTGTTGTTGAAGCTGCGAATAAAAATATCAAGAAGATCATACAAAAGATGACAGTCACCTACAAGGACTGGCTTGAGATGCTACTGTTTACTCTCCACGGGTACCGTACCACGACTCGCACATCAACTAGGGCAACACTCTATTCTTTAGTTTATGGCATGGAGGTTGTTTTACCTGTTGAGGTTTAGATCCCCTCTTTAAGAATCATGAAGGATGCCGGTTTGAGTAAAGACGATTGGATTCAAACCCGACTTGATCAGTTAAACTTAATTGACGAGAAGAGACTTACTGCTGTTTTCCATGGTCAGACGTATCAAAAACGGATGATCAAAGCTTTCAACAAGAAAGTCAAACGACAAGTGTATCAAGTTGGAGATCTAGTGATCAAACGCATTATCTTGCCGCAAAGTGATCCTAGGGGCAAATGGACTCCTACTTATGAAGGACCATTTGTAATCAAGAACATCTTTTCTGGTGGGGCAATGATCTTAACCACCATGGACGGTGACGACCTGCCGCACCGTGCGAATGCAGACATAGTCAAAAGATACTACGCATAAATGACCCACTAGGTTGACACACCTAGGCAAAACAAGGGCATCCCGGTGAATCGAAAACCCGAAAGGGCGGTTCAGGCAAAAATTAGGGATAAATAAAAAAAAAATATGTACACCTGGCAAGTTGAAAACCCGAAAGGGCGACTTGGGCAAAAAAGGGTTTCCCGGTGGATCGAAAACCCGAAAGGGAGATCCAGGCAAAAGTTAGGGAATTAAAGTGTATGACTATGTCTCGTCAGATCACTTTAAAGACAATCCCTTCACAGACAAACCTGGAGCTTCAGATCAATCCAATCATCTTCGGACGAGGCAGTGAATGGACAAGATATTCGGAGATACGAAGGCTATAGAGGAATGGGAACCCCATGGGATTTTTTACACATAGCTATCTTTCTTTGTATAAATTTTTCTCATTTTTTATGACACCGTCCTCCTACTAGGATGAATGTCTCCTTTGTATAAAACACTTATTCAAAGTTAATACAAAGACATCTCTTCAAGGTACAGAAAACTATTTGTCCTTTTCTTTTTACATTTGTGTTTTATTTGCAAAAACGTCCAATGATTCATTAGTGAACATATGCATTTGAACATAATTACTGTTTACAAATAAATAGGAATGAAAAAGAATAATTACTGACGGGTTGAAAGAATAGGGAAACGTATTTAGGCTATTCCATGAGCAATCTCTACAGTACATCATTTAGACCCCAGTGGAGCTAAATTTTCAAACCTTTAATCACCATCAGAGTTAAAACTTCAAACTCCCAATCTCCAGCGGAGCCAAAACTTTGAATTACAGATCTCCAGCGGAGATGAAACCTTCTTCCCCAGTCGAGTCAAGATTTCCAATTATCAATCCCCAGCGGAAACCATCCAATTTATCCAAATCCCCCAGTAAGTTGTCTTGAAGTCTGAAGACAACTAGATAACAGTTAACTTTCGTCTCTCCCCAACCTAGGATGATTCCCCGGTAGAATGGCATACAAACCAAACTCCTGAACCTACTTCCCAGCAGTAAGCTTTCTTCCCCATAGAGTTTATTTTTCAACAGAATGAAATTTCTCATTCTCAATTCCCCAGTGAAGTCGCCAAAGTTTTCATTGCTTCCCAACAGAATGAAGATTCTCATTCCCCACAGAATTCATCAAAATTTTCTCTATGTCCCAGCAGAACAAGGATCCCCTTTGTGTAATCCCTGGTAGACGTCATCAAAGTTCTCTGGATTCCCCAAGCAGACTTTTGTCAATACTTCAAGACATGAAGGATCCCTATATCCCCAGAGAGGTCAAGGATTTTTAATCTCCAACAGTCGCCAAGGATTTCTTATCCTCAGTAATCAAAGATTTATTTTCCCCAGCAATAATCAAGGATTTTATTATCCCCAACTGTCAAGGATTTATTTTCCTCAGCAAAACAACAAATTAGCTTACATGCGCATACATTACATTCATATATCATAAACATTGATAAAACACATATATTGTATCATACATCTCATGCAACACAACTTTGTGGTTCAGCTAACATTTTATCCTCTTCAGGATAAGATTAACAGTTACAATGTTCAGAGATTTCATAGTACAGATATGCTCTAGACACGGAAGCCATTTTGTCACTCATTCAGATTTAAACTTCAGATACAGTAAAGATACACTCCAGACACGGAATTCGTTCTATTGTTCATTCAGATTTCAACCTCAGATACAGTAAAGATACACTCCAGACACAGAAGTCGTTCTATTACTCATTCAGAATTCAAGGTCAAGATACAGTTCAGATACGCTCCAGACACGGAAGCCATTCTGTCACTTATTCGGATCTCTTATTTATATTCCAGTCCAGATACGCCCCGGACGTGATGCCATTTTGTCACTTATTCTGATTTTCCTCAGCTTAGATATGCTATAGACACGGATGTCATTCTATTGCTTATTCAGATTTCAGATTCAGATACAGTACGGACACACTCCAGACGCGGAAGTCATTCTGTTACTCATTCAGATTACTCATACATACATAGCTCGGATACGCTCTAGACACGGACGCCATTCCATTGCTCATACAGACTCAGTCTCTAGATACAATTCAGATACGTTCCAAATACGGACACCATTCTGATACTCATTCTTTTGACTTACAACTTACAATTCAACAAACATTCTTGGATGGCATCTACAAGCCCATCTCCAGCAAGGTTTTATCACCTCTCCAAGTGGCATCTTTAAGCCCAATCCATCAACTACACTTTGACAAGTGCAAATTTACGGGCACTCTAGTGTCCAATCATCTTTTACCTTCGAGTCACGAACGGAAAAACTCGCCAATCTAACTCTTCAGGTTCAAGAAGATTGAACAGGGGCAGCTTTTGTACCCTAAAATTTGCCCTCTCATTTTATCAAGACTTTCCTCACAAGACTTCTTGGACTCAAGATCAGATTAGGGTTTGCTCAGCTCAAGACATCCTATTGCACTGATGACCTGAAATTAGGGTTTGAATTTGCACAAGGATTTTTAGACCATCAATACTTCATGTGACCTTCATACACCATCTTGGATCCCTAAGATTGCCCATGTCAAGTTTCAAGCCTTGAATCACATTTTTGCTCAGTCAATTGGACAGTTGACCTAAAAATCAGTTGTATTAGGGAAAAAGTCAATTTTGGCCAATTTACAGTCAAACTTCATAATTTTTTATCCACAACAACATTATAGACTCATATGAACCATTTGATCAAGTCTGGATCACAACTCCTCAAGAAATTTGATCACATCGTCAAAAGGGCAATTTCTGATTTTTAACCTAGTCAATGACCAATTGGGTTCAAACATGATTTCAAGGACCCAATGGCATCATCTTGACCTAATCACATGGTTCAAAAGATCTCAAATACATTGGATTGACAGATGAATTTTCCAGTCAACTGATCAAAAATCAACTGTACACTTAAAAGTCAAACTTTGACTTTTTGGTCAAAATCAAGCACCAAGGGTCATAATTCATCAAGACATGTAAAAATGTGAAACTTGTTGACTAAGAAACCTAAAATTGCAAATTAGGGTTTAAATTTGAAAATTTTCATAACTTAGAATTTTTTAAGTATGAAAATTTTCTTATTTTTTCCCAACTTTTTCACGATGATGCAATTGGATTCAAAGAAAACTTCCAACATGAAATTTGTAGTCCTCCATGAAATATACAACTTTAATTCAAAAAGTTTTCCCAAAAGATTCTTGGATATCAAGTTATGATTTTGTGAATAGGGGTCCATAAACTAAATAACTTAATGAAATTTTGCCTTAGTTTAGGCAGGTTTTTGACCTAACTTCATGGCAACTTTTCACCTATTTCCAATAGTTATCTCAAGTTGAATTTCAAAGATGGATTATAGAGCATGTTGCAAGCTTTCAAAAATATCCAAGAAATCTCCAAGATCATTTGTGGTTAGGGAGAATCGAAGAAGAGAAAATGGCATTTTGTCACTTTTGTTCAAGCCATTTCTACAATGCACCAACATGCAAATCAAATCCTAGCATGCTTGTACCTTGCATTACAGGTCCTAATCCCTTCTACACTCCATAATTTAATGCTAAATCAATGGACAATGGCTTTATTTTGACCTTTGGAGCATTGTACAAGAGTTTAATCCATAAATGGCATAAAGGGCACATTGCCATTTTCATAAAGCAAGCTTTTTGAACTTTATCAGCCTTGAGCCTTAGACTTGTTCCTTGGATGCAGGCATTTTCCATAGATAACAAGTAACTTGTACCAACTCTCTGTAGCCCACAAGCTAGCTTGTACAGGCCTTTGGCATGGTCACTTCAACTTTTCTTAAAATACAAGAAAGTTGGCCAAAAGTAAAAAAGCTTGTACAAGCTGATAAAGGGAAGCCTTGGCATCATTCTACACAACTTCAGAAACTTGTAACAAGCCAATACACGAGTACACAACATCTCAAACACTCCCAAACACCAAAAACACATTTTTCTGCCCAAACAGGGCAGCTTCTGCAAAACTCTTGCCATCTCATTATTGGCCCGTGCGTTTCTCCTTTCAAAACTTCAAACACCTTCCATACATCATATCCAAGCCATTCAAGCCCTTGCTTTGCAACTGTGTGCCATGTTTCAGACATCACCATTTTCAAACTTGAAGGTTGCAGGTTGACTCGTGTAGGGAGTTTCAAGCATCTACAAGGCCAGCTAAGCATTGGAATAGATTGAGGGAACTTGAAGCAAGCTCACACGATCCTCAGGCCTCACTCAAAGTCCCCACATTGCCATATCCAAACTCAGCTGAACAAGGTATTTTTCAAAACTCTATCTCTCTATTTAGGAGTCCTTAAGCTTTGATTTGTGAAGCAAAGATGTAGTCCTTAACTTGCTAAAGATGTACATATGCATAGTTGTAATTTATTTTAACTGAGTAGTGAGAATTTGAAGCTTGAAGTTCATGAAAAAACTAGGTCAGAAATTAGGGCCATTAAAATTCTCTCCGACCTTTGAGAGTTAGGTCACAAAATGGATATGGTTGGAATCGTGATAAAAAATGCTATATGTTTCATGTTGTAAGTTTTCGCTTTTGTGCAAGTATGTGAGAGTTTGCAGATTTGAAAAAACACGCGCAAAAGTGGAAGCTGGAGGACAGGGACGAAGTGTCCTGGGCCTGGCGCGCCTTGGGCCTGTTTGTTCTACTTTTTACAACCCCCAGTTTACTTTTGCACCCCGTGACTTATTATTTTATATTTTTGTATTTTCTTGCATATTTTTATTTTTTGTGCTTGCATTCATTTTTCTAATGATAAAAAAATACCCAAAAATATTTTCTTAATTTTTTGCATTTTATTTTATTTTTTTATCTTATTTTTTGCATAAAATATTGATTATTTTAAATAGAATAGAAATCATTTTCTTAAAATAAATAGTGAAAATTTTTAAAAATATCGTACATTTTTATTTTTATTATTCATACACATAAAATATTATTTTCACATATTTTTTTTTTAAAAAATATTTGTAAATAATTTTATTTATTTTTTCTTGTACATAAATGGATAAAATAAATAATTAGAAAACATAATTTTCTTTAATCAAAAACTAGGGTTTTTCACCCTTTCAAAAATAATAACATTATATTTTCTTATTTTTTAGGACTTAAATAATTTATTTTTGCATACATAAAATTAATACAAAAAACATTTTGCATAAATACATTTTATTGCATGTTTAAATATTGTATTATTTATTTATTTATTTATTGTACAAATTCAATTGGGTTGTAATAGTTATTTTAGGTTTTTATTTTGAGCAATATTCCACATTCAAACCTTGTATCCCCCCTACCATAATATTGTTGTAATAGCTTAGATTTACTTTACGCAATTTATCGCATTATATACATGTTTAGTAAAATTAGGGTTTGTATGATAAGACAAAATCAAACTAATAGAATGACCTAATTCAAGACAAACAAAAGCATGTAAAATGACAACACATTGCACACAAGCACCTCTAGGGTTTCACCCACTTTGTTGCCTAAAAAATGGCCATGGTATGCATGCAAGGTATCTTGGCAAAATAATACAAACAAATAAGATCATAGTCCCTCGATGACGCTATCAAAAGGTTGCCTAAAAACAAATGATCTTGGTCTCTCAAAATACTAAAGATACTTGGCAACATTGTTATCATGGTCATACGATGACCCACGCCCGTCCCGTTTAACATCCAAAGATAGGGTTGTTTACCAAAGCAATGGTAAATCAACAATGTCAAAGGAATAAAAATGTACAAGAAAGACTTTTGAGTAAGTAGATAAGCTTCTAGTTACTTGATCAATTTGCAAACAAATCCTTGCTATTTTCAAACAAACACACACATTTCAAAACATTTCCAAACAACTTTCAAAAACATTGAAACATTTTTCAAAAGACAAACATCTTTTTATACATTCTTACAAACAAGAATCATTACAAAGATTGCCTAAACGATGGCCTCTTTTCAAAATACTTTCAAAACCACACAAAGCATCATTTCAAACAATTGAAAAAGCAAAGCAAGTGATCTAAGCAAGTAACTAAGAGCCCATGGAAAACCATGGATGAAAAGGGTGCTAGCACCTTCCCTTTTCATAATCTACCCCCTGAACTCAAGAAAATATCTCAAAGGTCTTTCCTGTGCTTTTTTACCTTTCCTTTTGGATAAAATAAAAGTCGGTGGCGACTCTTGCTAAACCGAAACATTTGCGACGAAACGCAAAACCTCAAGTCAGTTCTCCCACCGTATCACAATGGGCCAATTCAAGAAATTCGTTGAACTTTTGAAACAACTGAATATCACAATACCGTTTACAGAAGCTATCACTCAGATGCCCTCGTATGCTAAATTTCTCAAGGAAATCCTATATAACAAGAAAAAGATAGAAGACAACGGAACAGTTACACTTACTGTTGAGTGTAGCGCTATTATTCAAAATGATATGCCCCCTAAGTTAAAAGATCCAGGTAGTTTCTCTATACCTTGTAACATTGGAAAGTTTGTCATAGACAATGCTCTATGCGACTTGGGAGCAAGTATCAGTGTCATGCCCCTATCTATTTGCAAAAAGCTGGAGATGGGAGAATTTAGACCCACAAAAATGTCCGTTCAATTAGCTGACCGATCAGTTAAATACCTTGTAGGTATATTGGAAAACGTTCCAGTTAGAATAGGTCAATTCTATATCCCGACCGATTTCATAATCATGGACATTACCGAGGACTCAGTTACTCCTATCATATTAGGAAGACCCTTCCTAGCCACAGCTGGAGCTATAATTGACGTAAAGAAGGGCTGACTAACATTCGAAGTTGGAGAGGAAAAAGTGGAATTGATCCTCACTCAATTCTTACAAGCACCAGCCATGAATGACACATGTTATCTAATCGACGTTATAGACGAGTGCGTAAGAGATATGGAAGCAGAACATACCACATACTCTAAAATAATGAAAATCCAAACCCCTCTGATATTCGAAGACGACAATTGGCGTGAACCATATCAAGATGATAGTCTAAGCAAAAGTCTAGCACTTACACCTGATTATATGCCATGTCCAAAGAAACCGGGTTTAGAATTAAAAACCTTACCCAGGAACCTAAGATACGAATTCCTAGATACCAAATGTACGCGACCAGTAATAGTCAATTCCAGTTTAGGAACGCTCAAACTAAGAAACTTTTAGACGTCCTAAGAAACTACCCGACTGCATTAGGTTATAACATATCCGATTTGAAAGGAATATGTCCTTCAATTTGTATGCATCGTATTATGCTAGAAGAAGATTGCAAAACCTATAGAGAACCTCAAATAAGGATTAACCCAATCCTTAGCACTGTAGTCAGAGATGAAATTAAGAAGCTATTGGAAGCAGGAATCATATATCCAATCTCCGACAGTAAATGGGTTAGCCCAGTACACGTCGTACCGAAGAAATGAGGTATCACTATTGTGAAGAATGCAAAAGGCGAATCGATAACACAAAGAGTGGTTAATGGGCATAGAGTGTGCATTGATTATATAAAACTAAACAAAGCTACTCGAAAAGACCATTTTCCTCTACCCTTCATAGATCAAATATTAGAGCGATTAGCCAAACATTCCTACTTATGCTATCTAGATGGTTATTCCAGATTTTTCCAAATTCCTATTCACCCTGATGATCAAGAGAAGACTACATTCACGTGTCCCTATGGAACGTTCGCTTACAGACGAATACCCTTTGGATTGTGCAATGCCCCAACAACCTTTCAACGATGTATGATGTCAATATTTGCAGATTTCATCGATAACATCATGGAAGTGTTCATGGACGACTTCTCTGTGTGCGGGAAAAGTTTTGAAGGATGCCTATCAAACCTAGAAAAGGTTTTAGAAAGATGTGTGAAAGTAAACCTCGTGCTTAACTGGGAAAAATTCCATTTCATGGTCAGAGAAGGAATCGTACTAGGACATGTTATATCTAATAAGGGAATTAAAGTTGATAAAGCTAAGATAGAAGTCATAAAAGAACTTCAACCACCTAAAACCGTTCGAGAAATACGATGTTTTTTAGGACACGCCGGTTTCTACCGATGATTTATCAAAGATTTCTCGAAGATCACTAAACCACTTACCGATCTATTAATGAAAGACGTTGAGTTCATATTCGATGAAGATTGTCTTAAAGCGTTTGAAACTCTAAAATCATCCCTTATCACCTCACCAATCATGCAACCACCCGATTGGAGATTACCTTTTGAAATCATGTGCGATGCGAGTGACTACGCCGTAGGCGCAGTTCTTGGACAAAGGAAGGACAAGAAACTTCACACAATCTACTATGCCAGTAGAATGCTAGACTCAGCTCAAATGAACTACGCCACAACTGAGAAAGAGCTGTTAGTAGTTGTCTTTGCGCTTGACAAATTCCGTTCTTACCTAGTAGGAGCAAAGATAATCATTTACACAGACCACGCTGCTATCAGATATCTACTAACCAAGAAGGATGCAAAACCAAGACTCCTCAGATGGATCCTACTTTTGCAAGAGTTTGATCTAGAGATTAAGGATAAGAAAGGAACCGAAAATGTCGTAGCAGACCACTTGTCAAGATTAGAAGGTATAAAACCCGAACAAGTACCAATTAACGACGATTTTCCATATGAACGGCTGATAGCGCAAATAAGAAGCGATCTAGCTCAACTGGATCTAAACAAACCAAAAGCCAAGGAAGCCGTAGAAGCAATCCATACAACCATGGGACTGCCATGGTATGTTGACATAGTCAACTACTTAGCTGCAGGCGCGCTCCCACCGGACTTAACTTATCAACAAAAAAATAAATTCTTCCATGATCTCAAGTATTATTATTGGGATGAACTTTATTATTTAAAAGAGGACCGGACGGAATTTTCCGTTGATGCATACCTGAAGAAGAAATAGAAGATGTTATTTCTCACTGTCATTCATCTCCCTATGGTGGACATGCAAGCACTTCTAAAACCTGTGCAAAGATCCTACAAGCTGGCCTATTCTGGCCTAATCTATGGAAGGATGTCCACATCGCTGTTAAAAACTATGATCGGTGTCAATGCACCGGTAATATTTCAAGACGCGATGAAATACCTCAAAGAGGAATACTAGAAGTAGAAGTCTTTGATGTTTGGGGAATCGATTTCATGGGACCTTTCCCATCTTCTTTCAGAAACAAGTATATACTCGTAGTTGTCGGTTATGTTTCAAAATGGATTGAGGCTATAGCCTCTCCTACAAATGACACACGAGTAGTAATTAAGCTCTTTAAAAACACAATCTTTCCAAGATTTGGTGTGCCTAGACTTGTCATTAGTGACGGTGGCTCTCATTTCATTTCGAAGATATTCGACAAATTATTATCTAAGTATAGAGTCAAACACCGCATAACAACACCGTATCATCCACAAACCAGTGGACAGGTCAAAGTCTCAAACAGAGAAATTAAACAAATCCTAGAGAAAATTATATCCATATCTAGGAAAGATTGGTCATCTAAGCTTAACGAGGCTTTATGGGCTTATAGGACAGCCTACAAGACTCCTATAGGAACTACACCCTTCAAGATTGTGTACGGAAAGTCCTGTCATCTCCCGGTAGAATTAGAGCACAAGGCGTATTGGGAAATCAAAACTCTAAATATAAACTACACTGCTGCTGGAGAGAAGCGAATCCTCGACTTAAATGAACTGGAAGAATTGAGATTAGACGCTTATGAGAACGCTAAGATATACAAGGAAAGAACCAAAAGATGGCACGATAAGCGCTTATCCCGGAAATAATTCAGTGTGGGAGACGTTGTGCTACTATTCAACTCTAGACTTAGGCTCTTTCCTGGAAAACTGAAATCCAGATGGTCTGGTCCTTTTGAAGTTACAAAATTATTCCCTAGCGGAGCAATAGAAATTAAGGATAGGAATAGTGACCCGTTCACAGTGAACGGACAGCGATTAAAACAATATCATCACATTGAGAATAGAGACTATGCGAATAGTCTAAAACTTTTAGAATTACCCACTATTTCCCCTGAATGATATACTGCTAAGCACTATGTCAGGCTTATGACGTTAAAAACAACGCTTAGTGGGAGGCAACCCACCTATTTGTTTTTGTTATTGTTTCCGTTTGTTTCTATTTATTACTTTTGATTTTCTTTTCCGTTTCTGCATTTATTTCTTTTAAAGCCTTACTTTCATTATTTTCTTTTCCATTATTGGCTCCCATGACACTGATTCCGAAGCCACGCCTACCAGGCGATCACGCACCAGGAGCAGAGGACGTGGACATCAGTAGTCTTTATTCTTAATTAGTTTGCTTTTGCTGTTTCTTTTTGTATTTGTATTTCCCCGCTATTATACCACAACATTGAGGACAATGTCTGATATAGTGTGGGAGAGGTACCTTTCCCTTTCCGCATTTTCCATTAAACAAGTAATTTTTACGATACTTCTCAGTTTCAATTCTTCCCTGCTTTATTTTGCCATACCGAAATTTTTTGCTTTATCTTCGCATAGCCCGACATACCTACCTTAACGAAATCCTAGTTAGGAAGCCGAGAACAATTCAACAAGATCTATACGGTTATGACACCTTAGACTTCCTACTTGCGTGATCCGTTTCAATAACCGTTATACCTATATCTTGAGTTTTAGTTCTAAAGTAACCCCTAGTAGTTTATACTAGCAGTCAGCACCGTCTAGACACAAACCACGTGGGGAGCCGATGAATATAAGTGTTTGTTGCCTAATCAATGAAATATCCTTCTTATCTCATTGCTAAAAAGGAAAATTTGCACCAAAGTACAAGGTCGCATATAAGAGATGAGCAAATAATGAAGGAGTCCATTGTTGGTTAGTTCAGAGGTATCTGGTTCTGAACTTGGTAGGGCGTGCTACGGCTCGATCCCCCACAACCTCCAATTTGGATAATATGTGTAGGGTTGCCACATTCATGTACCAAACCCCGTGCTAAAAAGGATCAAAGTCACTAACTGGTTACTCCACTAAGTGCATGCTAAGACAAAGGGCTTAATGTGATTGCGCTAGAACAAACCGGGTGAAATAGGTACAAGAGACTCTGGGTAGAATTATAACAGAATTATTGGACAGTTTGTTTAAAATGGAAGTCCACGACTTAGCTTGTTGCTTGTGTCATTAGTGTATCGTTAGTGTTTTACTTAAGTATCGGTCGAACTAACGATTGATTTCCCGTAATTGTTTTGAAAACCAAAGGTATGTTATGCATGTGCGTCTGATAAAACTTGTCTGATCTTTCTAAATGATTATTTGCTTGAGGACAAGAAAAGGTTTAAGTATGGGGGAATTTGATAACGAGAAATCGTATCATATAATTCCTACGTTTTTAGTTCGTTTTCATACTGCATTAATCCATTTAACTCTCGATTCTTCCGAGTTTTTATGTCTTTTCACAGGTACAACATGTCTCAAGTCAATTTAGTGGAAAAAGATCATATGAAGAAAGTTAACATGAAAACCAGAAGAAAAGGAACAATTCTGTAAAGTTCTACAGTTTTTGATATTGTGATGGTCGTCACACATCACTTACGAACGTAACGCGCTACTAAGCGTCTTACGCCCGTCACCTTGGTGTTACGACCATAAGACACTTATTACATGAAGAATTCCCGTAACACACTTGTGGCGACCGTTACACGCTTAATCCAACTTTATGAAGAATGTGAGGTGAAGACGTGGAGACGTGGGCAATGAAAAGAAAGGAGTCTTCAGATACTCCTACCTCTCAACCTCACCAACGCCTAGTCTTCCTGGTTTTTCTCCACAACTGAAGTGCAAAGCCCACGTTCTTGTTTTTTTTAACTGTCAATTTCTCCTCTATAAATACGAGAGATTTCGATGAAGAACAGACGAAGAGTTTTATTTTCACAAATTTCTTGCGGAAGCTCTGCCGAATTTACGAACCATTTCCCAGTTTGCATTTTTCATGCTGTTCTTGTTTTTATTTCCCTTTTACCATTTAATAGCCATTTCCAACATTAGGAAATTGCTATCTTAGTTAGAATTTGTTTTTAGCCTCAGACTTCGTTTCGAGTTTCGATTCCGAAGGTTCCAATCTTGCCGACTTGTGGAAGAGAGAGCTTGAGGAATAGTATTATTATTCAGGTTTTAATCGCATTTAATTTAATTTTAAGTACAATTTGTTTACGTTCAATTACTGTTATTTATTTATCATGAATGTTTCACTGCTTTCCAATTATATTTCATGCCTGTCTGTTACAAGTACCATGGCTAGCTAAATTTCTAGAGTCGGGATGTGATAATAGTAACTGAATGGATTAAATTGTTCCTAAGCTAAAATCCAAATTAACTTAATTTCTGGTTGTGACTTTTTATAATTAAAATCAATCTTTTTGTTACGAGAGTAAGAAAAGTATAATAGGTTAGGATCAAGACCACGAGAGTGTGAGGTTTTAACTGGATAGCTAAAGTTAGGCATTTGATTTAAATACAGCGAGAGCGCTTTAAAACTAATTAGACTTTATTAAGTTTTCAAAGAGTATTTTCTAAACACTTATGGGCTAGCGAGAGCAGGCATAGGGCTTTAGGGGTATAATCCGAGATAAGATCACGAGAGTGTGAGTTGAGGGTTTTTAAACTGATAATTTCTACAGAACCATTTAAGTTAAACATCTTTATATGCTTAGGTTCGATTAAATCCGATTAGGTTCACTATATTACATACGGACCGCTTTATTATTATTATTTCCTTAGTTCGATTTAGTTTTCCTCTACTTTAAATTCTAAAAACCAAATGTGACAACATCCGCCTTAGCTAAACTAGCAAACCTTTATAGCACTAGAGTGATTACAAAGTCCATGTGGGTTCAACATCTTTTTATTACTACCGCGATAGGCTGTGCACTTGCAGTTAAGATACCGTTAGACACATTAGGTCGATCACACATCAATATGAATAGTGAAAATGTGATTCTTCTCCAAACTTTGTAAATTTCCATCTTCTATTGATCATATGGGACAAATGGAATGTCTACCAATATAAGAAAACCTTATATCTTTGAGAGAGTTTAAAGATTGGAAATATGAGATCCTCTTTTACACTGATTGACCAAGCAAACATCCTCTAGAGCTTGTAGAAGTACTTGGGAACTTGAATACCCTAATCCTTACCATGATAATGTATGAATGTGTATGATGAAGCATAAGCCAAGTGACCAAAGTGAAGAGGGAAAATTTTGGGGTGCAACAATGTGTTGAACCAATCAACCATAATGAAGCTTTGAAGATTAAATAGTGGAAGTTAGCTATGGTCGAAGAGTTACAAGTAATTGAAAGAAACAATACATGGGACTTAGTTGAATTGACAACACATACAAAAGTTATCAAAGTCAAATGGGTGCTTAAGTTGAAACACAATGTTGATGGGTCGATAGCAAGACATAAGGCAAGATTACTAGCTCGAGGGTTTTTTCAACGAGAAAGACTTGACTACTTTGAAGTATTTGATCCAGTAGCAAGATTGGAGACTAATTTCCTAGTGGTAGCATTGGCATGCAACCAAGGCTGATTGACATTTCATTTAGATGTGAAATCGGCATTTCTGAATGTTCCTTTAGACGAAAGGTCTATGTCACACAACCGCAAGGGATTGTGATTCAGAAGGAAACAAGTAAAGTATATGAGTTGCACAAAGCGCTCTATGGCCTAAATCAGACACCTAAGGCATGGAACAAGAAGATCGACTCATACTTAGCCGAATTAGGATTTGTAAAACGGAAGTTTGAGTATGGTGTCTATGTTTAGGTTGTAGCACAAGATATAAAAATCACCTGCTTGTATGTCGATGACTTGCTGGTAACTTGAAATAGTTTGGAGAACTTGTCGAATTTCAAAGAGCTGATGATGAAGGGATTTGAAATGTCGATTCTGGGAAAATTATCTTATTTCCTAGGCATGGAATTTCAAATATCAGAGCAAGGTATGGTGCTACATAAAAGGAAGTATCTAAAAAAAAAACACAAGAGATTTAGAATGGATGATTCGAATCCTGCATCCTCACCTGTCGAACCAAATGTGAAATTGGAGAATAATGGAGAGGAAGACAAAGTCGATGTAACTTTGTTCAAGCAAATTTTGGGATATTTAAGATATGTGTGCAAAAATTGACCTGATATAGGTTTCGTAGTCAGATTAGTGAGCAGATACAGGAGTGAACCAAAGGTGTCACACATGAAGGCTGCAAGAAGAATCCTAAGATACTTAAAAAGATCAATAAACTATGGAATACTACTTCGACGAGACTCTGAAAGTAAAGAAGCAATAATTACTTGTTTTAAAGATGTTTATTGGCATGGAGATAAGGAAGATCGAAGAAGCACAATTAGATATTTCTTTCAAGTATTTGGTGCCCCAATCTCATGGTGTTCTAAGAAGCAACTGGTGGTGACATTGTCATCGTGTGAAGCTGAATATATAGCAGGATCCTATGTTGCGTGTAAAGAAATTTGGATCAGGTATGTACTTGAAGAAATGGTTGTCGAAGTGAAGAAACCTCTTGTATTGCAAATCGACAACAAGTCAACCATAAATTTGGGGAAGAATCTAGTTCTGCATGGAAGAAGTAAACATATTGAAGCGAGGTTTCACTTCTTGAGGGAAAAGTTAAATCGAGGTGAACTTGAAGTTATGCATTGCTCAAGTAAAGCACAGTCGGATGACATTTTCACTAAAGGATTAAAGATCGACAGTTTCCTGAAATTAAGAAAGAAATTAGGAATAGTTCAGATTGACTATTTTTGAGTATGATCGACAACTTGGATTACACTACTATAAAAAAACACATGTTATGTTGGACGCAGAATATGTTAATTGTCGGTTCTGGATTCAAGGTAAGTAAGGTCATCATAAAAGGTTATCCCTTATCACCTCGGGTATTAAAATACCGAGGGGTTAGGTTAAATACGCGTGGGTTCGATTCCCATCCTTGAAATTTTTATTATTTTCATAACTGGAAGGCGCGCCACTTATTAACACTCAGTTTTATGATAAACCGAGGTAATATATCAAAATTATTACTTCGGTTAATTTTGGAAACCGAGGGGTTATATTTTTTTCCTGCTGTCGTTTGCACCTGAATTACAAAATATAGAACCACATAAAACATAATACAGAACCAATGGAAACCCAAAATGTGAAGGGTGAGAAAACACTTAGAAGGGGGGGTTGAATAAGTTTTTTCCTTTTTCTTTTCTTACTAGCTCAATAATAATGGAAAGATACAGTTATTTTTATCCTGGTTCGTTTGAAATCAAACTACTCCAGTCCACCCGCCAAGGTGATTTCGCCTTTCTCAACAAGGACTTAATTCACTATAATCAAACAGATTACAATCACACAACCAAACTGTTGTGAATAACAACTCAAAGCACAAGTAAACTTACAAGTGACTAACACCACTAAGACTCAAACTAGTCCTAGCCTTCTTGAGAAATTTGACCAAACTTGGTCTCTTAAGGAACAAATACAAGAATTAAATCTTTACAATAGTGAAACAAATTTCTTCTTAGAAAGCTATATCACAAACTGTGATTTTTCACTAAGATAAGTTTAGCACAAAGTGTTTGTAAAATAATTTGTGAGCAGCAGAATATTTTCACGTAGTTGGGTTAGTTGGCTTGCAATAAATGATCTTCTATTTATAGCATGAAGAAAACGACCGTTGCTGCCTTCAAAAGTGTGGAGCAATTAATGTTTGCGTGTTTGCTTGCAGCATTGCATTTTCCAATGAACTAGCGTAGACACTTGAGTGCTTTTATCCTTCTTTGCATTAAATGAACAAACGGAACTTGTCAGAGCATGTTTCCTGAAACTTGAAAAGACTTGTTAGCTTCTTTATCCAATCAGAACATGCTTCAGATCTTGCTTCAGAATTTGTTTGCAAATAACTTCTTATCAGCGCTTGCTTGCAAAATACTTCTGAATAGAGTTTGCATGGAAACTTGCTAAGCTTAGAAGATGCATTAAATAGTTTCTTATCAGAGTCAACATCAAAACTTGCACTAGAATAAGTAGTTCTTTCATCAAAGAACTTATTCATTTATTTTTAGCTCAGCACGTAAAAATGATTTTCATCTAAGAAAATACTTTTGTCAGAACATTATCTGAAAAAAATAAATATGCTCATCAGAGTATCAATTATATAAAATATATTTTATTGTTATCATCAAAATACTGAGATATGATCAGAACCAATCTTGTTCTAACAATCTCCCCCCTTTTTGATGATGACAAAAATATTCAGGTTTTGAAATAAAAATGAACAAGAGATAAGAATCTCCCCCTGAAATAAATATTTCTATAAGAAAAGCTTCCTGAGAATTTTCATCAGAGCTTTGAGATTTTTCTTTCAGGATTTCTTCAGCAAGTCTTTTGAAGATAATGTTCAGATGATTAAACTTCCAGAGTTTAGTGATACCTGCAAAATTCTTTAAACAGAGAAAGAAATCTTTGTATTTTGTTAATAATGTTTGAGACTTAGTCCCATAACTGTTAATCAAAGATTAGATCAAAATACTCATTTTCTCCCCCTTTTTGGCATAATCAAAAAGTATATAAAAATAATTGAAGAGCGTAAAGGTTTTTATAAAAAAGATTCATAGGTACAAAACAAAACAAAAAACAAGAAACAAAATGACACTAAGATTTTCTAGAAATAAGAGCCATAAGAAGGTTCTTGATCTCAGATGAAGATTCCTATTGCTTCATCATCCAGTTTCTGATTTCCTTGTTAGTCTCATCTTGCTTGTCCAAGCGCTCATCAATAGCTTCATTTTCCTTCTTAAGCTCATTCAGAGTATCCATAACCAATGAAGAAGGAGCAGAGGATGAAGAAGCTTCAGCAGATATAGCCTTTGGAGTAGAAACCATTGAGTCAGAACGAACAAAAGTTGAAAGAAGAGTGCCCAGATCAACTATAAGAGTTGGCACAGGTTCAGGTGCAACTTTAGTAGAGGGTTGATTAAACAAAATCATTGCTAGAGGATTTGAATCTTCAGAGGCATCTTCAGACACATCTTCTGAAATGTCCATTTGATCAGCAGGAGCATTAGCAATCATCAGAATAGACTTCTTGTCCCAAATATTAGCATCTTCTGACTGGAAGGCATGCAGATGTTTGGAGAAGTTCTCAAGCACCTGAGAATGACATAAGTCTTGCAACTTCAGTGAATCAACATCTATGGTTCTTCTGAATGTTTCCCACAGAAGATCTGTTGATGTCGGGTTCACATTTCTGGTGTAGTCTGCCTTCAGTAGTTCCAACCAAGTTTGTACTTCTGTTAAAAAATTCTAAAAACATACATTTACATCTGGCTGGACAGGTTTGGGAACAACCTTTTTGTAGGTTTTGTTTTTCAGAAATCATAGGGATTCAAAATCAACTACAATTTTCAGAAAGTCAGATGGTTCAGAATTTTCTAATTGTTCAGGTGTTCCTGTTTGGTCAGGATGTTCAAAAGGTTCAGGTGTTGTTGATGGATTGAGAGTTTCAGAGGGTTCATGTGTTGCTGATGGTTCATGAGGTTCAGATGGTTCATGTGATGGATTGAGGGTATGTTCTGGAGATTGAGGAGGTGAAAGCATTGGTGAGTTAGATGTTGGAAGTTGTGGAGATGTGGGTGGTGTGACGTCAGGTGAAATGATGATTTTGTTTTTAGCAGTGGGGGTAGGATTTTGTGGTTGAGTTTTGTTCATAGCAAAGATATTTGCAGAAGGTATGGTGAAAGGTGGCTTTTGTATAGCCAGAGGTACATTTATTCCTGGTATTCTCCAAGAGACATAATCATACCATCCAGTAGGTCTTGGTGATAAAGGTCTAAGAGGTGGTTTAGAAAAGTTTTCAGCAGGAATAGTTTGAGAGATAGGTGTTTGAGATGGTTGTGTTTGAGATGGTTCTGTTTGGGTTTCAGAAGAGTCATCAGAGTCAAAATCACTTAAGTCTGATAAAACTTTATCTATTTGAGGGTTTTTAGAAAGAGGTTCAGAGGGAATGGTTAAATCTATGTTAACATCTATGTCACCTAATGTTTGAGGTTCAACATATGTAGATATATGTACAGAATCATAAACAAAAATAGTCTCAGCAGGTGTACATGATTTCTTCTTCTTCTTATGGGGTCTAGTAGAGGGTCCTTCAACTGCTTTCCTTTTCATTAGTTGCTGGAACACAACATCTGGAGCTTCTTCATGTCTACCTTGAAGCCATGTAGGATCAATTGGAGTTCCACTTTCTTTGCAAATCTGAATGTAATGTAGGATGATACGAGGGTGATCTCCTGAGTTGAACAGTGGAAAGTCAGCAATTGGAATCCTTCTTCTGGTAACAGTTACTGATACGTAAGGGGTTGGTTCTATCAGTAGTTTATCAATGATATTTCTCTTCACCAGATTCTTTCCTGTCAGAGCTATCCCACATGTAGGGTCTAACTCCCCCAACAGGTTTTCTTCGTCCAAGTGTGCAATCAGACCATTCCCTGTCAGAATGTCTGAAATCAATCTTCCCATTGGAATCCAATTCCTTTTGGATTTAGGGTTCTTCACTCTTTCTGCTTCCCTTGTTTCCTTGACATGAGTCCAGAGGTGATCAAATAGAAGGTAGGGCAAATCAATCTTAACATTTTTTCCTAGATAGAACAGAAGGTATTACTGGTCAGCATTTATATAGTCAGGAGAACTTGTTTCCTTTCTATGATGAATGCAACCATGGATGATTCTAGCCCAGATCTTGTACTTATTCTTCAAGTCTCTGACTTTCGATGAAGCTTGTCCAATTGTAAAAATTTCAGCATGAACCTTTGACATGTCCATTCTTCCATTTGAGATTCCAGTCACTCCATTTCCTTAAAAACCCAGTAATTTCCTGATGAGATTTCCAGTTATAGATATTTCCTTACCCATCACAAACGAGAGGATGACTTTTGGTGAAGCAATGGCGTGTATCCAAAATTCCTTAACAAGGTGTGGAAAAACAGGGCCAATAAGACGGTTAAAGAAGTTTCCCCATCCTTGAAACTCCACAGCAGGAAGAAGGTCAAACCCATTTGCTTTTAGGTTTTCAAAATCCACCATCAATTCACTTATAACTTCGAAGCTATCAACTGGAATAAGAGTAGTTCTCTCAGGGATGGTGTACTGTTAAGTTTGGGTGTTTCCAGAATGAGTAGAGGAAGAAGCCATTTGAGCACTTAGGTTGAGAGAAGAAAATGGGTTGTAGAAAAAAATACACAGAGACAGTTGAATTTTGAAAGAGAAGGTAAAAAGTGAGAAAAGGGTTTTACAAAAGTATTTATATGAAAACTTTTGAGAAAAAGGTTTTTTAAAAAATAAAACTGTAAAAAGATTTTAAGAAAAATTAATTAAAAAGAATCTAATCGTTACTTAGCATTTAATGGCATTGAAAAGTGAGGGGAAAGCGTGAGATTTGAGCAAATCATAACAGTTACCTAGGAACGGCGTCAATAGCATAGCACGTGTGACCTTTCAGAAACACAACACGTGTTCATCTCCTGAAGGTTGCATGGGACAACTGTTTGATATAATGAACTGCTGAACTATACTTGTAATGAAACGTTATAACATTTCAGAACTTTATATATAGTTTCTGATGTAACTTCTCTTCTAACTTCTGAAGAGTTGTTAATCAGAACATTCATTTCAGAATATTCTGAAGTCAAACACAGAAGATAAATATAATTTTATTCAGGATATAATTCCATACTAATATTTTTCAAAATGAATTTAAATCTATCTTCTGAAAGGGGTTTGGTAAAAATGTCATCCCATTGATGGTCTGTTTTTACAAAATTTAAATTTAAAATTCCTTTCTGAATGTAGTCCCTTATAAAATGATATTTAATTTCTATGTGTTTTGCTTTAGAATGCAAAATGGGATTTTTAGAAAGACAAATTGCAGAGGTATTGTCACAGAAGATAGGAATCTTACTTTCATAAAGATTAAAATCTTCTAACTGACTTTTCATCCAGATCATCTGAGAGTTACATCCAGCAACATATATATACTCAGCTTCTATTGTTGAAAGTGCTATGGTAGCTTTCTTCTTGTTGTACCACGAGATAAGGTTATCACCCAGAAACTGATAGCTTCCAGAGGTGCTCTTTCTTTCTATTCTATCTCCAGTAAAGTCAGCATCACAATAACCTACTAGTCTGAATTCTTTTGATCTTCTGTAACATAGACCCAGATTAGTAGTACCTTTCAGATACCTCAGAATTCTCTTAACAACAGTTAAGTGAGATTCTCTAGGATCTGATTGGAATCTAGCATATAAACATACGCTGAATAATATATCAGGTCTAGATGCAGTCAGATAGAGAAGGGATCCAATCATACCTCTATAGAGTTTCTGATCTACCTTCATACTTACCTCATCTTTTCCCAGAATGCATGTAGGATGCATTGGTGTCTTTGCATCTTTGCTTTCTGACATCTGGAATTTTTTCAGAAGTTCTTTAACATACTTCGTCTGATGTATGTAAGTACCTTCTAGAGTCTGGTTAATTTGTATTCCCAGAAAGAACTTTAATTCTCCCATCATGCTCATCTCAAATTCTTCCTGCATGGTCTCACCAAATTCTTTTCCAAGAGAGATATTAGAGGTTCCAAAAATAATATCATCAACATAAATTTGACAAATTAAAATGTCATTTTTAAATGTTTTTCTGAATAAAGTTGTGTCCACTTTCCCTCTAGTAAAATCTTTTTCTAAAAGAAAATTACTCAAACATTCATACCAAGCTCTGGGAGCTTGTTTCAGACCATATAAAGACTTTTTTAATTTAAAAATATGTTCTGGAAATTTTGAGTCATTAAAGCCCAGAGGTTGATGGACATAAACTTCTTCTTCTATATAGCCATTTAAAAATTCACTTTTAACATCCATTTGATATAATGAAATGTTATTTTGAACAACAAAAGAAATTAATAATCTAATAGACTCTAACCTGGCGACTGGGGCAAAGGTTTTATTATAATCAATTCCTTCTTGTTGACTATAACCCTATGCAACCGGTCGTGCTTTGTTTCTGACCACCTCTCCTTGATCATTTAGTTTGTTTCTGAAAACCCATTTAGTTCCTATAATGTTGAAACCTTTAGGTCTTGGAACTAGATCCCATACATCATTTCTGGAAAATTGATTGAGTTCATCTTGCATTGCTAGAACCCAATCATTGTCTTTTAGAGCTTCATCAATAGAGGTTGGCTCAATCAGAGATACCAATCCAAACAATGATTCTTCATTGATTCTGAGAGAGGATCTTGTTCTGATGGGATCTTCTTTTCTTCCAATAATCACGTCTTCTTTATGAGTTGAAGAGATTCTGAGAAATCTTTTCTAAGAGGGTTGTTCAGAGATTCAGAGATTATCCAGAGCATCATCAAGAGGAGGATCTTCTGAGTCATCCTTTGCTTCTGACTTTTCAAAGTTTGAGAGATAATCTTCTGTACCTATAGAAATATCAATTTGCTTTGGCTGTTGCTGGCCAAGCTTATCATCAAACCTGACTTTGATTGAGTCTTCAACAACCAGAGTTTCTGGGTTGTATACTCTATAGCCTTTTGAGCGTCCAGAATAACCAAGCAGAAAACACTTTTGTGCTTTAGAATCAAACTTGTTCAGATTATCTTTAGTATTCAAAATAAAACAAGTACATCCAAAAGGATGGAAATATGAAATGTTGGGTTTTCTGTTTTTCCATAATTCATAGGGAGTCTTTTCAAGAATATGTCTTATAGAGATTCTATTCTAAATATAACATGCTGTGTTCACAGCTTCTGCCCAAAAGTGCTTAGCCATATTTGTTTCATTGATCATGGTTCTGGCCATTTCTTGTAACGTTCTATTCTTTCGTTCTACAACTCCATTTTGTTGGGGAGTTCTAGGACGAGAGAAATTATGAACAATACTATTTTCTTTAAAATATTTTTCAAAATAATGGTTTTCAAATTCTCCTCCATGATCACTTCTGACTTTTATAATTCTAAAATCTTTTTTTTGCACTTGGTTACAGAAGTCAACGAACACAGAATGTGACTCATTCTTGTGTTTTAAAAACTTAACCCATGTCCATCTGATGTAGTCATCAATAATGACCAATCCATACTTCTTTCCTCTGATGGATGCAGTTTTAACTGGCCCAAACAGATCAATATGAAGTAGTTCTAATGGCCTAGAGGAAGAAACAACATTTTTTGATTTAAAAGAAGGTTTTGAAAATTTTCCTTTTTGACATGCTTCGCACAGAGCTTCTGAGTTGTACTTCAGATTGGGAAGTCCTCTGACTAAATTCAATTTATTTATTTGAGAGACTTTTCTCATGCTGACATGTCCCAATCTTCTGTGCCATACCCATTGCTCATCGCTAACAGACAAAAGGAATTTTACATTATGAGTTTTAAGATCTGACAAATCAATTTTGTAGATGTTGTTCTTTCTCTTGCCAGAAAAGAGGATTGTTCCATCTTTTTTACTAACAACTCTACAGGAATTTTGATTAAAGATAATGTCATAACCGTTGTCACTTAATTGACTTATGGACAACAAGTTATGCGTTAATCCTTTAACTAATAAAACATTAGAGATAGAAGGAAGGTTACCGTTTCCAATAGTTCCAGAACCAATAATCTTCCCTTTCTGATTACCTCAAAACTTGACGTCTCCTCCAGATTTAAATTCCAGGTTTTGGAACATAGACTTTCTTCCCGTCATGTGCCGTGAGCATCCAGAGTCTAGGTACCATGACTTGTGTCTCAATTGAGCTGTTAAGGACAACTGCAACAAATATTATTTTCTCCTTAGGTACCCATATCTTTTTGGGTCCTCTTGGGTTAGATTTTCTAAAGTTCTGTTTGAACATTGGATTAGCATAAGAATTTCCAGAGTGAGATGTATATTTAATATCATGTGTGTGCCCAAACTTAAATTGTTTATTCAGAGGTTTATATGTGAAAGTCATCTTAGCAACAGGTTTTGGTATATATGTTTCCTTCCCTTTGGGAGTTTCATATCCAATTCCTCTTCTGTTGTTCCCACTAACTCCATAGATCATTGAAGCCATTTTGCTTATATCTATATGCTTTTAGCAAGAAAAGTTTGAAAGCTACAGTCATACTCTTTAAGAATATATTTTGAACTTGACGCAGAATCTGAATTAGAAATTTTTTGAACTTTTTGAATTTCCTCTTTAAGTTTAAAATTATTTTCTTTGAGTTCAGATTTTTCTATTTCATGTTTCTCAAGATCAGATGCAAGACTCTTTTTGAGTTTCTTATATTTGATTTTGAGTTGACTATAGTTTTCCAGAAGTTCTGATAAACTTTCAGCAAGTTCAGCTCTAGTAAATTCAGAGAATACCTCTTTTGGTTCTGACTCACAGTCTGAGTCATCTACTGTGGTAGCCATCAGAGCTAGGTTGACGTTCTCATCTTCAGAATCAGATTCATCTTCAGAGGATTCTGAATCGTCCCAGGTGGCCATCATTTCTTTCTTTCTACCAAACTTTTTCTTTGGTATTTCTCTTTGTAGTTTTGGATAATCACTCTTGTAGTGTCCAGGTTCTTTATATTCATAATAAATTATCTCTCTTCTGTTTGACTTTTTGTGTCCAGAAGATTTTGGTTTATCTTCTGACTTCTTGAAGTTCCTGAACTTCTTCTGTCTGTGCTTCCACATCTGGTTGATCCTTCTGGAGAGCAAGGATAGTTCATCTTCTTCAGACGCAGATTCTTCAGACGCAAATTCTTCAGAGTTTCCTTCTTCAGCCTGAAAAGCGTTAGTTTCACATTTTTTAATTGATTTAAGGGCAACATACTTACCTTTCTTCTGAGGCTCGTGCTCATCAAGTTCTATCTCATGACTTCTTAAAGCGCTGATGAGTTCCTCAAGAGACACATTGTTCAGATCTTTTGATACTTTGAAATCAGTGACCATAGGTGCCCATCTTCTGGGTAAACTTCTGATGATCTTCTTGACGTGGTATGCCTTAGTGTATCCCTTGTTCAGAACTCTCAGGCCAGCGATCAGAGTTTGGAACCTTGAGAACATAGCTTCTATAGATTCACTTTCTTCCATTTTGACGGCTTCATACTTTTGGATGAGAGCCAGAGCTTTAGTCTCCTTCACTTGAGCGTTTCCTTCATGAGTCATTTTGAGAGACTCAAACATATCATGTGTTGTATCTATATTTGTGATCTTCTCATATTCCATTTTAGAGATAGCGTTTAGAAAAATATTTCTAGCTCTGTGGTGATTTTTGAAATCAGCTTTTTGTTGTCTATCCATATTTTTCTATCAATCTTGTTTCCTTCTGAGTTTATAGGATGTGTGTACCCATCCAAGACTATATCCCATAAATCACTATCATGACCTAGAAAGAAACTTTCTAGTCTATCTTTACAATATTCAAAATCTTCTCCATCAAACACAAGAGGTTTGGTGTAGTTATTGTTGTTTTGTTCAGTTGCCATTGTGTTTTCTTTCTGGATCTTTTCCTGACACGATTAAGTGTTAGCGCTCAGAGTCAAACTCTGATACCAATTGAAGGGTGATAAAACACTTATAATGGGGGGTTGGATAAGTTTTTACTTTTCTTTTCTAACTAGCTCAACAATAATGGAAAGACACTGTTATTTTTATCCTGGTTCGTTTGAACTCAAACTACTCCAGTCCATCCGCCAAGATGATTTCGCCTTTATCAACAAGGACTTAATTCATTATAATCAAACATATTACAATCACACAACCAAACAGTTGTGACTAACAATTCAAAGCACAAGTAAACTTACAAGTGACTAACACCACTAAGACTCAAACTAGTCCTAGCCTTCTTGAGAAATCTGACCAAACTTGGTCTCTCAAGGAACAAATACAAGAATTAAATATTTACAATAGTGAAATAAATTGCTTCTTAGAAAGCTATATCACAAACTGTGATTTTTCACTAAGATAAGTTTAGCATAAAGTGTTTGTAAAATAATTTGTGAGAAGCAGAATATTTTCACGTAGTTGGGTTAGTTGGATTGCAATAAATGATCTTCTATTTATAGCATGAAGAAAACGACCGTTGTTTCCTTCAAAAGTGTGGAGCAATTAATGTTTACGTGTTTACTTGCAGTATTGCATTTTGCAATGAACTAGCGTAGACACTTGAGTGCTTTTAGCCGTCTTTGCATTAAATGAACAAACGACACTTGTCAGAGCATGTTTCCTGAAACTTGACAAGACTTGTTAGCTTCTTTATCCAATCAGAACATGCTTCAGATCTTGCTTCAGAATTTGTTTGCAAATAACTTCTTATCAGCGCTTGCTTGCAAAATACTTCTGAACAGAGTTTGCATGGAAACTTTCTAAGCTTAGAAGATGCATTAAATAGTTTCTTATCAGAGTCAACATCAGAACTTGCGCTAGAATAAGTAGTTCTTTCATCAAAGAACTTCTTCATTTATTTTCAGCTCAGCACGTAAAAATGATTTTCATCTAAGAAAATACTTTTGTCAGAACATTATCTGAAACAAATAAATATGATTATCAGAGTATCAATTATATAAAATATATTTTATTGTTATCATCAAAACACTGAGATATGATCAGAACCAATCTTGTTCTAACAAAATGGTGCGCCCATTCCTCAATTTGAAACATAAATATTCATTGATTACAAAAAATAGCACAAATGATTACGAAACTAAAATGGCACACACTTTATAATTTTACATCAAAACTAAAACAAATGATTACGAAACAAAAACAATAAACCATTTACTTACTGGTTTTCCCATATGCCCTCTTCATGATCATGATGAATAGCATGCACATTATCTAAGTGATTTTCTTTAGATGATTAACTTACATGTATTGCTAAACAAGGAGTCTCATAGTTAAAATCTTGATTTTCATCAGTACTATCAGGAAGATGTTTTTCTTAAAGAACAATTGACCATCTAGTGTTAGATGAATCAGTGACATAAAAAACTTGTTTTTATTGGTTTGCCTTGATGGATGGTTCGTTCTTATATGTTGTCTTTCAAAGATCAACCCTTGTGAATCCTAATTCATCGGTTTCTACACCAGTTTTACTGTCAATCCACCTGCACTTAAATAAAGGCACTTAAAAAAACATAGTCAATCTCTAAAATCTCCTCAATGATCCCAAAGAACGCTTTAGATGCTAGTACTAGATTATTATCTTTGGAACTAGAAAAGTACATGGATTCAACCTCAACCATAACACCACTATTTTGCATGGTGCTACGATCATCCTTTGATTTTGTACAGAACGGATATTTTCTAATATCGTATGCACTCCAAGTAATTACATTAAACTTAGGCAAACGTGACAACCATTTGAAAATATCAGATGTACCACTCTCATTGGAAATAATTTCCTTAAAGCAATCTATGAAAGTTCTGTTATGTTCCGTTAACAACCATTTTCATCATCTGGGGGTATTGTTCCTTTATAAGATCTTTGTGCACAGTCAAGTAAGGATCAACTTCATTAAGGTTATTCAATATATACAAATGTGCTTGAAAAACTACTTCTCGACTAAATTTCTTAACATTTAAACCTTGGATACCTCTATCTTCATAAAATCCATCACGACGAGACTCGTGCACTCCTACAAAGTTTGCATCTGACAAATACATTGTACAAAACTCAATAGCTTCTTCTGTGATGTACATTTCTATGATCGAAGCTTCTGGACAGTGATAATTCTTTGTATACCCTTTTAAAATCTTCATGTAACGCTCTACCGGATACATCCACTGCAAATAAATTGGACTGCAAATTCTAATTTCCCTTACTATATGAACAACTAAGTGAACCATAATGTCAAATAATGATGGAGGGAAAAAATCTCTAACTAGAACAAGATGATTGCAGCTTCGTGTTCAAATTCATCTAAATTTCTAGGGTCTATAAATTTGTTGCATATAACATTAAAGAATAAGAACAATCTGGTTATAGTCACCCTTACATTTCTTGGTAAGATGCCACGGATAGCCACTGGTAGAAGTTGTTCCATCAAGACATGATAATCATGAGATTTTAAGCCAATTAATTTGTGATCATTCTCTAACACAAGTTTATTCACATTTGATGAGTACCATTGGGGAACTTTGATACCCTGCAAACAATCACAAAAACTTCATTTTTCTTTTCTAGACAGAGTGTGACATGCTGTAGGCAAATAGGTTCTATTTCCTACTTCTTTTGGGGCTAATTCTTGTCGTATACCCATCGTAACCATATATTCACGAAATTTCTTAGTTTCTTTTGTCTTGCCTTTAATGTTGAGAAGTGTTCCAATCAAACTATCACATACATTTTTCTCCATGTACATCACATCAAGACAGTATCTTACATCAAGACTGGACCAGTATGGAAGATCGAAGAACACGGCCTCTTTTTCCAAGAATTTTTCACCACATGCTTTTTTTGTTTCTTTCCAAACACAACTTTAATGTGTTGTTGTTTTTTATAAACTTCCTTCCTGGTTAAGGGTTTTGGAGCTGGAAGAAACTCCTTCTCTCCATTGAAAGCCCTGTGCAATCTACGATACGGATGACTAGATCTTATAAATCTTCGATGCCCTAGATAAATTGTCTTTTTTTTTTTCATTTTGGTAATTGGTGGTGACATGTATTACATTCACCTATATGACACGCATTATGACCCTTGACGCTGTACCCTGACAAATTACTGTATGCAGGAAAGTCATTGATTATGCAAAACAACACGGCACACAACTTAAACTTATCACCTGTATACGCATCATCAACATTAACACTTTCCTCCCACAAAAGTCTTAAATCTTAAAACAATGGCGATAAATAAACATCTATGTCGTTCCCTGGTTGTTTCGGACCAGAAATCATCATCGATAACATCATATACTTACGCTTTATGCACAACCGTGGAGATAGGTTATAAATTAAGAGAAGAACAAGCCATGATGTATGGTTAGTACTCATATTACCAAAAGGGTTCATTCCATAAGTGGAAAGTCCAAGCCTAAGGTTCCTCGGTTTAAGGGAAAAATTTAGAAACAATGAATCAATTTTCTTCCATTTTAATGAATCTGCTATATGGCAAATTTTTCCATCACACAATCTTTCATCTACGTGCCATCTAGTATTACTTGTGTCACTAACATTAGCAAATAATCTCTTGAACCTTGGAATTATTGGTAGGTACCACATCACCTTGACAGGAACACCCTTTCTAGTTGCCCCATCATCCTCATTAACACCATTGTCCTTCTATTTGTAGCGCGACACCTCACACCTTGGGCACACGTTCAAGTTTTCAAACTTTTTCCTATATAAGATGCAATCATTACGACAAGCATGTATTTTGACATAATTCAAACCCATTGGACAAAATATCTACTTGGCCTCATATGTGCGGTTTGACAAAGTGTTACCTTCAGGAAGAATTTCTTTCAGCAATTCAAGCAATTCAGTGAAACTTTTATCCGTCCACCCACCTCTCGCCTTAAAATTAAATAGTCTTAACACAACTGACAATCTTGTAAAACCTTTACATCCCGGGTACAACGAATCTTCCATGTCTTTTCGCAAACTATATACCATACTAACTTTCTTGAAAGTATCTACTCCAATATCACAAATGATGTCTTCTAGATTATCGGTCATACATTCATCATCTTCAAGTGTTTGTGACAAATGTCTCTTTTTTGCCCCTTCACCATGCCATACCCATTTCTTGTAAGTTTAAATAATTTCATCACAACCATAATGATTGAATATAGCATCCCTTGTATGTTATTTTTCTTCGTATTATATCATTTCATACAAGGACACCAAAAAATCCCATTGTTATCAAGAAGGTTTTCTTCCGTGAAATCAAGAAATTTTTCAATCCATTCTCATACTCGCTACTTAATCTATTGGCTTTCATCTAACTACGATCCATAATCACAGTTTCTGAAAATAAAATAAAAATATTACATAAATAAAGCTTCTTAAGAGCAACAACAACAATGAAACAATGCACGGAGAACAACATGAACAACAGTAATGGAGAACAACAAGAACATGTTGCGGAGCTCCTTAGAGAAAAAGTTTTTTCGTTGACTAATCTCCTTGGAGTAGAAGTGTTCTTTCGTTGGCTAAGTTCATTGGAGTAGAAGTGTTCTTTCGTTATGGCTTAAAAAATGAAATAGATGGACACTGAGTTGGAATCAAACATATATAGAAACTTTACCTCGGTTAAATTAAAAAATTGAGGTAGAATAGCCGATGTAAAATATAAAAAAATGCGTCTTTTTGTTTGCCAATAGAGTAAAAAAGTTAGGGAGATTATATATTGATTTTGAAAATAATCGAGGTGACGTATCCGACGTAACATCTATAAAAAATATTGGCGCATTTTTGGTTTCATATAAATCCCTAAATAGCAATAGTTGGGGATCGAACCTCAAATCTTGAGTATTTATTTATGTTGGTTTTATTAAAAGTCGGGGTAATAAGATTTATTTATTTATTTTTTAAATAAAACAAAGCACTTCGTTTATATGTACCCGCGATTTTATTTCATTTGTTGTGAAATCTTCGTCATGAAAAACGCTATTTGTTGTAGTGTTAAGAGGGCGTGTTGAAATATTAGATTCACTACAAGAATATATGTCCCCAGCGACATATATTAGCGACGTGATTATCACGTGAGTAGTAGCGACGTGATAACCACGTCGCTAATATATTTTAATGACAAATAATGGAAATCAGAGAACGTTGTAAAGTAAAAACATCAGCGACGTGTCTTACACGTCGCTACAGAAGGGGGAAATTTGAATTTTGGTAGCGACGTGATAGCCACGTCGCTATATTAAAGGGGGAAAAATAAATTTGGTTGATGACAGGGTTGTAGAGTGGGAGAGAGAATAATTTTTCTGTTTAGTGTGTAGCGACGTGATTATCACGTGGCAATGTTGCGACGTGACAGTCACGTCGCTACTTGACTTTACATCTCCAAAATTTTCATCCGTTACAGCAGCGTTGTTTTGCTTTCTTCTTCCTTTCCTCTTCCTTTCTTCTTCCTCTCAAACCCATTCTTCTTCCTCTCAAACCCAAACTCCCGAATCAAATTTCCTCCATCCCAAATTGTTGAAGAAAAATAAGGTATTCATATTTTGATAAATGTTTATTTCGTTTGTTCATTATTTATTATACTGGAAAGAAATATTAAAAAGGGTATTTGTTCATTTGTTCATTATTTGTAGAGAAATTTGAAGAAGAACACCAAGAGCCAAGAAGAAGCAAATTTTGAAGAAGTTATATAGAGGTATTTATGCATTTTTTTATAGATTTTATATGTATTATATAGATTAGTGGTATATGTATTTTGTGGTTAGGAAGTATATGTATTTTGTTAGTAGTATATGTACTGGTAATAAAATTTTTTAGAAAACATAAAATTAAAAGTCTTATTTTTTATAGATGTATATATATATATATATATATATGTTAACACATAAATTTAATAACATATTTAAAAACAAAAATGTATATTATATTTATTATAATAGTTTTATTTTTTTATTTATATGTTAAAGATATGAAAAAAAAATTATATATTAAAATAAGAATTTATAAAAAACATAATTAAAAAAAGAATATATATATTATATTATTATTTTAATATTATTGTTATATATATAATAAAAAGTATATATGTTACATTATTTGTTTTCTAATATTATTGTTGTATATATAATAAAAAGTAAATATGTTATATTATTGTTTTTTGATATTATTGTTATGTAATAAAAAATTATATATTTTACATTTGAATATTTATTTATATGTTAGTATATATATAAAAAAGCAAAATTTATATTTTTAAGAATAGTATTAAATAGTTTAAGAATAATATTATTAAGTTGATTAATATTTCTAATGAAAAAGACAATGATTGTATAAATGTGCAGTATGGAATATTATCGGTATTATCGCAGTTGGATGTACGATAGAACATATCCAGGAAGAAGTGGACTTAAACCCAATTTTATAGTAGGAGTTGATGGGTTTATTAAGTGGGCGTTTGCTCAGGATTGTTGTCGAAGCGAAGGAGGGGTTAGGTGTCCCTGTCTTAAATGTGAATGTAGACCAATAATTAGTGACCCAAAGGAAGTAACACGTCATCTGCATAGAAGGGGATTCATTGAAAATTATTGGGTTTGGACGTATAATGGTGAAGAACTACCGGTTAATGTACCAGAGACTAGCAACACGCATGTTTCAAGTAGTCGACCGGTTATGGAGTATGAGGAGAACTTTAATTTGATCGGTGACATGGTTGAGGATGCTTTTGGTGTGAACGTGACATATGATGAACCTGAAGATTTTGACGGGGAAGAGTTGCCGAATGAGGAAGCGCAAAGATTTTATCAATTATTGAACGAGATGAATACGCCGTTGTTTGAGGGGTCGTCAGACTCGAAGCTATCAATGTGTGTGAGATTATTGGCCGCCAAGTCAAATTGGAATGTTTCTGATCAATGTCTGGAACATTTTGCAAAAATGATGTTGGACTCCACCGCTACGAAAGACAACTTGCCTACAAGTTATTATGATGCAAAGAAGTGGGTGTCGAAGTTGGGTTTAAAAGTAAGAAAGATTGACTGTTGCATTAACGGTTGCAAGTTGTTTTATGACAATGAGTTTGGTACTCTAGATGGATCGTTAGAGGAGTGTAAGTTTTGTAATAGTCCAAGATATCAAGTTCGCAGTAGAGTCGTTAACAGCAAGCAAAAGCGTGTAGCAGTAAAATCCATGTTTTATCTTCCTATAATACCAAGGTTAAAAAGAATGTTTGCTTCAATGCACAGTGCAAGTCAAATGACATGGCATCATACAAACCAAACAAGTTCTGGCACTATGCGACATCCATCTGATGGTGAGGCATGGAAGCACTTTGATCGGACACATCCAGATTTTGCTGCAGAACCTAGAAATGTCAGGCTTGGATTATGCTCTGATGGATTTTCCCCATACGTGCAAGCGTCAGGAAGTGCATATTCTTGTTGGCCAGTTATTGTAACACCTTACAACCTCCCTCCTGAGATGTGCATGACAAAACCATACATGTTTTTGACGTGTGTTATTCCATGCCCGCACAGTCCAAAAGCCGGAATTGATGTGTACTTACAACCTTTAATTGATGATTTGAAGAAGATGTGGATTGGAGAATGGACTTATGATATATCCCGTAAACAGAACTTCACATTATGAGCTGCCTTGATGTGGACCGTTAATGACTTTCCAGCATATGGCATGTTGTCTGGTTGGGGTACGCATGGAAAAATGGGTTGTCCGCATTGCATGGGATACACCAAAGCATTTACGTTGGATAAAGGTGGGAAAAGCTCATGGTTTGACTGTCACCGCAGATTCCTACCAGCAAATCATCCATATAGAAGAAACAAGACAAATTTTAAAAAAGATGTACGAGAGAAAGATTTGCCTCCGCCTCGATTGCCACCAGGGGTTATATGGAACCAAGTATGTGAACTACCAAAATTTACAGATACTGGCAAAGCATGCCGAATTGAAGGATACGGCGTCACCCACAATTGGACAAAAAGAAATATATTTTGGGATCTTCCGTATTGGAAAGATAATTTGTTGCGCCATAATCTTGATGTTATGCATATTGAGAAGAATTTTTTTGATAATGTATTTAACACAGTGATGGATGTGACAGGAAAAACAAAAGATAATGAGAAGGCCAGACAAGACATGGGAATTTGGTGTAATCGAAGAGAGTTGGAGTTGAAGCCTCAACCGAATGGAAAATTATTAAAACCCAAGGCTTGTTTCAGTCTGACTTCCCAAGAAGCTAAAGCGGTTTGTCGATGGTTAAAAGAATTGAAAATTCCCGATGGGTATTCATCAAATTTAGCAAGGTGTGCTGACCCTAACACTGGAAAATTACATGGTATGAAAAGTCATGATTGTCACATTTTTATGGAACAGTTGCTACCAATTGCATTTGGATCGCTACCCAAACATGTTCTTGACCCACTAACTGAAATTAGTCAATTTTTTAGAGATATTTGTGCGTCAGCTTTAAAAGTGGAAGACATCATTAAGTTGGACCAAAACATTGCACTCATTCTTTGTAAGTTGGAACAAGTATTTCCGCCTGGTTTCTTTGACTCCATGGAACATTTACCTGTGCATCTTGCATATGAAGCTTATCTTGGTGGACCTGTTCAATATAGGTGGATGTATCCGTTTGAAAGGTTCATGGGTGATTCAAAGAGATCGGTAAAAAATAAAGCTAGAGTAGAAGGATCTATATGTGCACATTACTTGCATCGGGAAACATCACATTTTTGCAGTCACTATTTCAATCACTTGATGTTAACTCCTAGAATCATACGGAATCCTGTAAATGTCAATCAGAGGAGTCAATTCACCTTATCAGTCTTTGCGCTTCCAGGTCGACCTTCTAGAAAGAAGGGTGTGCATTGGTTGACCCAAAAAGAAGTGCAATCTGCACATGTCTATGTCTTGATCAACTGCGTTGAAGTTAAACCATATCTTGAGTAAGTTTACCAAAACTTTTTAAACTTATGGTGTGTGTATACCAAACTTATTAAACTTATTGTGTGTTTTTTGTAGGGAATTTAACAATGCCTATTTTCATAGTACCGGGGTACAGTCAACATCAGGTGTTATTCATGCTCAATTTCCCTCATGGTTCAAGCAAACATTGTCTAGCGTTCTTGCGCTAACTCCAGAAATACTCCATTTGAGAAACTTGGCATAAGGCCCTATCCAAAGCGCAAATGATTGGCACACATACTTCGTGAACAGATATAAATTTCACACTGAGGCATGGACCGAAGGGAAAAAAACCATAAATAGTGGTGTTTTTGTAAAAGGAGTTACAGATGGCGGTGAAGACGACTTCTATGGATTTGTTAAACATATCTATGAGTTGGTATACAATTACTTGGACACGGAAAATAAAGTTGTCTTGTTTTATTGTGAATGGTATGATCCAACTAGAGGCACAAAGATAGACAAGTCATATGGTTCTGTCGAGATTCAAATGAACCGGAGATACAAAGAATATGACCCTTTCATAAAGTCACATATTGTTAGGCAAGTTTATTATGTTCCTTATCCTTCATTTGTAATACGTAAAATAGGATGGTGTGTTGTAATAAAAACAAAACCGCTAGGTCATATTGAAACTGGAGATCTAGTGGAAGATGTTGCCTACCAAGTTGATGACGTTGAACAGATTAATGATGTGGTTGCAGCTGAAGACATTACAACTTTGTCTGATACAACTGTTGAGGGACTTCAAGTTGATGCGTCTATATTGTTAGTTGATAATAATATGGATGAAGACAATGATGAAGAGTTTGAATCCGAGGACAATATTACATCGGATGATGAACATGATATGGATAACGAGCATGAAGATTTAGATTAATTAATCACTTAATGTAATATTAATGAATATCTATTGAACATGTATATATTGAATTTGTCAATGAATATATATTTATGTCAATGACTTTATTATCTTTGTTTATGAAAATATATATAACTAGGTAAAATGCCACCGAAGAATAAGGATAGCGGTAAGAAGTCTCAGCGTCCGAGGGTAGTAACATGTGAGTCTCCTCACTCAGCCATGTGCCCACCCCCTCAGAGTCAGGTTGATCCTATGTCCCTGGCCAGCACTCAGGGTTTTGTCCCATTACTCTCCTCCCATACATTCCCGTTTGGGGTACCTGCATCTTTTGTGCCACCTGGAGGCCCCGGTTTCCTTTTCCCACAGACTCAGATGTCGTCTTCCTTCCAGCATGCGGGAGGATCTAGTTTCCCTTTCCCACCGACCCAGATGCCGTCATCCTTCCAGCAGGCGGGAGGATCTAGTGTTCCTTTCCCACAGACTCAGATGCCATCTTCCTTCCAGCATGCGGGAGGATCTAGTTTCCCTTTCCCACCGACCCAGGTGCCTTCATCTTTCCAGCAGACTGGTGTCCCCTCATCATTCCAGCAGACGGGGGGAGGACCCAATTTTCCATTTCTACAGACTGGCGTGCCTTCATCATTCCAGCAGACGGGGGGATCCACACAGATGTCTTCATCCTTCCAGCAGGCGGGAGGGTCCAGCACCCCACACTCCACACACATTGGAGGACCCAGCAGTCCACGTCCGACACAGGCTACAGGATCCCGCGCCCCACGTCCTAGACGGACCGGAGGGTCACGCACCCCACATCCCACACAGGCTGCAGGATCCAGCACCCCACGTCCTACACAGGCTGACGGTGATGCAGATGTGGTAGCTAATGATATAGATGGAGCTGATATTCGTGAGAGAGATGATCCGAGTGAGATTCAAGTCATTGACGGGAGGTTTTGGATTTGGCCCAAAGGAAGCAAGTAAGTTTCTTATATAAACTTTTATTTAAGTACATATTCATTTTAATATTTTGTATAAATTTATAATTAATATTGTTTATTCAAAATCTTGTTGTTTAGTTTCGCGCCGAGTCGGACGGCTGCCAAGGTTATTAATTATATAATCCAGCAGATGTATAAATCATCTTGGAAGAACTTTGGCGAGGTTACAAATAAAGAAGAATGGTTTAAAAAATTTAAGGTATTGTTATTTATTTAAGTTGTAAATTTAATATATTTTTTTAGTATTGTTATTTAAGTCACATTTTAATGATAATTACTTAACTTTTTATTTTAATGTCATACAACATTGCAGGAAAAATGTGTGTGGAATCCGTTGAATGAGAAAATTATGGAAAAAATCTATTATAGCAGAACTTCTAGAAGATTTTCTGATATAATGCGGCGGGTTAGGGAGAATTATGAGCTGCATGGTATCCGTCCTAACTAGATAGGCGTAGAGGTTTTTGGCGAACTTCGTACATATTGGGGTTCGCCAGAATTCAAGGCCAAATCCGAAAATTTTAAGAAGATGAGGGCATCCGAAAAGGGGGATGTGTCAATACTGTTGGAAGTATTAGCACTGCAGAGCATGTCCGGCGGATGGTAAATATTACTAATTTTTTAAGTTATATATATTTTTATTCATAATATTTTTTACTAATTATTTTTAACTTTATTGTTTAGACTAAGGAGATGGGGAGACCACTATTGATCATTGAGTTGATTATGAGGACTCGGACAAAGAAATCGGGAGGTTTTGTCGACGACCGCACCAAGAGAGCTTTTGTAAGTAATTTAACTTATGTTTTTTTTTTAAGTTAATAACAAAAATAGTGACGTTATTTTCACGTGGCAATCTATAAGTTGTGGCGTGATTATCATGTGGCAACTGATAAATTGCCAGGTGACTGATTTTCATGTGGCAACTGATACATTGCCACGGGAAAATCACGTGGCAATTCATAAGTTGATTTGTGAAAATCACGTGACAAATTTTTAATATATTTGAATTTAGTATAATTTAATATATAAATGTTTTAATTAATTATAAATTTAATATATATATATATATATATATATATATATATATATATATATATATATATATATATATATATATATATATATATATATATATATATATATATATATATATATATATATATATATATATATATATATATTTTTAATTGTATTATTTAATGTATGTGTAGGATGATTATCAAACATTGCTAGCACGTTTTCTGGAACACAATCCGCAATATAGGCCAGCAGAAGGGGAGCCGCTTAATGGTGATGTTGATTTCTATATTTGGAATGAGGTTGTTAATGGAAAAGGGCCTAATGGTTGCTTTTTTGCGGGAGGAAATTTGGCCGCCGGCTTGAGAGTTGGTGACCGTAATCTGTTTCAGCGACTTAGAGATGGAGAAGGGGGTCACGTCAACCGAATCTGACACAGGTTCAACTTGAAACAGTAAGACAATTGGCGGCAAGTGAAGTGAGGCGCGAAATGGAGGCCCAAATGACGACAATGAGGCAAGAGCAGGAGCAGCAGTTAGAGATCATGCGGAAGAGGCAATCTGATATGGAGGAGCAGATGAGACGGTTTATGCAAGACGGTGGAAATCAAAATGTTCCTGATCATACACAGCCGGATGATGACGGAATTGATGACTTTGATCTTGATAATTATCCGGGTGAAGATGCCCCGTGAAAACATTTTATTTATTTCATTTTTATATTTGCATTTATGTAAGATATTTATTTTTATCATTTTAAATTATTAAATTATATAACATTTTATTATATGACTTTATTTTATAAAATTCTATTATTCGAAATATAAAATAAAATACTATTATTCTAATAATTTTAATATATAAATTTTATTATATAAATTTTATTATATAAATTTTATTATTTAAATTTTATTATATAAATTTTATTATTTAAATTTTATTACATTAATTAATTAATATAAAAAATAATTACTAAACAATTTTTTAAAAAATAAAAACGTCACCTGTAGCGACGTGGGAATCATGTCACAAATTAGTGACATGATTCTCACGTCGCAACTAAAGCTGCTTTGTCAGATATTATATTCCCTACAACAAAGCTGTTGCGACGTGAATACCACGTCACAACTTTGTGACGTGGGAATCACGTCGCTACTGGCTTGCCACTAGCTCCTCAGCGACATAAGTCTCCACGTCGCTAATTTTGTTTTGCCACGTGATTTTGATGTTTGCCACGTGATTTTCACGTGACAAATAAGCTTCTTTTTTGTAGTGATTAGATTTAATATTTAAATATAATTCAAGTTGTGTAAGCCCAAACTCAATTAGGCTTGTATATAAATAGTCATAGTGTGTATCTTTATTTTGTATGATACAATTCAAGTGAATAAAAGAATTTTTATTTCCTTTATTATTTTATCTTTCTCTTCTCACTAAAAGTGACTCACGCACTATCAAAAAAATGATTATCCATCAATGTATTTCTCTTGTGGATGGAATAGTTGCAAATATCAAACATTGGACATAAAGTTTGTTGAGTTATGTCGGGCGGTGCCAACTAATTCAGAGTGTGCTTTTCGTGGTCACGACATATTGAACGCAAGTCTTTCCTCTTCCACAAAAGATAATAAAGCAAATTGAATATGTATGTAGGAATTTCTTATGGAGTGCATCAGAGGAAGTGAGTAAAAAAACTCCAATTGGTTAGGAGAGTCTTATGAACCCAAAAGTGTTGGTGGTTTGAACATGATTGCTTTACAAATATGGAACAAGGCTACAATTACTACATTGTTGTGGAATATCCAAGCCAAGGCGGATAAACTATGGGTTTGATGGATGGACGCATATTATTTCAAAGGGGGAGGATGTATATATGAATAATAATTATATTTTTTGAACGATAATTTTTATGGTTTGTTCTATGTACTCTATTTTCGATTGATATTGTTACTTCTTTTTATGTGGCACGAGGATTTGTATTATTGAACCCAAAAGATAATGAAATGACACAAATGATGAATTTGAAATTTCATCTTATATAGTTACTTTATTTTTCATATTACAAGTTATTATAACTTTTGGATGACAATATGATGCCACAATTATTAAAATTCAGAAGAGTGGTCTTTGGTGTATGTGAATAAACATTCACATCACATGAGTATATATTTCAATGCGCAGTACAAAGAAAAGATCCATCACTTTGGTAAATTGTACAACCAGTTGAAGCAAGACAACAGTTGCATGGTGGATTTTTGAGGTGTTTATCTCCGGAAGAAGGACAAATCATGTATGAACGATCAACAAAGCAAAATTGAGGGCAAATTTTAGCATCAACATTTTTCAGATCGTCTCCTAAAAGAATAGCACCTGGATCATAAACACAAAAAATTATAAAGTATACAATAATTTGCAAAAATAACTTAAAAGATGAAGAGAAAAAAAAAAAACTTTATGTTAAAAGAAAGAGTGTTTGTGGAGTTCAAAATTTACCACAGAGGAAGAATAGAAGGATAGTACCAATCTTTAAAGCCATGTTTCTTTGCAAAACTGCTCAAGCTCATGTCTCATATTTATAGGATAATTAAATAATATTCTTTTTGAAAAGAATAATAATCCAATGATAATAACAATTTTTTGAGTAAGAAAAAGTTAAAACAATAATAAGATACATTAATTTCTGCGTCTTAAAATAATCACCAAACTTACTAATTCACACAATCTTCACAAGGAGAAACTATGCCGGCCAATAAGCCAACGTCAAAATCACTATAGAATGTATCACACAAAAAAAATCACAATATAGAATTCCTTATCCAACCCTTCATCCTTTATCATTTGAATGGTGTGAAGAGAAAAACCAAGTACATAAAATGTCAAATTCAGACAGCTACTTTTGATTTTTTGATGATAAACATTTGTAGATTTGTTTATTTTAGACATAATGAACAAATAATAGTAGTAGTAGTAGATTGTTTACTTAATTAAACACAAAAAGTCAAATTAAAGACTTGACACTTGAGATGATGAAATGGTTTGAGATTAATTTGACAATTCAAACAAGGAATTTAATCATTGACTTACTCACTCATATATAGGGGTAACCATGTGCATGGTTTCATTAGGATACTATATCGTTGGAAGATAACTAAATAAACCCATCTCTATACAGTGAAGTATATATTTTTAAATTTGTGCAGCTTAAATAGAGAAATGGATTTCCTGCAGTCAAATAGTGATTGCAGGCAAAATTTCAACCATTCAATTAAATTATCAACTATTATCTTTATGGTGATTATTAAATTTGAGCATTTAAAATTTAATTCAATGGTTTATAAATTATGATTATATGACTGTAGGATTTCCCTGACTATAGGGAATTCAGAGCCCTTAAATAGATGGTCAAAAAACAAAATAAGAAGAAAATATCTCAATCGAAGAAAATATGTTAGAGAGAGAAGCTCCACTCTCTCTCTAACTTTCAACGTATTTCTTTAAGTATTTAACAATCAATATAGATGTCAGAGACTATGATGGAGATTGGAGACAAGTTTATAACTATAAGATGAAAACTTTTAAGAGGCTAATAAAATGGGATAACGCGTGGTTTCATCACCGAAGGAAGGGAGAGGAGAGAAGAATGTCGTGCGAGAAACATGTATGAGGAATTCAAACACTTTGGAGACATAGACAAAGTGGCGATCCCGTCTAAAAGAGATGTAAGGGGTATGAGGTACGATTTTGTTAGGTTTTTCAACGTTGAGAGAAAGAGTTCTAACAACTAAGCTTAACAACATGTTTATTGAAAAGAGAAAGATCTTTGTCAATGTTACAAGATATCATAGAAGATAGGAGTGTGGCCCCAAGAGCATTACAAAAATGGATAGTTCAATGAAGGGTGAAGTTAGGGCAAGGAAAGGAGGATCCAAAGGTCATTGAATCAAATATTTTCTTCAAAAGGTTAAAACTAAGGGACTAACGATTATGGCGGGGTCAGGAGATCCACTACCACGAAAAACCCATTTTACCTCTGTTCAAAATAAGGGTTAACCTCGGTTCATATGTGAGGTAACGAAGGGCGTCATGAAATGTGCGTCTTTTTTTCTCTCGGTCGAGATTTCACCGAGGGAAAATATTTAATGATCATGAGTTCGATCCCTAACAGTTGTATTTTTATTATTTTTCAAAACTGCATGCTATTCCCTACACTTTTCTCGGTTATAAGAAAAACGGAGGTGATAGAGTCAACATTATTACCTCGATTTATTATAATAATCAAGGGAAAAACTTTGTTATTTAATTTTTTATTTTTCTATATTTTCATTTTAACTTGTATGCAGAACCTATTTTACCCATTTCTGAAACAAACGTTGTACTTTTTGCCAATTTTTAAAACAAAAATATTGTACAAAAAATATTCATTGTTTACACCAATTACAAAGCCAAAATAGCGCACACCTTATATTTTTACAACAAAACTAAAACAAATTATTAACTAACAAAAGAAAAAAAACTAAAATGAAAATTCTTGAATGACCGTGCAATAGTTGTCTTATGTGATTTATAACCGGTCATTAAACACCTATAATTTGAACAAGATTTGAAATCAATTAGGATAATCAATAACAACATTAAATATTTAAAGCATTAATCTCAACAACAATAACAACAATATTCAACCTTCAATCTCAACAACAACAACAACAACATTCAAACTTCAATATCAAGAACATGCATCAATAACTAAAACCAACATAACTAATTTATAATCATATATGAATGTCACAAAGAATACCATTTACTTTAGAGGTTTTTAATTTCCTGACTTTTACTTATAAAACAATGCAACATATGGTGTCCTTCAACATTTCTACATGTTCGAAATAAATAAATATTATTAAAGAATAAAAATTTAAAATGAATAAATATATATTACTAAGTCATATAAAATATTTGCTTACTAGTTTTCTCATATCCCCTCTTGAAGATCATAATGGATATGATGCACATCATCTAAATTATTTTCTTCAGATGAGACACGAACATGCATTGTGAAAGAAGGGGTCTCAAAATTTAAATCTTGATTTTCCCCACTATTAGGAATATGTTTTCCTTGTAGAATAATTGACCTTCTAGTGTTAGAAGGATCAATGACATCAAAAAAAAAATTTATGCCATGATAAATGGTTCGTTCATATAAGTTGTCCGTCGAAGATCAACCTGTGTGAATCCTAATTCATCATTTTTTATACCATTGTTATTGTCAATCCACTTACATTTAAATAAAGACACTTAAAGAGTAACATAATCAATCTCTGAAATCTCCTCAATAACCTCAAAGCATGCTCTAGATGCTAGTACTTGATTGTTATCTTTGAAACAAGAGAAGTACATGAATTCAACTTCAACCATAAGCCCACTATTTTTCATGGTACTACGGTCAACCTTTGATTTTGTATATAATTAAAATTAATAATTTTATATGCACTCCAAGTTATTATATTAAACTTAGGAAAATATGAAATTTATTTAATTGTCTCGAATGTACTACTATCTTTAGAAACCCTTTCATTAAACTAATTTATGAATATTTTGTTATGCTCTCTCAACATCAATTTTCACTCATCCGAGAGAATTTTTCCTTGATATGACTTTTGTGAGCGGGTAACTAAGGTTGAACTTAATCAATATTATTTTATATACAAATATGCTTGAAGAAATAAATCTTTGTTCATTTTCTTAATATTTAAACCTTGAGACACTCTACCTCAATATCTTCTATCATGACGAGACTCAGGAATGATTAGAGTTTTCTTCGGAAAAATAGTTTGTACGAAACTCAATAGCTTCTTCTGTAATTTATAATTTAACATTCGAAATTTCCAGACGGTGATGATTCTTTGTATACCCTTTAAAGATCTTCATGTATCTCTCTACCAGATACATCCACCTTAAATAAACTAGACTACAAAATCTAATCTCCCTTACTAAATGAACAATTAAGTGAACCATCATGTCAAAAAATAATGGAGATAAATACATCTCTATTTGACACAAGATAATTGCAGCCTCATATTCCAACTCATCTAAATTTCCAGGATCAATAACTTTACTACATATAGTATTGAAGAATAAGCACAATTTAGTTATAGTTACCCTTACATTTTTTTGCTAAAATGCCACAGATAGCGACTGATAGAAGTTGTTACATCAAGACATGGCAATGATGAGATTTTAAACCAACTAATTTAATATATTCCATTGACACAAGTTTCTTCACATTTGATGAGTACCCTTGGGGAACTTTGATACACTACAAAAATTGAAATTTTTTCATTTTTAGAAAGAGTATGACATTCTAGGGGGCAAATATGTTCTATTTCCTATTTCTTTTGGAGCCAACTCTTGTCTTATATCCATCAATCATATTTAGACGAGATTTCTTACTATCTTTTGTCTTTCCTTTAATGTTTAGAAGTATTCCACTCAAACTATGACATAAATTTTCTCCACAAGCATCACATCAAGACAATATCTTACATCGAGGCTAGACCAATATGAAAGATCAAAGAACATTGACCTCTTTTACCAAATATTTTTTTCTACGGGACCTTTTTTTCTCTTTCCAAAGACAACATTCATGTGTTGTGGTATTTAACCTTCCTCCCCAGTTAAAGACTTTGGAGTGATATCAAACTCTTACTCTCCATTAAAAGATTTCTACAATATATGGTATGAATGATTAGGTCTTATAAATTTTTGATGCCCAAGGTAAATAGTTTTTTTTTTCATTTTTTAGTTGGTGGGAGCATGTACCTAGTCAAATTACCGTATACAAGAAAGTCATTGATTGTATAAAAATAGCAAAGTAGTACAACACAAGCATTCACAATCATCATCACAACATAACAAGTACCATGCTAATACATACAGTCATACATCAATGCACATGAATGCTATGCAATTCATGCTAACCTCTACTCTGTATCTATGTTGTACCAAACACTGAACTCATATTATATTCCTGGAAATACATGTAGACTATGCTTTGTACCACAACACTCTCTCTAAACTTCCATGGACCTGAAATGCCTAGGAATACATGTGGGCTACAGTCGTACCACTTCACTCTCCTAATTTCTACAGTTTAGGAGTACATGTGAGTTATGTTTGTACTACAACACTGTCCTAGATGTCTGTAGACCTACAATGTCTAGAAGTACATCTGAGCTACATTCATACTACAACAATCCCATAAACACTACTCTTAGTCCCACACTAGTATGATGCATGAAAAAACCATAGACAATAATCCTCCAAAACCTCATTCCTCTTTGAAATACATTACTTCACACTTCCACATAAGGGCTTCATAATAATTTCCTCGAAACACATTTCCAGCATTGCCACATAAGGGCTTCATATTGATTCATCTCAATCATTCATAGTTTCCCGTATTAGTACTAATGCAACACTATCATTAGATTTATCACAATAAATTTTGTCGTGTTAGCTTTCCAACACATCTGACCGCACCTCAAATAGACTTACGAGACTCAAGTTAGGTGTGAAACAAGCCGACCAACACTGGACTAAATTTCCACGACGCACCTAGTACAAAAACCAGAGACCTATTAAGGCCTCCCATAATATCTATTAAGGCTAGTAATAGCTCGTTGTCCCCGTTTTCCCATTTTTGAGTTTTTCTGAGTTTTCTTTAGAATTTTTCACAGTTCCTGACATTTTCACTCACTTTTACTTGTTTTGACTTGTAACAACTATTAGGGTACATAATTTGTATTCCCAAACCCATCAACACTAAGTAATCACACTCTAATTATCAAATCAAATAACATTGATCATCAATTTAGAGCACGAAACAAAGAATCTAGTTTCAAATACAGGGAAAATCCTAAATTCTAGATTGCAAAAGTAAATTAACACATCAACGACAACACAATCATATAAACAAAACATATTCATAATCAGTTAATCATCCACATTCTTTACCCTAAAGTTTAAGACAACTTTATACTATGGGATAGTTACATAGGGACAGATCAATACCGAGGTTCATGGTCAACTCCACTACCTTACAAATCAATATAAACAGTCCCCCTTACCTTGGATTTAGAGCTTTTCTTACTTTTTCTCGGATGATATTATGATGGCAACTTTTCTTCTCTTCTCCGTTTTCTCTTTTTCCTAATTTTTCTCGTTATTTTCTTTCTACCTTTTCTATTCTCTCTTTCCTCCCCTTTTTAACTATTTTAATTCCCCCACCCTCTTTTGTATCCTCTGAGACGTTCTCATATTTTCTTGAATCACTGTGACCTTTTTTGTAGTCTGCTGAACTACTTCAGGTCCTAACATAACACTTTCATCAGAGATTCATACAAGCACACAAGTGTCCTACATCTTCTACCTTACCACGCTTCAAACGGTGTCATTCCAATACTAGAATGGAGACTATTGTTATAGATAAACTCAATAAGCACTAAATAGTTATCCCAACTACCTCCCTACTCCAAAACACAGGCTCTGAAAATATCTTCTAAAGATTGGGTAGTTCTTTCCGTCTGGTTTCCTGTCCGTGGGTGATAACCAAAACTCAACCTCAACTTGGTTCCCATTGATTTATGCACACCTTCCTAAAGTTTTGACACAAATCTAGGATCTCTATCCAAAACGATAATAGATGGAATCTCGTGCAATCTTACTATCTTATTTATGTAGATCTCTGTCAACTTCTTCAATGGGTAAGTGATGTTAATCAGAAGAAAATGAGCCGATTTGGCTGATTTATCCATAATCATGTAGATCAAATCATATCCCTTAGTCGTCCTTAGCATACTTACCACAAAGTTCATGAAAATACTATCCCACTTCCACTCGAGAATACTCAAAGGTTGCATCAATCCAGATGGTTTCTGATGTTCAATCTTTGACTTTTGACAAACTAGACAAGAATACACAAATTTAGCCATATCCTGCTTCATACCATGCCACAAAAGCATCCTCTTAAGATATTGATACATTTTTGTAGATCTGGGGTGAATGTTCACTTTTTCCTATGACATTATTCCAAAATCAACTTTTTAAATTCGGACACTTCTGGTACACAAATCTTGTCACAAAACCTCATATCTCCATCGTCACCCACCTTAAATCCTAATTCCTTTCCTTGATTTATCAATGTCACCTGATCCAACATATATAAATACAACTTCTGCCCCTCCCTAATCTCTTCCAACACATGGTTCATTACCTTCGCCATACCCAACTTCACACTTCTTAGTGCTGGCTCACACACTAAACTTAAGTCTCTAAACATTTCAATCAACTCCATCTCCTCAACCATCAAACCTGTCATATGAATCTACTTCCTACTCAAAGCATATAATACCACATTAGCCTTACAAGTATGATAACTTAATTCAAAATCATAATCTTTTAAAATATCAAGTGATCTCCTCTTCCTCATATTCAACTTCTTCTGGTCAAACAAATACTTTGGGCTTTTGTGGTCACTAAAGACTTAAAATCTTAATCCATACAAATAGTGTCTCTAAATCTTAAGCATAAACACCACTGTTGCTAACTCTGAATCATGGGTAGGATAATTCCTTTCATGAACCTTAAGTTGTCTTGAAGCATAAGCTACAACCTGACCATTCTTCACAAGTACACCACCTATACCCATTTTAGATGCATCACAATATACTACAAAGGGTTCACTCAGGCGTGGAAAATTAAGACTGTTGCCTACATCAATCTTTTCTTAATATCTTAAAAACTTGCTTCACACTTCCCATACCACACAAAAGCTTAACCTTTCAGGGTTAATTGGGTCAAAGGCATTTCTAACTTAAAAAATCCATCAATAAATCTCCTATAATAACTGGCTAAGCCCATAAAACATCTTATATTCATTTCCGACTTAGGTGTTTCCCATTGCAACATGATATCTACCTTAGATAGATCCACCGCTATTCCATCACTAGAAATTACATGTCCCAGAAAAATGACTTCTTTAAAAAAAACTCACACTTTGAAAACTTATCATATAATTTATTATCCTTCATAGTTTGCAAAGTTATCCCCATATGCTCTACATAATCTTCTTCTAACTTCGAATACACCAAAATATCCTCTATAAACATGACTACAAACTGATCCAAATAGGGCTAAAAAATCTATTCATATACTCCATGAATACTCGCGGCACATTGAGTACACCGAAAGGCATAACAGAATACTCATAATGACCATAACGAGTCCTGAATGTCGTCTTAGGGATATCTTCAGACGTAACCCGAATCCGATGGTAACCTGAACTCAAATCATTCTTATTGAATGCAAAATCTATCACCAATTGATCCATAAGATTGTCAATTCTATGGGGGAGAGGATACCAATTCTCAACAGTAACCTAGTTCAATTTTTGGTAATCCATGCACAATCTGATTGTACCATCTTTCTTCTTAACCAAAAATGCTAACATACCCCACGACAATACATTAGGCCTTACAAACTATTCTTTAAAAGTTCTTCCATCTATTTCTTAAGCTCACTCAATTCCACTACATACATTTTATACGGTTCCATGGATATAGGTCTATTAACAGATACTAAATATATAGAAAACTCAACTTTATGCTCCTGTGGAAAATTGTAGATGTCCCTCGAAAATACTTTTGGAAATCACACACTATCGGAAGATACTCAACTAAATATTTACTCTCTACTTTCAGGGAAGAAAACAACATGTACACTTTAGTATCCTCTTGTAAAGATACTTTCACTTGGTTGTTGGTTTTCTGCTTTGCTTTGGCACTTTGGGTCGCATAAGGCTAGCCACGATTTTGATTACCAAATATCTTCTCATTCACACTCTTATAGTGAGTATATCTTACTCTAATTTCTTTATCATAACTTCTACAATTGTTGACCAACACTAAAAATGAAGACTCTCTTGATATCTAATAAACTGCTTAATCTCAGGGCGCATACCACTTTCAAATTTTACACACTTGGAACCTTCAACATCCACACTATTACAGCAAGGACAAAATCTGACAACTCTTAGATCTTGGCTACATAGTCAGCCAAAGACATGTTACCCTACTTCACCTCCAAGACTTTAATCTTCTTATGGTTATGAACATCTACTAGAAAATACTTGTCCAAAAATAGTTTCCTAAAATTATTCCAAGTAATAGTAGTACCAACGACTTCCAATCTTTGGGAAACATTTTTTCACCAATACTCAGCTTATTGAGATAACGTATGAAGCACAAACAACACCTTATGTGCATCATTACATGCCATTACCCTGAAAGTTTTATCAATCTCTTGAATCCAATAGCGAGCACTTAGAAAAACTCGAGTATCACATGATCAATTCTTCAAGCAGCCATTCCTTCTTGCACAACCCAAACATAAACTAGTTGTAAACACTAAAGTGAGTAGAGCTTAAGAGACTATAGTACTAACAATGTTAACACTTGTGTTGTACACGAGGGTGTAGTATACTCATAACAAACAAGGCCGGATGGACCGACCTACTCTGATACCAACTATGTGACACCCTAAATTCAATTTTTTTTAATATTTTAATATAAAAATAAATTGCAGAATAATTTATTTAATAAACAATAAATAAAACACATGGTATCACACATTATTTATAACTTGTGCATTAGTTAGAAAATTCGCATACTTTGGTACATGTTCATGGTTAAAGACGAAACATTGAAAAACAAAAACTTAATATTCTTTAAAATTGCAATCCCATCCCTGATTTCATTGTATTAGAACTTTATTTAGACCCAATCCCTAGCTGACTAATACATGTTAGCAATAAAAACACAATTAAGACTAAGATGGCCTTCTACACCATCTTCATTGAATTGCCTCGTGAAGAAACTACTCCTTAGTATCATCCTGAGGTTATATTGTACAAATGTACATTATACAAACATGAAAAATAGGGGGATAAAAATACATTTTACAATAATAAATGCTATAAAAATAGCAAGGTCAAGCATTCATAGTCATCATCATAACATAAAAAGTACCACACTAATTTATACAGTCATATATCAACTCACATGAATGCTATGCAATGCACGCTAACCTCTACTACGTATCCATGTGGTACCAAATACTAAACTCATAGTATAAATTCCTGGAAGAACATGTGGGCTATGCTTCGTACCATAACACTCTTTCTAAACGTCTATGGACCTAAAATTCATAGGAATACATGTGGGGTACATTCTTACCACGACACTCTCCCGAGTTCTACAATTTAGGAGTACGTGTGAGCTACGTCTGTACTAGAACACTCTCCTAGACGTTAGAATATCTGCAATGCCTAAGAGTACATACGAGCTACATCCATACTACAACACTCCCCTAAACACAAATACACTCCCACACTAGTATGATGCATGAAAAACCATAGACAATAATCCTCCTGAACCTCCTTCCTCTTTGAAACACATTACTTCACATTTCCATATAAGGGGTTCATGATAATTTCCTCGGAACACTTTTTTGCCATTGCCACATAATGCCTTCATATTGATTAATTTCAATCATTTGTAATTTCCCACAATCATACAGATGCAACAATATCATTAACCTTTATCACAAGAAATTTTATCATGTTAGCTTTCCAATGCATCTGACATGCACCTCAAACAGACTTACGAAACTTAAGTTACGCGCAAAACAAGCTGACCAACACTAGACTAAAATTTGGCATCATGCTTGGTACAAAAACCAAATACCTATTAAGAAAACTAATTACCGTGGAAATAAATTATTGAAAATTAAAGAATTAATGGGTAAGAGAAAACACCAAAATTATAAAGTGACAAACTCCTCCATCCAAGAATTCCTCCTTGAAAGTTCCCACTATCTTGAGAGTTTTTAACATAATATGCCCCGACCCTTCTTATACAAGGATTAAAGTTTTTCAATGGCTAACTTCTCAATCAAGACGGGGTTTTAAGTACACAAACCTTCACAACCATCTAAGCGTTTTTTAATTGTAGGCTAAGTTATAGAACCGACTGAGAGTTTTAACTATGGAGACCTCTCCATCCAACTGGAAGGTTTTTTAACATCATACTAAACTCACAAATTGACTGAGAGTTTTAACTACATAGACCTCCCCAACCAAATAGAGGTTTTACTGGGTTTATCTCAACAACCAAACAAATTTTTTTTACTTAGTTTAACTCATAACCAAAACAAATTTTCTCCCAATGAGATATTACAAATATGCTCTTACACCCGACTAGACTACCTTACCAATATAAAAAATTTCACTCTCAAAAGCATTAAGGTAAATGTGAGGAAATATAAAAGAGAGAAGAGAGTGATAGAAAGGTATCTCAAATAAGTTTTCTGGTGTGTTAGCAATGAGAAATGAACCCTTTATTTATATGATAAAATGTGGCTGAAATATTGATAATCGATTATCTCTGGTGGATAATCAATTACGACACCCTAAAATGGAAGATTTTGATTTCTTGTCGTTATCAACCATTTAAGGGACTTCTACAATCAGTTATAGGCGTTAAAAAGTGAAATAATCTATTATCCAATATGCATAAACGATTATCCCTTTGTAAAACATGTTTCTAATGGATCAAACAATTCCCTAATCAATTTTCTAAGCTTTTGAAACATTTTAAGGTAAAAAGAGAGGCTTTTTCAAAGGGTTGAAAATATGTGTGTGATTTTCGTATAGTCGGAAGTTAATCTTATACCTTAATAAACACTGACAACTCAACGTAGACGAGCTTTCATACTCCATCTCTATCATAATTGTGAAACTTTTCATTAATTCCTTGCAACATTATCGTTGACTTTAAATCTTTTCTGGAACATAAAATCTTTTTTGATGATGCTTGAGATAGTAACCAAAATATATTTTCTTACTAACAACCAATATTTTAATAATAAATAAATTTTAACTTATACATAATTATTCATACTCTCCAACATACAAATATTTCAAACATACAAATTTATAAAACTGAAACATGATAACGAAATAGTGTGAATGTTGATACAAATCCAAAACTTATATTTAACCTTTATCCTAAAATAGTTATGAGATAAGGTGAAACCAGTCAATTATACATGTAATCATACATTTAACATATACATTTGACACATTTAAAGAAGAGATGAATCCAAAATAGTGTGAATGTAGGGTTAAAATTAATTGAAAGGTAGAGCTTTTTTGAACTAAAATAGTGCTGAGTTTAACTGGAAGTTTGAAAAAACCAGGAAAGATTTACAAATGCAACCGGTTCTGACAAGGTAAAACAAATTTATAGTTGTTGTATTATACATATTACAAATTATTATGATATTTTTACCAACATATTACAACATAATTATATAAATTTAGAAGAGTGGTCTTAGTGTATGTGAATAGACATTAACATCACATCCATATTTCAATTAGCAGTACAAATAAGAGTTCCATCTCCTTGATAAAGTACACAACCAGTTGATGCAAGACAACAGTTGCATGGTGGATTGAGGTGTTGATCACCAGAAGAAGGACAAATCATGTATGCAGCTGAATCATTACATATAAAGGGGCAAACTTTAGCATCAACAATTTTTAGATTGCCTCCCAAAAGAATTGCACCTCAATCATAAACACAACAAAAAGTTAGTTTTTTTTAATTATTGAAAGGATTGCACCTCAATTTATATATATAAAACAAAGATAAATTGTTGAAAGGAAAAGAGATGGTGGGTTCAAGGTTTACCACAGACAAATACAAGAAAGATAGTCTCAATCTTTAAAGCCATGTTTCTTTGCAACGCTAGTGAAACTTATGTCTCATATTTATAGCATAAAAAAATATTAACATACATATATGAAAGGAATCATTGGCTGATTATTTATTTTGGTCACAAAACATGTGTTAATTATTTAATTACAACAATAGTGGCGTGCTTCATGTCAAAGATAAGAGAAATGAGATATTCTACGAATATTAAATTAGATTTATTAAAATATTATATTTGATTTGATTTGATTAAATTTAATATTTAAATATGATTTAAATTGTGTAGACTCAAACTCAATCAGAGTTGTATATAAATAGTCATAGTCTGTATTATTATTTATACAATTCAATAATATAAATATTTATTTCCTTTATTATTCTCTCTTTCTCTCTCCAGTATTAAAAGTGCCTCAAGCACTAATAAATCAGTATCCAGAGCTTCTAGTTATTGTTCTTGATCGAGTTTTCAAGAATTTCACGTCAGAGATTGTGTTTCTAGGGCAAGTGAATCAACTGTTGCGAAGATGGCTAGTGATAAGGGTATTTTGAATTCTCTTCCAAAGTTTGACGGTAAGAATTAAATTCGATGGAAAAAACAAATGCAATCCTTGTTTGGCTTCCATGAAACCCTAGAAGTGATTATCGATGGTGTTTCTGCGTTGGCTGCAAATGCAACTGACGAACAGAAAAAAGCTCACAACGAAGTCAAGAAGAAAGATTACAAGGCTTCTTATTGCATTCAGACGGTGGTTGATGCTGCTAATTTCGACAGAATCTCTCATGCTGAAACAACGAAGGAGACGTGAGATGTTCAAGGTTAAAAAGTTATAAACCTTGCGTCGGCAATATGAGTTGTTGTCGATGGGAGAAGATGAAAAGTTGCAGAATATGTGTCGAAGGTTCAAAAACTCGTCCATCTCATGAAGGGTTGTGGTTAAAACCATAACTGATAAGATGATAGTTGAGAAGGTAATGAGAATGTTGACCTCTCACTTTGATCATGTTATCGTAGCTATTCAAGAATCCAACAATCTTAAAACCACTAAAGTGGAAGATTTAGTTGGTTCGTTGGAGGCACGTGAGATGAGGATTGTCGAAAGGGAAGGAGTTTAAGACTTGATACAGGAACTGCCAGCTCAGTCATGAAAAAAGGATGGTGGTTCCAACAAATTCAAAGGAAAGTTCGACAAGACTCAGGAAAAGAAGTCTAGGTCAAAACCTCACAAGCATCAGGTTGAAGATGGAGCTTCTGAATCCTCGAAAGGAGGAGGAAGAAACTATCGAAAGGGAAAAGAAGATAAAAAAAGGTGTGCATTGCTATAACTGTGAAAAGTGAGGTCACGTATCCAAGAATTGTTGGTACAGAAAAGACAAGGGATCGACAGACAAGGACGAAGGAGCGAACCTTACACGCCAAGATTCAGATGATTCTGAAGGTGGTATAGTGGTTATAGATGCAGTTGTAGATAACCATGTTGAATCTAAGATCTGGTTTCTCGACTCAGACTACTCGAACCATATGACTGGTCGAAATGAGTGGTTGGAAGATTTTGACGAGTCAAAGAAGAGCAAGGTAAAACTTGTTGATAATAGTTTGTTACAAGCAGAAGGTACTGGCCACATAGTCTTTCAAATGAGTAATGGGGGGAAAGCTATGATCAAAGATGTGCTCTATATACCTGGAATGAAGTGAACTTGCTAAGTGTTGGACAACTAGTCGAAAAAGGTTTCTCATTTGTCATGAAAGATGGAGTTTTGAAATTGTTTGACACCAAGAACAATTTGGTCTTAAAATATCTGTTGTCGAAGAACATGGCATTTAATACTATGATCAGTTCGACAAAAGTTCAATGTTTGAAAATTATTGTTGACCACAAGGATAGTTGATTGTGGAATTTGAGGTTTGGACATTTGAACTTTTGATCACTTAATCAACTGATTACTTAAGATATGGTTACTGGTATTCCAAGTCTTGAGATGCCTGACAAACTTTGTGAAGGTTGTCTAGTGGGGAAGCAATCCAGAAACTCTTTCGTTTCGAATATGCCAATGAGATCATCTTGCATACTCGAAGTGGTACATTCAGATGTATGTGGTCCATTTGAAGAACATACAATTGATGGAAACAAATATTTTGTTTTGTTTGTCGATGATTTTAGTCGAAATATGTAGATCTATGTGATCAAACGAAAGGATAAAGTATTCGAAATCTTTAAGAGATTCAAGATACTTGTCGAAAACCAGAGTGAGAAGAAGATCAAAGTTCTGCGAACAAATAAAGTGGTGAATACACATCCAAGATGTTTGAAGATTTCTGTGTAGAACATGGTGTTGATCATGAGGTAACTGTTCCTTATACACCTCAACATAATGGAATTGTTGAAAGAAGAAACATAACCATATTAGATATGGCGAGATGCATGATTAAACAAAAGAATTTTCCAAAGTCTTTATAGGGAGAAGTTGTTTGGATTTCATATTATATTTTGAATAGGTGTCCTGCCAAGATATTGAAGAACAAAGTTCTTGAAGAAGTATGGAGTGGCAAATGACCATCAGTTAGTCATTTGAAGGTGTTTGGATCTATGTGTTACAAGCATGTTCCTGATGCAAGAAGAAGGAAGCTTGATGACAAGAGTAAACCTATGATTCTAGTAGGATATCATAAAACTGGTGCATACAGACTATTCAATCCAGTTAATGAGAAGATTATATTGAGTCGAGATATTGTGATTAATGAAAATTCTTCCTGGAATTAGAATTCCAACAATTCAATTAACAAGCCATTGATGAGTTCTAATTTCGAGGAAGAAACTGATGAAGTAGAGGTCGAAGGAATTGTTGAAAATCCAGTCGAAGTCGAAGAAGAATCAATTGCTGACATTCCTGACATAGTCAAAGTCGAAGAAGTTGTGGATGAAATAATCCAAAGACCTCAAAGAAATAGAGTTCTTCCAACAAGACTTCATGATAATGAAGTGGTGGGTGATGATGAAGTCACACCAGATGGAGAATTAGTTTATTTTTCTTTACTTGCAGGTGCTGAACCAATTAACTATAATGAAGCTTTGAAGACTAAACAATGGAAGTTAGCTATGGTCAAATAGTTACAACCAATCGAAATAAACAACACATAGGAGTTAGTCGAATTGCTAGCACATACAAAAGCTATCAAAGTAAAGTGGGTATTCAAGTTGATACATAATGTTGATGGCTCGATAGCAAGATATAAAGAAATATTAGTAGATCGCGGGTTTCTTCAAAGAGAAGGACTCGACTACTCTGAAGTATTTGCTCCAGTAGCAAGATTGGAGACTGTTCGACTAGTGGTAGCATTGGAATGCAACCAAGGCTGGTCGATATTTCATTTAGATGTGAAGTCATCATTTTTGAATGGTCCTTTAGACGAAGAGGTCTATTTCACACAACCTCTAGGGTTTGTGATTCAGAAGGAAGCGAGTAAAGTATATAAATTGCACAAAGCACTCTATGGCCTCAAGCAGGCACCTAGGGCATGAAACAAGAAGATCGACTCATACTTAGTCGAATTAGGATTTGTCAAATGCAAATTGGAGTATGGTGTCTATGTTCAGGTTGTAGCACAAGATATAACAATCATCTTCTTATATGTTGATGACTTGCTAGTAAGTGAAAATAGCTTGGAGAACTTGTCGAAGTTCAAAGAGCTGATGATGAAGGAATTTGAAATGTTTGATCTGGGAAAATTGTCTTATTTCTTAGGTATGGAATTTCATATGTCGAAGCAAGGTATGGTGCTATATTAAATGAAGTATGTCAAAGAAATACTCAAGAGATTCAGAATGGATGATCTGAATCCTGCATTCTCCCTTGTCGAACTAAATGTAAAATTGGAGAAGAATGGAGAGGAAGATAAAGTCGATGTAACTTTGTTTAAGCAAATTGTGGAATCTCTGATGTATGTGTGCAACAGTCGACCTGATATAGGTTCCGCTGTAGGATTAGTAAGCAGATATATGAGTGAACCAAGAGTGTCACCTATGAAGGCTGCAAGAAGAATCCTGAGATATTTGAAGGGTTCGATAAATTGTGGAATACTATTTCGACGAGATTCTGAAGATAAAGAAGCAATAGTTAATTATTTCTCAGATGTTGATTGGTGTGGAGATAAGGAAGATCTAAGAAGCACAACTGGATATTTTTTTCAAGTATTCGGTGCCCTAATCTCATGGTGTTCGAAGAAATAACCTGTGGTGGCATTATCATCTTGTGAAGCTGAATATATAAAAGGGTCCTATGTTGTATGTCAAACAATTTAGATCAGATCTGTACTTGAAGAAATGAAGGTCGAAGTGAAGAAACCTCTTGTATTACAAATCGACAACAAGCCAGCCATAAATCTGACGAAGAATCCAGTTCTGTATGGAAGAAGTAAATATATTGAAGCAAGGTTTCACTTCTCGAGGGAAAAGGTAAATCGAGGTGAACTTGAAGTAAGACATTGCTCGAGTGAAATACAGTTGGCCGACATTTTCACCAAAGGATTGAAGATTGACAAATTCCTGAATTTGAGAAAGAAATTAGGAATAATTCAGATTGACTATTTTTGAGGATGTTCGACAACTTAGATTATGAGGTGTGTTGAAATATTAAATTAGATTTATTAAAATATTATATTTGATCAGATTAGATTTAATATTTAAATATAATCCAAATTGTATAGACTCAAACTCAATTAAGATTGTATATAAATAATTTTAATCTGTATTATTATTTGTACAATTCAATAATACAAATTTTTATTTTTTTTATTATTCTCTATTTCTCTTCTCAATAAAAGTGTCTCACACATTAACAAGATAGTAGTCTAAAAAAAATATTTTAAACTATCACTATATATATTTTATATAATTTAATATTTTTAAAGTTTTGACAAGAGGACATTAATTATATTTTACCATGATTCTCAAATGAATTTTAATTTTGTTCTTGGAGATCACAAGATAGTACTATTTTATTGTCGAACTCACACTTCATAGACATTATTGAATCATTTCTTGTCGTTATTAAAATCCACATTCATATCCTTATGTTCACATGAATGAGAACGTGACGTATTGCGATGGTATTTGACTTCTTAAACAAATATCATGTATTATCACCATCATTATCGATTACAATGTTTGGAAGGAGGACAAAAAAGTATAAAAATGAAGGTTACGAGAGCCTATTGGTTTGTATTATAATTATTTCTCTTTTTAACTATTGGTTTTGAAAATTATGTTTCCCTTTTTTAGAAATATTTAGAGAAAAATATTTCTTCGAGTGTAACTAGGTTATGAATTTAATTTTATGAGGGAGTAATTGTTATTAAATACTTTATATATTTTACTCTATATTAATTTGAGAGCATTTTTACCTTTCACAAATCTCATAATATGAGAAAATTTTGTGTATTTTTTATTGGAAAGATAATTTAGTTAATGTCTACAATTTCTCATGTTTATCTTTAATCATTAGTGTAAAAATGACTTTTTATATCGGGCAAAACTGACTTTTTACATCGATTCTGGGTCCGATGTAAATAAGACAGTTAACACATCGGTTATAAGCTAAGTCTGATTTAAAAAACAATTATAACATTATTTTATAAAAAATTGACGCAATATTTTACATCGGTTGACCGTGTGGACTGATGTAAAAGATATCATTTTTACATCGGTTGTGCTTTACGCCCGATGTAATAGATACAGTTTTGACAGTTTTTACATCGGTTGGAAGTAATGACCGATGTAAAATGTAAGCAATTTTTTTTTAATAAATTATTTATTTTCTGGATGATTCCCTGTACAAAAAAAATTGGTACTCATTTTTTCATATTTTTCCAATATCATACCGACTATATTTAGGTCGCTATATATGTCATAGCTTTCCAATATCACATAGACCACATCTAGGTCGATATTTTTATATTTTTCACAACAAACTTATAAAATGAACAATTGTATTGCAAACTTGAATTGTATCACAACAAACAAACTCACAACAAACTTACAAATATAGATTCTTCACAAAACATACAAAAATATTCAACCATTTATAAGTCTTTTTCCAAACTTGAATTACCAATATAAAATCCACAAGTAGATGAATTATAGCTTCGGTAGACAACACCAAAATCACATTGCCTGACAGTAAATATTAACAATTAACATCAACAAAAAATATCAAGAAACTCAATACATTTGCAAAAACCACGTGTAATGTGCAAAAACTCAATAATAACAATTATGTGCAAAAACCACAACTTAGACAATTCTATAAAACTCACCAGATAAAGCTTAATTTTTATATAACTCAAAGAAACATTTTTCCTAACGGAGTCGCAAATCATACAAATCATCTTGTGTTAATTCTGTTGGGTCATCAAATACCTATAATACATAAATATAATAATATAGAGTTATTTTTTAAAAATTCATATTAAGTTGCAAAACACAAAGTAAATAACAAAGTAAAGTTATTTTTATCATCTGCATTCAATTTTCGGTTATATTAGCAGAGACAATATCCAACATATTTTTCATCACATAGTACCCACAATCACTAGAGTTATGTTGTTGTCTTGTCTACAATTGAATGACATAATTAGTGAATATTTATTATAAATTTAACTATAGAATTACAATTTATATCACACTTACATTGGAATGAAGCCATGTAGCCTTTTTTCTATTTCCATTTGCTATTTGATGAATCCTAAAAGAACTAATACAGAAATATAAACATCACATAACTAAATTTACTTGCCAATGAAAAATCACATAACTATTAATTGCCAATAAAAGTCACATGAAAGATAAATTTACTTTGTAATAATTTTTTTCGTGTTCTGGTCAAGTTCCCGATGAAGTGAACAAAATACGACAACTAAATTGTCTCTTGGACACATGACTATTAATTGTCAATGTCTCTTGTACGTGTGTGTGGAAACAGAAAAGTCACATAAAATATATATGTTATCAAAATTAAATAATATAAAACATAATTTCATAAAAATTCTTACCCATGAATTAATGGTAGTAAGTGGCACACTCTGTTTTCATCACGTAACTTTTCTAGTATGTAATTTTTAACATCCTCTTGAGATTTCGCTCTATTATCATTATAAATACACCTAGCAAGATCCATGAATCCATATAATTCTGAAATGGAATTCTCAAGACATACACGATGAATATACCTGAATAATTTTAAAATAAACATTAGAATCAAAGTAATGAGAGATATAACATATTAATAGAGATTGACTTTAATAAAACAATAAAATGTACTTACGTGCACCAAATTTATAGAATAGACACGTCAAGCCAATGACCTAAATCCACCAATAACTCTCTGATACACTTAGCTGAAATATAAAAATTAGAGACACTCCCACAATGACTTAATTGTATTTCCAAATGGTTGTCATCCATTTTCAAAACCATGAGTAATAATCTCTGAACATCATCAACTTCCACGCCTTTTGTCCTTCCTTTTGTGCTTCCTTTTGCACCTGAACAACTTCCTTTTCTGCTTCCATCGATAATTTCCATTTTTTCAATGCATTTAATATCATCCGTGCTTTGTGATAATCCCATAGACTTAAGTGTCTCCATTAATGATTGTTGAAACATCTTACGCTCTTCAACCAACTTTTCTTCAAGTTCATCTCTAAGTTTTATTTCCAATGTTGCAAGTTGTTCATTTACGTCAATATGTTGTTGTTGACGTGACCTTCCAAAGTAAGTGCTTTGTTTATGGCGTTTTTCAACACCACGAACACGACCTCTATGCTCATATGTTCCAATGGCTAATGTTAAGATATTGTTACGTCCATCCGGAACAATTGCACCTTTTTCAGCTTCTTGAACTAGAGAATCCTACAAAATGAAAAAACCACAATTAATCAATCACAAATATAATGATACTTGAAGTATTTTTCATTGTTTACTTACAATTTTTTAGCAATCTCTTGTGTAGATTTTAATGTGTATTCTCCTCCTTTCTTTTGTCGTGCTCTCTTCCATAACTCATGGTGTGATGGTGGAGATGGACTACCATTATCATCTAATGTGGAATTATCTCTCAATGATCACTTTTCTTTCATAATTTTCTCCTCAAGAAAGTGATACGTTCCACGAGACAATAAGTGTTGGTATACATTCTTAGCCACATTATCATTATCCTTTTGACTTTTTTCCTATTAGAAACTCAAAAAGTTATTAATCTTTAAATATAATAAAAATGTTATGCACACAAAAACATATAACTCCTGCTAACCTTAAATTCAGAGTGTTGTACCCAAAAATTTGCTCTCTCACTTATCAAGAATTTTTCTCACAAGATCTCCTTGGGCTCAAGACTGCACTAGGGTTGATCAACTCAAGACATCTCCTTAAGCACTGATGACCAAAATTAGGGTTTGAGTTTGCACAAGGATTTTTGAACTTTCTATGCCCATATAGTTTTCATGGATCATTATGGACCCCCAAGATTACTCATGTCAAGTTTCAAGCCTTGGATCACATTTTTTATCAATCAATTGAGCAGTTGACCTAAAAATCAGTTGTATTGGGGGGAAAAGTCAACTATGGCCAATTTATAGTCAAACTCCATAATTTTTGATCCACATCAACATTTTAGACTCATATGTATAATTTGATCAAGTTTGGACCATAACTCCTCAAGAAATTTGATCAAATCTCCAAAAAGGCAAAATGGTCAAAATTAGGGTTTTTGACTAGGAAAGGGAAATTTCTAATTTTTGACCTAGAAAATGATCAATTGGTTTAAGGCATGATCTCAAGAGTCCAATTTCATCATTTTGACCTAATGACATGGTTCAAAATATTGCAAGTCCATTGAATTGACAGATGAATTTTTCAGTCAACTGATCAAAAGTCAACTGTATACTGAAAAGTCAAACTTTGACTTTTTAGTCAAATTCAAATGCCAAAGATCACAATTCATCAAAACATGTCAAAATATGAAACTTATTCATCAAGAAATCAAAAAGTCAAGATTTCATTTTGAAAAGTCAAAATTTCTAAACTTAGAAATTTTTCTGTGTTGGAAATTTCTTATTTTTTCATAACTTTGAGCAAAATTTTCACCATGATGCAAGATGATTCAAGAGAAACTTCCAACATGAAAGTTGTACACTCCATGAATTATATAACTTTTCTTTACACAACTTCTTCCAAAAGTGCTTGGATCTCAAGTTATAATTTTATGAATATGTGGTCATGAAACTAAACACTTAGTGAAATTTTGCCCTAATTTGGTCAGGATTTTGACCCAACTTCATGGCACTTTTTCATATAGTTCGAAGGGGAATATTCAAAAGAAATTCAAAGATGGGTTGTAGATCACATTACAAGATTTCCAAAATGTCCAAGAACTCCTTGAGATCATTCTTGAGTAGGGAGAATTGAAGAGAGGGAGTTAGGGTTTTATCACTTTAATTACAAGTCATTTTAGTGATGACCAAAATTCAAATTCAAACTATGCTGCATAAACACTACTTTGCAGGCCTCAAACTTGTTAGGAACTCCATAATTAATGGTTTACACAACTGTTAGAGGCCTCACTTAAAGCATTCAATGCATGGACATGCTTTATATCCATTTTTGGAAGAAATATTACATTGCCATTTTGATAAAGTAACTTTTTGTAAAAAAATGTGTTCTTGAGCCTTGCACTTGTTCTCTTCTGATCAAACAGGTCCTATAACTCATGAGATATGTTTCAAACACTTACAATCACCCATCCCATTCTTGTACCTCTCCTTGAAACTTGTTTTCCTCTTTTCTTCAAAATCAAGTAATCTAGCCAAAAGCTAAGAACTTGTACTTCTGATTGTCAAAAGCTCTCAAACACTTTTGCTTATAGATACACAAACTATTTGCACCAAACACACGAATGCTCAAGCCTTGAAAGAACCTAGAACTCAGAATCACACTTCACACTTCCATTTTCACACAAACTGACCAAAAACTTGAAACTCATAATCTACTCGTGCGTTTCTTGGCCTTTTGGTTTCTAAAGTTTCTAAACATCATATAGAGTTGATCCCACACCCTGTTATAGAACTGTAACACCATTAACACCATCCTCTATTTCCAAAAACAGAGCTCTGCACATTGACTTCTCCAACTCATTTCAGCCATCCATTGCTCAAGCTAATCATTGCATTAGCTTCCTGGGACCTCAAGGAAGATAACCTGATCATCACCATCACTTGAAACAAGCTTAAACTCAAAACACGATTTCCAGTTTTGAGGTAAGTTTTCTAACTTTGGAACTCTTCATACAGACATCATCAATGATTTATTTGTGAACAAAACATGTAGATATCATTGCCCTAAAGCTAACCATGTCCATAGTTTCCATTAATTTTGCTTGAGCTTAAAGAATTTTGAAACTGAAATTTTGAGATTTTTAGGATTCAGATTAGGGCTATTAAAATTTATGCTTATCTTTGATCTTTAGTTTTAATGCTTTACATTTCTGAAACCGTGAGAAAATTTGCTACAAGTTTCATGTTTACAGTTTTCATTTTTTATGAGAAATGAGCAAGTTACAGTTGGTCTAGATGGAGGTTGAAGATGAAGTCATCAGGGCGCGTTTTGCCTTACATATTTATTGATTTTCCTATATTAACGGATGTATAGCCACCCCAGTGGTAGAAGCGCGCGCATGTAACCTTTGGGACCTGAGTTCGAGCCCCAGTGGTATTCTTTTGAATTTTTATATTTTTTGCACTTTTTTCTGACCTTTTTTTGCAGGCGCTGGGCTCCAATCCTTGGGCCTATGTTTTTTTGCTACTTCTCACCCCTTGCAGGCTATCAGCACCCATGGCCCAAGCTTATTTATTTTCTTTTTTATTTCATTTTTATTTTCTTAATATATTTTTTAAATACTGAAAAAATCATAAAAATTACAAAAAATTAGGGTATCATTTTAACTTAGTTTATTTTATTTTTTCACAAAAAATATTTTATTTAACTATACTTTATTTATTTTTATTAACTAGTCTTGTAAATTTTAATTAAACCTAGGTTAATATTTATTTTTCTTTTACACCTATTAAAATATATTTATTCATATATAAAAAAAAGGTCAAAAATATTTTATAATGCTATAAATATTTTTAAGACAAAATACCAAAAAATACTTTTTCTAAACTTATTTTCTTTTAATTAATTAACAAATTTAGGGTTTTATTTAAAAAAAATTATTAATAAATTTAAGTTTGATTAATTATTTTCTTTAATTAATTAGGTTAAAACAAATTCCTTTTTTCTCATGAAAACCAAACAAATATCCATTTACTTCACATTTTTTCATATTTGTACATTTACTCATTTTATACTTTGTACTTATTTATTTCCTTGTACATTGATACCAATTCAATATGGTTGTAATAGACTAACTAGGTTTAAAATTCTTGCAATTCCCATTCAATTTGTACACCCCCTCCCCACAAATGTTGTAATAGCGTAGTAACTTTAAATTTCGCAATTTATCGCTTTATATATAACATACTAGTAATTAGGGTTTGTATGGAAGACTAAAACCAATACTTAGAAAACCCTAATTCAAGAAAAAATCAAGCATGAAAACAATACACTTGCACACAAACACCCTTAGGATTATTCCACTTGGTTGCCTTATACAAAATGGCCATATTACGCATGTAAGGTATCTTAGCAAAAACAAAGCAAATACAAGATCATAGTCCCTCGATGATGCTATCTAAGTTGCCTTTCAAATGATCTTAGTCCCTAAAAAGAATGCTAAGATACCTTGCAACATTGCTAATCATGGTTATACGATGACCCACGCCCATCCCGTTTACATCCAAAGATAGGGTTGCTTACCAAATCAATGGTAAGATAACAATGTCAAAGGAAAAGGAAAATGAACAAGAAAGACTTTTGAGTAGGTAGAATGCTCCTAATTACTTGCTCAATTTCAAACAAACATCCTTGCTATTTTCAAAACAAACACTTACACTTTCAAACATCTTACAAACTTGAAAATATTTTCAAAAGATCAAACATCTTTGTATACATTCTTACAAACAAGAATCATTACAAAGATTGCCTAAACAATGGCCTCTTTACAAAATACTTTTAAAAACCACACAAAGCACAATTTCAAACAAAAGCAAGTGATCTAGAAAGTAACTAAGAGCCCATGGAAAATCATGGATGAAAAGGGTGCTAATACCTTCCCTTTTCATAATCTACCCCCCCGAACTCAAGAAATAATCTCAAAGGTCTTTCCTGTGCTTTTTTACCTTTCCTTTTGGATAAAAGAAAAGTCGGTGGAGACTCTTGCTAACCGCAACATTTGTGATCAAACACAAAACCTTCAAGTCAGTTCTCTCACCGTATCACAGAACTGGAGACTCTGCTAGGGAAAATTCTAAAAGTGTGGTTAACTTAGGGTTAGATCGCATTTACTTGCTTGCATTGTTTGACTTGTATGCTTTACATTATGGTTGTTTGTTTGAGTTTGAATCCTCTACCCGGATTTGGGATACATTATAGGTAAGTAGCAATACGTTGTGGAAACTGTGTGGGGTATGCCGACATGGTTTAAGCAATAGCTATGTTAGTGCGACATATTTGTGGGTACCGATATCCTTTCAGTTAATCAAAGAGAATACGGGGCCGCTGAGTGATGTCATGAAGCATTAATGAACTTTTAGAACCTTTACTTGACCAACTTGGTCTTTAGGATGTAGTGAGATGATCGGCTTTGGTACAGTTCGAAGTTGGTAGATACTCGATATTACACTCATTGAGGTTTGGTTTCTTGGGATATTTCGGTTGCCATTAAAGAGGCTTGTGCTGAAACAATGACCAAGGAAACAAACGGGTGATATTGAGCCCCTTAGAACCCAATTACTATTACTATGACAGGTTGATCCAACTAAACTTCAAGAGGGTACTTACCTATGAGACTCCATGCAAGCCTAAACCTAAGGACTTGTTTTCTTTGTTTGTATATACATACTTGTACATAACATCATGAACATCATAACATCATACATATTCACTAACCATTTCAAGGATCTTTGGATTTATCTTTGTTCTGTTTTGTAGGGTATGGATCATATTCGCAGGAAAACTATTCAAGTCAACCTTGTAAGGATCCCTCTACAACTTAAGGAGCTAGCTTCAAGGATTCCTGAAAATTCTCCATTCACCGAGAGACATGGTCGCCTACTCAACTTGGTCACCTCTAACACAAATGAGGACATGATGAAGGTGCTTTTTCAGTTCTTTGATCCTTTACACCATTGCTTCACATTCCCCGATTATCAACTTGTGCCTACTTTGGAAGAATTCTTCTGACTCTTGAGGATTCCCATTCTCAATCAGCTACCTTTCAACGATACTGAAAGAGACCCAAAACCAAAAGAGATTGCTCAAGATTTACACTTGCACTCATCTGATGTCCCAACTCATTGGGAAACAAGGAGTGGTGTTAAAGGTTTCCTAGAAAAGTTCTTGTTCGAGAAAGCCCGAAACTGTTGGAACTCCTTGGATTTGCAAGCCTTTGAGGAAATTGTGGCTCTCCTAATCTATGGGATGGTTTTGTTCCCAAATCCTGACAAACTCATAGATGTGAACACCGTCAAGATCTTCATGTCCCTTAATCCGGTGCCTATATTTCTAGGGGACATCCTACATTCTTTTCACACTCACACTATGAGGAAAAGAGGTGTCCTTATGTGTTGCACTCCTCTCTTGGCAAGATAATTTATTTCGCATCTTCCCCAATCTGTATTAAGGAACGAGCAAGGTTCAAGGTGGTCACAAAGGTTGATGATGCTCAAACATTCAGACATTCATTGTTGCTCCCAATCCATAGAGAATGTTACTATTGTTGACTGTGGTAGAGAGTTCCCTAATGTCCCCTTACTTGGCATTAGGGGAGATATCACCTACAAACCCTGTTTAGCTTTAAGACAGTTTGGTTACTCCCGAAGGGATGACCCTCATGAGATGCTCATTCAAGGTTTGGTATTTGACTACGAGAACAACGATCAAGGTCTTTGCCAGAGATTTATCCGAGCTTGGAGGATGTTGAACAAGGTAGATAGCAATACTTTGGGGCATGAAAATTCCATCCCTCTTGAGACTTACCTCAAATGGGTACGAACTCATACTCAGAGTCTTATGATGCCTTATCCCTCAATTCTCCCGGTAATCATTGAGACTGTCATGGAATGAGATGTTCCATATACTATCCTTCATCCTGACATGCCCACCTCTCTTGAAGACCTACAAAGGGATTGGATACAACTCAAAGGGGAGAGAGATACTTTCGAAGCCCAATTCTATGCAAGCGAGAAGAAGGTTTTGGAACTCACTAAGCAACTTCATGAGGAGCGTACTCTGAATGCCTACATCGCACCAAAGAGGGTGTGTGATCGGTGGATCTGGAACTGACTGTTTAACGCTGGTTCGTGAAATATCGCGGAAGCAAGAGTCGCCACCGTCTTTTATTTTCTCCAAATGGAAAGGACAAAAGCACAGAAAAATTCCTTAAAGAGATTGCTCTCGGTTCGGGAGGTAGGTTATAGAAAGGGAAGGTGTTAGCACCCTTTCTATCCATGGTTATCCATGGGCTCTTAGATACTTGCTCATTGTGTTTTCAAAAATGGTTTGTTTGCTTTTCAGCTGTGGGTTTTAAAAAGTCTCTTTGAAAATTTCAGTTCGACTCTTGTATCGGTCCTCAAGAGTGTTTGAAAAATTGCTTTCGAAAGCTTTTTGAAAAGGTGTCGGTGTGAAAAGTATTTTTGAGTTTGTTTTGAAATTAGAGCAAGTATCTACGAGAACCTACCTACCCTAAGGAATTCGTCTGTGTAAATGTCCTTTAAAGTAGTGCCATCCCACCATTGAGAGGTAGGTAACACCACCGTTGGAGGTGTTCGGGTCAATTCGAGGTTCGGGACATGGTGATCACCAGAGCAATGGGAAGACACCTTAGAAGCTACCCTCATGCCAGGTTCCCGGATCATGAGGACTTACTAAGACATCCTCTACTCGACGATCACCTTTCGAGGCAAGGCAACAGTGAGGCGTACCCTAGGGGTGGTGTGTGATTTGTGTGTCGTTTTCAGATATTTTTGTCTTTTGTCATGTCATGGGTGATCTACGCTTTTGTTTTTATTTTGTCATTCATTCTTGCATGCCATTATTAACAGTTAAAAAATGCGAGAAAGGTAAAGTTCTAAACTATTACAAAAGGCGCGGGTCCACATCGCCAAAATTTCCAGGACCCGATTTGACAGAAAGTAAAGAATTAAAGAAAAGTAAAGTGCGAGAAATATAAAATGTCCGAGTTTACAAGGCTTTGGGAGAGATACATAAATATTAAAAGAAAAAGAAATAAATATACGAATTGAATTAAAGTTGAAACGAGGGCGTTGGACCCTTTTTAATTAAATTAAATTAAACGATTATTAAATTAATAAAATTAAAAGGAAAAGAAATTGTTTTTGGTATTTTGTATTTTATGATTTTAATGAAAAAAGAATTAAATGAAATTAAAAGATTAACCCTAATTCTAATTGTTTGAGTTTATTAAGAAAGTATTAAATTTTAACCTAATATTAACCTAATTATTTACATGCAAATCTTGATTATAAAAATAAATAATATTTTAATGATTAATTATTGTGAAAGAAAAGAAAAAAAGGATAAAAATTATTACAAACCCTAATTCTACCAAATTTTAAGTTTTATTGAAAAAATATTAAGGTTAACTCTAGATTAAAACTAATTAATTAATAAAGGCTTTATTTACAAAATACTAAAATATTAAATAAAAAAATACTTATTTTTGTCTTTATGATTTTTATATTGTTTTTTATATTTTTTATGAAAATATTTAAATTAATTAACTAATTAAAAATAAGAAATAATTGAATCAAAATAATAAAATAAAATAGAAAAGATGTTGCAAACCTAGGGGGGTCTGTCCCCATTTGGGAGGTTTTCATTAGCACTTTAGGCCCATTAAGCTTCTGACTTTGTTGACCTTTTGACTAACATGCATGTGTATTGACCAACGATCATGGTGCTCCTCTGATCAGAGCCAACGGATCAATCTCAGTGGGCGCGTGGCATAGCTGGATCAAAGGTTGTATGGTGTTCCCTGTATTGAAATTACATAGGAGTATTAATTGAAAAATAATATGGAAAGAGTGAGGACCTGGGGCTCGAACCCAGGTCCCAGGGATTACCACTAAGACACTTTGCCAACTGCTCCACTCAACGCGTTTTGTATATTAAATAACAATCAATTATTATAAAATAAAACCAAGCGTTAATGACTTTTTAGCGCGAAATTTTGAACGATCCAATCATAGCTTGCCACTGCATCGTCTTCTCCATGGCTTTGTTTTTTTCCTGAAACACAAAAAAACATTGGCAACGGTTTTGAACCGTTCCAAAAGGCAACATTATCAAAAATAACGATTAGGCCGTCCGGTCATATAAATTAGGCGCGAGGGTCCTGTTCTCTTCGTCCAAGCGCGCTGAGTTGAATGACCTAGGTCCCATGTACTAATTGTTCCTTAACTAAGAAACCCTAATTCAAGGTCCTGGAAACCCTAGCGCGTATTCATGGTGAAATCCTCAAGGGTGCACAAAAACACAATTAAACCATACAGTTAGCGTTAGAATCAAACAATGAATATGAATCAAATGTTAAAAATTGCCAAAAACGCATGATTCATGATGTACGAATGCAAGAAATTTTCTGTACAGGGCATCATCGTTCTCACGTTTCTTGGTGTTAGGATGGATGATTTTGATCTGTATATGTTCCTTGAAGCCTCAGGAACACAATGGAGTCAGTGTTGTGGCTTGAAACGACCTGGAAATTGGTTTTCAGTATTGGACTTTTAAGCAAAAAATTCAAGTTTTGTTCTTTTGATATGGCGCAGCTGGGAGTCCATGATCACTAGGGTTGCGTTTTGTATTTGTATGTGAGTGATTTAGGTTAAGAATCTGATCAAAAGAATCAAGGAATTGATGAAACAATATTTGATTTTCTATGCCATTATTTTCAAATCTTTTTCATGCTATTTTGGTCCAAATCATGTTCAATCACCAAGATACTTTCCCAAACCTGATTTGCACGAAATATTGAGTAGATATCATGCATAAAAAGATTGGAAAACCTAGGTTTAGCATTTTTTTATATATTTTAATTAATTAAATGAATTTCTAGCATTTAAAAATTCAAATAAATAAAATAAAAATGATAAAAACTTCCCTTTGGGCCAAATGGTCGTGCACATGTCTTGGATGATGAATTGTGGGAGAAAAAGAGGCCCATTAGCAATTTTAGGTCATTTGAAGCAATGTTGACTTTTTCAAAATATCCAAAAATTTCCCAACTTCTACAAGGCATAACGTGCTCAATTTTTAAGCTTTTCTCATGTTCTTGGACATTTTGGAAAGGTCTTTGAGTCCTCTAACCAATTCCTTTGGTCCCATATCATTTTGATTTACCAATCTCAAGTTATGGCCTTTGACCTAAAGTCCCTTTTTGTTGACTTTTGAAAATGACCTATAATGTTGAAATTGATAACTTTTTGTGAGAGCATTTCTTGGACTTGAAGTGTGAAGATTAGTTGTAGGAAATGTCATTATCTTCAAAATGAGCTTTGGATGGAATTTTTCTGATAATCCATGTGGAAGTTATGCCCTGGTCAATTTTCAGTTGACTTTTTCAACTGTCCAAATAAGGAAACTTTTGCATCTTGATGATTTTTGAGCCAAGCTTTGAGAATCATGATCAAGCATTGATCAAATGATGTTTGTGGCTTCAAAATGAGATGTTAACCAAAAATTTGAACTTTTGACTGTCAAATGACCATTTTGCCCCTACAGTTGACTGTAGTGCAATTAGGGTTTTTGACTGTGCAATTTTGTGCTGAAAGTCTTGAAACTTGATATGAGGATGCTTGACCATGTTTATAGGCATGTGGGACTTGATTGGACCCTTGGAAACTTCATTTACTTTGTCAGAACCAAAACCCTAATTTTGACTGTTTAGGAGGCCCTTGAACTGTGCAACCCTTGGGGAATTTTGAAGCTTGACTTGGCAATTTCTTGAAGAATATGGGAGGGCAAATTTTGGGGTACAACAGTTGCCCCTGTTCAATCTTCTTAAACCTGAGGATGCAGATTGGCTGACGTGCCTTTCGTAATCCGAAGGTGGAAGATGATTGAACACTAAAGTGCCCATAAATTTGCGCTCACATAGTAGCAGTGTGATGATGGGAACGGGCTTATAGATTCCATTTGGAGATTGATGGATAGGATGATGGGCTTATAGATGCCATATGGGTGTCAATCGCGTAAGAGATCCCTTAGCGAGAACTTGCGTACCTGCAAAAGAAAAATGAGTACCTGACCTGTTACAGGAGCTGGTCTTCAAACTCTTCGTGTTGATGTGTCCTGACTGGTTACAGGAGCTGGATCTGGAGCTTCAAATGGTGATGAATGAACCAGGGATGGTTACTACCTCAACAAGAATGGTGAGAGAACCTTAGGCGATTACCACCTCAACAGCAAACATTGAGAGAACCTTGGATAACTTCAACTTCAACAGCAATCGTTGAGCGAAATCTGGGATTACCACCTCCGCAGTATCGGGGAGAGAACCATAGGTGATTACCACCTCAACAGCAAACATTGAGAGAACCTTAGATAACTTCACTTCAACAGCGATCGTTGAGCGAAATCTGGGATTACCACCTCCGCAGTATCGGGGAGAGAACCATAGGCGATTACCACCTCAACAGCAAACATTGAGAGAACCTTGGATAACTTCTACTGAGTCTTTATCAGGAAAATCTGTTTGGGGTCGATTTAACTAGACTAGAGAAGGCCTTGGACTGGATAAGAAACAGAGAATCTTAGGGTCGATTAACTGAACCGGTCTAGGTCTTGGAATGTCTTCAACTGGGTTTTTATCAGAAAAATCTATTTGGGGTTGATTTAACTGGACCAGAGAAGGCCTTTGACTGGATAATAACCAGGAAAATCTTTGGAGTCGATTTAACTGAACCAGACAAGGTCTTGGATAAGCTTGAGAACTTAACTGGATCTTTCCTGAAAGGTAAAGGTCAGTCATATGTAATGCATGATATGGGTCAAGCAATGATGTTCTCAACATAAATGAGATTTGTAAGATATGATGCGTACATGCATGCTATAATGATGTATGCGATGTTTACAAATGTATGTTTTTCGTCTAGGAAAGTAAATCCTTGACGGGTGCCGGGAAGTCACTCCTGGGCTGATGTTGGAGAATAGATTTTTGCTTCCGCTGGGGATGATAGTTGCAAGAATGCTGGTAGGAGAAGATAACTCCGTTGGGGAATAAACTTGGCGAATGGAATATTCTGCGGGGAGAAAAGTACTCTAGCGACCTTGCTGGGGAGCAATACTCTGTGGGGAGAGAGATACTTTGCTGGAATGTTGATAATAACTTGCTGGGGATACCCTTGTTGTATTGGAAGCGTTAATGGACTTCGCTGGGGATAAGAAGACTTCGTCGAGGACGCTCTTTCCGTGGCTTTTGGCTGAGGATAACCCAGTTATATCCTGGTAAGGAAATAACTCTTTGAATAAAGCCGGGAGACGCGTTCGTGCTCTGCGAGGATAAGCTTCCAGAATCTAGTGGGGATAAGCTTACTGCTTGGGGAGATGAATTCCAAATTTCCTGGGGAACTAGATTGGACTCTCTGGGGGGAAGTTTTGAGATGTATTGGAAGTAACTCCACTGAATGTTTGGTATACCGTCGGGGAACAATCTTTAGACCAAGACTGCCGGGGATGCCTGTTAAGAGTGCATATATGCTGCTGGGGAATGTTGAGATCTGCTGGAGGATATTCAACTTCCTTAAGGCTCCTGATAGTTTTGCTTGAGGAGAGTGCACTGACTTGCTGGTTCACTCTCTGGGGAATTAGGATATCTGGTTATGTTCTCCAGCTGAACCTACCTTGGTACCTTGGAGGATAGAACAATTAGATTGCTTGGGCAACTCATTATTGCCCCTGTTTCTGAGGTGGGAGAGGAAGACCTGTGAGGTGCTGATAGTTGTTGATGGACCAACCTTCTTCTGGTTGGCAGGTGACAAGATGGCAGGACATAGTCGTACGCTTTGATCCCTAACTTTTGCCTGGACCGCCCTTTCGGGTTTTTAGTCCACCGGGATACCCATTTTTGCCCAAGCCGCCTTTTCAGGTTTTCGACTTGCCGGGTGTACATATTTTTCCATTTTCATCCCTTATTTTTGCCCGAACCCTTTTGGTTCGCCGGGAGGCCCTAATTTTTGCCTAGGTACGTCAACCTAGCGGGTCTTTGATTTTGCGTAATATCTTTTCGACTATGTCCATGTTCTCAGAATGTAGGGAGTTGCCCCTGTCAGAAGTGTTTTGTCATGCCACCAGAAAGTGTTTGATCAGGCGAGATTCGTTGTTGGACTGCCCCAAGTGACTCAGGCGGAGATTTGCCCCCCAGGCTATTTGGCCTTTGAGAGATTCTCCGAATCTTGATTGGACTACCCCAGATAATGGACCATGGTCATGTCTGCCCCTTGATTCGAAGTGCTTTTGTTCACCAGAAATTCTTCGTGCGAATTTTCCTGCTGTTCAAACAAAAAGTCATATGCAAACAATGTTACATCAAAAATGCAAAGCTTATGTCTGTCTTGAAGATTTGGAAAATGCGGTTTTTTTTCATAAAACAAGTGAATGTTTGTAAAACGTGATGTCAACACCGTATTTTATCGCAAGCCTTAAGGAGTCAGGATACCTTTCGTAACAGTATGCTCTCGAACTAACCCATGCTTCAGCTAGGAATTTTAAGGGTTATAACGTGGTCTGGTTCACGGTTTAAGAAACAAAGGATAAAGGCTCAAATTTTATTTGTACCCACCCGTTCTTCGTGATGTTCTTCAATCCTAAACTCAGCTGATCGTGCGTTAGACCTTGTTTGAGTCTTTGCTCTAATTTTCCGGTGATGATTCGGATGTTGATAACTTATTTTGAATAGGCAGTCATTCCTTTTTTTGTTGAGGGTTTGTAAGACCTCTTTCTTGTCTGATTTTTGTTATCCCTTTCTTTTTTTTTTTGCCTGAACTGTTTCCTTTTTTGGAATTACAGTCAGCGGGATGCCCCAGTTTTGTAAGTCTCCTTCATAGGTTTTGACTTATTGGGTTTTTATTTTTTAAGATAATGACTGCCTTTCTTTATGATTGTTCTGAACCATCACTGTCTTTTGTTTTGTAAGGACCTCTTTGGTGCCATTCGTTATGCACTTGGATCAACTGAGAGAACTACCCTGCCCCAGGTTATGATTAAGGGTTTTAATTTTCGAAAAGAAAAACTCCTACTTCTTTGGCTCAGAGGGGTTGACGAGGGATTATCTTCCTTATAACTCCAGTGTTTAGGGATTGAAACAATGCCTGTACCTCATCAGCGGGGTCTGTTCAAAAGTATACTGTAAGGATCGTGGTATCGTTTTCGTCATCCTCCCTCAAGAGGCTTAGAATTTTAGATCAAGAGTTGACATCAGAAAAAATATGAAAACAGTTTGCGTATAGTGAATACGATATAATTACTTCAAAACGGACATATGTAATGCATTAATGGAATAACAATGTTTGACATGAATATTATTGTTTGAATAAACAAAAGAAAAATACGACTTGAATTCAAATGAACAAAGAAGTGCTTTCTATCCTAGCCATGTTTTGGCATGGGAGCAGTGATCACGTTGGGAGCCTCGGGCGCCTCGAACTCAATCTCCTTTGCGTCAATCAAGTCTTGGATCTTATTTTTCAAGCTCCAACAATCATCTGTAGTATGCCCCGGGCTGTCAGAGTGATAAGCGCAGCGGGCGTTGGGGTTATACTTCGGTGACGTTGTATTTTGATTCTTCGGAGCTTCTTTTAGAGTTACCAGCTTGGTCTCCAGCAACTGTGGCAATATCTGGGATAAGGTCATGCTGAGCCGAGTGAACTGCCTTCTCTCGCTCTTTTGTTGGTTGTGATGTTGAAGAGCACCAGCAGGTTTTGATATCACCACTGCATTGGCAGCTTGGCGGCGTTCTGGTCTATTCTGTCTCCTTGAACCATAGACGGCATTGGATTCCTTCTTAAAAGGTTTTTTATCGGTGCTCGATGAAGCATCCTTCTGTATCTTCCCAGCCTTGATACCAGCTTCGATCCTCTCCCCAGTCAAGATCAGATCTGTAAACCCAGCAGAAGAGTTCCCAATCAGATGGTTGAAGAATGGACCAGACAGGGTCCCTAAGAACATGTCGACGAGCTCGCGGTCAGTCAGAGGTGGTTGTACCCTTCCAGCAAGGTCCCTCCACTTCTGCGCATATTCTTTAAAACCTTCTCCCGATCCTAACGACATACCCTGGAGTTGGGTACACGTAGGAGCGAGGTCGGCATTGTACTGATACTGCTTGTAAAAAGCAGTAGCCAACTCCTCCCAGTTACGAATCTTGGTTCCGTCCAGCTGATAGAACCATTCGAGATGAGTCCCTGAAAGACTCTCTTGGAAGAAATGGATCCACAAGTTCTTGTCCACAGTATACGGTTGAATCTTCCGCACATAAGACCTGAGATGCAGCCTGGGACAGGATGTCCCATCGTACTTAGCAAAAGAGGGTGCTTTGAATTTGTATGGGATCACCACACCAGAAGTTAGACCCAAATCTCTGAAATCCAAACCAGGTACTTGTTGAATTTCCATTGCATTCAGACGGTCCTCCAACTGCTTGTACTTGTCTTCAACAGGAGGGTATTGTTCATCGTTGAAATCTGTCTCGTTGTCGGAGACCACTGGACTGGGCACCCTTTCCTCCTGATGACTGCCTTTCCCCACAGATGGAGTTGTCCTCTCAGCCTCATCCTGCAGTGTATTCCCAGATCTGCGTCTAGGGCTGAACAAAACAGTCCTCTTCTTCTTCTTCTGAATCAGAGTCTTCAATTCTTTTTGACCCTGGGCTAGGCTCATAATCAACTCCTGGAACTGGGCATTCTGGGCCTGGAGGGCCTTGATAGTTTGCTCAGTAGACGATTCAGGATTCATGACGATCGGCTGAAATAAACAGCGAAGAAGGTAAGCAACCTGTCAAAGGGTACCTGCAATGCAATGATATGGATGTATGCATGCAATGTTTTCAAGGATCTCGCAGGGTAATCAAGAAAATTGTTAGAATTGGGATCCGATGGCTTGATTGAAGAAACTGCATATTGTTGGGAGAGTCCTTCTTCAAGGGTTAAAGGCTTACCATTCCAGTGGGTCATAGCCCCTGACAACCTTGGCTAGGGCAACCTTCTTCAAGTGTCAAAGCTCACCATATCAAGTGGGTCATAGCCCCTGACTACCTTGGCTAGAGGAAAATAAATCCCCTTTTTGCCCCTTGCTGGACAGTTGGTTCATCATGACCTGCATCACAAGCCCCTTGAGATCCTTGAAATGGGTTAGGATGTATGCAATGGTATGATGTTATGATATGCATGGGGTAATGTAAGTGACCCTGTTATGAGTCTCAATTAAGGACTGCCAACCAAAACCTGCAAGAAACTCAAGTAAAACCTGTTGTGAGTCCCAATTAAGGACTATCAACAAAACCTGCAAGAAACTTAGTGAACCCTATTATGAGTCCTAATTAAGGACTATGAACGAAACCTGGAAGTAGTTCATGTGTCAGATAACAAGTATGCAAGTAGTCAAGTACGAAGGCACACAAGTCACACAAGAGAAGCCCTTAGGGTTTAAGGCCAGCATGGGGTCTGGGTAGTACCCTCTTGAAGTTGGTGGGTTCAACCTGTCCTATTAGAAGTAACCGGGTTCTAAGGGTCCCAATATCACGGGATTGCTTTCATTGTTCATCGTTTCGATTTAGCCACTGAACTGGCGACCAAAATATTCCAGGAAAGCAACCCTCCATTGAGTGTAGTATCGAGTATCAACCAACCTCGGACTGCACCAAAGTCAGTTATCTCACTACCCTAAAGAGGCCAAGATAGTTTAATTAAGGTTCCTAAGGTCTGTTGATGCCTCACGACACCACGCGGAGGCCCCGTACTCTCCTTGACTGAACTCAAGGGTTACCGGTACACACCAAAGTGCCACATCAACGTAGCAGACTGCTTCAACCATGTCGGTATACCCCGCACAGTTCCCTCACAGCCTTGTTGCTACTTTCTAAGAAGGTATCCCCAGATCCGGGTTAGGATCTATAGAACTCCCGAGACAGTCCCACAATTTAAAGCAAGCAAAGAAAGCAATTGAAAACACAGTGATCTTAATCCTAAGGTACACCTCACTTTAAGTTAGGTCCCCAGCAGAGTCGCCAGTTCTGTGATCGGTGGATCTGGAACTGACTGTTTAACGCTGGTTCGCAAAATGTCGCGGAAGCAAGAGTCGCCACCGTCTTTTATTTTCTCCAAATGGAAAGGACAAAAGCACAGAAAAATTCCTTAAAGAGATTGCTCTCGGTTCGGGAGGTAGGTTATAGAAAGGGAAGGTGTTAGCACCCTTTCTATCCATGGTTATCCATGGGCTCTTAGATACTTGCTCATTGTGTTTTCAAAAATGGTTTGTTTGCTTTTCAGCTGTGGGTTTTAAAAAGTCTCTTTGAAAATTTCAGTTCGACTCTTGTATCGGTCCTCAAGAGTGTTTGAAAAATTGCTTTCGAAAGCTTTTTGAAAAGGTGTCGGTGTGAAAAGTATTTTTGAGTTTGTTTTGAAATTAGAGCAAGTATCTACGAGAACCTACCTACCCTAAGGAATTCGTCTGTGTAAATGTCCTTTAAAGTAGTGCCATCCCACCATTGAGAGGTAGGTAGCACCACCGTTGGAGGTGTTCGGGTCAATCGAGGTTCGGGACATGGTGATCACCAGAGCAATGGGAAGACACCTTAGAAGCTACCCTCATGCCAGGTTCCCGGATCATGAGGACTTACTAAGACATCCTCTACTCGACGATCACCTTTCGAGGCAAGGCAACAGTGAGGCGTACCCTAGGGGTGGTGTGTGATTTGTGTGTCGTTTTCAGATATTTTTGTCTTTTGTCATGTCATGGGTGATCTACGCTTTTGTTTTTATTTTGTCATTCATTCTTGCATGCCATTATTAACAGTTAAAAAATGCGAGAAAGGTAAAGTTCTAAACTATTACAAAAGGCGCGGGTCCACATCGCCAAAATTTCCAGGACCCGATTTGACAGAAAGTAAAGAGTTAAAGAAAAGTAAAGTGCGAGAAATATAAAATGTCCGAGTTTACAAGGCTTTGGGAGAGATACATAAATATTAAAAGAAAAAGAAATAAATATGCGAATTGAATTAAAGTTGAAACGAGGGCGTTAGACCCTTTTTAATTAAATTAAATTAAACGATTATTAAATTAATAAAATTAAAAGGAAAAGAAATTGTTTTTGGTATTTTGTATTTTATGATTTTAATGAAAAAAGAATTAAATGAAATTAAAAGATTAACCCTAATTCTAATTGTTTGAGTTTATTAAGAAAGTATTAAATTTTAACCTAATATTAACCTAATTATTTACATGCAAATCTTGATTATAAAAATAAATAATATTTTAATGATTAATTATTGTGAAAGAAAATAAAAAAAGGATAAAAATTATTACAAACCCTAATTCTACCAAATTTTAAGTTTTATTGAAAAAATATTAAGGTTAACTCTAGATTAAAACTAATTAATTAATAAAGGCTTTATTTACAAAATACTAAAATATTAAATAAAAAAAATACTTATTTTTGTCTTTATGATTTTTATATTGTTTTTTATATTTTTTATGAAAATATTTAAATTAATTAACTAATTAAAAATAAGAAATAATTGAATCAAAATAATAAAATAAAATAGAAAAGATGTTGCAAACCTAGGGGGGTATGTCCCCATTTGGGAGGTTTTCATTAGCACTTTAGGCCCATTAAGCTTCTGACTTTGTTGACCTTTTGACTAACATGCATGTGTGTTGACCAACGATCATGGTGCTCCTCTGATCAGAGCCAACGGATCAATCTCAGTGGGCGTGTGGCATAGCTGGATCAAAGGTTGTATGGTGTTCCCTGTATTGAAATTACATAGGAGTATTAATTGAAAAATAATATGGAAAGAGTGAGGACCTGGGGCTCGAACCCAGGTCCCAGGGATTACCACTAAGACACTTTGCCAACTGCTCCACTCAACGCGTTTTGTATATTAAATAACAATCAATTATTATAGAATAAAACCAAGCGTTAATGACTTTTTAGCGCGAAATTTTGAATGACCCAATCATAGCTTGCCACTGCATCGTCTTCTCCATGGCTTTGTTTTTTTCCTGAAACACAAGAAAACATTGGCAACGGTTTTGAACTGTTCCAAAAGGCAACATTATCAAAAATAACGATTAGGTCGTCCGGCCATATAAATTAGGCGCGAGGGTCCTGTTCTCTTCGTCCAAGCGCGCTGAGTTGAATGGCCTAGGTCCCATGTACTAATTGTTCCTTAACTAAGAAACCCTAATTCAAGGTCCTGGAAACCCTAGCGCGTATTCATGGTGAAATCCTCAAGGGTGCACAAAAACACAATTAAACCATACAGTTAGCGTTAGAATCAAACAATGAATATGAATCAAATGTTAAAAATTGCCAAAAACGCATGATTCATGATGTACGAATGCAAGAAATTTTCTGTACAGGGCATCATCGTTCTCACGTTTCTTGGTGTTATGATGGATGATTTTGATCTGTATATGTTCCTTGAAGCCTTAGGAACACAATGGAGTCAGTGTTGTGGCTTGAAACGACCTGGAAATTGGTTTTCAGTATTGGACTTTTAAGCAAAAAATTCAAGTTTTGTTCTTTTGATATGGCGCAGCTGGGAGTCCATGATCACTAGGGTTGCGTTTTGTATTTGTATGTGAGTGATTTAGGTTAAGAATCTGATCAAAAGAATCAAGGAATTGATGAAACAATATTTGATTTTCTATGCCATTATTTTCAAATCTTTTTCATGCTATTTTGGTCCAAATCATATTCAATCACCAAGATACTTTCCCAAACCTGATTTGCACGAAATATTGAGTAGATATCATGCATAAAAAGATTGGAAAACCTAGGTTTAGCATTTTTTTTATATATTTTAATTAATTAAATGAATTTCTAGCATTTAAAAATTCAAATAAATAAAATAAAAATGATAAAAACTTCCCTTTGGGCCAAATGGTCGTACACATGTCTTGGATGATGAATTGTGGGAGAAAAAGAGGCCCATTAGCAATTTTAGGTCATTTGAAGCAATGTTGACTTTTTCAAAATATCCAAAAATTTCCCAACTTCTACAAGGCATAACTTGCTCAATTTTTAAGCTTTGCTCATGTTCTTGGACATTTTGGAAAGGTCTTTGAGTCCTCTAACCAATGCCTTTGGTCCCATATCATTTTGATTTACCAATCTCAAGTTATGGCCTTTGACTTAAAGTCCCTTTTTGTTGACTTTTGAAAATGACCTATAATGTTGAAATTGATAACTTTTTGTGAGAGCATTTCTTGGACTTGAAGTGTGAAGATAAGTTGTAGGAAATGTCATTATATTCAAAATGAGCTTTGGATGGAATTTTTCTGATAATCCATGTGGAAGTTATGCCCTGGTCAATTTTCAGTTGACTTTTTCAACTGTCCAAATAAGGAAACTTTTGCATCTTGATGATTTTTGAGCCAAGCTTTGAGAATCATGATCAAGCATTAATCAAATGATGTTTGTGGCTTCAAAATGAGATGTTGACCAAAAATTTGAACTTTTGACTGTCAAATGACCATTTTGCCCCTACAGTTGACTGTAGTGCAATTAGGGTTTTTGACTGTGCAATTTTGTGCTGAAAGTCTTGAAACTTGATATGAGGATGCTTGACCATGTTTATAGGCATGTGGGACTTGATTGGACCCTTGGAAACTTCATTTACTTTGTCAGAACCAAAACCCTAATTTTGACTGTTTAGGAGGCCCTTGAACTGTGCAACCCTTGGGGAATTTTGAAGCTTGACTTGGCAATTTCTTGAAGAATATGGGAGGGCAAATTTTGGGGTACAACAGGGTGCGTACTACCTTTCTATCTTAGAGGTTTTGTATTTGTTTTTCCCAAGAAGGTGTTGATGTAATCAAAGCTTTAATTTATTAATATAACGTGTGTTTCCTTTTTGTCTAAAACAAATTTGTATCTTAAGATCCTTGAAATCATTGCATATGCATTTATCATTCATCATAACATAAGCAGGTTTCTTGCAACATGTCTCCTCATCTCTCTATTGTTTATTTCAGTAATATGGATCTCGAGCAAACGGTGAAGGACCTCCAAGCTCAGAATGCACAGTTTCAACTGTTGTTCTTAACTCTGGCCAAAGGACATGAAGAGTTGAAGACCTTGCTGGTTGAGGAGAATAAAAATAAGACGAAGAAAATAACCGGAATTCTGAACATGGGAAGAAGATTCCAAGGGCAAACAAGAAGGGCCTTAGACTTTGCAACGACATCCGGTGAGAAAGACAATCAAGATGGGAAGGGCAAGGAAACAGTTGTTCAGTCTGATTCAGAAGAGGAAGAGGAAGAAGAAGACTATTCTGAAGAACAATACCCTCCATCCGACGACAAGTATAAGCATGTAGGAGAACGGTTGAGTGCAATGGAAATCTAAAAGGTGTCTGGCTTGGACTTTGAGGAGTTGGGGTTAGTATCGGGGATTGTCATTCCTCCAAAATTCAAAGCACTTGTATTCGCCAAATATGACGGAGTCTCATGTCCTAAAATGCATCTCTGGTCCTACGTGAGGAAAATCCAGCCCCATACCGTTGATAAAGATTTATGGGTACATTTCTTCCTAGACAGTCTGTCTGGAACTCAACTTGATTGGTTTTATCAGTTAGAAAGGGCAAATGTTCATAACTGGGAAGATCTTGCTGCAACCTTTTACAAACAATACCAATACAATACTGATCTTACGCCTACCCGTACTCAACTCCAGAGTATGGCCATGGTTTCAACTGAAGGCTTCAAGGGCTATGCGCAAAAATGGAGGGACTTGGCCGGAAGAGTTCAACCTCCCCTATCTGAAAGAGAGTTGGTAGACATGTTTTTGGGCACCTTGTCTGGTCCTTTCTTCAATCACTTAATTGGGAGTTCATCGGCAAGTTTTACTGAATTGATATTGACCAGAGAAATGGTAGAAGCCAGGATAAAGAATGGAAATATTCAAAAAAATGCATCCTTTACTGATGTAAGGAAGCCATTCATCGGAAAGAAAGAAGTGGTTGCTGTATATCCTCGGAGAAATCAAGATAGGGCCGAACATTGTCCAATGGTTGGGGCTGTTATGATTTCTAGACCTGCGCCTGATCAGCAAAGAAACAACCAACCAAGAATGGAAAGACCAGACAGACAATTCACCAGAATTAATATGACACTATCTCAAGTATTACTGCATTTGTTAAGATCCAACCTAGTGACCTTGAAAGAAGCTCCAAAGAACCCTGACACAACCTCTCCTCACTATCATCCTAATACCCGTTGTGCATAGCACTCTGAGAGTCCCGGCCATGGCACTAATAATTGTTGGGCTCTAAAGAACAAAGTATAAGACCTCTTTGAAGCCAAAGAGATTGAATTCGATGCACCAGAAAAGCCCAATGTCATTTCTGCCTTTATTCCCAAACACGACCATAATACCAACGCCATTGAGGAAGATATGTTTGTTACTCCAGTTGATTAACTTATGACCCCACTCCTGATTATCAAAAAGAACTTATTGAATGCCAGTGTTTTCCCAGGCTGTGATGAAAGTTGTCATTTCTGTTTGTCCTCACCAACCAGCTGTCCTTTGTTGAGAGCAAGCGTTCAGTGCCTAATAGATAACAAGGAAATTTTGTTTGAAAAGACTTCTGTTCCAACTGTTTCTTATAATGATGTTTCCATCGTTACCATTTCCGACAATTCTTCCAGGGTCTACACTAAAAGACCTGTTAGAATTACATCAGTTTCAAAAGTAGCTCCTTTGATAATTACAATGCCTGGACCAATCCCGTATTCGCCAAACAAAACCGTACCAAAGAATTATGGAGGGGATGTCTATTACCACGGTATCAAGCAAGATTGGCCAGCTACCAAAGATTCAATTTCTGAGAAGGTTGACTCCAATACCAGTAATATTGCAGGGACTAGTAAGATAACCTGAAGCGGAAGGATATTCTCTCCAGAAATTGCTCCCCCAAAAGTAGTTTTTGGACCCGTAATCATCCCTGTTACTGTTGCTCCCCCAAAGGCTAATCCCAGTCCTACAATAATCTCTGCTAATACTCCTATTGACAAAGTTATTACAATCCCCACTATCACCCCTACTGATATTCCTACTGCGGAATCAACTGAGAGTCGAGGTAAAATTATTCTGATCGGGCATGTCTGGACGAAGGCACAATCATTGGCTATCCCTGAGACCTCCTGGAAAGAGATGGAGGAAATTCTAAAGATCATAAAAAGAAGCGAATACAATGTAGTCGAGCAACTGGGGCAAACTCCATCTAAAATTTCCATGTTGGCTTTACTACTATGTTCCGAGGCGCATGCAAAGGCCTTGGTAAAATTCCTGAAAACTGCCCATGTACCCCAAGAAACATATGTCGATCAGTTCCAAGACTGCGTAGCCAGCTTGACTGCAGATAATGGTTTAGGTTTTTCGGATGCTGATTTAACGACGAGAGGGAGGAAGCATAATGAGGCATTACATGTCTTAGTGTAATGCAGGGGCACGACTCTGGCTCATGTGTTGGTTGACATCGGTTCATCTCTGAATGTATTGCCTAAAAAGGCTCTTGATAGGCTTGACTGCAAGGGATTGACATTGAAACCAAGCAACATAGTAGTGAGAGCCTTTGACGGCTCAAAAAGGATGGTGCATGGGGAACTGGACATCCCCATAAAGGTTGGAACCCAAACATTTGATTCAACTTTTTATGTAATGGATATTCGCCCTTCATATTCCTGCTTGCTAGGCCGACCATGGATTCACAATGTCGGCGCTGTTACTTCTACGCTGCACCAAATGCTGAAATATCCAATTCAATGGAAAATCATCACCGTCCATGGAGAAGAAGACTATATGATCAGCCATCTTAATTCCTTCAGATATGTGGAATTAGATGGTGAATTTATTGAAACTCCATTCCAGCACTTTGAAGAAGTCCCGCAAGATGTGGAAATGACCAAGGTTGTGTCTCAAGTTCCCAAGATCACAAGGCCTCCGCTCTGGATGTCGTCTTTAAAGGATGCCAAGGCAGTAATAGAAGAAGGTGGGTGTACTATTTGGGGACAACTCCCAGATATCCCATACAAATCTCAAAAGTTTGGTCTGGGTTTCACTTCAGGTGCCCAGAAGGTTGTACGCCACGCTCGTGCCGAAGGACTACCCTTAAAGATCAGCAACCACCAAGTCAATGCAGTGGAGGATGATGAAGACATCTATGACCTAGAGGATTGGATTTTCCCAACTGTCAGTGGAGGGCTCAGCAACTGGAAGGCTAGAGACTTTGTCTCAATCACTTTTATCCCACAGTAATTTGTCTTTACATTTTATTCGATCTGTAATATTAAAACAATTCAGACTCTTAAAACCTTGTGTCTTACCCGAGGCACAATGGTCCATTTGTAAGGGTTATTATCTCATTTCCATATGACATCAATGAATCATGGACGTTTTTTCATACAAACTTTGCGCTCATTGTTTTTCTATTTTACATTTTCATTTCTTTCAAAGATAGTTATACCCTTAAACACACTCATACTCACAATGCAGGTCTACATCCATTCGGGATCCCATGGGTAAGAGTTTCGCTATGGCCTTTTGTGACTCTGAAAATCTAATCTACCAAGCCGAAGAAGAAGGTAAGGAAGATTGTGAAGTACCACGGGAGCTCGCCAGGTTACTACAACAAGAAGAGAGGACCATTTAGCCCCACGAGGAACCAGTGGACACAATCAACCTAGGTACCAAGGAAGACAAAAGGGAAGTCAAGGTAGGTAACAATCTGGAACCCAATGTCAAGGAGTATCTAATTCAGTTGTTACACGAGTATGTTGAGGTCTTTTCCTGGTCGTATAAAGACATGCCGGGACTTGATGCAGATATTGTGGTACATCATCTACCTACAAAAGAGGACTGCCCACCAGTAAAACAAAAGGTCCACCGAATGCGACCAGATATGTCAGAGAAGATTAAAGCTGAAGTCATGAAGCAACTCAACACTGGATTCTTGGCCATCACCTCTTATCCGCAATGGGTTGCCAATGTTGTTCTCGTGCCTAAAAAGGATGGCAAGGTACAAATGTGCATGGACTACAGATATTTGAATAGGGCTAGCCCTATGGATGATTTGCCACTTCCCCATATTGATATTCTAGTTGACAATACGGCACAACACAAAGTGTTTTCCTTCATGGAAGGTTTCTCAGGTTACAACCAAATCAAAATGGCGCCTGAGGACATGGAGAAGACAACCTTTTTCACACAATGGGGGACATTCTGCTACAAGGTTATGTCGTTCGGACTAAAGAACGTTGGGGCAACCTATCAGCGTGCCATGGTAGCTCTATTTCACGACATGATACATCACGAAATAGAGGTCTATGTGGAAGACATGATAGCTAGATCTCAAACATAAGAAGAACATCTGGACCATTTACAGAAACTGTTTGAGAGACTAAAGAAATACAAGATGAGGTTGAACCCAAATAAATGCATGTTTGGAGTAAGGTCTGGTAAGCTCCTAGGCTTTGTCGTCAGTAATAAGGTTATTGAAGTGGATCCCGCCAAGGTGAAAGCGATACAAGAGATGCATGTTCCTCGTACCAAGAAGGAAGTCAGAGGATTCTTGGGACGTTTAAACTACATTGCCAGGTTCATTTCTCACCTGACAGCTACTTGTGAACCAATCTTCAAATTACTGAAGAAAGATCAAGTAGTTAAATGGAATGATGAATGCCAAACCGCTTTCGACAAGATCAAAGAGTATCTGCAAGAGCCTCCTATTTTGATGCCATCAGTCGAGGGAATACCATTGATCATGTATCTAACCACTTTGGAAAGTTCAATGGGGTGTGTGCTGGGGCAGCATGACGAGTTTGGATGAAAAGAGCACGCTATTTATTACCTGAGAAAAAAGTTTACCGACTGTGAAACAAGATATCCATTACTCGAGAAAACTTGTTGCGCTCTGGCATGGGCTGCTCGCCGGCTAAGACAGTATATGCTGACCCATACTACCTTGTTGATATCTAAAATGGATCCAATAAAATACATCTTCGAGAAGTCTGCACTCTCTGGGAGAATAGCGAGATGGCAGATGATCCTGATAGAATATGACATACAATATACTACCCAGAAAGCAATAAAGGGCAGTGTACTAGCTGATCACCTTGCTTACCAAGCTGTAGAAGACTACCAGTCCATGAAGTTCGAATTCCCATATGAAGGCATCATGATGGTAAACAACTATGAAGAATTCAGACCATATGACGGACCTGAACAAGGATCCCGATAGACCCTGGTTTTTGATGGGGCATCTAACGCACTCGTCAATGATATTGGTGTTGTACTCATATCTCCTGAAGGATGTCATACTCCCTTTACTGCAAGACTCTGCTTCAATTGTACAAATAACATGGCGGAATACGAAGCGTGCATCTTTGGTCTCAAAGCTGCCATAGACTTGGGGATCAAATCTTTGAATGTATTCGGAGATTCAGCTTTGGTTATTAGCCATATCAAAGGGGAATGATACACTAAACACCCTAACCTTATCATTTACAAAGAACATGTTTTGACATTGCTCCCACACTTTGAGAAGATTACCTTCGAGCACTTCCCGCGAGAAGAAAATCAGCTAGCAGACGCATTAGCCATGATGTCATCTATGTTTAAACTTAAATGGGATAATGAGGCTCCCCAGATCACCATTGAATGAAGGGATGAACCAGCACACTGTCACGAGATTAATACTGAAGAAGTAGTAGACCAGCCTTGGTTTGACGAAGTCAAGAGGTATCTCGAGGCTCAAGAATACCCAGAAGGAGCTTCAGTCAATGACAAGAAGTTCTTAAGGAGATTCTTTGCTAAATTCTTCCTTAGTAATGGAATTCTTTACAAACGCAACCATGACTCTGTGTTACTTCAGTGTGTAGACAAGGTCGAAGCTGAAAGGATCATGGTTGAATTACATGAAGGCACTTTTGGAACCCATTCTAGTGGGCATACGATGGCAAAGAAAATCCTACGGGAAGGCTATTACTGGTCTACCATGGAAGCAGATTGCTATCAACACTCTCAAACCTACCACGAGTGTTAGATTTATGCTGACAAGGTGCACGTACCTCCGGTTCCTCTGAATGTCTTGATAACTCCTTGGCCCTTTGCTATGTGGGGGATTGATATGATTGGGGAAATCAAACCAACAGCCTCCAATAGACACCACTTCATCTTAGTGGCCATTGACTATTTTACCAAGTGGGTGGAGGCAGCTTCTTTTGCTTCCGTTACCAAGAATGTTGTCGCCCGGTTCATCAAGCAGAATCTCATATGTCGTTATGGTATCCCAGAGAGGATCATTATAGACAATGGTACGAACTTGAACAATATTATGATCACCGACTTGTGAGATTAATTCAAGATCCAACATCACAATTCTTCCCCTTATCGGCCGAAGATGAATGGTGTTGTCGAAGCCGTGAATAAGAACATTAAAAAGATCATACAGAAAATGACAGTTACATACAAAGACTGGCATGAGATGCTACCATTATCTCTCCACGGGTATCGTACCACAGCTCGCACATCAAACGGGGCAACACCTTATTCTCTGGTATACGGCATGAAGGTTGTCTTGCCTATTGAGGTTCAGATCCCCTCTCTGAGAATTATGAAGGACACAGGGTTGAACGAAGATGATTGGATCCAAACTCGACTTGATCAACTGAACTTGATTGATTAGAAAAGGCTTACTACTGTTTGGCATGGTCAAATGTATCAAAAACAAATGATCAAGGCTTTCAACAAAAAGGTCAGGCGCCAAGTGTATCAAGTTGGAGATCTGGTGATCAAACGCATCATAGTGCTGCAAGGTGACCCAAAGGGAAAATGGACTCCTACCTACTAAGGACCATTTATAATCAAAAACATATTCTCTGGTGGAGCAATGATCTTAACCACCATGGATGGCGACGACCTGCCGCACCCTGGGAACACAGACATAGTCAAAAGATACTACGCATAAGAGACCCGCTAGGTTGACACACCTAGGCAAAACAAGGGCATCCCGACAAATCAAAAAGGTTCGGGCAAAAATTAAGGATAAAAAAAATCTGTACACCTGGCAAGCTGAAAACCCGAAAGGGCGGCTTGGGCAAAAAAGGGTATCCTGGTGGACTGAAAACCCGAAAGGACGGTCCAGGAAAAAGTTAGGGAATGTAAAGCGTATGACTATGTCCCATTGGATCACTTTACGGATAACCTATGGCTTCAACTGACAAACTCAGAGGTTTTGATCAATTCAATCATCTTTGGACAAGGCAGCAAGTAGACAAGATGCTCAGAGGCACGAAGGCTATAGCAGAATGGGAACCCCATGGGATTATTGCACATATCTATCTTTTCTTTGTATCAAAATTTTCTTTTTTTTTATGACGGCATTCTCTTACTAGAATGTTTGTCTCCTTGTACAAAAATACTTACTCAAAGTCAATACAAAGATATCCCTTTGAAAGTGCAAAACTACATGTTTTCTTTACTTTTGTTTTGTTTACAAAAACGTCCAATGATTTATTTTTGAACATATGCATTTGGACATAATTATTGTTTAAAAATAAACAAAATAGAAAGATAGTCATTGATGGCTTTAAGAGGTAGGGAAATCTCTCTAAGCTATTTCCATGAAATCCCCCACAATGTGCAGTTTAATCCCCAATGGAATAAAACTTCCAGTTATCAATCCCCAGTAGAAGTCGTCCAATTTCTCAGATTTCTCCAACAGGATTTTACAAGTAGTACACGGTATTTCCATTACAACAGAGTTTATTTCTCTAAGTGGAAATTCATCAACACTTCGACTTCACAACATGAAGACTTACACTCCACATCCTCAGCAGCAATCGGAGATTTATTTTCCCCAATCCAACGGCAGCGCATCAGATTAGCTCACATACGCATACATCGCATCCATATATCATAAACATTGATAACACGAACGCGTCATACCATGCATTTCATACAACATGAATTTGCATTTTATCTAACATTTTACCCTTTTTCAAGATAAGGTTAACAGCTACCATTAACAATGTTCAAAGTTTTCAGATACAATTCAGATACGCTCTAGACACATATGCCATTCTGATACTCATCCAGATTCAACTTTCAGATACAATTCAGATACGCTCCAGACACGGACTCCATTCTGATACTCATTCAGATTCAACTTTCAGATACGCTCTAGACACGGACGCCATTCTGATACTCATTCAGATTCAATTTTCAGATGCAGTTCAGATACACTCCAGATACGGATGCCATTCTAATACTCATTCAGATTCAATTTTCAGATACAGTTCAGATACGCTCCATACACAGATGCCATTTTGATACTCATTCAGAGTCCACTTTTCAGATACAGTTCAGATACGCTTCAAACACGAATGCCATTCTGATACTCATTCAGATTCTCTTTCAGATTCAACAATCACTTTTGGACGGCATCTACAATCCCATCTCCAACAACTTTCCATCATCCCTCCAAATTGCATCTTTAAGCCCATTCCCTATACCGTCAACCATCATATCACCGAGTGCAAATTTCTGGGCACTCTAATGTCCAATCATCTTCCACCTTCGAGTCACGAATGGAAAAACTCGCCAACCTAACTCTTCAGACTTAAGAAGATTGAACAGGGGCAACTGTTGTACCCCAAAATTTTCCCTCTCACTTATCAAGAATTTTGCTCACAAGATCTCCTTGGGCTCAAGACTGCACTAGGGTTGATCAACTCAAGACACCTCCTTAAGCACTGATGATAAAAATTAGGGTTTGAGTTTGCACAAGGATTTTTGCACTTTCTATGCCCCATATGGTTTTCATGGATCATTATGGACCCCCAATATTACTCATGTCAAGTTTCAAGCCTTGGATCACATTTTTGATCAATCAATTGAGCAGTTGACCTAAAAATCAGTTTTATTGGGGAAAAAGTCAACTATGGCCAATTTACAGTCAAACTCCATAATTTTTTATCCACATCAACATTTTAGACTCATATGTATCATTTGATCAAGTTTGGACCACAACTCCTCAAGAAATTTGATCAAATCTCCAAAAGGGCAAAATGGTCAAAATTAGGGTTTTTGACTAAAAAAGGGCAATTTCTGATTTTTGACCTAGCAAATGATCAATTGGTTTAAGGCATGATCTCAAGAGTCCAATTTCATCATTTTGACCTAATAACATGGTTCAAAACATTGCAAGTCAATTGGACTGGCAGGTGAATTTTTCAGTCAACTAATCGAAAGTCAACTATATACTAAAAAGTCAAACTTTGACTTTTTAGTCAAATTCAAATGCCAAAGATCACAATTTATCAAAAAATGTCAAAATATGAAACTTATTCATCAAGAAATCAAAAAGTCAAGATTTCATTTTGAAAAGTCAAAATTTCTAAACTTAGAAATTTTTCCAAGTGTTGGAAATTTCTTATTTTTTCATAACTTTGAGCAAACTTTTCACCATGATGCAAGATGATTCAAGAGAATCTTCAAACATGAAAGTTGTATATCTACATGAAGTATATAACTTTTTTTTACACAACTTCTTTCAAAAGTTCTTGGATCTCAAGTTATAATTTCATGAATATGTGGTCATGAAACTAAACACTTAGTGAAATTTTGCCCTAATTTGGTCAAGATTTTGATCCAAGTTCATGGCACTTTTTCATATATTTCCAAGGGGAATATTCAAAAGAAATTTAAATATGGGTTATAGAGCACATTACAAGCTTTCCAAAATGTCACAGAAATCTTTGAGATCATTCTTGAGTAGTGAGAATCGAAGAGAGGAAGTTAGGGTTTTATCACTTTAATTACAAGTCATTTTAGTGATGAACAAAATTCAAATTCAAACTATGATGCATAAAACCTACTTTACAGGCCTCAAACTTGTTAGGCACTATATGATTAATGGTTTACACAGCTGTTAGGGACCTCACTTAAAGCATTCAATGCATGGACATGCTTTATATCAATTTTTGGAAGAAAGGTTACATTGCCATTTTGATAAAGTAACTTTTTGTAAAAAATTTGTTCTTGAGCCTTGCACTTGTTCTCTTCTGATCAAACAGGTCCTATAACTCATGAGAAATGTTTCAAACACTTACAATCACCCATCCCATGCTTGTACCTCTCCTTGAAACTTGTTTCCCTCTTTTCTTCAAAATCAAGTAATCTAGACAAAAGCTAAGAACTTGTACTTCTGATTGTCAAAAGCTCTCAAACACTTTTGCTTATAGATACATAAACTATTTGCACCAAACACACGAATGCTCAAGCCTTGAAAGAACATAGAACTCAGAATCACACTACACACTTCCATTTTCACACAAACTGACCAAAAACTTGAAACTCATAATCTACTCGTGCGTTTCTTGGCCTTTTAGTTTCTAAAGTTTCTAAACATCATATAGAGTTGATCCCACACCCTGTTATAGAACTGTAACACCATTAACACCATCCTCCATTTCCAAAAATAGAGCTCTGCACATTGACTTCTCCAAACCATTTCAGCCATCCATTGCTCAAGCTAATCATTTCATTAGCTTCCTGTGACCTCAAGGAAGCTAACCTGATCATCACCATCACTTGAAAGAAGCTCAAACTCAAAACACGATTTCTAGTTTTGAGGTAAGTTTTCTAACTTTGGAACTCTTCATACAGGCATCATCAATGATTTATTTGAGAACAAAACATGTAGATATCATTGCCCTAAAGCTAACCATGTCCATAGTTTCCATTAATTTTGATTGAGCTTAGAGAATTTTGAAACTGAAATTTTTGAGATTTTTAGCGGTCAGATTAGGGCCATTAGAATTCATGCTTATCTTTGATCTTTAGTTTTAATGCTTTACATTTCTGAAACTGTGAGAAAATTTGCTACAAGTTTCATGTTTACAGTTTTCATTTTTGATGAGAAATGAGCAAGTTACAGTTGGTCTGGCTGGAGGTTGAAGATGAAGTCATCAGGGCACGTTTTTCCTTACATATTTATTGATTTTCCTATGCTAACAGATGTATAGCCACCCTAGTGGTAGAAGCGCGCGCCTGTAACCTTTCGGACCTGGGTTCGAGCCCCAGTGGTACCCTTTTGAATTTTTACATTTTTTGCACTTTTTTCTGACCTTTTTTTTGCAGGCGCCGAGCTCCAATCCTTGGGCCTATGTTTTTTTGCTACTTCTCACCCCTTGAAGGCTATCAGCACCCCTGACCCAAGCTTATTTATTTTCTTTTTTATTTCATTTTTATTTTCTTAATATATTTTCTAAATACTGAAAAAATCATAAAAATCACAAAAAATTAGAGTTTCATTTTAACTTAGTTTATTTTATTTTTTTCACAAAAAAATATTTTATTTAACTATACTTTATTTATTTTTATTAACTAGTCTTGCAAATTTTAATTAAAACTAGGTTAATATTTATTTTTCTTTTACACCTATTAAAATATATTTATTCATATATAAAAAAAGGTCAAAAATATTTTATAATGCTATAAATATTTTTAAGACAAAAATACCAAAAAATACTTTCTCTAAACTTATTTTCTTTTAATCAATTAACAAATTTAGGGTTTTATTTAAAAAAAATTCTTAATAAATTTAAGTTTGATTAATTATTTTCTTTAATTAATTACGTTAAAAAAATTCCCTTTGTCTCATGAAAACCAAACAAATATCCATTTACTTCACATTTTGCATTTTTGTACATTTATTCATTTTATACTTTGTACTTATTTATTTCCTTGTACATTGATACCAATTCAATATGGTTGTAATAGACTAACTAGGTTAAAATTCTTGCAATCCCCATTCAATTTGTACACCCCCTCCCCACAAATGTTGTAATAGCGTGGTAACTTTAAATTCTGCAATTTATCGCTTTATATATAACATGCTAGTGTTGTACCCCAAAATTTTCCCTCCCATTTCCTCAACATTTTCTCATCACAAAAACCTTGGAGCTCAAGATCCAGTTAGGGTTTCCTCTGCTCAAGACTTCTCCTTGCACTGTTGACCCAAATTAGGATTTGTGTTTGCACAAAGATGTTTTGACCTAAAAAGCCTAAGATGACTTTCATGCTTCATGTTGGACTCCCAAGTTTATCCATACAAAGTTTCAAGTCTTGATTCCAAGTTTTGCCCAACCAATTGGACAGTTGACCTAGAAATCAACTGTATTGGAGAAAAAGTCAACTGTGGCCAATTGACAGTCAAATCTCATGAAAACTGACCCACATCAACATTATGAACTCACATAGACCATTTGATCAAGTTTGGATCACAATTCCACAAGAAATTTGATCAGATCATCAAAAGGGCAAAATGGTCATTTTTTAGGGTTTTGACTGCACAAGGGTAATTTTTGACTGTTTGACCTAGCCAATTGCAAACCAAGCTCACATATGGACTCAAGGACCCCATGGAATTATCTTGACATGCTCAACAAATTCAAAAGATCCCAAGTACACAAGATTGACAGTTGAATTTCCCAGTCAATTGATCAATTTTGACTGTATACTGAAAAGTCAAACTTTGACTTTTTGGTCAAAATCAAGGGTCAAGATTCATTTTTCATCAAAACATGCCAAATCATGAAACTTGTTCACCAAGAAATCAAAAATTGCAAATTAGGGTTTGAAATGGGAATTTTTCATAACTTAGAATTTTTCTAAGTTATGGAAAACCCTAATTTTTTCCCAACTTTGCCCCACTTTCTCACCAAGATTCATTTGGATTCAAACAAAAGTCAAAACATGAAAGTTGTAGCTTGTTGCATAATCTACAACTTTGATTCACAAAGTTTTCCCAAATGAGGCTTGTATCTTAAGTTACAATTTTTGGAATAAGGGTGCTAAACCATTCTTAACTTAGTAAAATTTTAACCTATTTTGGCAAGGTTTTCTACCTAACTTCAAGGCCATTTTCCATACACTTCCACTTGGAATTTCAATTTGCATTTCAAATATGAATTGTAGTACACATTCCAAGCTTTCTAAAATGTCAAATAACTTCTCAAACAACCTCATGGTTAGGGAGAATCGAATTTCACAATATAGCAAAAACTCACTTTTGATTAGGCCAAGTTACATGTTCATAACACTATGCATTTTCAAAACTCAGCATGCCACTTGATTACAGGCCTTTTATCTCAATTACACTCATAAATTTAATGCCAAACCTTTGTGCCAAGACCATGTTTTGTATGTTCAAGCATTGCCTAGAAGATTAATCCATTTATAGATAAAGCATAATATCCATTTTAGAAAAGTTTCACTTTATGTCAAAATGCAAATCCAAGCAAGTACACTTGAAATCTTCTTGGCACAAGTTATGAGACACATTGCACTGATAAAGACCAATGTATGCAGCATAGTATGGGGGCCTGTACAGGCTAGAAGCACAAAGTGACCATTGCTTGCTTAAAGTTCAAGAAATATAGCATAACTTGTACCAACTCTCATATCAGCTTACAAACACTTAAGCAAACTTGTGAAACACATTCAAGAGATACCAACTGAGCTAGTACACGACCGTAACATCCCTCATACACTCCCGTTCCCAGAATCACCTTCAAACTGCAAGAACAGGGCAGGGCCTGCAGTTTGAGTGCAATCTCTCATTCCTCTCAAGCTTTCTTGCCCAAACCAGTTCACACACCTTCCATACCATCTATGCAAGCTAACTAAAACCTAAAACACGACCTGTAATTCCTCTAACTGGTTCCACCATTTTCACTTTTCTGATTTGCAGGTGAAGTGCTCTAGCACGATTCAAAAGCTTTCAAGACAAAGTAAAGCTTGGAATAGCATCCCTGGACCTCAAGGAAACTATCCCAATCATCACCTTGCATTGAAAGCTTCTCCATTGCCAGATAGAACTTCAACTGAACAGGTAAGTTCTTGAATTCGTATCTCTCTTATTAGGCATTGTTAGCTTTAGGTTTGTGAAGAGAATATGTCACAATCATTGCCCTGAACATGCCCATATAATTAGATTTTATTTATATTATGTGTGTTGCAAGAATTTTGAGTCTGAACATGGAAGAAAATCTAGGTCAGGATTTGGGGGAGAAGAAATTCTCTCTCATCTTAGAGAGTTAAGACAAGTTCTGCATATGGTTGGATTCGTCTCTTGATGCTGAACATTTTTTATGTTGTGAGTTTTCATTAACAAGCCAGGAATCAGGCTGTTTGAATGGTGGAACAAGGCGCGCGTTGTTAGAACAATGTTTGAATCTAGTACCCTATATTTAAGTTTTGATGATAACAAAGTGAAAAGATATAGTATTTAAATATTTCATGATTGAATTATATGCTGCCTAAAATTACTATGCTCTGATTTGCAGATATGCTGATTAAAATAAGCAAGATCACGTTTTCAGCATCAGAATATGATTTCATACACCAGCATCAGAAGTTGCTGAATCAGAACGTCAAGATCAGATGATCAACGCTTGCACATGCTGAAGCTTGATGAACAGAACTGCGCGTAAAACACTCTGATACAGAAACACATTAGTTCATCAGCAGCGAAGCAGAATCAGAATGAGCCAAGCCAGAACGTGCATTGAAGAAGCAACGGTACTGTGCATTGAACGCTAATTAATTCCAACGGCATCATTCTAGACAAGATCTGCTCAAAAAGGAAAGCTTGTTATTAGCATTGAATCAAAGATATTGCATTCAACGTTCATCTTCTCAAGTGCTATATAAACAAGGCTTCGAAGATTATAATGGCTAATGCTCTCCAATTCTCTACACGCACAAAGCTGATCAATAATCTTCATCTACCAGTTTTGCTAAACCAACAAACTCTGATACCAATTGAAGGGGTGAAAAACACAAGAAGGGGGGGTTGAATTGTAAAACTGGAAACTTAAAGCAATTGACAAGATATTTTTATCCTGGATGAAAAGTCAGCTTGAAGACTTCCAGATTTTTGAGAGTAACATTCCTATTCTTTGTGATAATACTTCTGCTATTTGCTTAAGTAAGAATCCTATTTTACATTCTAGAGCTAAGCATATAGAAATAAAACATCATTTCATTAGGGACTATATTCAGAAAGGTATTTTAAACTTGAAATTTATAGATACAGACCATCAATGGGCTGATATCTTTACTAAACCCCTTTCAGAAGATAGGTTTAATTTCATTCTGAAACATCTCAGCATGAAAGTATGCCCAGAATGAAAATGTTTTAATTCCATGTATTTATCTTCAGAATGTAATTATTTTACTGTGAACTTCTGATCAATCTTCTTTCAGAAAGATAGAACATGCAGATTGTATCAGATGCAAGTCTAAAGATCTGAGAGCCTAATCTCAAATACAGACGTGCTGATCACTACATCAAACAAGTGTCATCCAATCATCAGCAAATCTCTGAAGCAGAACGCGTGCACGCTTCTGAGAAGGCAAAGCGTTGATTGGGTGCATTGAGACACATGTCTGGTAACCGTTTTAAGTATCTTTCTCAAATCCCCCAAAATCAGCAAGCATTTAATGCAAAGTAATCACGCTTGTTAATGGCAATCATTATTTTCTCTCTCTTAAAAACGTTTTATTTTTCAAAATAATTTTTGAAAACTCTATTTAAGCACATTAATCCTTCATGTTTATTCTTTACGCTTTCTCATAATCTCTGAAACTTTTTTTCTGCATATTTCTGAGTTTATCTCCCAAACCTTTTTCTCTCAAATCATTCTCAAGCTTTTTAGTGAGAACAATGGCATCCTCCAGCATTTCTGCAGAGAATCAGAAGAAAGAAACTTCTGAGCAATATCAGGTGCCTACCAGAACTCTTCTCACACCGGTAAAGAATCTTGAGGTTCTCTCTGAGCTAATCATCGACTTCGAAAGCTTGAAGGATAATGGATTTGACCTAACTGATGAAATTAGGGCTCAAAAGTGGGAGAGGTATTTCGATAGGTTGGTTGGACCAACTTTCCCAGAGCTTGTCAAGGAATTTTGGATTCACGCCAAGATTCATAAACATCTAGTCATCTCTTCTGTCATGGGAAAGAAGATAGTAATTTCTGAAGACCTCATTGCTAGGTTAATCGGTCAAAGTGGTGGTGGAGTCCGTTGTGTGGACATGGCTGATAGATGCCCTGATATAGGTGTGGTAGCCAACTGCATTTTCACTCTTGGTTTTCCCAGCAGCAAAATTAAGGATCTGAAGGATCACTGCAGAGTATGGGCCAAGATTGTTCTGGGCTGTTTCAATCACAGGAAGCCAACAAGCTCTCCTGATTATATAAACGTGGATCAGCAATTTCTGATCTACTTTATTGATCAGAGGGTGAAGATCAATCTGGCACACTTCCTGTTCAACCATCTGAAGACTAGTGTGAAAGAGACTAGAGAAGAAGAAAGGACCAAAAGGGACTGGATACCGTTTGGAAGGCTCATATCAGATATTCTGACAGAGAATAAGCTGATAGATTATCTGAGCGAAGCTAAAGTGCTGGGCACTTTTGAACCAACTGTTGGAAAACCGCTGAACGCTAAGAACCTGAAAAAGATGAAGCTGATAGAAAATATTAAGAAGGAACCCAGAGTTGCTTCAACTACTGACATCTCCAGAAGAAGAGTGCCTCTGAGTGATTTCCCAAAATTTTCTGAAATGGAATCCCAACCTGATATGTTTCTCAAGTATCCAGATTCATACAAGGAAGAAGATGCAGGTTCAAAGCTGAAGATCAAAGATCTGAGTCAACCCCAACCTGAAGTGACTCAGAAGAAGACAAAGAAGAGGAAAGCAGAAGGATCATCTCATCAGACTCCAAAGAAAAGAGGTAATTCATCTGCTGCCCCTATTTCAATTTCATCTACTATTCCAACATCTGCTGCCCCTCCTCAAACCTCTCACAGAATATCCATTCCAATCCCTACCATTGATGAAACCATACCAGAAGACCCTTCTGAGGCCTTACAACTCAGAAGAACCAGAATTAAAATTCCCATTAAAATTCCCAAACAACCAACTGTTTCAACAACACCAGCACTTGATAGAGTGCTAGCTGATATTGAGCGTGAACATGCTTCTGTTCAACCTCACTCTGAACCACCAAATATTACTCCTCCACAACCAGAACCACAACCTGAACCAGAAATACAACCAGAACCACAACCACAACAACAACAACCTCTCACAAAAGAACCTCTGATCCCTGAGCAATCAGAGATTCCATCTCCTCAACCAGAAAATAATCCACCTTCACCACAAACAGAGTTTCACCGCTATGAAACCCCATCTCCTCATCATTCTGACCCCCACTCACCTCAACCTTCACCGCTGGCAATCCAGTTGCCATGTGGAACCACCATTGTCAGGCCCCAGTTGCCATCTTCAGAGGAATCAACACCTCCAAAAACTCCAACCACTCCAATTGAAATATCTTCCTCTGACTCTGATAACCATCCTCCAAAACAAACAACCTCTGAAAACCAATCCGCTGAAAACCTCAGCAGAACTTTCATTGACTTAACAAGTCTTGAACGTCTTGCTGATCTAAGACACAAAATTGCCATACCCAAACCAAAGCAACCAGATGTTGGCTCTGGTATTTTGAATTTTGAAACAGGTATGCTGCAATGGATTGCTTCTTTGAAGCAAGTCTGTCCGGGGATGATCGACCCAGCTGCTTCTGATCAGCTCTGGTCACAGTTCAGACTATGGGTACGTGCTGAAGCACTCAAGCTGCAGGACGTCAACTATGAGCAGGCTCAACAGAACTTTAGCAAGCTGCTGAAGGAAGTTGAGAGTCAGCTGCCTCAAGAAGTTGTGCTCCCTCTGGACAGTGAATCCTGGTCTGAGAAAGAGCAAGCTGCACAGGTGCAACCATCAGAGGACAAGACCCTTCAGGAAGAGAATCCAGCAGAAGATGTAGCTGAAAGTTCTGAGAAGCTTCCTCCTGCTGAAAGTTCTCAAGCTGCCTTGGACAGGCAGGCTCTGGAAGAATTAAGGCTGAATGACTTGCGTCTACAGCAGCGGATGGAAGAGAATGATCAGAAGATGGAAGCAAGAATGAATGTACAGGACAACAAAATTGACACTGTTGTCAACATGGTTCAGAAGCAGAATGAAACTTCTGAAAAGATTCAAGCAATGCTGGAAAGCCTATTCTCACGCATGCCCCCTCAACCATAAATCTTTTTCATGCATAATTTTTCATGTTTTCTTCATTTTCTGTTGTACTGTCTTGACTATGTTTGTGTAATGTTCTTTTGCTCTGAACTATTTTAATATAATTTGTTTTTCTGATCTAAATTGTTTTAGCACATCACTAACACTTTTTGATTGCTGACAAAAAGGGGGAGAACAAGAATGATATTTAAAATCAATAACGGCTAACTAGACAGAAACTTTCAAACATTCTAACTCTATTACTTGAAATGTTTTTCTGTTTTGTTTTTAAGTCTACAGGCACAAGGAAGCTCTTGAACACAATGAAGACTAGAAGCTAGAAGCTCTGATCAAAATGTAGAAGCTCATGTTGCTCTGATCAAATATGAAGTTCTGATCGACCTAACACTCTGATCCGAAGCAAAGCTCTGACAGGAAAAGCTCTGAAGCTCTGCTCTCTGATAAGTCAAAGACCTATAATCTGATGCTCAAAGATAGAAAAAGATCTGATCCTGAAGAACACGCATATCAAAGGGAAGTAACAAACTCAGGGGGAGTATCTCTTAAACTCTGATTTCTCTTTACTTCTTAACTCTGAAACATTTCCCAGATACTTTTCACGTTATTTTTTATTTAAAATATCTAGTTTTTGTCATCATCAAAAAGGGGGAGATTGTTAGAACAATGTTTGAATCTAGTACCCTATATTTAAGTTTTGATGATAACAAAGTGAAAAGATATAGTATTTAAATATTTCATGAATGAATTATATGCTGCCTAAAATTACTATGCTCTGATTTGCAGATATGCTGATTAAAATAAGCAAGATCACATTTTCAGCATCAGAATATGATTTCATACACCAGCATCAGAAGTTGCTGAATCAGAACGTCAAGATCAGATGATCAACGCTTGCACATGCTGAAGCTTGATGAACAGAACTGCGCGTAAAACACTCTGATACAGAAACACATTAGTTCATCAGCAGCGAAGCAGAATCAGAATGAGCCAAGCCAGAACGTGCATTGAAGAAGCAACGATACTGTGCATTGAACGCTAATTAATTCCAACGGCATCATTCTAGACAAGATCTGCTCAAAAAGGAAAGCTTGTTATTAGCATTGAATCAAAGATATTGCATTCAACGTTCATCTTCTCAAGTGCTATATAAACAAGGCTTCGAAGATTATAATGGCTAATGCTCTCCAATTCTCTACACGCACAAAGCTGATCAATAATCTTCATCTACCAGTTTTGCTAAACCAACAAACTCTGATACTCCATTAGCGTTTAGCAACCTAGTATTCTAAGCTTAATTTGTGTATACATCACAGTTGTGATATAGTTTTGTAGAAAACATTCACACACATTTGTTTTATACCTTTGTAAGAAAGTGTTGCCTTGACAAACCGGATTGTGGTTTGAATCAAGAAGGCTTTAGCAGTTGTTAAAGCAGATTTGTATTCAGTTGAATATAGTGAATTAAGACCTCGTTGGAGAGAGGCGAAATCACCTTGACGGGTGGACTGGAGTAGTTTGAGATCAAACGAACCAGGATAAAAATATCTTGTCAATTGCTTTAAGTTTCCAGTTTTACAATTCAACCCCCCCTTCTTGTGTTTTTCACCCCTTCACGCGTTTTTTATTATTTTCTGGCCAGAGGTTGAAGAAAGGTTATATGGGCTGGGCTTGCTTTGTATTTCCTTTTCACACCATACAATTGCTTCTGAACCCCCTGAGCCCATTTGGTTTATTTTTAATGTTTTTTGACTTTTTCTTTTTTTTGATTGACTCACTTATTTTTTCTAATGATATTAAAAATATAAAAATATTTTTTCTCACCATTTTTGAATTTATTAGGCATTTATTTGATTTTTCTTTTAGTTTGTACATAAATAAATAAATACATATACTTTTTATTTAAAATACTAAAATAGTGCAAATACATTTTTATACACTTTTATATTGTTCTACTTTCTGAAAATATGTTATTGAAAAAATACCTTTTTTTTTTATTTAAATATTAAATATTACTAATTAGCATATATAATACATATTTTGTAAATAATATAAATAAATACATATACATTAGTATACTTAGAATAAAATACCAAAAATATACATATTTTATTTTATTAATATTTAACATTAAAAATACATTTTTCACAAATAGACTTCATTTTTATTTTATTTTTGTATGTAAATAATAAATATTGTATATATTGAATAAATAATGCATTTTATTTTGTAAACTAGGGTTTTGACCTAAATATGAAAATACTCCAAAAAATACTTTTATTTTTATTTTTGTGACATAAATAATACTTTTTTTTCATACATATAAAAACTTTTTTTGCATTCTTGCATATTTGTTTTATTTCTATTTAATTTATGCCTTTAATTATATTGTAAATATTCAAAAAAAAAATGATGTAATAGCTAGGTTTAATTTTTTGTCTAAATATCCCCCATTTGAAACATTTGTACCCCCCTTCCCATATTGTGTTGTAATAGTGTAGGAATTTTATTTTTCGCACTTTAAAACGCTTTCTAAATATACCATGCTAGAATTAGGGTTTGTATGCAAATAAAAAGAACAAAATAGCTTGACCTAATTTCAAGATGAATGAGCATGAAATATGGACAACACATATCACACTTGCACCCCTAGGGTATTCCACTTGTTGCCTTTCAAAATTGGGCCATATTGCATGTTAGGTCTCTTTGGGCAAAACAAACACAATTCAAATGATCATAGTCCCTCGATGACGCTTTCGAAAGTTGCCTAAAAAATGATCAAGTCCCTCAAAGGAAACATTGCCCAAAGATACTTGGCACCATTGCAATTATGGTCTAAACGATGACCCGTGCCCGTCCCTTTCACATCCTAACACAAGATTGTCCACCAAATACAATGGTGGAACAAAATTGTTAAAAGGGTTAAAACATGGCAAAAATCTTTGAGAATTTAGGGTAGATAGCTTTTGGTTACTTGCCAACTTGCAAAACAAAACACTTGCCTATTTTTTCAAACCACACATCACTACACTTTCAAAACAACTTTCAAAAACAATGAAAACCTTTTCAAAAGACATACACCTTTGTATACATCCCAACATGGATCATTACAAAGGTTGCCACCACATTGGCCTCTTTTCAAAACATTTTCAAACCCACACACGCACAAAGCACCATTTCAAACAATTGAAAATCAAGGCAAGTTGATCTAAGAAAGTAACTAAGAGCCCATGGATAACCATGGATAGAAAGGGTGCTAATACCTTCCCTTTCTATAATCTACTCCCCGAACCCAAGAAAAATCTCAAAGGTTTTTGCTGTGCTTTTTTAAACCTTTCCTTAGGATAAAATAAAAAGTCGGTGGCGACTCTTGCTCGACCGAAACATTTGCGAAAACAAACGCAAAACCATAGTCAGTTCTCCCACCGAATCACAGAACTGGCGACTCTGCTGGGGATAGAATTTAAAAGTGGAGTAACCTTAGGGCTTAGATCACCCTCTTGCATGAAAAATTGTTTGAATTGTTTGCTTTATATCTTGGCTCTATTGTTTGGGTTTACAATCCTACTCCCGGATTTTGGGAAACATTCATAGATAGCAATACGTTATGGAAACTGTGCGGGGTATACCGACACGGTCGAAGCAATAGCTATATTAGTGCGACATATTTGTGAGTACCGGTAACCCTTGAGTTCAATCAAGGAGAGTACGGGGCCGCTGAGTGATGTCACTAAGCACTAATGACCTAGAACCTTACTTGACTATCTTGGCCTTTTATTAGGGGTAGTGAGATGACCGGCTTTGGTACAGTCCGAAGTTGGTAGATACTCGATACTACACTCATTGAGGGTTGTTTTCTTGGAATATTTTGGTCGTTAGTTAAATGGCTAAACCAAAACAATGAACAATGAAAACAATCCCGTGATATTGAGCTCCTTAGAACCCGGTTACTATTTATAGGACAGGTTTTTAAGCCAACTACACTCAAGAGGGTACTTACATATGAAACCTCATGCAAGCCTGAAACTAGGGTTTGGTGTGATTTGCTTGTACATATGTTTTGTGCATACATCATGGACATCATAAAACATCATATGCATTCACTAACCATTTCAAGGGTTTTTGGATCTTCATCTTTGTTCCTGTTTTGTAGGTCATGGAAGTTCCTCACAGAAAAACCATTCAAGTCAACCTTGTGAGAATCTCTCCTCAACTCAAGGAGCTCACCTCAAGAATTCCGGAAAATTCATCCTTCAGTGAAAGACATGGTAGACTGCTCAGCCTAGTCAACACCAACATTGAAGAAGACATGATGAAAGTGCTATTCCAGTTCTTTGACCCTCTTCACCACTGTTTCACTTTCCCCGATTACCAGTTGGTGCCCACTTTGGAGGAGTTTTCTCAACTCCTGAGAATTCCTATCCTTAATCAACTACCCTTCAACGGTACGGAAAAGGAACCAAAGCCAGAAGATGTTGCTCGAGCATTACATCTACAACCATCCGACATCAAGGGGCATTGGGAAACCAGAAGCGGCGTCAAGGGATTCTTAGCAAAATTCTTGTTTGAGAAGGCACAAGAATGTTGGAACTCATTGGACCTACAAGCCTTTGAAGAAATTGTGGCACTCCTTATCTATGGGTTGGTCTTGTTCCCAAATCCTGACCAATTGGTAGATGTCAATGCCGTCAAAATCTTCTTGTCCAGAAATCCAATACCAACATTGCTTGGGGACATCCTTCACTCATTTTACACACGGACAATGAGAAAGAGGGGTGTTCTCATGTGCTGTACTCCTCTCCTTGCAAGGTGGTTTATTTCGCACCTTCCACAATCTGTCTTGAAGAACGACCAAGGCTCAAGGTGGTCCCAACGGTTGATGACTCTTACTCACTCTGATGTACATTGGTGTTCTCGGTCCAGAGAAAATGTCATCATCGTCGATCGTTGCGGAGAATTTCCTAATGTTCCATTACATGGAATCAGAGGAGGTATCACCTACAACCCTTGCCTAGCTTTGAGGCAATTTGGATATGCACGGAGGGATGACCCTCACGACATGTTGATTCCTGACCTAGTTTTTGACTTCGACAACGATGCGCAAGGACTTCGCCAAAGATTCATCAGAGCTTGGGGAAAACTCAACAAGGTTGATAGCAAGACTCTGGGACACAAGAACTCCATCCCTCTTGAGCCTTATCTCAAGTGGGTACGAGCCCGAGCCCAAAGTCTGATGATGCCTTATCCTCATATTCTCCCTGTAATTAAAGAGCCCGTCAAGGAAGGAGAGGTCCCCTACACCATCCTACATCCAGACATGCCTACATCGTGGGAGGAAATGCAGAAGAGTTGGATTCAGCTCAAGGAAGAACGAAATACTTTTGAAGCTAGCTTCTACGCCAGTGAGAAGAAGGTTCTAGAGCTTACCCGCCGAATCCATGAGCAAGAGGCCCTCAACACCTACATCGCACCAAAAAGGATGCGCAATGTCTTTTTGCCTTAAGAAGTTTATTTTGTAATATTTGGCCCATAGGGCATTTATGTACTGACAAATTTCTTCTTATTAATATGACGTGCATTCTTCTTTGTCTGAAACATTTTTGAATGTCCTAAATCCTTGAATGCATTGCATACATAAGCATACCATTCATCATGTGCATAAGCAGGTCTCATTCCAGGTTTCCTTATTTGTCTGCTGTTTATTACAGTAGGATGGATCTCGAGCAAACAGTCAAAGACCTACAAGCTCAAAATACACAGTTCCAGCAACTCCTGATGACCTTGGCTAAGGGTCAGGAGGATATCAAGACTCAATTGGGGAACAAAGACCCAGTGAAAAAGAAGAAAAAGAGACTCGGGATGGCTAATTTGGGGAGAAGATTTGACGGAGAAGCTCGGAGAGTGCTTGAATTTCCTCCTATCTCTGATGAAGGAACCAGCAAAGGAGGTGGAGCTGCGGTACCTTCTGAGTCTGATGCGGAAGAGGAGGAGGTCGAAGAGGATGAAGATTATACTGATCAGCAATACCCTCCAGCTGATGATAAATACAAAGGGCTAGAAGACAGGTTGGCCGCCATGGAGCTACAAAGAGTACCGGGTTTGGATTTTGAAGACTTGGGTTTGGTTGTCGGGATTGTGATTCCCCCAAAATTCAAAGTGCCAGTGTTTGTAAGGTATGATGGGCTATCCTGTCCCAAAATGCATCTTAGGTCCTACGTGAGAAAGATTCAACCCTATACGACAGATAAAAACCTTTGGATTCATTTCTTTCAAGATAGTCTTTCTGGAGCTCAGTTGGAGTGGTTTTATCAGCTAGAGGGAACCAGCGTTCGAAATTGGGAAGATTTGGCCACCGCTTTCTACAAACAATACCAATACAATTCTGACCTTTCCCCTACTCGTACCCAACTTCAGGGTATGTCGTTAGGAACAGGCGAAGGATTCAAAGAATACACACAAAAATGGAGGGATTTGGCTGGCAGGGTGCAGCCTCCTTTAACCGACCGTGAACTTGTTGATATGTTTCTAGGGACCCTATCTGGGCCATTTTTCAATCATCTGATTGGTAACTCTTCCGCGGGGTTTACCAATTTGATCTTAACGGGCAAAAGAATAGAAGCTGGCATCAAGTCAGGAAAGATTCAGAAGGGTGTTGCTGCAAGTACTGAGAAGAGGCCTTTCAAGAAAGAAGCAAGTGTCGTCTATGGTCCTAGAAGACAAGTCAATCCAGAAAGTCGCCAAGCCGTCAATGCTCTGGTCATTGCAAAACCTGTTGCTTCTCCTCAGCAGTACAATCAACAAAGAGGTGAAAGGCCCAAGAGGCAGTATACTCGGCTGAGTATGACCTTATCGCAAATTTTACCCCAACTGTTATCAACCAACTTGGTGACCACCAAAGAAGCTCCTAAGGTCGTTAATACTGCATCTCCTAAGTATAACCCGAATGCCCGTTGTGCTTATCATTCTGATAGCCCCGGACATACTACTGATGATTGCTGGGCCTTGAGAAACAAAGTGCAAGATCTTATCGACGCGAAGGAAATTCAGTTTGAAGCGCCTGAGAGGCCGAATGTTGTAACTGCTCCTATGCCCTAGCATAGAGTAAATGCCATTGAGGAAGAGTTGTATGCTGTTTCGGTGAATGATGTTGCTACCCCTCTTTTGACTGTTAAGAGGAACTTACTACTAGCCGGTTTATTTCCGGGTTGTAACAAGGGTTGCCTCCTGTGTGCTATTATCCCTACCGGTTGTCCACTGCTGAAATCAGGCATCCAAAGCCTGATGGATAGCAAGGAAATTATGTTCAAGAAAACTGCTGTTCCGTTTGTTTCCGTTGAAGAAATATCTGTTGTCACAATTTACAATCCTGCCAAAGCTCCCATGAAGAAACCAGTCCAAATTATGTCTGCTGCACCCATTACTATTAATGTTCCGGGGCCACTCCCCTATGAGTCTGATAAAGCGGTCCCATGGCATTATGGAGCCGACGTGTATGTGCTTGGGGTGAAGCAGGAGTTCAACACCAATACCAGTATCAGTAACATCACTGGTCCCGCCAAGATTACCCGCAGTGGCAGGCTCTTCTCGCCTGACATTGCACCGCCAGTTATCCGAAAACCTCTCACCATCACACCCGCAAGTGTGCATGTTCCAATTCAAGTTCCTGTGTCTACTACTGCTGCCGAGTCTTCTGATACTCGGGGCAAGGAAGTTGCTATCGATTTGCCTGCCAGGACGGAGGCACCAAAAAAGACTGTTGTGGAAGCCTCCCAACAAGAAATGGAGGAGATTCTTAAAATCATCAAAAAGAGCGACTTCAATGTTGTCGAACAGTTGGGGCATACCCCCTCCAAAATCTCTATGCTATCATTGCTGCTATGCTCAGAGGCCCATGCAAAAGCTCTAATTTCATTTCTGAAAACGGCCCATGTGCCGCAAGAGACCTCCGCGGATCAATTCACCGACTGTGTGGCTAATTTGACGGCTGACAATGGATTGGGGTTCTCGGATGCTGACCTCACCCCCAAAGGGAAAAATCACAATGATGCCCTGCATGTTTCCATAGAATGCAGGGGCACTACTCTCGCACACGTGTTAGTGGACACCGGTTCTTCCCTGAATGTCTTGCCCAAGAAGGCATTGGATCGCTTGGATTGTGAGGGTCTGGAGTTGAAACCTAGTAACATCATTGTTAGAGCCTTCGACGGTTCTAAGAGGATGGTGCACGGTGAGGTAGACATTCCTATTCGTGTGGGTTCCCAAGTTTTCGACTCAACGTTCTATGTAATGGATATTCGTCCATCTTACTCCTACTTATTGGGTCGACCCTGGATTCACAAGGCTGGGGCAGTAACCTCCACTCTACACCAAAAGCTCAAATACCCTGTCAAAGGGAAGATTGTTACTGTGCAGGGTGAGGAGGAATACATGGTTAGTCACTTGAATTCATTCCGGTATATCGAGATGGACGGGGAGTTTATTGAAACCCCCTTTCAGCATTTTGAGGAAGTACCTCCAATTTTGGCATCAGCTTAAGCAGTGGTTGAAGAAGACTTTCCGTTGAAGATGGCATCCTTGAAGGATGCCCGGGCTGTAATCGAGAAAGGCAATTGTGCGAACTGGGGTCATCTTCCTGACTTCACTCAAAAGAACGACAAGTTTGGGCTGGGCTTTACTGCAGAGGCTCAGAGGACTATGCGCAAGGAAAAGATCAGAAAGGCTCCAGTGTTTATCACCAGTCCAAGGGTGAATGCTATTGAGGAGGATGTAGAGGAAGCAGAGTTTGACAGTTGGATCTACCCGACTACCAGCAACGGACCAAGCAACTGGACGGCAAAAGATTTTACACCTATCACATTTGTCACGCAGTAATTAACTCTTTTGATTTTCAATTTGTAACAAACAATATGTTAAAACTTTGTTGGCTCGGTGTCCTACCCGGGGCATTGTAGCTCCATTTGTGAGGGCTTTGTGTATGACATTTCCATATATCATCAATCAAAACATTGGACGTTTGTTGCATTTCAAATCTTGTGCTCTTTTTATTTCTGTGTTATATATTGCAAAACAGCTATATTTACACACACTCACTTATACAGGTTTCAATCCACTCTGGATCTCACTGGTAACAGCTCTGCTACCGCCAGTTATGACTTCGAGAATCCGATCAACTTGGCCGAAGAAGAAGGTGAAGATGATTGCGAAGTGCCTGGTGAACTCGCAAGACTACTACTCCAGGAAGAGAGGGCTATTCAACCACATGAAGAGCCGGTGGAAACAATTAACCTGGGTACGGAGACAAATAGGAAAGAGGTCAAGATTGGGGCTAATCTAGAGCTCAGCGTGAAGCAACGATTGATCCAGATGCTACACGATTACATGGAGGTATTTGCTTGGTCCTATGAAGATATGCCTGGTTTGGATGCCGACATTGTAGTTCATCACTTGCCAACCAAGGAAGACTGCCCTCCGGTAAAGCAAAAGGTTCGCCGCATGCGCCCAGAGATGTCTGAAAAGATCAAGGCCGAGGTTATGAAGCAATTCGATGCCGGATTTCTAGCAGTAACTTCTTATCCTCAGTGGGTTGCCAATGTGGTGTCGGTGCCGAAGAAAGACGGTAAAGTCAGAATGTGTGTTGATTACAGGGATTTAAACAGGGCAAGCCCCAAGGATGACTTCCCCTTACCTCACATCGACGTTCTTGTTGACAATACTGCCCAACACAAGGTTTTCTCCTTCATGGATGGTTTTTCAGGGTATAATCAGATCAAGATGGCCCCGGAAGATATGGAAAAGACTACCTTTGTGACTCAGTGGGGCACCTTCTGTTACAAGGTCATGCCGTTCGGATTGAAAAATGTTGGGGCAACCTATCAACGTGCCATGGTTACTTTATTTCATGATATGATCCATCATGAGATTGAGCTATATGTTGATGGTATGATTGCAAGGTCTCAAACTGAGGAGGAGCACCTTGATCATCTGAGGAAGCTATTCGACCGACTGAAGTTATATAAGCTGAGGTTGAATCCCAACAAATGCACCTTTGGGGTGAGGTCCGGAAAATTGCTGGGTTTCATTGTAAGTGATAAAGGTATTCAGGTGGACCCTGCCAAGGTAAAAGCCATACAAGAGATGCCAACTCCAAAGACAGAGAAAGAAGTCAGAGGCTTCCTAGGACGACTGAATTACATTGCCCGATTCATCTCACATCTGACTGCTACTTGTGAGCCAATCTTCAAATTACTGAAGAAAGATCAAGTAGTACGCTGGAACGATGAATGTCAGGCTGCCTTTGAAAAGATAAAGGAATATCTCCAAGAGCCACCCATTCTTATGCCGCCAGTGGAAGGAAGACCTCTGATACTATATTTGACAGTACTTGACAATTCAATGGGGTGCGTGCTGGGACAGCATGACGAGTCTGGCCGAAAAGAGCATGCTATTTATTACTTGAGCAAAAAGTTTACCGACTGTGAGTCTCGTTACTCACTGCTTGAGAAAACTTGTTGCGCTCTAGTATGGGCTGCTCTCCGGCTGAGACAGTATATGTTGACTCACACTACTCTATTGATTTCAAAGATGGATCCCATCAAGTACATATTTGAAAAGCCTGCTCTGTCTGGAAGAATAGCAAGATGGCAAATGATCTTGACAGAATATGATATCCAGTATACAACTCAGAAAGCAATTAAAGGAAGTGTACTGGCAGATCACTTGGCACACCAACCTGTGGACGATTACCAATCATTGAACTTTGATTTTCCGGACGAAGACATCATGGTGGTAACTGACTGTGAAGTACCTGGACCGGATGAAGGACCTGAGGAAGGATCCCGATGGTCTATGCATTTTGATAGAGCCTCCAATACTTTGGGTAACGGCGTCGGCGCTGTAATCATATCTCCCAAAGGAACTCATACTCCACTCACCGCCCGATTGTGTTTCAACTGCACCAACAACATGGCAGAATATGAGGCATGTATCATGGGTCTACAAGCTGCAATCGACTTAAGGATCAAATTTCTGAGTGTCTTCGGAGATTCCGCTCTCGTGATCAATCAGATCAAAGGCGAGTGGGATACGAAACACCCAAATCTTATTCCTTACAAGGAGTATGTGTCAAACTTGCTTCCCCACTTTGAAGAGATAACTTTTGAACATTTCCCAAGAGAGGAGAATCAGCTAGCGGACGCACTAGCTACGATGTCTTCAATGTTTAAAGTTAAATGGGACAATGAGGCTCCCCGGATCATTATCTGGAAGTTGGACGAACCGGCATACTGCTGCGATCTCGAGGCCGAGAAGGTGACTGAAAAACCCTGGTATCATGAGGTGAAGAGGTATTTGGAAGCTCAGGAATACCCTGAAGGTGCATCTGTCAATGACAAGAAGTTCATGAGGAGGTTTGCGGAAAAATTCTTCCTCAGCAACGACATCCTCTACAAACGGAATCATGATTCAACTCTACTATGTTGTGTGGATAAGGCTGAAGCAGAGAAAATCATGATAGAGCTGCATGAAGGTACATTCGGAACTCATTCCAGTGGACACACCATGGCAAAGAAAATCCTTAGGGCAGGATATTTCTGGTCCACCATGGAAGCCGATTGTTACCAACACTCTCGAATTTGTCACAAATGCCAGATCTATGCTGACAAGGTGCATATTCCTCCAGTTCCTCTGAACGTCCTGACGGCACCTTGGCCTTTTGCAATGTGGGGCATTGATATGATCGGTGAGATCCAACCGACGGCATCCAACGGGCATCGCTTCATCTTGGTAGCAATCGATTACTTCACGAAGTGGGTTGAGGCAGCTTCCTACGCCACAGTAACCAAGAGCGTCGTGGCACGTTTCATCCGGCATAATCTGATCTGTCGGTACAGCGTCCCGGAAAGAATCATTACGGACAATGGTACCAATCTCAATAACAAAATGATCACCGAACTCTGCGAACAATTCAAGATACAGCACCACAATTCTTCTCCCTATCGGCCGAAGATGAATGGGGCTGTAGAGGCAGCTAATAAGAATATCAAGAAAATTGTGCAGAAGATGACAGTGACCTATAAGGATTGGCACGAAATGTTACCATTTGCTCTTCATGGGTACCGTACCTCAGCAAGGACGTCAATCGGGGCAACTCCTTTCTCCTTGGTCTATGGCATGGAGGCAGTCCTGCCAATCGAAGTCCAGATACCCTCTCTCCGGATAATGAAGGATGCAGACTTGAATGAAGATGACTGGATCCAAACTCGACTTGATCAATTAAATCTGATTTACGAAAAGAGACTCACCGCTATCTGTCATGGTCAGACGTATCAAAAACGGATGATCAGGGCATTTAACAAGAAAGTCAGACCACAAGAGTATCAAGTTGGGGACTTGGTAATCAAACGCATCATCCTTCCTCAAAGTGATCCCCGGGGAAAATGGACCCCTACTTACGAAGGGCCATTTGTGGTTAAACATGTGTTCTCATGAGGAGCCATGATCCTAACCACCATAGATGGTGACGACCTTCCTCACCCCGCCAATGCAGACATAGTGAAAAGATACTACGCATGAATAAAAGACCCGCTAGGTTGACATACCTAGGCAAAAATAAGGGCTTCCCGGCGAACCAAAAGGGTTCGGGCAAAAATAAGGGATGAAATAAAAAAATCTGTACACCCGGCAAGTCAAAAACCTGAAAAGGCGGCTTGGGCAAAAATGGGTATCCCGGTGGACTGAAAACCCGAAAGGGCGGTCCAGGCAAAAGTTAGGGATAAAGCGTAACACTATGTCTCATTGGATCACTTTGCATCCGGAACTCGGCATCAACTATCTGGCTCAGATCTAGGCATCGATCAATCAGCTTCATCCTCAACCAGGCAGCAAAGCGATGAGACGCTCGGAGATATAAAGGCGATAGCAGGGGTGGAACCCAGTGGGATTGTTCACATAGTTGTTTTGTTTTCTTTTCAAAATTGTAAATTCTATGATTATTCGGCGGCGTCCTCTTACTAGGATATCAGCCTCTTGTACAAAAACGCCTATTCACAGGCAAAGTTCAAATCAATACAAATTCACTTGTCCATACAAGTTGCCATTGTTTTTCTTTTTTTCTGTTTTGTCTTGCGAAGAACATCCAATGTTCATTTTTGATATATGCATTTGACATTAAAATCGCTGGTTCATAAATATTTGCGTATGAAACAAAAGATTAATTACAGGTGACATCAGAAATAGGGGCAATGTGAAGTTGTCTGACGCAGTCTGGTTGCTTTGTCCGCCAAGGTACCAAGGTAGATTCGACTGAAGAATGTGACCGAATCATCTCAACTCCTCACGGAGTAAGACAAGATTCCGCAATGCTTTCCCCAAGCGGAGTTGACTCCCCATAAGTCCTAAAAAGGCACAACATTCCCCGGCAGGTCTTAAAGCTTATCCCCAGTAGATTCTGGAAGCTTGTTCCCTGCAGAATACGGGTGTCTCTTCTGAGCTTTATTCAGAGTTATTCCTCACAAGGGCTTATAACTGGGTTATCCTCAGCTAATTGCCACGGAAGATCGCCCTCAACAAAGTTCTTTCAATACCCAGCGGAGTTTATCTTTGGTATACCCAGCGGAGTTTATCTTTGGTATCCCCAGCGGAGTTTATCATCATTATCCCCAACGGAATCCGTCATTGAAGTCCTCAGCAGGCCTCTCATCAAAAACTTCAGCAAAATATCTCTTCCACAGAACAATTCCCCGGCCGATCGTCAAGGATTTATTTTCCTAAGACGAAAATACATTCATAAACATTTCACGTTTCATACATCCTACTTACATACATGATAAAGTGCATACAACACTATCTCATGTTAAAACATCATGCATATCATACATCGTGACATTGCATACAATTTATGTTTTGCCTTTTCAGGGAAAAAGACAATCCCAAAGACAACTACCTTCAACTGTCACAATTCCAGATTCGATACCTGTATCTAGCCAGGGTATATCTATTGACGACTATTTCCGGATTCGATTCCTGTATCCAGCCAGGGCATATCTGTTGACCACATTTCCAGACTCGATTCCTGTATCTAGCCAGGGCACGTCTGAAGAGTTCGAAGATTCGATTCCTGTATCTAGCCAGGGCATATCTATTAACGACTATTTCCGGATTCGATTCCTGTATCCAGCCAGGGAATATCTGTTGACCACATTTCCAGACTCGATTCCTGTATCTATCCAGGGCACGTCTGAAGAGTTCGAAGATTCGATTCCTGTATCCAGCCAGGGCATATCTATTGACGACTATTTCCGGATTCGACTCCTGTATCCAGCCAGGGCACATCTGTGAGCAACCGATTGTAGATTCGATACCTGTATCCAGCCAGGGCATATCTGCATAAGGAGGTTGAAGATCAAACACCTGTAACAAGCCAGGAAAACATCTGCCTTTCTCAAATACATAAATTTCTCGCTAAGGAATCTCTTGTGCGATCATCACTTCCAAATGGCATCTATAAGCCCATTCCCGACAAGGTTCTGTCACATCTCCAGATGGCATCTATAAGCCCATTCCCGACATCACATTGTTGATACTCCAACATGCGAGTGCAAATTTCCGGGCACTCTAGTGTCCAATCTCCTTTTACCCTCGAGTCACGAAAGGCAAACTTGCCAATCTAACTCTTCAGGTTCAAGAAGATTGAACAGGCACAACTGTTGTACCCTAAAATTTGCCCTCCCATTTCCTCAACATTTTCTCATCACAAAAACCTTGGAGCTCAAGATCCAGTTAGGGTTTCCTCTGCTCAAGACTTCTCCTTGCACTGTTGACCCAAATTAGGGTTTGTGTTTGCACAAAGATGTTTTGACCTAAAAAGCCTAAGATGACTTTCATGCTTCATGTTGGACTCCCAAGTTTATCCATACAAAGTTTCAAGTCTTGATTCCAAGTTTTGTCCAGCCAATTGGACAGTTGACCTAGAAATCAACTGTATTGGAGAAAAAGTCAACTGTGGCCAATTGACAGTCAAATCTCATGAAAACTGACCCACATCAACATTATGAACTCACATAGACCATTTGATCAAGTTTGGATCACAATTCCACAAGAAATTTGATCAGATCATCAAAAGGGCAAAATGGTCATTTTTTAGGGTTTTGACTGCACAAGGGTAATTTTTGACTGTTTGACCTAGCCAATGGCAAACCAAGCTCACATATGGACTCAAGGACCCCATGGAATTATCTTGACATGCTCAACAAATTCAAAAGATCCCAAGTACACAAGATTGACAGTTGAATTTCCCAGTCAATTGATCAATTTTGACTGTATACTGAAAAGTCAAACTTTGACTTTTTGGTCAAAATCAAGGGTCAAGATTCATTTTTCATCAAAACATGCCAAATCATGAAACTTGTTCACCAAGAAATCAAAAATTGCAAATTAGGGTTTGAAATGGGAATTTTTCATAACTTAGAATTTTTCTAAGTTATGGAAAACCCTAATTTTTTCCCAAATTTGCCCCACTTTCTCACCAAGATTCATTTGGATTCAAACAAAAGTCAAAACATGAAAGTTGTAGCTTGTTTCATAATATACAACTTTGATTCACAAAGTTTTCCCAAATGAGGCTTGTATCTCAAGTTACAATTTTTGGAATAAGGGTGCTAAACCATTCTTAACTTAGTAAAATTTTAACCTATTTTGGCAAGGTTTTCTACCTAACTTCAAGGCCATTTTCCATACACTTCCACTTGGAATTTCAATTTGCATTTCAAATATGGATTGTAGTACACATTCCAAGCTTTCTAAAATGTCCAAGAACTTCTCAAACAACCTCATGGTTAGGGAGAATCGAATTTCACAATATAGCAAAAACTCACTTTTGATTAGGCCAAGTTACACGTTCATAACACTATGCATTTTCAAAACTCAGCATGCCACTTGATTACAGGCCTTTTATCTCAATTACACTCATAAATTTAATGCCAAACCTTTGTGCCAAGACCATGTTTTGTGTGTTCAAGCATTGCCTAGAAGATTAATCCATTTATAGATAAAGCATAATATCCATTTTAGAAAAGTTTCACTTTATGTCAAAATGCAAATCCAAGCAAGTACACTTGAAATCTTCTTGGCACAAGTTATGAGACACATTGCACTGATCAAGGCCAATGTATGCAGCATAGTATGGGGGCCTGTACAGGCTAGAAGCACAAAGTGACCATTGCTTGCTTAAAGTTCAAGAAATATAGCATAACTTGTACCAACTCTCATATCAGCTTACAAACACTTAAGCAAACTTGTGAAACACATTCAAGAGATACCAACTGAGCTAGTACACGACCCTAACATCCCTCATACACTCCCGTTCCCAGAATCACCTTCAAACTGCAAGAACAGGGCAGGGCCTGCAGTTTGAGTGCCATCTCTCATTCCTCTCAAGCTTTCTTGCCCAAACCAGTTCACACACCTTCCATACCATCTATGCAAGCTAACCAAAACCTAAAACACGACCTGTAATTCCTCTAACTGGTTCCACCATTTTCACTTTTCTGATTTGCAGGTGAAGTGCTCTAGCATGATTCAAAAGCTTTCAAGACAAAGTAAAGCTTGGAATAGCATCCCTGGACCTCAAGGAAACTATCCCAATCATCACCTTGCATTGAAAGCTTCTCCATTTCCAGATAGAACTTCAACTGAACAGGTAAGTTCTTGAATTCGTATCTCTCTTATTAGGCATTGTTAGCTTTAGGTTTGTGAAGAGAATATGTCACAATCATTGCCCTGAACATGCCCATATAATTAGATTTTATTTGTATTATGTGTGTTGCAAGAATTTTGAGTCTGAACATGGAAGAAAATCTAGGTCAGGATTTGGGGGAGAAGAAATTCTCTCTCATCTTAGAGAGTTAAGACAAGTTCTGCATATGGTTGGATTCGTCTCTTGATGCTGAACATTTTTTATGTTGTGAGTTTTTATTAACAAGCCAGGAATCAGGATGTTTGAATGGTGGAACAAGGCGCACGTTTTTTGATATTTTCTGGCCAGAGGTTGAAGAAAGGTTATATGGGCTGGGCTTGCTTTGTATTTCCTTTTCACACCATACAATTGCTTCTGAACCCCCTGAGCCCATTTGGTTTATTTTTAATGTTTTTTGACTTTTTCTTTTTTTTTATTGACTCACTTATTTTTTCTAATGATATTAAAAATATAAAAATATTTTTTCTCACCATTTTTGAATTTATTAGGCATTTATTTGATTTTTCTTTTAGTTTGTACATAAATAAATAAATACATATACTTTTTATTTAAAATACTAAAATAGTGCAAATACATTTTTATACACTTTTATATTGTTCTACTTTCTGAAAATATTTTATAGAAAAAATACCTTTTTTTATTTAAATATTAAATATTACTAATTAGTATATATAATACATATTTTGTAAATAATATAAATAAATACATATACATTAGTATACTTAGAATAAAATACCAAAAATATACATATTTTATTTTATTAATATTTAACATTAAAAATACATTTTTCACAAATAGAGTTCATTTTTATTTTATTTTTGTATGTAAATAATAAATATTGTATATATTGAATAAATAATGCATTTTATTTTGTAAACTAGGGTTTTGACCTAAATATGAAAATACTCCAAAAAATACTTTTATTTTTATTTTTGTGACATAAATAATACTTTTTTTTCATACATATAAAAACTTTTTTTTGCATTCTTGCATATTTGTTTTATTTCTATTTAATTTATGCCTTTAATTATATTGTAAATATTAAAAAAAAATGATGTAATAGCTAGGTTTAATTTTTTGTCTAAATATCCCCCATTTGAAACATTTGTACCCCCCTTCCCATATTGTGTTATAATAGTGTAGGAATTTTATTTTTCGCACTTTAAAACACTTTCTAAATATACCATGCTAGAATTAGGGTTTGTATGCAAATAAAAAGAACAAAATAGCTTGACCTAATTTCAAGATGAATGAGCATGAAATATGGACAACACATATCACACTTGCACCCCTAGGGTATTCCACTTGTTGCCTTTCAAAATTGGGCCATATTGCATGTTAGGTCTCTTTGGGCAAAACAAACACAATTCAAATGATCATAGTCCCTCGATGACGCTTTCGAAAGTTGCCTAAAAAATGATCAAGTCCCTCAAAGGAAACATTGCCCAAAGATACTTGGCACCATTGCAATTATGGTCTAAATGATAACCCGCGCCCGTCCCTTTCACATCCTAACACAAGATTGTCCACCAAATACAATGGTGGAACAAAATTGTTAAAAGGGTTAAAACATGGCAAAAATCTTTGAGAATTTAGGGTAGATAGCTTTTGGTTACTTGCCAACTTGCAAAACAAAACACTTGCCTATTTTTTCAAACCACACATCACTACACTTTCAAAACAACTTTCAAAAACAATGAAAACCTTTTCAAAAGACATACACCTTTGTATACATCCCAACATGGATCATTACAAAGGTTGCCACCACATTGGCCTCTTTTCAAAACATTTTCAAACCCACACACGCACAAAGCACCATTTCAAACAATTGAAAATCAAGGCAAGTTGATCTAAGCAAGTAACTAAGAGCCCATGGATAACCATGGATAGAAAGGGTGCTAATACCTTCCCTTTCTATAATCTACTCCCCGAACCCAAGAAAAATATCAAAGGTTTTTGCTGTGCTTTTTTAAACCTTTCCTTAGGATAAAATAAAAAGTCGGTGGCGACTCTTGCTCGACCGAAACATTTGCGAAAACAAACGCAAAACCATAGTCAGTTCTCCCACCGTATCACAACTAGTAATTAGGGTTTGTATGAAAAGACTAAAACCAATACTTAGAAAACCCTAATTCAAGAAAAAATCAAGCATGAAAATAATACACTTGCACACAAACACCCTTAGGATTATTTCACTTGGTTGCCTTATACAAAATTGCCATATTACGCATGTAAGGTATCTTAGCAAAAACAAAGCAAATACAAGATCATAGTCCCTCGATGACGCTATCTAACTTGCCTTTCAAATGATCTTAGTCTCTAAAAAGAATGCTAAGATACCTTGTAACATTGCTAATCATGGTTATACGATGACCCACGCCCATCCCGTTTACATCCAAAGATATGGTTGCTTACCAAATCAATGGTAAGATAACAATGTCAAAGGAAAAGGAAAATTAACAAGAAAGACTTTTGAGTAGGTAGAATGCTCCTAATTACTTGCTCAATTTCAAACAAACATCCTTGCTATTTTCAAAACAAACACTTACACTTTCAAACATCTTACAAACTTGAAAACATTTTCAAAAGATCAAACATCTTTGTATACATTCTTACAAACAAGAATTATTACAAAGATTGCCTAAACAATGGCCTCTTTACAAAATACTTTCAAAAACCACACAAAGCACAATTTCAAACAAAAGCAAGTGATCTAGCAAGTAACTAAGAGCCCATGGAAAACCATGGATGAAAAGGGTGTTAATACCTTCCCTTTTCATAATCTACCCCCCGAACTCTAGAAATTATCTCAAAGGTCTTTCCTATGCTTTTTTACCTTTCCTTTTGGATAAAAGAAAAGTCGGTGGTGACTCTTTCTAACCGCAACATTTTCGATCAAACGCAAAACCTTCAAGTCAGTTCTCCGACCGTATCACACAGGGGTATCTCGAATCTTGAGAAACTCTTTCCATGCGTCTTCCGTAATAAAGTTATACTTGACATATGGAGGAGGATCATTTTCTATTGGATGATTAATATATCTATCTGTGAGTTGTGTCTTAAAACCTCTCTATCACTCTCCCGCATATTTAATCCATTCTTTCTTCAACCTATCCTTCTTTGGATCTTTACATTCTGGAATAGTGAAATGAGCCTACAAATATAGTATATGTCATATGTTGTTAATTAGTATATGATTACAAAATATAATAAATTGTTGTATTTAAAATACCTGAATATGAGTCCAAATAGCATCTTTTACGCCTTCATCTACTTCTTTCCAATCATTTTTCACAATACTACAGTACTGCCGAGCAAGACATGCTATATAACTCTTAAAATGTGTAGCATTTTTACTAACACCAATACATTCATAGGTTCTTGGATTAAACTCGACCTTTATCTTTTCACCTAATTAATGAACTTTGTCAATTTGTGTCATGAAAGTGGGACCTCTAACTCTTCTTTTATTGGGGTTACTAGATGAAGAAGGGTTGTCGTTTGAATCACCCATGTATCTGCTTACACAAATCAAAAATAATTAGAAATAAAATTAAGCACAAAATAAAAACAATTAGAAATAAAATTAAGCACAAAATAAAAACAATTAGAAAATAAAGTAACGTGGAATTAACTTATAAAAAAAATTCTTACTAGTCCTCCCATATCCCTTCTTCATGGTCTATGCGAATAGTATGCACATCATCCCCTTCATTTTCTTCAATGCATGTAGTCACATTTGTTGAGAAAGGATGAGTTTCGGAAATATCAAGATTCTCATCATGATTTTTATCACTATCATGGACCTTTCCTTGTAAAACCACTGACCACTTTTTATTAGAAGGATATGTAACATAAAACACTTGTTTTGCTTGAGATGCCATGATGAAAGGTTCATCCACATAAGCTAGCTTGCTAAGATCAACCAGTGTAACTCCAAATTCATCGATTCTTACACCACTGTTGATATCAATCCATTTGCATTTAAATACAGGAACTTTAAACACAACATAATTAACTTCCCAAATCTCTTCAATCACCCCAAAGTACAGTGTAGATGCCATAACCGGATTTTTATCTTTAGCACTAGGGAAGTGCATGGGCTCGGCCACAATCATTACCCCACTATTTTGCGTGGTACTACGGTCATCCTTTGACTTTGTATAAAAAGAGGTTTTATTAATATCATATCCACTCCAAGTTATTATGTTACATTTAGGCCCATAAGACAACCACTTAATTTTATTAGAATCATTATCTTCATTAGCAATTCTTTCTTTAAACCACTCAGAGAAACTCTTATTATGCTCTTTAAACAACCCTCTTTCATTCATCTTGGGGTACTTTTTCTTTATGATGCTTTTGTGAGCAGATAAGTAAGGTTAAACTTCATCTATATTATTCAATATATACAAATGCGCTTGAACAACCACATCAATACTTAAGCTCTTGACCTTTAAACCTTGTGTACCCACACCCTCACACCTTCCATCATGACGAGACTTGGGAACCCCTACAACATCCACTCCTGACAAATAGTTAGAACAAAACTCAATTGCTTCTTCTGCAATGTACCTCTCAATAATCGATTCTTATGGACGGTGTGGGTTTTTTGTATACCCTTTTAGGATCTTCATGTATCGTTCTATTGGATACGTCCACCGTAAAAAAATTGGACCATATAATCTAATCTCTCTTACTATATGAACAATCAAGTGAACCATAATGTCAAAAAATGAAGGTGGAAAATACATCTCTAATTGGCACAAGATAACTGCAGCCTCGTTTTCCAAATTGTCTAACTTTAGTGGATCAATGGCTTTACAATAAATTGCATTGAAAAATAAGCACAACCTAGTTATAGTCTTCCTAACGTTGTTAGGCAATATCCCACGAATAGCCAATGGTAGTAGTTGTTGCATTAAGACATGACAGTTATGAGATTTTAAGCCAACGAATTTAAGATATTTAACTAATACAAGCCTCTTGACATTTGATGAGTAACCATACGACACTTTGATACTTTGTAAACACTCACAAAAACTTGTTTTCTCTTTTTTAGGCAAAGTGTAGCGAGCAGGAGGCAAATATGTCTTATTACCTATATATTGTTTAGTTAACTCTTCTCGTATACCCATCAAACCCAAATCCAGACGAGCATTAATACCAACTTTTGTCTTTCCTTGAATGTTGAGAAGTGTTTCATTTACACTATCGCATACATTTTTCTCCATGTGCATCATATCAATACAATGTCTTACATCAAGACTAGACCAATATGGAAGATCGAAGAAAATCGATCTCTTTTTCCATACATTTTTCACAGTAGATCATTTTTTGTACTTTCCAAAGACAACATCAAGTCCCTGTTGTCGCTGATAAACTTCCTCTCCAGACAAGGGCTTTGGAGAAACACAATGCTCTTGTTCCCTATTGAAAGCTTTCCACAATATACGATATGGATGATAACGCTTTATAAATTTTTGATGCCCGAGATAAACAGTCTTCTTTCCTTTTTCAAGCTGATGGTAACATGTGTTTTTTTCACATATAGGACACGCCTTATGCCCTTTAACTTTATACCCAGACAAATTACCATATGCTGGAAAATCGTTGATGGTGCAAAACAACATGGCATGCATATTGAACTGTTCGCCAGAATACGTATCAAAAACATCCACCCCTTCCTCCCACAACACTCTTAAATCATCAATCAGTGGACTTAGATAAATATCTATGTCATTTCCTAGTTGCTTTGGGCCCGATATCTTGATCGATAACATAATATATTTACGCTTCATGTACAGCCTAGGAGATAGGTTATAAATCATCAGGAGAAGAGGCCAAGAACTATGGTTAGTACTTAGATTACCAAACAGATTCATTCCATCAGTAGCAAGTCCAAGTCTAAGGTTTCTCGACTCTTTGCCAAAATTTGGAAACAAAGAATCTATTTTCTTCCATTGCAAAGAATCAGCTACATGACGAATTTGTCCATCATATTTTCTTTCTTTTGCATGCCATCTAAGATTCTTTGCGTCATCTACATTGGAGAGTAATCTCTTGAATCTTGAAATTATTGGTAGGTACCATACCACTTTCGCATGAGGACCCTTTTTGACCACCTCATCATCAATTGATTCACCATCTTTCTTTTTGTAGCGTGACGCCTTGCACTTTAGACAATGATTATAGTTTACATACTCTTTTCTGTATAATATGCAATCATTAGGGCATGCATGTATCTTTTCATACTCCAAACCCATCGGACACAATATTTTCTTCACCTCGTAATAACAACTTGGCATTACATTACCTTCTGAAAGCATTTTGGTTAACAATTCAAGCAACTCGATAAAACTTTTGTCAGTCCACCCACTCTTTGCCTTCAGATTAAATAATTATAACACAGCTGACAGACGTGTAAATTTTTTGCATCCCGGGTACAATGGTTTATCCTTGTCACTGCATAGAGTATCATACGCATGTGCCCTCTTAAATGAATCTTGTCCAATATCACGCATCATGTCTTCTAGACGATCATCCATTTCTACACTAACATCATCTATTTAAGACACATTTGACTTTGCTACTACTTCACTTTGTCATATCCATTATGTATAACTTTGACAAATCCCTACACAAATTAGATGATCCATGATTTCTTTCTTACTACGTTTTGGTTCTTTATTTGCACAACGAACACATGGACAGAGAAAAAGGGCAGGAAGACTTTTTTCAGCATTACTTTCAGCAAACAGTAGAAATTCCATCACTTCATGTTCGTACTCGTCACTTAATCGATTAGCTCTCATCCAACTATGATCTATAACTATGTTCACACAGAGGAAGGTCTGACGAAGGGTGTGCCCGCGGCTGCGCTATTTCACGGAGATTTCGAGATCGCAAGTTGTGCTGCTTCGCGGAAAAAGAAAATAGAATCAAATTTCAATGGCAAGGTGATAACTCTATTAAGTTTGATAGGTTAAAGATAAACTGTTTGTTTCTGAGAGGACCATTAACGTTTCTTTCGGAGGTTTCTAAGGAGTCAATTTCTCTAATGAAAAAGAATGACATATACACAACATGTACTATATTCTTAACTCTATACAAAATATATACTATTTATAACTAATTAGACTTAATTAATCTCTCTAAGAATAATAAACTGTTTAGTAATTAAAAAATAGATATGAACAAAGGAATGGATTCACCAAGCCACTGAGTTAGTATCTAGTATAATCTTCTAATTGTTTTTATATGTACTTCTAATCTTTTATAATGTATCTAAGTAGCAAGCAAAGCAACAAGAATAGCTTAAATACTTTTTTGTATATATATCTCTTAGAAATCCATAGATATACAATGAAGTTGAACAAAATAGAAAATTTCTTACCAGAAACGTAGTTGGACGGCGACGGGGGTTTCAAAGACGGAGGCAGGCTGTGACGGCTGGAGATTCGAGGACGTCTTCATGCACGGTGGGGGACGGCAGCCTGTGACAGACGTCTTCATGCAGGACAACGCGGATCTACGAGGAGACGACGGAGGGCAGAGCAGAAGGCGTTCGTAGGCGGAGACGGACGAACTGTGTAGGCGGAGTGGAGGGCGAAGAGTTGGTTTTAAGGAGAGAATGAAAATGAAATGTACAGCAGTGAGAAGATAGGGTTTATTTCTTAAATATATATTAGATTTTTTACATCATTGGAAATTTTAGCCCGATGTAAGGGTTACGTCAGAATCATGTTTTTACATCGGTGCATATCAATGACCGATGTAATGGTTACGTTTTCAGTTTTTTTACATAGGTGGATCGCAAGGCCCGATGTAAGGGTTTTCAGGTTTTTTACATTGGTGGATCGCAAGGCCCGATGTAAGGGTTAGCGTGTTTTTTATTTACCAATCTGCCACGTTGTTTTTTATTTACAAAACTGTCACCGTGTTTTTTTTATAAAACCTTTTACATTGGTGGATTAATTGGCCCGATGTAATAGCCAGTGAAAAATATTTTTTTAATATTGTTTATATCATTGCAAATAAATACCTGATGTAAAATCTTTTTAATTTTATTTTTTACATCATATATTTTTATACCTAATGTAAAGACCTTTTCTGAAATGTCATTTTTCTAGTAGTGAATAGGGCCTTTTGGCATTTTCAATATTTAGTATAAATATGTTATACTAGGTGTTCAATATTGTATCCCTACTTTATCTCCTCTATTTTATACAACAGTAGTATTATTGTTATCATTCTTATTCATTATTCTTCTCCCACTTCATTACCTTGCACCAACAAATTGGTATCAGAGCACTTGGTTCTGTTTTTCCTGGGAAACACGAGTGATTGTGAGTTGTGTGTTTGATTTTGGTTCGTTGTTTTTCTATTGAAATATTGAACAAAATCTGAACAGAATCTGATTCTGTGGGTTAGGAAACAGTGTGTTTGAAGATCTGAAAAATTTGTGCAAGGTTTAAAATGATTGGAAGCAGTAGTTTGAACACCAAACTCCCAGTTTTTAATGGCAAAAACTGGAACAGATGGATGATACAAATGTGTGTGCTGTTTGGTGCACAAGATGTTCTAGATCTGGTTACAGATGGTTATGTACCAGCTGCAGCAGATGCAACTGAAGAACAGAAAACTGCTGAGAGGGTTATGAGGAAGAGGGACCAGAAAACTTTGTTCTATATCCATCAGTGTGTGGATGAAAGTGTGTTCGAGAAGATTGCTAATTCAACAACGTCAAAAGGGGCGTGGGATTTACTGGTGAGATGTTACGGTGGTGACACATCAGTAAAGAAGGTGAAGCTTCAATCCCTGCGAAAGCAATATGAGAACTTAAACATGAAGAACAGTGAGAAAATTTCTGAATATATCTCCAGAGTGATTCTGATTACTAACGAGATAAAGGCATGTGGAGAAACTCTATCTGGACAGGTAATCATATAGAAGATTCTGAGGCCGCTTACTCCTTAGTTTGATTACATTATTGTTTCTATTTAACATTCTAAAGATCTAGAAACCATGAGAATAGAAGAATTGCAAAGCAGATTAGAAGCAGAGGAGTTACGCCTGTCTGAGAGAACTTTTGAAAGGGAAGCTGAGCAAGCTCTGAAGGCTTCTTTTGTCAAGAAAGACCAGAAGCAGAATAAACATGGTGATATATTCCAGAAGTCAGAAACCTCAACTTCTGATGATAAGAGATATCATAAAGTAAAGGAGAGGTATGAAAAAAGGAAGGTTCAATGTTACTCTTGTAAACAATTTGGCCATTTTTCGAGAGATTGTATGTCAAACAAGGAAAGGAAATCAGAAGAAGCGTATATAGCTAAGAGAAACTCTGATGATGAACTTGTGCTACTAATGGCTTTTGATTCTATTGGAAAATGCTCATAAGATTAGTGGTATATGGACACTGGCTGTTCAAATCACTTAATTGGAAACAAACAATGGCTGACAGACTTTGACTCCAGAAGGAGAACAAAGATGAGATGTGCTGACGATAAGTATCTTAATCCAGAAGGTATGGGAGATGTCAGAGTTAGAGTGAAGAATGGGAAATAAATTCTGATCAAAGACGTTTCGTATGTTCCTGGTATTAGAAGAAATCTGATGAGCATGGGTCAGCTGATTGAGAAAGGTTTATCAGTTGTTATGAAAAACAATCTCTTGACGTTGTATGATTCCAATCAGAAGTTGATTATGAAGTCTGAACAAGGAAGCAACAGAACTTTCAAGGTGAATGTAGAAACAGCTGAAGCAATGTGGCTTAGTGCAGAAGGCGCTGAAGGTGACAGTAAGCTGTGGCATAAGAGATTGGGGCATTTGAACTATAGAAGCCTAGGGAATCTATGTTCTAAGAAGATTGTACATGGTATTTTGAAGATTGTGAAGCCCGAGAAGTCATGTGAGATATGCATGAAAGGCAAGCAACCCAGATTTCCATTTGCATCAGAAGTAGCCCTCAGAGCGAAGCATGCTCTAGGAGTAGTACACTCTGATGTGTATGGACCATTTCCAGTACCTTCACTTGGAGGAAACAAATATTTTGTGTCTTTTATGGATGCATTCACAAGAATGACATGGGTAACACTCATCAAGTTCAAGCATGAAGTGTTTACTGAATTCCATAAGTTCAAAGTGAAGGCTGAGAAGCAGAGTGGTCAGAAGTTGAAGATTCTGAGAATGGGTGGTGGAGGTGAGTATAACTCTACAGAGTTCTAGAAGTTCTGTGAGGAGAATGGAATAGAACATGAAGTTACTGCTCCATATACTCCTCAGCACAACAGTCTTACTGAAAGAAGAAATAGAACTTTGCTTGATATGACCAAAAGCATGCTGAAAGGAAAAAAGCTACCTCATGTGCTTAGGGAGAAGCTGTTGCCACATCAGCATATATTCTGAACAGGTGTCCAACGAAGAAGCTGAAGGAAGTTGTTCCTTTAGAAAAGTGGACTGGAGATAAGCAGAGTGTCAGTCATTTGAAGGTGTTTGGCTCTGTCTGTTACAAAAACGTTCCAGAAACTAGAAGATAAAAACTGGATGATAGAAGCAAAGTAATGTTGCTGGTAGGGTATCACAGTACATGTGCGTATAAGCTTTATTGTCCAGAAACTAATAAAGTTGAAGTCAGTAGAGACGTTGTGGTAAAAGATTCTGAAACATGGGATTGGAACTAGTCTCAATCAGATTCTGGTGTAGTGCCAACATAAGAGTTTGCCTCTGAAGATGTTTTAGAAAGTTCAGAAGATGAACCTGATTCTGAAAATTTTGAACATGAGTCAGAAAGAGATTCTGACAATGGATCTGATCCAGATCCAGATGCTGATGATGATCCAGAATGTGGTGGTGATCATAGTTCTGGAAGGGAAAACTCTGAAGGTAGTAGTTCTGGTGCAGCTTCAGAACAAGCTCAAAGACCACAGAGAATTAGACAAAAACCAAGAAGGTTTGCAGATTTAGACATGTTGCCGGATAATGAAGTTGACTCTGAAGGAGAAGTCATTCAGTGTGCCATATTAGTAGATTTTGAACCAGTGGGAATTGAAGAAGCTCTCAAGAAGAAAGAATGGACGAATGCCATGAAAGAAGAACTTGAGGCAATAGAAAGGAACAAAACATGGAAATTGACTAAACTTCCAGATAAGAAAAAAGCCATCAACGTCAGATGGGTTTTTAAGTTGAAACTTAAGCCAGATGGTTCAATTAGCAAGCACAAAGCTAGGCTAGTAGCTAGAGGTTTTCTTCAGAAACCTGGGCTAGATTACTTTGAGGTGTTTGCGCCTGTAGCTAGGTACGAAACAATCAAACTGGTGATTGCTTTAGCTGCAAATAGAAATTGGCCTTTAATGCATCTGGATATGAAGTAAGCATTTCTGAACAGTCCATTACAGGAAGAAGTTTACGTGTCACAACCTCCTAGATTTGTGAAAAAGAATTAGGAAGGGATGGTATACAAGTTAAATAAAGCTCTGTATGGGCTGAAGCAAGCACCCAGAGCTTGGAATCTGAAAATTAATTTGTTTTTCAAGAAGCAGAAGTTTTAGAAATGTGAGATGGAATATGGCGTTTATGTGCAACACTCTGATAACAATATGATTATGGTGTGTCTCTATGTTGATGATATTTTGCTAACAGGAAGCTGCCCAGAAGATATAAAGAAGTTCAAAGAAGTTCTGATGAATGAGTTCGAGATGACAAATCTAGGAAATATGACATATTTCCTAGGGATGGAGATTCTGTACTCGAAGAAGGGTATCACTCTACATCATTTGAAGTACGAACTAGAACTTCTAAAGAGATTTAAGCTGCAAAATTTTAAAGTTGTTGTGAGACCATCAGAAACCAATCAAAAATTGGATTCTGACTCTGATGGTGATTATGTTGATACTACAACCTTCAAACAGTTGGTCGGTTCTCTAAGGTATTTATGCAATACTATACCTGACATTTGTTATGCAGTTGGATTGGTTAGCAGATTCATGGGTAACCCAAAGTGGTCTCATTTCCAAGCTGTTGTCATAATTATGAGATATATCAAGGGAACTATGAAATATGGAGTGTTGTTTCCTTCTGAAAGAAAGACAGAACCGTAATTAGTAAGTTATTATGATTCTGACTGGTGTGGAGACAGAGTGGACAGGAGAAGTACTTCTAGATACTTGTTTAAATTTCTGGGAGGTTCCATTTTCTGGAGTTCCAAGAAATAGTCTGTCGTGGCTCTATCAACATGTGAAGCTGAGTATATCGCAGGTGTTGTAGCTGCTTGTCAAGTTGGTTGGCTTCTGAATCTGTTGCATGATCTGAAGGTTGAAGTTGAGGAACCTCTGAAGTCGATGATTGATAATAAGTCTGCAATTGATCTCGCCAAGAATCCAGTGCTACATGGAAGAAGCAAATACATTGAGACGAAGTATCATTTTCTCAGAAGTCAAGTGCAGAAAGGAGTGTTAGAAGTTCTGCACTACAACACTCAGAAATATCTAGCAGATCTTCTGACGAAGGCAGTTAAGACAGATCAATTACTTCGCTTGAGAGATGAAATTGGTGTTGTTATCTTCTGATAGAATATCTAAATTAAGGGATGGTATTGGAAAGATATATTAGTTAATGTCTACAATTCTCAATGCTTATCTTTAATAGGGCCTTTTGACATTTTCAATATTTAGTATAAATATGTTATACTAGGCTATCAATATTGTATCCCTACTTTATCTCCTCTATTTTATACAACAGTAGTATTATTGTTATCATTCTTGTTCATTATTCTTCACCCACTTCATTACTTTGCATCAACATTTTTTAGCAATTGAGTGTAAATAAGAAATTTGGTTGCAATTTTGTAAATAAATTATTATTTTAAGTATTATCATGTGATAATATATACTGTTTTTTTTTAAATGGATATAAATTAAAAATATTATTATAATCAAATATTTATTACTCTTTTTAAACTTAAAATGAGTGTAAATTTTGCTAAACTAAAAATATATATTAATTTTATAATTCAAAATATTAATTGTATACACTTTAACCAACCACAATTTATTTTATTAAATGTTAATTATCTAATTAAATAAATATTAATCACAATTTATCTTAATTAAATAAATAGAATGAAGAAGAGAAAGACATTACCGTGAAAGAAAAAAAAAGTTATGACGTGAAAATCCTCTGTTATTTCATAAGTGCTTTTTAGGATAAGTGCTTTTTTCCTCTTTCCTTACACGAAATAATAATGAAACTCGATTCGTTTCTACTCTTTTTTATACAATTAATAGAAAATCCATGCATTTATACAAATATATTCGTTTTTATCTTAGATCATTCGATACAGTTTAAAAATATTAAAAAAATTATTAGTAATTCGTTTGATATATATTATTATTATTATAAAATTACTAATAATTAAAAATATTTATAAAACAATAAGTTGCAAATTACCGATAAATCTAATTTGTCTAATTACTATAAATATTTATAAATTTTATTAATAACTATAAATATTTATAAATATTTTATTAATTAAAATAAATAAATAAAACATATTATAATAATAATGACTCGTAAAAATAATGAATTATCAGCTGATAATATAAGATTGTTAAATCATATTCTTTCAATATTTTATAAGGAAATTTATTAGTAAAACTACCATATATTGATGTGGAATTGAACAGAAATCAAATTGACACTACAAAGATCATATCTAAAGGATAGGTAAAAATCCACCTAAAAAGATTGTACCAACAAGATTTGATTATAATAATTAGTTTCAAACACTTTTCTCATTCTCAATAAATAATTTATTTGTCTAAATATAAAATAAAATATCTTTTATTTTTAACATTTAAAATAAAGCTTCAAATTTATATAATAAAAGTTAAAAGAAGTTAGAATTGGTTTAAGCTATATGATAAAAATAATATATCGATTCTATAATATATCAGTTCTATAAGTTGTAAATGCAAAAAAAAAAAAGTTTTTAGAGATTTGACATATTATTTGACTTTGTTAACTTCCTCCCAGTTCTATAGGAGATGTGAATATAACGAAATCATGTGATATTATAGCTATATCCATTTAGCAAAGGAACATTATAGTAAAAACAGTGATAGAAACACCATCAAGTACCTTATCCTACAACTTGATGCATTAATCTTGAAATCTTCTGATACAGCTATAATATTTTTTAGAGCCTCTTTTGTTGCTTTAACAGAAAGTAGTTCCATTTCAAAGTACGAAATAGTGTTGTCCAAATTTCTACATTCAACAACACAATTCTTTATTACACATGTTTAACATTCAAAATTAAAACAACACAGAAGATTATTAAAGTAAGATCTCAGTCAAAGTGATGTAACTTACTTTATCATTTTGTGTGTCTTGAAAATCGCCTTTAAGTTTGTGTTACACTTATTTCTCTTGCAACTTGATAACATGAAATTACATTGCATATTTGACTCGACTCACATAAATTTTGTTACCATTTTTATTTATTTTTGTTCTATTATGGTGACATTTCTATTATATTTCATATGCATGCTAGCAAAGATGCTAAATGTGAAGAAGAGAAAGAAATAGAGAAGAAATAAAGAAAAGAATGAAAAAAAAATACAAAGTTGGGTTTGTGGCCCTCGCCACACAACCATGGCCATCGTCGTGCAAGTAAGAAGGGTGTGGCCCTCGCCACACTTTGTCAGCTTGTCACGTTGCTTGTTTTGTTGCGTGATTTTATCCACGTAACAAAACAAATCCCTCTGATTTTTCTCCAGTTTACATAGTCTTTCGGATATTTTGGCAATGAAGTCACGAGTTCCTAAATTGTCTCCAAGAAAGTTACGAGAATTTAGCAGAGAGTTATAAAAAGGAGTTCTTGACAGTTTCAAAAAGGGGTCGACCATTTTTCCATTTGAAGCCACAGTTTTGTTCTTAGATGTTTTAAGTAGAACCGTTTACTTGTAAAAGTGGTAGTTTTTCACATCGAGAAACTACTACACCATTAGTTTTAGGTGTTGTTGTTTTTATTATTATCATTTCAATTATGTACCTTATTTTCAAGCGTTTCGGCATATTATGAATTCAGTTTCTGTTATTTTACGTGAAGATGATTTCAGAAGTTAATTCCAATTTCGTTTATTTCTGCTTTTACATGTTTCTTTTTTATCGCATTTCTCATTTCTATTGTTTCGTTTATTTAATTTAATTGTTGTGATGTTCTTAATTAAAATCTTTATTTTTATTTTGTTTACGCTTAATTTCATGTTTAGCTAATTTGTCTTGAGTTCGGTATGTGAGGACAGTCGTTCCCGACGAGACTCGATAATAAGTTGGCTTAATATTTGTTTAAAAATTCAGTTTCGGTCTTTGTTTTTAAAACTTAATTTAAATAGTTTTGTCACAAGAGTGAGAGGTTACTTAACACGATTTTTCCACGAGAGTGGGAAATTAACTAAGGTTCGAGCCGACAATGCGAGAGCGTGGGGGCCGAACCGGATGGTAGAAATTAGACATTAATTCTAAACACAACGAGAGCTCTTTAGGATTAATTAGAACTTGTTCAGTTTTCAAAACATATTCCTTAATTAAAATGGGCAGTGAAAGCAAAATCTCATGGTTAAGGAATGTGGCTTTATTCAAAACCACGAGAGTGTGAGGTTCAGTCTTTAAATTGATATTTTCTACTAAACACATTTTTACATCAGTATAAGCCAACAAGTTACAGAGTCTCAGAGGTACGCGGAATACACATTCTGGTCTCTCTTTTCATATATATTTTCTTAATCTTATTTTATTTCAGTTTTAGTTCTTAATTTCCCCTAAGTCAATTATTCATTAGTCTTAGCTTTACAAAGAGATGATAGATTACAATAGGTTGATATTTTTGTTTGTGGTTTCAATAATCTTTTATATTACTTCGATATTTCCGTGCACTTGCAGACGCATCAAGTTTTTGGCGCCGTTGTCAGGGACCAACAGTCAATATTGTTATTCCGTTGTTGCACCGTATAGACTAAGGCACTCTTTCCTAAATTACTATGTATCACCCAAATTTTTTCTACAACTCCCACTCTCAGTATTTCGAGGAATCACAAGAACCCCATAAATCCGACCTCGAAATACTAATGTAGGACTTCAGTGCGTCACTAACTCACTCTTACCCAAATTACCTCTACAACTACCAATCGCAACATTTTGAGGAGTCACAAGAATCCCATAAATTCGATCTCGACACATTAATGGAGGAATATAATACGACGCTAACTTATCCTCAACTAAATTTCCTCTACAATCACCACGCCCAATATTTTGAGGAGTCGCAAGAATCTTGAAATTCCACTCTCGACCCATTAACGGAGAATCTCACTGCAACACTATCTCGCTCTAGGCTAGAAACCATAATGACATAGCGCTTTGTGGAGACAAAAAATGCAACGCAAACACACTTTGAGGAACCGTAGGAATCCCATAATTAAAACCTCGAAACATCAATGGAGGATTTCAATGCGATTCTTACTCACTCTAGGCTAGAATCTATGATAAAGCACTTTGTAGAGACCCAAACTGTCTAAAATGAAGAGTTAAGAAAACAAAGTCTTCATAATAATGAAACCCTTATGCAGCTGAACAATGCGGTTGAGTCTCTTGTGACTCACAACATGGCCTTGGAGACTCAAATTTCCTTTCTTGGAAAAAAAAACCTCTAGGACCCTTCCCTGAGGAGCATGTGGATGTTGTAACAACCAGTAGTGAAAAACAAATCAAAAATTCTAAGGAGAGTGATAATGAGATTGAAGAAAGTAATAATGAGGTTGAGAAGAGTTCTGATGAGAAAAGAATGGAGATTGAGAAAAATAGACTGACACCATCTGAAAGGGAGGTTGTCAAAGAGGTAGATAACGAAACATCTATTGTTGTTCCTCCTCTTTATACCCCACTGATTCATTTCCCGCAAAGGTTTGTGGACAGTAAGGTAGAATCCAAATCTAAAACATATATATATATATATATATATATATATATATATATATATATATATATATATATATATATATATATATATATATATATATATATATATATATATATATGTATTGGAAAATATCCACACCAATGCACCCTTGTTTGCAGTTTTGCATAAAAATAGAAAGTTAAAGGACCATGCAACTAGGAAAATCAATAATTTTAAGAGGGAAAGGTTAGCCTTTGAGGTGGTGGATAGAATAACTAAGCCCAAACATGAAAAACTGATACTCAAGATAGATCCAGAACAACCACCACAAGTTCAAAAGAATAAACCACCCCATAGAAGAAAGAAAAGAAAAGGTGAGGGATATGTGAAATAACTTGATAAGTGGCCATGGAAACCGAAGATTATTAAAAGTTTGATTGAGGAGTCATTCTTGAGAGAACCACCATGAGTGCTTACACTCCTGATCCATCGAGCTATCGATGTTAAACAAAATGTTGCGTGGGAGATAACTCATAAGCTTTCAATTTAATGTTTTCTTTTTATTGTTTGAACTTGCAGAAAATAAAGATATGGATCGCTTGTCACGTCTCATCCATATCTAGGCGAAAAATCTATAGATGATCATCTCGAAAATGAGTCGGTGCCCATGCACATTCCTACAAATCTCGCTGTTAGTGGTGACGTCGTTGATGAGTACAATAGGAGAAGGCATGTCCCTCCCGTATGTAACTCACCTCCTCCTCATTCTTTGCATGGTCAGGTTCCACCTGCACACACCGCACCGTATTTTTCTAACACTTTTGCAGGTACTTCCTCCGGATGCATAGCAGTTTTGGTCATGATAGCCGGCTAATAGCATTCATACATGTTATGTCTTTCCTTTATCCACCTTTTATCAAAACATTGAGGATAATGTTTGTTTTAAGTGTGGGGGAGGAACTTTACTGCTTTTGTTTATCACTTTCTAGGTAGTTTTAAATTATTATTCATTTTCCGTTGCTCGTTTAGTGTTAGTGTTAGTTAAGTCGAGTTCTTGTGTTGTCGAGTCTTTATGCGTGTTTTTCTGCTATTAATTGATTCCCCAATGTTCTTGAGCCATAAAAAAATTATGTTGGTTTGATGCATAACACGACACCTTAAGAGTATATAGGTTGCTTTGCACTTAGACTATGTTAGAATGATTTGAGAAAGATTCAACAAAATCGATACCGTTTTGACATCCTAAACCCTCTAATTATGCATGATTAGTTTGAATACCTATTATGCCGAGACCTCAAGTTTGAGTTTTAAATTAGTCCTGAGTAGTTTATATTAGTAGTCAGTATCATCTTACGCACAAACTATGTAGGGAGTCGATGAATATAAGTGAATGATCCCAAAAATTCTAAAATTACATGCCTTAATATAATAAAAATAAGGAACGCACCTGTTGTACCCCAAAATTTGCCCTCCCATATTCTTCAAAATTTGCCAAGTCAAAGCTTCAAAATCTCCCCAAGGGTTGCACAGTTCAAGGGCCTCCTAACAGTCAAAATTAGGGTTTTGGTTCTGACAAAGAAAATGAAGTTTCCAAGGGTCTAATCAAGTCTCACATGTCTACAAATATGTTCAAGTATCCTCATACCAAGTTTCAAGACTTACAGCACAAAATTGCACAGTCAAAAACCCTAATTGCACTACAGTCAACTGTAGGGGCAAAATGGTCATTTGACAGTCAAAAGTTCAAATTTTTGGTCAACATCTCATTTTGAAGCCACAAACATCATTTGATCAATGCTTGATCATGATTCTCAAAGCTTGGCTCAAAAATCATCAAGATGCAAAAGTTTCCATATTTGGACAGTTGAAAAAAGTCAACTATAACTTGACCAAGGCATAACTTCCACATGGATTATCAGAAAAATTCCATCCAAAGCTCATTTTGAAGAGAAAGACATTTCCTACAACTCCTCTTCATACTTCAAGTCCAAGAAATGCTCTCACAAAAAGTTATCAATTTCAACATTATAGGTCATTTTCAAAAGTCAACAAAAAGGGACTTTAAGTCAAAGGCCATAACTTGAGATTGGTAAATCAAAATGACATGGGACCAAAGGCATTGGTTAGAGGACTTCAAGACCTTTCCAAAATGTCCAAGAACATGATCAAATCTTAAAAATTGATCAAGATATGCCTTGTGGAAGTTGGGAAATTTTTGGATATTTTGAAAAGTCAACTTTACTTCAAATGCCTTAAAATTGCTAATGGGCCACATTTTCTTCCAAGAATCATCATCCAAAGCATGTGCACGACCATTTGGCCCAAAGGGAAGTTTTTCATCATTTTTATTTATTTATTTGAATTTTTAATTGCTAATAATTCATTTAATTAATTAAAATATATGAAAAATACCAAACCTAAGTTTTTAAATCTTTTTATGCATGGAATACACTCAATATTTCGTGCATGATCAGATTTGGAAAGAATCAAGGCAATTGAACATGATTTGTATCAAATTTGCATGAAAAAAGATTTGAAAAGATTATGCAAAATCACAAAATCAAAAGCATTGATTCCATGGATATTTGGCTTATTTTGTTGACCTAAAACACTCACACATATATATACATGATAACCCTAATGCCAAGAACATGAATGATGCGCCCCATCTCAAGAACCAAACTTGCAATTTTATCAAAAAAGTCAAAAACTGAAAACCCTATTCTAGCACGATTCAGAGGAAAACTTTGATTCCATTAGCTTGCAAAGGTCTCAAGGGACGTTTCTGAATCAAAAACATCATTCCTAACATCAAGAATTGGTAATTATAAGTCAGACTGTGTCACTTTTTTTGCATAATCGCATCTGATCATTCATGCCATAATTTTCAAATCTAATGCTTGTTTTGTATTGCTCTTGTCTAGGGATGTCAATGGGGCGGGGCGGGGCCGGGGGGACACTTCCCCATCTTTTTCCCCGCCATCAAATTCATTCCCCGTCCCCGATCTCCGTCACGGGGGAATTTCTATCCCCATCCCCGTTCCCCGCGGGGATCCCCATAGATCCTACATTTATTCATTAATATTTTATTTTTTTAAAATGTTTATATTTTCTATAAAAATAAAAAGCACAAAGAATTCACATATTTATTATGTTATTAAAAAATACTAGTATTTGACATTTATTATTTTTTATTAAAAATACTAATGGAACACAAAATAATAATATTTTTTTTATAAATTTCTATAAAATGCTATAAAATTCAACAAAATGAACTATAATACTTTTTAAAGTAACAATATGCCTAAACAACTAAAAAAATCCAACAACATAATTATGCTTAAAAAACTATACTTCATCAAAACTAATAAGGGATAATTATAAAATTTAGCATCATGAGTATGCTTGAAAAGCTAAAAAATACTTCATAATAAGTCAACTAAAAGCAAAAGTCAACATATCTCTATTTGCTCAATTGATAACACACGTAAAGTAGAAATATCAAAATACTTAAAACAAAGTTACATATAAATAAACTAAAATATTAAGCAAAATATCCAAACAAGTAATGATCAATCATGTCTCTCTTTCCAACTTCTCCTTGCAAGGTCTTCTTCCTCATTCCACAATTAGATATGACTTTCTTTTTCCTACGAAAAGTAAACAATCAATAATTATATTTACTTAAAAAAATACTTTAAAAACTAAAAGGTAATCAACACTAATATGTAAATTACCTTATTATCATCATCATCATCATCATCCATATCTTCATCCACACATTCGAATTGAGTCAACGTTTTTGAATAACCTAAGAAACAAATAGCTAAATTAAAATTTAAAAATCCTTTTCAATTAATCTTGTAAAAGATAAAAATATATTACCTTTTATATCTTTTCGGATCCAATCTTGAGTGCACATCAAAGCCTCTAAAGTGTCTTCCTTCAACCTACTACGTTGTTGACTTAAAACACGACCACTAGTACTAAAGGCGGACTCTGAAGCAACGGTAGAGATAGGAATTGCTAAAAAGTCCCTTGCAATCTTTTGCAAAGTTGGAAATTTCAAACCATTTTGTTTCCATCATCCTAAGATGTCAAAATTTTCCTTTTTTTGTTTATCAAGCAAGACACCATCTTCCAAGTAGGAAGTAAATTCTGACTTGACATTTGTAGTTGAAGTATTTTCCATCACATATTCCGAATAAGCCTTCTCCCAATCTTAACTTGTGACATCAATGTCATCTACCAATGTTGATGCACCAACTTCACTACTTGTAGGAACCATATCATTATTTGGTTGATATTCTTCAACTAAATCTTCACACATTTGTATTACCTTTTCCAATTCTTTGGGAGCATTATTCCCATACATAAGTGGGAAGAAGTAATTCAACAAAGTTATTTTATATCTAGGATCCAAAACAGCCCCTATTGCCATCACCCCATTAATCAAACTCCAATATTTGTCAAACTTCACTATCATACTTCTTGCCATACTTTGTATAGTATCACTAGAAGAATCTTCCCACTTTCTTAAAGCTAATCTTATTTGACAAACTTTGGGAAAATAAATGTTTGATGTTGGATACTTAGTACCCGAGAACAACTCAGTGACACTAAAAAATAATTTCAACTTGTCACAAATTTCTCTTGCCATTTTCCAATCTTCTTCACTTGGTGCACACTTATATTGGGAATCACGGCGTTGTTTTAAACGTGTAAAAACTTGTTCGTAAGGCAATGCAGAAGCAAGCATTAAATAAGTAGAGTTCCATCTTGTTCTAAAATCTTGTGCAAGCTTCTTTTCATAAGTCATGTTCAATTGATTACAAGTTTCTTTAAATTTCTCCTCCCTCTTTGGTGTTGCTACCCAAAAACCGACACTTTCCCTAATCTTTTCAATTGAACTAGAAATTGTTTGCATGCCATCTTTCACTATCAAGTTTAATATGTGGGCGCAACAACGCATATGAAACAATTTCCCTTTTAAAATAAAAGAAGAAGGTGACATCTTATCAATCAAATGGTCAATCAGAGCATCATTGGTGCTACAATTATCAACGGTTAATGTTGACAATTTTCTATCAATATTCCAATCCATCAAACAATCTACCAAAAAATCACAAATGACCTCAGCAGTATGTGGCGTAGGGACATAAATGAACCTAAAAATAAATTATAGTAAATATCACATAAAATAACTATATTATAATAATAACGTAAATGGAAGGGAGAAGTTACCTGATGATCCGATTCTGCAAAATCCAATTTTCATCAATGTAATGAGCTGTAACAGACATATATCCTTTGTTCTGGTTGCTAGCAGTCCACATATCAGTAGTTATTGCAATGCGGCTTTTATTCTTTGCAAGTATTTTCATTTGCTTTGACTTCTCACTTTCATACAACTTCATTATATCATTCTTCATGGTGTTGCGAGAAACTATCTTGAACAAAGGTTGAAGAGAATGGCTATAATTTCTAAAACCAATATGGTTAACCATCATGATGGGATATTCATGCAATATAATCATCTTCGCGAGTTCATTCCTAGAAACATCTTGATTAAATGTATAATTTCCAACCACAAATGATTCATGTCTGTTTCCGGATTTTTTTTCTGTCACTTTAAGCATGGCTTATTTTGGACCTCTCTCTGTGCGTTTTGGACATATGCTAATATGATCAAATAAATGTTTAGTACCATTTTTTGTATCACCACCAATTTTCTTATCACAAGATTTGCATATAGCCTTCCAAATGCCTCCTATTTTTTGCCTTTTAAAATAGGGCCAAGCATCTGATTTTAATCCCCTTTTGTTAGGACTTGTAGTGGGTTCAACGGGAGCTTTAGGATCTTGATTTTCTATATTTATTTCATTTGGAGTAGATTGAACTTCCTGTGTGAGTGAAACTCCACTACTTTCTATAGGAACTTCATTCCCTTCCAAAGCAACATTAGGACTATTAGATGATTGAACTTCACCAACCATTCTTTTACCAAAAACCTGGCACACACAAACACAAATTTTAAAAGGCTACATGGAAGTAGAACAAAAATAATAAATATATGAAAAAATAATAAATAAATGAAATAGTAAATACATGAAATTCACACAAAAAATAATTAATAAGAAAAATCTTATATTTCTAAATATATGATGCATTACACATATTTCTAAATATGCCTTATTTACTGTAACTTTTCAATTAGAAATAATAACATATATTAATTAATTATATACATTGAGAATACATTTATTTACCTATATACATGATATATTTACTTGTGTAAAAAGTTATATGTTATTATTTCACTTAATGGCTTTGGTTTTATAATTAGAAATATAAGATATATTTTTTTTTATGGGTGATAGCATGATATATTATTGTTTATATGTTATTATTTCATTAATAATTAGAAATATAAGATATTTGGTTTTTTTTATGGGTGATACCGTGATAGCATGATATATTGATTCATTTAAAAAGTAATATTTTTTTGTTTAATATAGAAAATTAAATTATAGTGTGATATATTAATAAAAAATAGGAAAAGTATATTTTAATATTTTTTAAGGAAAAACTGACGACATTATTTTAATTACAAATGCATAGTATAGATAAAAAATGAACACAAAAATATTTAAAAGGAGATAAAAATGAGTAATTTTTTGATTATTTTATATTTTTTTAATATGCAAATGATTTGATAACTCTAAAATTTCTAAACAATTTAATTTAAATTTAATTAAAATAATCAACTTTTCCTATAAGCAATTACATGAACAGGTTTATGAGAATCAAGGAGAAACAATCTACTTTTTTCTATAAACAATAATATAAACAGATTTATGAGAATCAAAGAGAAATAATCTATTTTTTCCTATAAATAATTACATGAACAAATTTATGAAAATCAAACCTTATTGATGAAATTGTAAGAGCTGTGAATAATGGAAGCACACCAAATAGAGAAGATGGAATTGGAAGAGGAAGATGAATGGAGATTTGACTGGAGAAGAAAAAAAGGAGTCTAACGTGTGAGACTCTAAATGTCTGGCAGAAGAAAATGAAACGCTTCAACTTTTTTAGGGTCTAATATTTACATTTCTCTCTCTTAATAAATACATGAATATTTATTTATTTATTTTTATAAATAAACATAAAGGAAATGACTAAAAAACCTAATCTAAAATATATATATTAAATTAACTATATTAAAATAATAGGCGGGGCGGGGGTGTATTCCCCGTCCCCGTCCCCGAAATGCTCTCGGGGGAATTTTTCTCCCCATCCCCGCCCCCACGGGGGAAAATTCCCCATCTTTGGGGCCCCGAACGGGGCGTTCCCCACGGGGATCCCCATTAACAGGTCCAAACTAACATCCCTACTCTTGTCATTCTGAAGCTAACCCAGTTGTTTGATTGAGTTTTCCTCATCCATACACGATTTCACCATTGATGCTAACTAGGGTTCTTCAAGCTTCGAATTGGGTATTTTCATGTACTGTAAAATTGGGACTTCCCAATACCATGATCAAAATCAGGACACTTGGACAAATCGATTGCCATAGTCGCGCCTAATTTATGAAGCACCATAGCCTAATCGCTATTTTGGAAAAAGACATATTTTGGGGGGGTTCAAAACCCCTGCTAATTCTTTTTTATGTTTCAGGAAAATGCAAACAATGAAGAAGACGATGAAGTGTAGGACAACAATTGGTTCATTTAAATTCCGCGCTAAAAAAGTCCACTAACTCACGTTTTGATTGATATTATTTGTTAGTTATATTACATACAAAGCATTCAGGTGGTTCAGTTGGCAAGGCGTGGGGTTGGTAATCTCCGGGACCTGGGTTCGAATCCCAGGTCCCCCTCCCTTTCCATAATATTTTTTCTAACGTCATCCTGTGCAGCTTACCTCCTAAGGTTCATCCTACGCCCAATGATCCAAACGTGCCACGCGCTTATCAAGATCAATCAAAGGGCTATGCTTTGGAGATCATCATGGGCATGAGTCAACAAAGCCACACGCGAGCGAAAGAGTCAACGAGGCCAGGAGCTTAATGGGCCTGAATTGCTGGAACAAAACCTCCACTTGGGGTCAGCACCCCCTAGGGTTTGCATTTATTTTCTTTTGTTATCTTTTATTATTATTTGTTTAATTTAGTTGTTTCCCCTTAATTCTTTAAATTAATCTATTTCATAAAATATAAAAATAATATAAAAATCAGAAAAAGGCAAAAATTAAAATATGTTTTATTTAAATATTATCTTTTTTTTTGTAAATAAATCTCACTAATTAATTAGATTTAAATTTAGGTTAATTTCAAATATCTTTTCTTAATAAACTTAAAAACTTGTAGAATTAGGTTTTAATTATTTTAATTACTTTTTCTTTTATTTTCTCATTACTAATAACTAATTATTTATTTTTATAAATCAAATTGGATTAATTAATTAGGTTTAATTCTAGGTAATTTTCATATTTTCTTAATAAATTAAAAAATAGCTAGAATTGGGTTTAAATTTCATTTAATTCTCATTAAAATCATAAATACCAAAAAACCTCAAAAATAATTCCTTTTTATTTTATTTTAATTAATTTGTTAATAATAATTTAATTTCATTAAAAAGGGTCCAACGCCCTCGCTTTCAATTTTAATTCAATTCGCGCGTTTTATTTCTTTTTCTTATAATATTTATGTAACTCTCCCAAAGCCATGTAATTCGGACATATTATATTTCTCGCACTTTAATTCTTTATTTTTCTGTCAAATCGGGTCCTGGAAATTTTGGCGATGTGGACCCGCGCCTTTGTAATAGTTTAGAATTGTACCTTTCCGCGCTTTCTTAACTGTTAAATAAATGCATGCAAGAATGAATGATTAAATAAAAACAAACGCATAGATCACTTTGACATGAACAAGACAAAAATAAACGAATATGACACACAAATCACACACCACCCCTAGGGTACGCCTCACTGTTGCCTTGCCTCGAAAGGTGATCGTCGAGTAGAGGATGTCTTAGTAAGTCCTTATGATCCGGGAACCTGGCATGAGGGTAGCTTCTAAGGTGTCTTCCCATTGCTCTGGTGATCACCATGTCCCTAAACTCGAATTGACCCGAACACCTCCAATGGTGGTGCTACCTACCTCTCAATGGTGGGATGGCACTACTTTAAAGGACATTTACACAGACGAATTCCTTAGGGTAGGTAGGTTCTCGTAGATACTTGCTCTAATTTCAAAAACAAATCAAAAATACTTTTCACACCAACACATTTTCAAAAGCTTTCGAAAGCAATTTTTCAAACACTCTTGAGGACCGATACAAGAGTCGAACTGGAATTTTCAAAGAAACTTTTTAAAACCCACAGTTGAAAAGCAAACAAACCATTTTGAAAACACAAATGAGCAAGTATCTAAGAGCCCATGGATAACCATGGATAGAAAGGGTGCTAACACCTTCCCTTTCTATAAATCTACCTCCCGAACCGAGAAACTATCTCATAAGGAATTTTTCTGTGCTTTTGTGCTTTCCATTTGGAGAAAATAAAAGACGGTGGCGACTCTTGCTTCCGCGACATTTCGCGAACCAGCGTTAAACAGTCAGTTCCAGATCCACCGATCACAGAATTGGCGACTCTGCTGGGGAATAAAATTAAAGTGAGGTGTACCTTAGGGATAGTTCATAACTGTGTTTTCAATTGCTTTCTTTGCTTGCTTTAAATTGTGGGACTGTCTCGGGAGTTCTATAGATCCTAACCCGGATCTGGGGATACCTTCTTAGAAAGTAGCAACAAGACTGTGAGGGAACTGTGCGGGGTATACCGACATGGTTGAAACAGTCTGCTACGTTGATGTGGCACTTTGGTGTGTACCGGTAACCCTTGAGTTCAGTCAAGGAGAGTACGGGGCCTCCGCGTGGTGTCATGAAGCATCAACATACCTTAGGAACCTTAATTGAACTATCTTGGCCTCTTTAGGGTAGTGAGATAACTGACTTTGGTGTAGTCCGAGGTTGGTTGATACTCGATACTACACTCAATTGAGGGTTGTTTTCTTGGAATATTTCGGTCGCCAGTTCAGTGGCTAAATCGAAACGATGAACAATGAAAGCAATCCAATGATATTGGGACCCTTAGAACCCGGTTACTTCTGATAGGACAGGTTGAGCCCACCAACTTCAAGAGGGTAGTATCCCAAACTTTATGCTGGCCTAAACTCTAAGGGTTTCTCTTGTGTGACTTGTGTGCCTTCGTACTTGACTACTTGCATGCTTGTTATCTGACACATGAACTACTTGCAGGTTTTGTTATAGTCCTTAATTGGGACTCATAACAGAGTTTACTAAGTCTCTTGCAGGTTTTGTCTATAGTCCTTAATTGGGACTCATGACAGGTTTTACCTAAGTTTCTTGCAGGTTGTGGTTTGTAGTCCTTAATTGGGACTCGTAACAGGGTTTACCTACATTACCCCATGCATAGCATGACATCATACCATTGCATACATCCTGCACAAAAAACTAATCCATTTCAAGGATCTCAAGGGCTTGTGATGCAGGTCATGGTGAATCAACTATCCCAGCAAGGGGCAAAGAGGATTTATTTTCCTCTAGACAAAGTTGTCAGGGGCTATGACCCACTTGATATGGTGAGCTCTGACTCTTGAAGAAGGTTCCCCTAACTGAGGTTGTTTGGAAATCAAACCCAGACATGATGACTAAAGTCAGGGGATATGACCCACTGGATATGATGAGCCTTTGACCCTTGAAGAAGAATTCTCAATAACATGGGTTTCCTCCAATCAAGCTACCGGACCCAAATTCTAACAAATTTTCTTGTTTACCCCGCGAGGTCCTTGAAAACATTGCATGCATATCATACATATCATTGCATAACAGGTACCCTTTGGACAGGTCACTTACCATCTCCGCTGTTTATTTCAGCAATGGCTTCCCAACAAGATAACCAGGACTTTCTTGCTCAAGAGACCCAGTTCGGGGAAATCCTCCTGAATCTATCCAAGGGGCAGGAGGAGCTAAGGACACTTCTCATGGAGACTTTGGTTAAGAACAGTGCTGAGGACGAACGGCTGAAACACCTGCAAACTGAGATGGATGCAATGAAAGCCCAGATGCTGGGGCAGGTAACTGCCATTCAAAGTTTAGCTCAAAGACAAGATGAGCTCGGGGTTCTCATCAACCAACTGCTTCAGGGTAACCAACTGGGGCAAACACCTAAGGTTGAAGGGCCAGTCATCATTCAACCACCTTTGAAACAAGGAGGTAAGGGGAGAGCTCCTCAAATGGCTCCAATGTCACAAATTCAGCATCAACCTCACCGGCTTCAGCCACACAAGCCCAGGAGGCAATTCACCCAGCTCAACATGTCGCTGTTTCAAGCTTTACAACGCCTATTGAGATTGAATCTGATCACATTAAGGGCTCATCCCCGGAACCCCAACACAGCATCTTCTGTCTATGATCCCAATAAAAGGCGTGCCTACCACTCTGCCAGCCCAGGACATGATACAAATGAGTGTTGGGCTCTGAAGAACAAGATCCAGGACCTGATTGATGAAGGGGCACTAGAGTTCACTCAAGATGGTCAGGCTGAGTTTTTCTACCATCCCTCCAAGGCTCACCATTTGAAGTGACAAACCCTGAGACTAGAAAACTTTTGTTCATTCGAATGTTCAAGTTGTGTTGTTCTTTGATTGTTTAAACATTTACTCATGTTAAACGCTGTTATTTCATTAATGCATCGCATGTGTCTGTTTTGAAGCAATATATTCGTATTCACTAAATGCAAATTATTTTCATATTTTTTCTGATGATCAACTCTCGATTAATAATTCTAAGCCTCTTGAGGGAGGATGACGAAAACGATACCATAATTTACAGTATGCTTTTGAACAGACCCCGTTGATGAGGTACAGGCATTGTTTCAATCCCTAAACACTGGAGTTATAAGGATGATAATCCCTCGTCAACCCCTCTGAGCCAAAGAAGTAGGAGTTTTTCTTTTCGAAAATTGAAACCCTTAATCATAACCTGGGGCAGGGTAGTTCTCTCAGTTGATCCAAGTGCATAACGAATGGCACCAAAGAGGTCCTTACAAAAAAAAACAGTGATGGTTCAGAATAATCAATAAAGAAAGGCAGTCATTACTTCTCAAAATAAAAACCCATTAAGTCAAAGCCTATGAAGGAGACTTACAAAACTGGGGCATCCCGCTGACTGTAATCACAAAAGAACAGTTCAGGCAAAAAAAATAGGGATAATCAACTCAAAAGAAAGAGGTCTTACAAACCCTCAGCAAAAAAGGAATGACTGCCTATTCAAAATAAGTTATCAACATCCGAATCATCACCGGAAAATCAGGACGAAGACTCAAACAAGGTCTAACGTATGATCAACTGAGTTTAGGTTTGGAGAACATCACGAAGAATGGGTGGGTACAAATAATTTGAGCCTTTATCCTTTGTTTCTTAAACCGTGAACCAAGCCACGTTATAACCCTCAAAAGTCCTAGCTGAAGCATGGGTTAGTTCGAAAGCATACTGTTACGAAAGGTATCCTGACTCCTTAAGGCCTACCGTAAATACGGAGTTGACATCACGTTTTACAAACAATCACTTGTTTTATGAAAAAGAATGCATTTTCAAAATCTTCAAGACAGACATAAGCTTTGCATTTTTGACATAACATTGTTTGCATATGACTATTTGTTTGAACAGCAGGGAAATTCGCACGATGAATACCTAGTGAACAAAAGCACTTCCAATCAAGGGGCATAATATGATCATGGTCCAATCATCTGGGGCAATCCAATCAAGATTCGGAGAATCTCTCAAAGGCCAAGTAGTCTGGGGCAAATCTCCACCTGAGTCACTTCGGGCACTCCAGCAACGAATCTTGCCTAATCAAACATCTTCTGGTGGCATGACAAAACACTTCTAACAGGGGCAACTCCCTACATTCTGAAAGCACGGACATAGTCGAAAAGAATGCTACGCATAATCAAAGACCCGCTAGGTTGACACACCTAGGCAAAAATAAGGGCTTCCCGGCGAACCAAAAGGGTTCGGGCAAAATGAAGGGATGAAATGAAAAAAATCTGTACACCCGGCAAGTCGAAAACCTGAAAAGGCGGCTTGGGCAAAAATGGGTATCCCGGTGGACTGAAAACCCGAAAGGGCGGTCCAGGCAAAAGTTAGGGATCAAAGCGTACGACTATGTCCTGTCATCTTGTCACCTGCCAACCAGAAGAAAGTTGGTCCATCAACAACTATCATCACCTCACAGGTCTTCCTCTCTCACCTCAGAGACAGGGGCAATAAAGAGTTGTCTAAGCAATCTAATTGTTCTATCCTCCAAAGTATCAAGGTGAGTTCAGCTGAAGAACATAACCAGTATGTCTTAATTCCCCAGAGAGTGAGCCAGCAAGTCAGTGCACTCTCCCCGAGCAAAACTATGCTATCAGCCCTAAGGAAGTTGAGTATCCCCCGGCAGATCTCAACATTCCCCAGCAATATACGAATATTCTTAACAAGCATCCCCGGCAGTCTTGGCCTAAAGATTGTTCCCCGGTGGTATATCAAACGTTCAGTGGAGCTACTTCCCCGATACAGTTCAAAACTTCCCCAAGAGAGTCCAATCCAGTTTCCCCAGGAAAGTTGGAATCCATCTCCCCAAGCAGAAAGCTTATCCCCAGTAGATTCTAGAAGCTTATCCCCGTAGGGCACGAACGCGTCTCCCGACTTTATTCAAAGAGTTATTTCCTTACCAGGATATAACTGGGTTATCCTCAGCCAAAGGCCATGGAAAGATCGTCCTCGACGAAGTCCTCTTATCCCCAGCGAAGTCTATCAACACTTCCAACACAACAAGGATATCCCCAGCAAGTTATTATCAACCGCTCAACAAAGTACCTCTCTCTCCACAGAGTATTGCTTCCCAGCAAGAGCGTTAGAGTACTTTTCTCCCCGCAGAGTAATCCATTCGCCAAGTTTATTCCTCAACGGAGTTATCTTCTCCTACCGGTATTCTTGCACCTATCATCCCCAGCGGAAGCAAAAATCTATTCTCCAACATCAACCCAGGAGTGACTTCCCGGCACCCGTCAAGGATTTACTTTCCTAGACGAAAAGATACATTCATAAACATCGCACTTCCATACATTATAGCATGCATATACGCATCATATCTTACAAATCTCATTTATGTTGAGAACATCATTGCTTGATCCATATCATGCATTGCATATGACTGACCTTTACCTTTCAGGAAAGATCCAGCTAAGTTCTCAGCTGTGTTTCAAGACCTAGACCGGTTCAGTTAAATCAACCCTAAGATTTCTCTGTTTCTTATCCAGTCAAAGGCCTTCTCTGGTTCAGTCAGATCGACCCTAAGATCTCCCTGTTTCTTATCCAGTTGAAGACATTTCAAGACCTAGACCGGTTCAGTTAAATCGACCCTAAGATTTCTCTGTTTCTTATCCAGTTAAAGGCCTTCTCTGGTTCAGTCAGATCGACCCTAAGATCTCCCTGTTTCTTATCCAGTTGAAGATTTCAAGACCTAGACCGGTTCAGTTAAATCGCCCCTAAGATTTCTCTGTTTCTTATCCAGTCAAAGGCCTTCTCTGGTTCAGTCAGATCGACCCTAAGATCTCCCTGTTTCTTATCCAGTTGAAGATTTCAAGACCTAGACCGGTTCAATTAAATCGACCCTAAGATTTTTCTGTTTCTTATCCAGTCCAAGGCCTTCTCTAGTCCAGCTAAATCGACCCCTAACAGATTTTCCTGATAAAGACTCAGTAGAAGATATCCAAGATTATCTCAATGATTACTGTTGAGGTTGAAGTCGCCCAAGATTCTCTCAATGATTACTGTTGAGGTTGAAGTCGCCCAAGATTCTCTCAATGATTACTGTTGAGGTTGAAGTCGCCCAAGATTCTCTCAATGATTATTGTTGAGGTTGAAGTCGCCCAAGATTCTCTCAATGATTACTGTTGAGGTTGAAGTCGCCCAAGATTCTCTCAATGATTACTGTTGAGGTTGAAGTCGCCCAAGATTCTCTCAATGATTACTGTTGAGGTTGAAGTCGCCCAAGATTCTCTCAATGATTACTATTGAGGTTGAAGTCGCCCAAGATTCTCTCAATGATTACTGTTGAGGTTGAAGTCGCCCAAGATTCTCTCAATGATTACTGTTGAGGTTGAAGTCGCCCAAGATTCTCTCAATGATTACTGTTGAGGTTGAAGTCGCCCAAGATTCTCTCAATGATTACTGTTGAGGTTGAAGTCGCCCAAGATTCTCTCAATGATTACTGTTGAGGTTGAAGTCGCCCAAGATTCTCTCAGCGTTACTGTTGAGGTTGAAGTCGCCTATGGTTCTCTCCCCGTTACTGTGGAGGTTGTAATCGCCCCAGATTCTCTCAGCGTTACTGTTGAGGTAGTAATCATCCAAGGTTCTCTCACCGTTCCTGTTGAGGTAGTAACCATCTCTGGTTCATTCATCACCTTTTGAAGATCCAGATCCAGCTCCTGTAACCAGTCAGGACACATCTACACTAAGAATTTGAAGACCAGCTCCTGTAACAGGTCAGATAATCATTTTTCTTTTGCAGGTATGCAAGTTCTCGCTAAGGAATCTCTTACGCGATCAACATCCAGATGGCATCTATAAGCCCATCCACCATCCATCATCTCTTAGCATGGAATCTATAAGCCCATCATCATATCCATCAATCTCCAAATGGCATCTATAAGCCCATTCCCCACATCACACTACTATGTGAGTGCAAATTTCTGGGCACTCTAGTGTTCAATCATCTTCCACCTTCGGATTACGAAAGGCACGTCAGCCAATCTGCATCCTCAGGTCTAAGAAGATTGAACAGGGGCAACTGTTGTACCCCAAAATTTGCCCTCCCATATTCTTCAAAATTTGCCAAGTCAAAGCTTCAAAATCTCCCCAAGGGTTGCACAGTTCAAGGGCCTCCTAACAGTCAAAATTAGGGTTTTGGTTCTGACAAAGAAAATGAAGTTTCCAAGGGTCTAATCAAGTCTCACATGTCTACAAATATGGTCAAGTATCCTCATACCAAGTTTCAAGACTTACAGCACAAAATTGCACAGTCAAAAACCCTAATTGCACTACAGTCAACTGTAGGGGCAAAATGGTCATTTGACAGTCAAAAGTTCAAATTTTTGGTCAACATCTCATTTTGAAGCCACAAACATCATTTGATCAATGCTTGATCATGATTCTCAAAGCTTGGCTCAAAAATCATCAAGATGCAAAAGTTTCCATATTTGGACAGTTGAAAAAAGTCAACTGTAACTTGACCAAGGCATAACTTCCACATGGATTATCAGAAAAATTCCATCCAAAGCTCATTTTGAAGAGAAAGACATTTCCTACAACTCCTCTTCATACTTCAAGTCCAAGAAATGCTCTCACAAAAAGTTATCAATTTCAACATTATAGGTCATTTTCAAAAGTCAACAAAAAGGGACTTTAAGTCAAAGGCCATAACTTGAGATTGGTAAATCAAAATTACATGGGACCAAAGTCATTGGTTAGAGGACTTCAAGACCTTTCCAAAATGTCCAAGAACATGATCAAAGCTTAAAAATTGATCAAGATATGCCTTGTGGAAGTTGGGAAATTTTTGGATATTTTGAAAAGTCAACTTTGCTTCAAATGCCTTAAAATTGCTAATGGTCCACATTTTCTTCCAAGAATCATCATCCAAAGCATGTGCACGACCATTTGGACCAAAGGGAAGTTTTTCATCATTTTTATTTATTTATTTGAATTTTTAATTGCTAATAATTCATTTAATTAATTAAAATATATGAAAAATACCAAACCTAAGTTTTTAAATCTTTTTATGCATGGAATACACTCAATATTTCGTGCATGATCAGATTTGGAAAGAATCAAGGCAATTGAACATGATTTGTATCAAATTTGCATGAAAAAAGATTTGAAAAGATTATGCAAAATCACAAAATCAAAAGCATTGATTCCATGGATATTTGGCTTATTTTGTTGACCTAAAACACTCACACATATATATACATGATAACCCTAATGTCAAGAACATGAATGCTGCGCCCCATCTCAAGAACCAAACTTGCAATTTTATCAAAAAAGTCAAAAACTGAAAACCCTATTCTAGCACGATTCAGAGGAAAACTTTGATTCCATTAGCTTGCAAAGGTCTCAAGGGACGTTTCTGAATCAAAAACATCATTCCTAACATCAAGAATTGGTAATTATAAGTCAGACTGTGTCACTTTTTTTGCATAATCGCATCTGATCATTCATGCCATAATTTTCAAATCTAATGCTTGTTTTGTATTGCTCTTGTCATTCTGAAGCTAACCCAGTTGTTTGATTGAGTTTTCCTCATCCATACACGATTTCACCATTGATGCTAACTAGGGTTCTTCAAGCTTCGAATTGGGTATTTTCATGTACTGTAAAATTAGGACTTCCCAATACCATGATCAAAATCAGGACACTTGGACGAATCGATTGCCATAGTCGCGCCTAATTTATGAAGCACCATAGCCTAATCGCTATTTTGGAAAAAGGCATATTTTGGGGGGGTTCAAAACCCCCGCTAATTCTTTTTTATGTTTCAGGAAAATGCAAACAATGAAGAAGACGATGAAGTGTAGGACAGCAATTGGTTCATTTAAATTTCGCGCTAAAAAAGTCCACTAACTCACGTTTTGATTGATATTATTTGTTAGTTATATTACATACAAAGCATTCAGGTGGTTCAGTTGGCAAGGCGTGGGGTTGGTAATCTCTGGGACCTGGGTTCGAATCCCAGGTCCCCCTCCCTTTCCATAATATTTTTTCTAACGTCATCCTGTGCAGCTTACCTCCTAAGGTTCATCCTACGCCCAATGATCCAAACGTGCCACGCGCTTATCAAGATCAATCAAAGGGCTATGCTTTGGAGATCATCATGGGCATGAGTCAACGAAGCCACACGCGAGTCAAAGAGTCAACGAGGCCAGGAGCTTAATGGGCCTGAATTGCTGGAACAAAACCTCCACTTGGGGTCAGCACCCCCTAGGGTTTGCATTTATTTTCTTTTGTTATCTTTTATTATTATTTGTTTAATTTAGTTGTTTCCCCTTAATTCTTTAAATTAATCTATTTCATAAAATATAAAAATAATATAAAAATCAGAAAAAGGCAAAAATTAAAATATGTTTTATTTAAATATTATCTTTTTTTTGTAAATAAATCTCACTAATTAATTAGATTTAAATTTAGGTTAATTTCAAATATCTTTTCTTAATAAACTTAAAAACTTGTAGAATTAGGTTTTAATTATTTTAATTACTTTTTCTTTTATTTTCTCATTACTAATAACTAATTATTTATTTTTATAAATCAAATTGCATTAATTAATTAGGTTTAATTCTAGGTAATTTTCATATTTTCTTAATAAATTAAAAAATAGCTAGAATTGGGTTTAAATTTCATTTAATTCTCATTAAAATCATAAATACCAAAAAACCTCAAAAATAATTCCTTTTTATTTTATTTTAATTAATTTGTTAATAATAATTTAATTTCATTAAAAAGGGTCCAACGCCCTCGCTTTCAATTTTAATTCAATTCGCGCGTTTTATTTCTTTTTCTTATAATATTTATGTAACTCTCCCAAAGCCATGTAATTCGGACATATTATATTTCTCGCACTTTAATTCTTTATTTTTCTGTCAAATCGGGTCCTGGAAATTTTGGCGATGTGGACCCGCGCCTTTGTAATAGTTTAGAATTGTACCTTTCCGCGCTTTCTTAACTGTTAAATAAATGCATGCAAGAATGAATGATTAAATAAAAACAAACGCATAGATCACTTTGACATGAACAAGACAAAAATAAACGAATATGACACACAAATCACACACCACCCCTAGGGTACGCCTCACTGTTGCCTTGCCTCGAAAGGTGATCGTCGAGTAGAGGATGTCTTAGTAAGTCCTCATGATCCGGGAACCTGGCATGAGGGTAGCTTCTAAGGTGTCTTCCCATTGCTCTGGTGATCACCATGTCCCTAAACTCGAATTGACCCGAACACCTCCAATGGTGGTGCTACCTACCTCTCAATGGTGGGATGACACTACTTTAAAGGACATTTACACAGACAAATTCCTTAGGGTAGGTAGGTTCTCGTAGATACTTGCTCTAATTTCAAAAACAAATCAAAAATACTTTTCACACCAACACATTTTCAAAAGCTTTCGAAAGTAATTTTTCAAACACTCTTGAGGACCGATACAAGAGTCGAACTGGAATTTTCAAAGAAACTTTTTAAAACCCACAGTTGAAAAGCAAACAAACCATTTTGAAAACACAAATGAGCAAGTATCTAAGAGCCCATGGATAACCATGGATAGAAAGGGTGCTAACACCTTCCCTTTCTATAAATCTACCTCCCGAACCGAGAAACTATCTCATAAGGAATTTTTCTGTGCTTTTGTCCTTTCCATTTGGAGAAAATAAAAGACGGTGGCGACTCTTGCTTCCGCGACGTTTCGCGAACCAGCGTTAAACAGTCAGTTCCAGATCCACCGATCACAGCACCTATTAAGTTATGTGGCCCTCACCCGGTCACTTAACCCAACGGTTGTGGAACCTACACAAAATATAATAAGAACCTGTTGTTAGTTGGTGCATAGGTGTCTGGTGTTGAACTTGGTAGGACGGACTACGGTTCGACCCCTCGCAACTTGTAATTGAGTAAATAAAAGGGGTTATCAAACTCATGTACCAGAACCCCGTGTTTAAGGATCATAATCACTAATCGACTACCCTACTATAGGCATGCATGGATAAAGGGCTTAATGTAATTGCGCTCGAATAAAAGTGGTGAAATAAAACAAAAAAAATTGAGCTATAATATAATGATTCGAACTGGTTTTGCATAAGGTGGGAGTTTTTGATTGTGTTTTGTGGTTTCGTGTCATTACGGTATCCTTAGTGTTGACATTGAGTATCTATCTTTCTAACAAAATTCCTCGCAACCACGTATAATATAGATTTTTGTCGTGTATTTGTGTCGAGCCCGGTTATAATTGAATTATCATGCTAGTTATTTGCATGATGACAAGCAAAGGTTCAAGTATCGAGGAGTTTGATAGCACATAATTATATTGCATATCTGATTCGACTCGCATGAATTTTGTTACCATTTTTATTAGTATTCCTTTAAAAAACCCAAATTAAGTCATTGTCAATGAATAACTTATCAAAATTACTTTACCCCATAATTGATGACATTTAGTGTAAAATTAAGATCTCATGGGGCTCACTTGTAAACAAAATTTCTTTGTCCCACAGTTGATGACATTTATTGTAAAATTCAAAGATTCAACCACATCAACTATCATTTAAACCCAACAATAATATTAATATTGTTGATAGTAAAGATTGTGGGACAAAGAACAATATCAACCAAAATAAATTGCCTAAAGCACCAAAATAATTTGCAATCAGTGTAAGAAAATCCACAACAAAAAAGACGGAGATAAAAGATGAGAACAAAAAGAACTTGTTTATCTTATTTGATAAAACTTGTCTACTTTAAAAGAGATAACATCTATCTGATTCATTATAGAACTTGTTTATGTTATTTGATAAAAATTGTCTACTTTAAAGAAGATAACAACTATCTGATTAACTATACTTTTAAAAATTGTTATAAGAGGTTACAAAAGACTTATAAGAAAATAGTTACCCATGTTATCAAGAAAAGCTTTTATTTATCTACTCAAGGGTTTTCTAATCTCTAAAACACTCTTTATATATGAATCACAAAAATCCAAGATGTTAAGAAGTATTTTTAAAATTCAAATGATACAATAATAGAAATATCTATCATTACACCTCTAACTAAGATTACCACGTATTTCTTATGTCTTCAAATTTTACTAACAAAAGTCATAGAGATGCATATTTGTAAAAAGTGAAACAAAATAAATCCATAACGGGCGCAAAACACGACCAAGTCTGATAACTAGCAATCGTCCAATCGAACCCGCCGCCCAAGTTTATGGTATTGTTATAATTGTTTTTTAACACATATTACAACATATTTATTGAAATTTAAAAGAGCGATCTTTTTGCATGTGAATAGACATTCACATCATATACATATATTTCAATTAGCAGTACAAATAGGAGTTCCATATGCTTTGAAAATTGTACAACCAGTTTGTGCAAAGCAACAATTACATGCTGGATTGAGGTGTTGATCTCCTGAAGAAAGGCAAGTCATGTATGCACCATTGCATATGAATTGGCAAACTTTACCATCAACAATTTTTATATTAACTCCCACAAGAATTGCACCTAAAGCATAAACACAAACTATAGTATAAAGCATAAACATAAATTATAGTATATGATCTTGCCGGTTGATCAGAACCTGAAGAGCGAACAAAGGATGATCTGCAGTCGGGCTGTAAGTTGAGTAGAGAAGGGGTTGTACCTGCAAGGCACTTCGACAATCAAGTAAGAGTGAGAACAAGGAGGTACAAGAAAAAATATCAAGCAGTAAGTAGTGAATATTGGATATATGGCCCTCATAGGTGTGAGGGTTTATACAATGCCCCTGGCGCGTGGCCATTGGTTCCTGATTTCCCGCCTAGATATGCGGGTCCGAAAAATCAGGTAACTGCACCGACTTGGTCAAACCGGCCAGATGTGCTCGTAACTAGCCATTGGTCCTGAGGAGGGGGTTAGTCACAGGCATCTCTCTGGCTAATTCCTTGTGGCCTGCACGACTTTGATGTCGGGAAGGCTGAGAGGATGCTCGTCGGTCACCCTGGGTCAGTGTCGGTTTGGGAGGGAAAACAGTTGACATTGCCTGACAGTTAGCGGGAAATCTAGGTCAAGGTTGTGCAGACCATACCAAAGGGAATATCTTAGACTAGACCCATACTAGTTGTCGGGCCAGCCCAGAACAGTATCCCCCAAGTCATTGCTTCCGGGTATAAGAGTGACGACTTTGACGTCTGCTTGAAGAACAGAGCATGTCGTACGAGGGAACGAGCATTGCCCTTTGCGCCTAGCATTGCCCTTTGAATTTGGAGAGTTAGTGCATTTTGGGAAGCGTGTCGGCGAAGCGGCACAATGATGAACTAGGGTTAGGGTGTCATGATGACGACCCTAGGGTTCCCCAGGCGCGTGTTTTGCACGCGCGGGATATCTCAGCTATAAATACGAGAGGAACATGGCGTTCAATATTTTTCGCATTCTCTTTCATCTGCTTGCATTAGCTCGACAGTCGACCACCAGCATTTGCTCAGTTTCTATGCTCGCGGTCATTTAGTTATATCTCGTCTTCTTCTACTGGTAAGTTTCTGATCTTCCATTTTTGTTTTCCTTTGTGTTTTTGCTTTCTACTTTCTAGTGATGCATGCAGTTAGGATTTAGGGTTCCGTTAGGGGGAAGTCGTTGGAGACTCTTGATAGTGGATGGCGTTTCAGTGGTGTAGGACCGTCGGAGCCGCCGTGGGGTCTCCTCGGGGATTCTATCGTGCGTTGTAGGTGGCTTATTTAGGGCTTAGGGTTTTTTCTGCAATCCACGCCCGTTAGAATTCCATAGTGAGGGTTCTGGTCAGGGATATGATCCTCGTTTCCCAACACCATTTCGCTTGTTTAGAGGTGGAAGGATGGTTCTGGAATTTATGTTGAGCTTATCTTTTTCCTCTGCTTTTTAGGTGCCATGGCTGATGATGCTCAGGTCGTTATTTCGTGTGAATCCACGCAGTCCTCCAAGAGGTCTTCGAGCAAGGCAAGCAGTTCGTCGAGCATCTTGGAAGTCTCTGGGGATATGCAGAACCAGATGGAACGACAGATGGGGGAGCCCAACATGGGGGCGACCTCTACGGTTCAGAGTAGCTTGTTCCTTCCTAGATATAAGGAGGACCCTCGGGATTGGGTTGCAAACGATCCATGGGAGTGGCGATCTTATATTTATGAGCACGGGGAGGATGTGTTCACTGATGTGTTCACTCACGGGGAGGGAGCCCTTGAGGAGTGGTCTTTGTATATCCCTGGGAAGGAGATCAGGATCTGCTCGAGGTATGATAGGAGGCGGATCCCAGTGTACGACATTGTCTTTCGAGAGATGGGTATTCGCCTTCTCTTCTCCGATTTCAAAGTGGCCGTTTTCTGGAATTTATGAGTGGCTCCTTCTCAATTGCATTCGAACAGTATCGCATTCGTGCGAGAGTTCCAGATAGCCTACGACTATTTGAAGATAAGGTCCACAATCCCATTGTATTTCTACTGCTTTTATATTCAGAGGAGTAAGACCGACAGAAAATGGGGATGGGTCTCTCTCAAGCAAGGCAATGGGAAGTTATTTAAGGCCTATTTGGAGTATGTCCTCCATTTTAAGGATAAGTATATCTTGGTGCAACCCTCATTAACTAGGGCGATGTTAAACGTTTTCAGGACCACACTGTTGCTCAACAAGGATGGGACTCCTCACCTAAACGAGCTGGGGAAGCCTACTGCGATGCTGATTTGCAAGTTCCTCTAATCGTGTTTATAGCTCGAATCCCCTCTGGTCTAGCGAGTTGGTCGGGGAGGTAGGCCAGTGCTAGATAGGAACAAAGATCCCGTTTATGAGCCTAGTCTTATAAACATCAGGGATCTCCTCGAAAGCGAGGATCCCGTTAGATATTTAGGTATATATATTATTTAATACTAGTATTTGATTGTCGCTTGTTTGACTCCTCGTTTTGCTGACTATTTTCTTTTCTAGTTTGTTTTGCATAAAGCATGAATCCTGCCCAGGAGCGTTTGGCCAAGGCACTTGCTTCTCGGGCGAGAAGGGATATAAAGGATGCACAGGCTGGATGGGGCCAGCTCCTTCCTCTAGGTCGGGCGGCTCGTCCTCGGCTCATGCCACAACCATACTGTCTCTCATTATCGTTTCCTCGAAGGCGAAGAGACCGCAGGCGGAAGGGAGCGTCGACTTGACCGTAGAAACGGGGAAAGGGATATATGACTTTCCTCCTTGTTGGATGGAAGGGTCTTTTTTCGAGAGTGCGGCTCTCCGCCTTCCTCGGGCCAAATCTCTCCTTCTCGAGGGGATGACCCGTCCGGGGAAGAGGGTGACGCTTTCCCAAGATGCGGTTGGTTTAATACAGATCCTAGAGATGACGATTGATATACCGAGAGGAATTCATCTCAAGAAGAAGAAATGAAGAACTTGTGGGTCAAGCTGGAGGAGAACAAGAAGGCCTTGGTCGAGAATGACAAATACTTGAAGGTGTCTAAGGCGAAATTGGGGAAGTTCCCTGAGGAGCGCATGGCTCTTTTGCTTGAGAGAGATAGTCTTGAGGGAAAGGTAGCGACTTTAACTGTTGAGATTGCGCCTGCCGAGGACGATCCAGAGGAGACTAGAGATCTGAAGACACGGGCCGAGCTAGTTTCTCGTTTCCAATTGTTCGTGGATGATGCTCAGGCCATTTCTGAGGCGAGCTTCAAGAATGCATTTAATTAGATGCGTATCTTGAATCCTGACATCGAGCTCAACACTTCATGCATGGGGGTCAATTACTACGTGGCTGATGGCCAAATTCTGGTTCTTGATTACCTGAGGGATATCGTTGCTCAACCGGTCGGGGGTCCTGTCCAACTATCGCCTATTATCGAAGGGGAAGCGGAAGGATGATTGTGTTTGTTTTGGCCCACGTGTCAGTTCTGTTATATTTGTTTTCTCGAACTGTTGCCCAGTTATGTAATATTCGTACAATATCGGCCCAAGTGGTCGTTTTATTTATTTTCCAGCCATTGGTCATTTTGCTTTGAATATTTAACTTGTGTTATTTGCATATATGTTGATAAATTAGCCCGTTCAGGACATTAAATGTTTTGATAAGAGTTCGTATCGGGGGTATGCTCGTTTTGTATGTTCGTCGGTGTGGGGAAACAGATCAAACAGCCAGGATGAATACCGGGTGAGGGCCGTAACCCAGGTCTCGTTTCAAGGGACTCGGGTTCGGAGGTGTGAACTTCCCGTCGCGAGTCGGGAGTTCTACCGTCATGGCACAAAGACTATGGAGCTCAGTTGAGTTATCCATGTCGTGCTAAGGGTGTGCTCATCAACAGAGTGGAGCCTCGCCCCTTCTGGATACTTTGGGTGCTATGCTCGTGCCTAGGCATACACGCATGGTCGGGCCTGGGTGAGTTTGTCTTGTTGACTAAACTCGTCGACTGCTTAGTGTTTTCAACTATAATATTGTTTTAGCTTTTCAGCATTCCATGATTGAACGAGCTGTTCCCCTTATAAGTTTTCCAAGTAATACGCTCCAGTCCCCATTTTTGTGTAGACGCGATAAGGACCTTCCCAGTTTGCTACGAGCTTGCCCTCATGAGATTCTTTTCAATTTATCTTGAAGACAAGGCTGCCGACCTCGAACTCTCGTCGTATGACCTTGGCATCGTAGCGTATGTCTATTTTTTGTTTGAGCGAGGCCTCTCGTAGGGCCGCTCCTGTTTTGATTTCTTACACCAGATCCAGTTCTTCTCGGAGGGTGATGTCGTTCATCTCCTCGTCGGGAGGTTCCTCGGTTCGCCTAGAAGGTTCCTCGATTTCCACGGGGATGACGACCTCCGTCCTGTATGCTAGTCGGAATGGAGTCTCCCCGGTAGACGAGTGTGCGGTCATTCGATACGCCCATAACACACTGTGTAACTCTTCGACCCGTCGTTTCTTGGTTTCGTCCAACCTTCGCTTGAGGCCTCTGAGTATTCCTCTGTTTGCAGACTCGGCTTGACCGTTTGTCTGGGGTGCTTGACAAAGGCAAAGTGTTAGTTTGTGTCGAGTTTAGTGATGACGACCTCCGTCTTGTATGCTAGTTGGAATGGAGTCTCCCCGGTAGACGAGTGTGCGGCCATTCGATACGCCCATAACACACTGTGTAACTCTTTGACCCATCGTTTCTTGGTTTCGTCCAACCTTCACTTGAGGCCTCTGAGTATTCCTCTGTTTGCAGACTCGGCTTGACCATTTGTATGGGGTGCTTGACAAAGGCAAAGTGTTAGTTTGTGTCGAGTTTAGTGATGAATTCTTGAAAGGTGTGGTCTGTGAACTGAGTCCCATTGTCGGTGACTATCGCTTGTGGGATGCCAAACTGAGCAAGGATATTTATTTTGTAGAAGCGAAGGACGTTTTGGGCGGTGATCTTGGCCAAAGCTCCGAATTTTATCCACTTGGTAAAGTATTCGACCGCTACTATTAGGTATTTATTATGATTGGTTCCAACCACGAACGAGCCGAGGAGGTCTAGTCTGCACCAGGAGAAAGGCCAGGGAGAAGAGAGGGATTTAAGCTCGTTAGGAGGATCTAAATGCATGTCTTCGTGATGTTGGAATTTATTGCATCTCTTTACGTGCTCCTTTGCATCATGCTGCATGGTGGGCCAGTAGTATCCCGCCCGCAAGGCTTTCCTTGCAAGGGATCTCCCGCCCAGATACTGACCGCTGATGCCTTCGTGGATTTCGAGAAATACGTGTTCCGCTCCGCTTCGATCGACACACTTGAGGAGTGGAATGGAAAATCCTCTTATGTAAAGTTTGCCTTCGACCAAGATGTACGAGCAAGCCCTCCGTCTGACAACGACCGCTTCTTTTGGGTCGTCGGGGAGTTTGCCTTAGTGACGTAGTCGTGTACGAGGGTCATCCAGCAATCGATGTCCCCGGTGGAGAATACTTCTAAGGTGGGAGATGCCTTTTGGGTGCTTGGTCGTGGGATTATCTCCTGTATCACAGATTTATTTCCTCCCTTTCTCTTTGTGCTCGCCAATTTGGATAAGACTTCTGTGCGGGCATTGTGTTCGCGGGGAACGTGTTGTACGTCCACAGATTTGAACTTCCTGTTTGCCTCCTGGACCAGGGCCCAATATTTGGCGAGTTAATCGTTTTTGACCTGATATTCACCTCAGACTTGAGAGGCAACCAACTGAGAGTCGGTGAAGATTTTTACTTCCTCTGCTCCCAGATCTCTGGCCAGTCGTAAGCCCGCGAGGAATGCCTCATATTCAGCTTGATTATTGTAGGTTAGAAAAGATAGGGTGATGGATACCTCGACTAGGATCCCTTCTTCATTTTCTAGTATGATGCCCGCACCGCTTTCGGTCAAACTGGAGGCGCCATCGACGAAGATCGTCCAACGACGCGATCCATTGGGGCACGCGGGCGAGGTCATTTCTTCCACGAAGTCGACCAAGGCCTGAGCTTTAAGGGCTTTCCTAATCTCATATTGGATATCTAATTGAGAGAGTTCTAGGGACCATTTCAACATTATGCCGACTATGTCTGGTCTTCTGAGCAGTTGTTTTATTGGTTGATCCGTCCGGACCATTATGGTGTGGGCCAGGAAGTAGTGTCTTAGTCTCCTCGCTGCAGTAACAAGGGCCAAAGCTACTTTTTCGATCTGTTGATACCTTGATTCCAGGCCTTGCAGGGCCTTGATCGTGAAATAAATTGGCCTTTGTCCTTCAGGGGTTTCCCTTATCAGCTTCGCGCTTATTGCCTCAAAGGCGACGACCAGATAAAGGTAGAGGACTTCGTCTTTCTCAGGCTGAGACAGGACGGGTGGCTGTGAGAGTGATATTTTCAAATGAACAAGGGCTTGTTCGCATTCGGGGGTCCACTTGAAGGTGGCTTCCTTGCGTAGTAGCTTGAACAAGGGGAGCACGTGCTGGACGTACTTTGCCACGAATCGAGAAAGTGAGGTGAGCATGTTGTTTAAGATCTGGATAAATTTCTTCGAGGTGGACGTCAGAATTTTGTAAAATTCCCGACATTTATCGGGGTTTGCCTCGATGCCTCATTACGTTAAATAGAAACCGGGGAATTTTCCTGCCCGTACGTCGAAGGTGAATTTTTCCTGGTTAAATCGCATCCGGAATTTTCAAGCTTGCTCGAATACTTTTTTCAAGTGGGCGGCATGGTCGAGCTCTTCGGTGGACTTAAGGATCATGTCTTCCATGTAAACTTCAAGCATGTCACCTATCTCGTTGCGAAAGACTTTGTTCATCATGCGCTGATAAGTAGCGCCCGCATTTTTTAGGCCGAAGGGCATTACATTATAGTAATAATTGTCTGATTCGGTCATGAAAGCGGTGTATTTTTTTCCGTTTTTTCCATGTGGATCTAGTTATAACCAGAGTATGCATCCATGAACGATAGCAGTTTAAAATCGGCCGAGTTGTCGACCAGTTTGTCAATATTGGGGAGGGGATAAGCATCTTTCGGGCAAGCCCGATTGAGATCAGTATAGTCAATACACATGCACCGTTTTCCATTATATTTTTTTTACGAGGACTACATTCGAGAGCCAGGTTAAGTACTGGGCTTCAGAAATAAAATGTGCCTCTAGGAGGTCTTTTACAGCTTATTCAACAGCCTTTGCTTTCTCGGTCGATTTCTTCCTTCTGCATTGCACGACCTCCTTGATGGCATGATCAATGGTCAGGTGATGGCATGCGACCTCAGGGTCTAAACCGGGTATCTCATCCACACTCCATGCGAACAGATCGACATTGTCCCTTAGGCAAGCTTTCAGTTTCCTTTTCGCTAGGTCGGGGAGGTCTGCACCGATTTTCACTCCCCTGGTGGGGTCTTCTCCGAGGGGAACTAGCTCGAAGTCGCCGTCCGGGATGGGCCGTGTGTGACTTGAGAGTTCGTTGTGACCAACGGAGGAGGTTAATTCTTCATCTTCAACCATTGACTCCTTCCCTTTCCTCCTTTGCTCGACCCGATCTTCTGCGGAGAAGCGACTGCCAAGGTCAATGGTGTCAACCCTCGGTAGCGGCTTGGCTTCCTCGGAGATGGAGGGAAGTGTGGCTCCAGTGGTCGTCTGAATTTGGGCGTTGATGGAGCTGAGGCCCTTGGTAGAATCTTCGAAGCACCTTCTGGCTGCTTGGATGTCCCCGTGAAGGGTGGTTACCAAGCCCTCGGCTGTGTAGTATTTCATCTTGAGATAAATGGTAGACGGGAACGCGATGAGCTCAGTGAGAGTGTGTCTCCCGAAGATTAATTGGTAGGGAGACGGGTAATCTACTACCAAGAACTGGATCTTGATGGCTCTGGCCGTTATCCCCCTCCCAAATGTGACTATCAACTCTATATATCCCCATGGCTCCGTGTTGGCCCCATTGAAACCTTGAAGATCAGAACCCGCGTAGGGGGTTAGGTGGCTCTCGTTCAGTTGTAGGGTGGTGAACAGTTGGGCGTACATGATGTCCACCGAACTACCTTGGTCGACCAGAATGTGACGCACGTCAAAGTTAGCCATCTGAGCTCTCACGAGTAGTGGGATGCTCGAATTTAGGGGCCCTCCTGGAAACTCTTCCCTGTAGAAGGCGAGGGAGTGAGATCCTTCTCATAATTTATCGAGCGTGGCGTCCATATTTGAGTTGGCCTCAATGTGTTGGTCGAACCTCCTCTTCACCGATCCAACCGCGTGCCTGTTAAACCCTCCGCCAGAGATGACCATGGTTGCGGGGAAGGATTCCCACAGACTGTGGGAGGAGAATTACAGGGGGATGTTCTCCATGTCCGGAAAGTAGAAGTCTTCCGGCCGTGAGATGCTCAGGGAGACTGGAATAGGGTCGAGGTCAGGGGATTTCTTCTCTTCCTCGACATTCTTGGTTTTTGGTGCTTCGTCACGAGCACCCTACTTCTTTCTGAGGTGACCGTCTCTGATCAGCATCTCGATTGCATCCTTGAGATGAATGTAATCCTCCGTGTTGTGACCGTGACTCTTATGGAACCTGCAGTACTTGCTCTTGTCGCTTCCTGGTTTGGATCATGTTTGTCAGGGGAAGCGCACCCCGACTTGCTTGAATTTAGAATTAGTGCATTCGAAAAGAATACGCTCCCTTGAGGTTGTCAGGGGTGTGTAGTCTTGGAAACGACCGGTCGGCCCCTTATAGTCCTTGGGATCACGGAGCCTGTCTTCCCGTTTCTTCTCTCCCCGATGGGATGTCGAGGGTTCATCGTTGTTTGAGGATTTGGCACTCTCTATGTGCCTGGATTCCTGGGCGCTGTTGGCCTCTTCCTTCTCCTTGTACTGTATGTACGCTTAGGCCTTTAGGAGAAGGGAATCGAGCGTGGTTGGTGTCTCTATGCCCACAGCCTTGGCAAAGTCTTTGCGGGGACGGAGTCCGCGCTCGAGGAGGTAATTCTTCATATTATCCGTTGTCGGGACTTGGACCGCTTCTTTGTTAAAGTGTTTGATATATGCACGCAGGGACTCGTCCCTGCCTTGTATGATCACTTCGAGCGAAGCTTCTGATTTTGGGTGTCAACGGGAGGCGGTGAAATGCCTTGAAAATATCCTCCCGAGTTGTTTCCAAGAGGTGATGGATTCGTCGGGGAGGCTCTTGTACCACGCCATTGCCCCCTTCCCGAGAGTGGTTGGGAAGAGTCTACATTTGATGGCTCCCCTGACCCCTCTGTAGTCGAGGAGACTGTCGATGTTCTCGATGTGCTCGTAAGAGTCTGTTGTTCCGTTGTAGGTCCTTGAAGTGAGAGGCTTCTCTAGGCCTACAGGTAGTAAAGCTTCAGTAATCTCTCTCGATAGTGGGCCACGGGGCTCGTCATCCTCATTGTCGACGGGAGATGGAGAAGGAGAGTGATAGTTTCTCCCTTGTCGGTCGTCACGGTCTCGTCGGGGGGAGGGGCTGCTTCGTTTCTTCTTTGGCTCGGGAGAAGGCAGTCGAGCTCGGTCAATTTTCCTGTTGTCCTTCCTCTTCTTGAACGAAGGGGAGTCTTAATCTCTGGGAGGAGGTGTGCGATTGCGTTTCTTGAAGAAATAAACGCCGCGCCTCTCCTTTCTGGGCGGTGGGCCACACCTGGGTGGTGATGCACTGGGGGAGTTTCGCCGTCGGGCTCTCCGAGGAGGAGATCTTGATCGTTTGTTCTCCCAGGCTCATGTCCTTTGATTTTATTGTAGGATGAGAGCGTTGGTTTGATTGATAGCAGCGAGCAGTGCTTCCAGGGGCGGGTCGTTGTTGAGAGGGATAGGAACTGGTTGCGTGACTCCATGCAGTTCCTCAACAGGATTCTTGGAGTTTGCTTTGTCCAAGAATTGGTCGTTGCCGCGCCGGGCATCAGCGGAGTCTGGAGACGCAGTTTGTCTATCTCGGAAGCCCAAGTTATCCTTGAGGTGAGGGAGTTCCTGACTTCCGTCAGATTTGCGAGCAGGGGAAAGAATGGTCTTTTCGGACATGTAAAGATCATCGTGGTCAACCATGATTAGAGAGAATCTTGAAAAAGTTGCTTTGATCTTAAGTTCTGAGGAAAGAAAGATAGGGAGAGCAGTTTCCCACAAGTGGCGCCACTAATCTTGTCGGTTGATCAGAACCTGAAGAGCGGCCGGAGGATGATCTGCAGTCGGGCTGTAAGTTGAGGAGAGAAGGGGTTGTACCTGTAAGGCACTCTGACGATCAAGTAAGAGTGGGAACAGGGAGGTACAAGCAAAAATATCAGGCAGTGAGTATTGAATATTAGATACCTGGCCCTCACAGGTGTGAGGGTTTATATAATGCCCCTAGCGCGTGGTCATTGGTTCCTGATTTCCCGCCTAGATAAGCGGGTTTGGAAAATCAGATAACTGCCAGGACTTAGTCAAACCGGGCAGATGTGCTCGTAACTAGCCGTTGATCCCGAGAAGGGGGTTAGTCATGGGCATCTCTCTGGCCGGTTCTTGGTGGCCTGCACAACGTTGATGTCGGACAGGCTGAGAGGATGCTCGTCGGTCACCCTAGATCAATGTCAGTTTGGGAGGACAAACAACTGACATTGCCCGACAAATAGCGGACAATTCGAATCAAGGTTGTGCGGACCATACAAAAAGGAATCTCTTAGATTGAGCCCAAATTAATTGTCGGACCAGTCTATAACAGTATAAATTATAAAAATTAGATAAAATTAGAAGAAATAAAACCAAAACGTTTTGTTGATAGGAAGAGAATAGATGAGTTCAAAGATTTCCAAAAACGATGATAAGAAGGATAGTTTCAATTTTTAGAGTCATGATTCTAATTTACAACACTAGTGAAATTTGTGTCTCATATTTATAGTCTAGAAAATTACTCCATTAATTAGTCTAAAGTATGTGTTTTTAATAAAAAAAGTATCTCAAATTATATGTTGTTTTAAACTAAGTGTAAGTGGGGTAGATCAACTATATATTGTCAATTTTTGGAAGCAATATTTATTAAAAATGATAGGAAAAATTACATCCATATATCTTGAAGTTTTGAGGTTTGTTAAAATCATACTCATACTTCTTTTAATTTTAAAATCATATTCGGAGATAAACGGTTATACCTACGGTTTTTGTCTAATACTACATATTAAAGCCGATATCAATATTATTTTAATAAATTTTAAAGGAAATCAATTTATATTATAAAATTAAAAGGAGTTTCAGTATCATTTTATTATATATAAGTGGAGGTGAATGTAATTTAAAAAAAAATATATGTCGTTTGATCTAATATAACTCTTATTATTTTTTCTTTTTTCAATTTTTTAAATATCTCTTTTAATGTTTTAATGGAAGATAATATTATAAATATATAATAAGAGAGAAACATCATATTTTTCGCAAAAATCATTAAAATATCAGGAGCAACAATTGGCCAATGCCCTATGAGATAAACATATCAATACTTAAATACAACCGTCAAATTAAAGAGCTTACACTAAAAGTCATATTAAATCTTTCAATTTCAACAAGGAAGCCAAGTCAATAATAGTTTTTATATTGGACCGTTACATCAAATTTTATTTCAATGTTTAGAAAAAAAGAGAGAAGGATTTTGAGAAAAAAACTAAAGATTAAGGTAAAAAAAAATAAGAATTTAGTTGGAGAGGAATTTGGAGTTTATTTTTATTAATAATATAAATTTTTTTAGTTTGAAGGAACTAAAAAAATTATATTGCAATAGAGATTTGAAAGGTTTTTGAGAGTTTAAATAAATTATTTAAATATAATATATGTTGTTATAATATTTTTAAATTAAAATTTATAAATAATAAATATTTAATTATCATTTTATACAAAATCAATCTTGGTTCTAGGATATAATTATAGTGGTATATTTCTTGAAAATTTCTTATGGTAATGGTAGTTTATTGGAATGAGATCTAATTTATTTTTAATGAAAGACTCACTCAAATTAGTGAGAGACATTATATATTTACAATAAAATTTAAAGTAATAAGTGTATCAGTGTTCTGGACTGGGCCCGACAGGTCCAAAAGCATTGCTAAGGCCCAATCCCAATAGACTTGCTGAGGACTATGCCGACCAAAGGGTCACAGTCGTGCCCGACATGCTCCCTGAGGTCACGTGCTCGACCGCTACATCCCCAGCTGAGGATCAAAGGGTCACAGTCATGCCCGACGTGCTTCCTGAGGTTACGTGCTCAACCTCTACACCTCCAGCTCGACATCCTGCTGTCCAGCTCAACATCACCTCGAGCACCCCTACTAGGGCAGACTCAGTCCACGGTTCCCCCAACGAGACCCCGAAAAGACCGCGTCTCCGTCCGCCCGCACTTCACGCAGAACATCCAGGAAGGGGACCACGTGCGGGTCCCCACTACGCACGTAGAACCTGGCAGTTCCTCCATTGGGCCAAACCTGCCCAGCCCAATGAAGGAACCTTGGCCCAGCGCTGGAGGCTATAAATACCCTCTGTTTCCAGAGGGTCAGGTATTCATCATTCTACCCATACACTTATTATTGCCTGCTCGTGCTTCTACTTACTTCAGCATCGGAGTGCCTTGCAGGTACCCCCCCCCCCACCTCGTTCAAGAAGCTTTCACCTCGGAGCCAGTCGTGACGGTCCATTTCTGATCAGGTCAGATCGATCAGTGGCGCCGTCTGTGGGAACTAGCTTCCCCATCTTACGAACAACTTAAAAGACCAAAGCTCAATTCAACTACCTGTCATGGCTGATCCAGCTCGCGACGAGCAGAACGTCCGTGTCACCGACACCAATAACGGTACGACGGACAAAAACGGGCATGTCGACAACGTCGTCAATCCCGTCAATACCGCTCCTGCAACCACCGTCCTCGGAACTTCCTCGCACAGGGATGAAGCCACCTCATCATCCTCCCCGATCCCACCACCACTCGAGGACGACCCGGTAGCTCTCGCTCATTACAGAGCTGCCCGATTCCACGAAGTCCCAGTTCCCGCCGGGGCAGATGCCACGACTCAGGCACTGTTCGCGGCCATCAATTAGACAAACTATCTCATCTTCGCCCAAGGAGAAAGACTAAGGGCCCTCGAAGATGACCGACGACCCCCGAGGAGGCATCGGAGGCCACATTCTCCACCTCCTCGGGTCACAGAAGTTCGACACCCTTCTCCCCCGCGGAGACACTACAGGGAGAACTCCAGAAGCCCCTCCCCCCGGCCAAAGCAGAGGCGCCCCTACTTGGAGAGACAGCCCGCCATCCCTGCCGGAGAACCCAATCGCGACCCGGCAAGGCACGACAGGAGGCACACCGGGGACGGGCGTGTGACATTCAACCACCGAGCATCACGCTCGAGAGAAACTCAGCACGACCACCGTGCCAGACAATACTACAGGTCCCAATATCTTTCTCCGGAGAGGAGCGACGAAGACGACCCCCGCGGTCCCCTGTCGCAGGCCATCATGGATGCACCCATCCCCCCGGGCATGGAGAAGCCCCCACATCTGAAGGAGTATGACGGAGTTGCGGACCCGGTCGACCACATTGATGGGTTCGAAGCCATGCTCCACTATCATAATGTCGGGGGGCCCATCAAGTGCCGTCTTTTCCCCACGACTCTCAGGAAGGCGGCCATGGACTGGTATAAAGGACTCGCCCCGGGCTCAATCACGTCGTGGCGGAACCTGAAGAACCAGTTCATCAGTTCCTTCACAGCTTCTCGGCGCCATCCGAAGACCGAGGCGGCCCTCGAGGCCATCATCCAAAGACAGGATGAAACCTTGAGGGAATTCATCAACCGCTTCAACCGAGAAGCAATACAGGTCCCCTGCGCGGACCATATGAAAAGATACTTGCTGGAGAGGGGTCTCCTCCCCGGCACAGAATTCAGAAAGGCCGTGGGTATTGAGCCACCTCCGACTTTTGATGCCCTCCTCGATAAGGCCCGAGCATATATGGACTACGAGGAGAGGGAAGCTGCCAACAGGGCCCGAGACTCAAGGGCTCGGGGTCCCAACAACAGCAGCAGCTCACGACAAGAGGCTCCTCCCCGACGTACCGGGGAGAAAAGGAAAGAAGACCGACCCCGAGAAGTCCGGGAGCAAAGGGGCCCCTCGGGCCGTTTCACCGAGTACACTCCGCTCACAGCTTCCCGCGAGCGTATTCTGGCGGAGTGTGCCAGTACAGACTTCAAGGACGGTGGCGTCAAGCGTCCCCGGCCTGCTCCCGCCAAGCCAGGGGCAGATAAAAATAAATACTGTCAATACCATAGGAGTCATGGCCATTTGACAGAGGACTGCGTCCACCTCAAGGACGCCATTGAAACCCTCATCAAGGGAGGGAGGCTCGCGCAGTACAGGCGAAACGACGCTCCTCGTCGTGACGCCCATGAAACCAAGGAGCCCGAAGAAGACGCCCGACCATCAGACAAGTCGGTGCCTATCCAGACCGCCTTCTCGGTAACCAGGCCCGAGGATTTTGACATTCCGGAGCACCTGCAGGAGCCGCTGACAACACACAGTAGGTGGGAATACTTTCCCTCCGCCATGGTCATCAACGGGGGCGGGTTCAACGACCTCACCATCAACTCAGCTAAGAGGATGTTGGACGAGCTGGTCGACATGGCTCCCCCTCAAACTGTAACATTCGAAAGGGTGAAGGGCAAGTCAGAGCCCATCACCTTCTACCTAGAAGAACTCCCCGGCGGAGCCCCGGACGCGGTCATCCCCTTACTGATAAGGGCAAGAATGGCCAATTTTGACGTGCATCGCATCCTGGTCGACGAAGGGAGTTTCGTCGACGTGATGTACAGCCAGCTGTTCCGAACCTTACAACTGGACGACTCACATCTCTCTCCGTATGTGGGGTCGGATCTACAAGGCTTCAACGGCTCGACTTCCAAACCCTGGGGTTATGTCGAGCTCCTAGTTACGTTCGGCGAATGGACGGCTACGAGACAAGTCAAGGTCCGGTTCCTCGTCATTGATTGCCCGTCTCTATACAATTGCATCTTAGGGAGACCGACACTGGCAGAGCTGATAGCGGTGCCCTCGACCGTCCATCTGAAGATGAAGTTCTACACCAGAAGGGCACGGGTAGCCACCATCCAAGGAGACCTAGCCGCTGCCCGTAGGTGCTTCAACGCCGCTTCTAAGGGACGGGATACCATCGACATAGGGACCAGACAGGAAAGCATCCCCCGAGGAAGAAGTCCAGAAGGCTCCACCAAAGGTCGACTCCATAGCCCTCGACGCTCGCTTCGATCAGGACGAGCCATCCAACAGCGAGCAAATCCCACTCCGACCAATTCCGGACGGGGATTTTGAACTTGTTCCCCTCGGCACAGACCCGACCAAGGGAGTGAAGATTGGTAAAGACCTCCCCGACTTGGCCAGGAAGCAAATCAAGGCCTGTCTGCGCGAGAATGCTAATCTCTTTGCCTGGAGCGCTGCGGAGATGCCCGGACTCGACCCTGAGGTCGCCTGTCACCACCTCGCCATTGATCCAGCCGCCAAGGCCGTAGTACAATGTAGGCGTAGGCAGTCCCCAGAAAAAACGGAGGCTGCTGAAAAAGCTGTAAAAGACCTCCTAGAGGCAAATTTTATTTCTGAAGCCCGGTATTCCACCTGGCTGTCAAATGTTGTACTTGTGAAAAAGAATAATGGAAAATGGAGAATGTGTGTTGACTATACCGATCTCAACCGGGCTTGCCCGAAAGATGCTTTTCCCTTACCTAACATAGACATGCTGGTCGACAATTCGGCCGGCTACAAAACTTTGTCGTTCATGGACGCCTACTCGGGATATAACCAAATCCCAATGGCTCTGGGCGACAAACACTGCACGACATTCATGACCATCTCGGGCAACTATTACTACAACGTAATGCCCTTCCGACTGAAAAACGCCGGGGCAACTTACCAATGCATGATGAACAGAGTTTTCAACAAACAGATCGGCGACATGCTCGAGGTATATATGGACGACATGATCGTCAAATCTCGAGCAGACACCGATCACGCAGCTCATCTCAAGACAGTCTTCGCCCAAGCAAGACAGTGCAAAATGAGATTCAACCATGAGAAATGCACGTTCGGGGTTAAGGCAGGAAAGTTCCTTGGATTCTATCTAACAGAACAGGGAATCGAGGCCAACCCCGACAAATGCCGGGCATTCTCCGACCTCCCAACACCGAAGTCTAAGAAGTCGATACAAATCATGAACGGCATGCTCACGTCGCTGTCCCGCTTCATCGCGAAATCTGCTCAGCACGCCCTTCCCTTCTTCAAACTCCTTCGAAAGGAAGCAGCCTTCGAATGGAATGAGGAGTGCGAGCAGGCACTTCGCCATCTAAAGCAAATCCTGTCTCAGCCGCCCGTGCTATCTCGACCAGACGACGGCGAACCGCTGTACTTATACTTGGCCGTTTCAAACGAAGCCATCAGCGCAGCCCTTGTCCGCGAGACCCCCGACGGGTAGAAACCTGTCTACTTCACGAGCAAAGCCTTACAAGGGCCCGAAAGCAGATACCAGCAGATAGAAAAGGTTGCTCTGGCCCTCGTCAACACGGCGAGGAGGCTCAGACACTACTTTCTGAGCCACACCATCATCGTGCGAACCGATCAACCAGTGAGACAACTCCTGGGTCGACCCGATATGGCGGGCAGAATGCTAAAATGGTCCTTGGAACTCTCTGAATTCGACATTCAGTACGAAAGCAGGAAAGCCCTGAAAGCACAGGCCTTGGCCGACTTTGTCACGGAAATGACTACTCACGACCCTCCCCCGGGGAAAGAACACAAATGGACCATCTTCGTCGATGGAGCATCCAGCTCGTCCGGAAGCGGCGCAGGAATCCTCCTGGAAAACGAAGAAGGCGTAGTAATCGAGCACTCCTTAGCTCTCTCCTTCCCGACGTCAAACAACCAGGCAGAATACGAAGCCCTGCTCGCAGGACTGAGACTAGCCGAGGACCTGGGAGCCCGCGAGGTACAGATTTACACCGACTCCCAGCTCGTCGCCTCCCAAGTACAGAGGAGCTACCAGGCCAAAAACGACAACCTCATCGAGTATTTGAACTTAGTCAAAAAACACATGACAAAGTTCGTACGAGCAGAAATTTCTCACGTTCCCCGCGAGCAAAACACGAGGGCGGACATATTGTCCAAACTTGCGAGCACACGAAAGAAGGGAGGAAATAAATCTGTCATCCAGGAATCTCTGGCACGTCCAAGCATCGAACCACCCTCGACTACAGTCGAGATCCATGCCATCGGGGATGCCACGTCCTGGATGACCCCGGTTTATAATTTCCTGACAAAAGGAGAACTCCCATCAAATCAGGCCGAAGCTGCCATTATCAAGCGACGAGCATGTTCCTACGTGGTTCTCGAGCAGAAACTGTACTGAAGAGGATTCTCCATCCCCCTCTTGAAATGCATCGACGAGTCCACCATCCCCGACGTACTGTGGGAGATACACGAAGGGATCAACGCCCAGCATATGGGCGGTAAATCCTTAACACGGAAAGCCCTTCGAGCAGGATACTACTGGCCGACGATGCAACAGGATGCCAAGGAACACGTAAAAAAATGTGATAAGTGCCAGAAGCACGGGGATATGCACCTCGCCCCCCGCACGAGCTGAGCATATTGTCGTCCCCGTGGCTGTTCGCCTGGTGGGGCATGGACATCCTCGGGCCCTTCGTGTAAGGAACCTACCAGAACAAATTTCTCATCGTCGCCGTGGATTACTTCACAAAATGGATCGAGGCCGAGGCCCTCGCAAAAATCACCTCGCACAATATCCTCTGTTTCTACAAAAGAAACATCCTCGCCAGGTTCGGAATTCCACAGGCCCTGGTGACCGACAACGGTACCCAGTTCACCGACCACGGTTTCCAGGACTTCGTCACCAAACTAGGGACAAAACAACATTTCACGTCAGTCGAACACCCTCAGACCAACGGGAAAGCCGAGGCCGCAAACAGGGTCATCCTCCGAGGGCTCAAACGTCGACTCGGTGAAGCCAAGAGAGGATGGGTCGAGGAGCTCCACAACGTCTTGTGGGCATACCGCACCACACCCCACTCAACGACGGGTGAGACACCATTTCAACTGACATATGGCACCGAGGCTGTCATCCCGGTCGAAATCATGGAACCATCCCGACGAACGGAGAACCCCCTCGACGAAGAAATGAACGACGAAGCACTAAGGGATGAACTCGACCTAGTCGAGGAAATCCGATCGGGTGCAGCCCTGCGCGAAGCCACCCTAAAATAACGAGTGGCTCTACGCCACAACGACAAGGTCATCAAGCGCGAGTTCGAAATCGACAGCCTGGTATTACGCAGGAACCAGAAAGATTCCCGCGAAGGGAAGCTGGCCGCGAACTGGGAAGGACCTTATCGCGTCCACGGCACCACGGGTACCGGGGCGTACTACCTCGAGCAATTAGACGGAGAGCCATTACCACGACCCTGGAACGCTGCTAAGCTAAAGCAGTACTACAGTTAAAAACTACTAACACCTGGGACCCTCGACCTGCGGCACCCGCGCTCGGTCAAACGAGGAAAAACGTCCGACTTCGTGTAAAGGCTAAGGTACAAGCCCAACATACGACCAAATCGCACAACGTCGCTCGGCAAACGAGGACAATCGATAGTGCCCGACGTGGACAGCTACACTGAGCACCACCGTCGTTGTACCCGTAAGGCAGAACACCCAGCTCGCGATGGGCAGTTCACGCCAAGGGCGAATAGTCCCTACGGGACTTCGCGCCCGACTGAGCAACTTCGCTCCACATACCCGCCAAATCGTCAAGAAGGACGGGCCACCTAAAAGGGTCAAAGGGAAGTCTCTCCCCTCGAGCACAACACTCAGGTGACTCTGGCCAGCGAAAGAGGGCCGGGCACGTATACAAACGGAAGGCGGGCAGACTCGCTCGCCAAATCACAGCCACTTACGGGCACGCCTCGGGCCCATGACTTGGGCTAAAATTCAATGCAAATATATAAGATTTCGAGTAAGGGCAAAACATTCAAATGTAAAACAGCACAGATAAAAATGCCCGAAGGCGACAAAGCAAACAATTATAAACCGACCGAGAAGGCCGGCGATGTTCATAACGTACAACAGACGGGCACGCAGGCCCAAAGAATACAAATGTCAAAGGCACGCAGGCCCGCTATCCTAGTCAGGTTTCCCCAGAACCATCATTGTCGACGCCTGGAGAGTCGGGCGGGGGCACGATCACGCCATCCACGATCTGATGTGTGTGGCCTATACCCTCAGTGACCAGACCCGGGTTTAACAAGGAAAGCTGACCGACTGCGGAGTCGAAACCCTCCTCCAGAGCACCGACGCAATCTGCCTCGAGGAGCCGGATATGGGCGACCAGCTCCGATCGACTCTTCAAAGCCGCTATGTCCTCCGGCTCGTCCTCAGTAGATTGCATGGCAACGTTCATTTCCTCGATCTGTTGGGCCAAGCGCCCGACTTCGGTCTCCAGACGATCCCTGTCCGCGCGGAGAAGCTCCCCCTCCTCGGCCAGCTTCCCTGACCTTTCTTTCTCCAGGATCAACATCTCCCTCTCAGCATCCAGCATCGATGTCTGCTCGCGGAACATCTCCTCGGAGCGTTCCAGGGCAGTTTTTAACTTCCGCGAGCTCGAGGTAAGAGCCTCTTTCTCCTGCTCGAGTTCCTCAATACAGACAGGATCCCCCCCTTCCTCGGACAACACCAGGGCCATCTCGGCCATTTTCACCAGCCCGTCCATGCTGGCGGCCAGATGCATCTTCCGATCCTCCTTGCTCATCCTTTTGATAGCCTCAGCCTCGTCGGCAACCACTGTCAGAGGGAATCTCTCGAAGAAAACCTCCTCTTTGAAACAAGGGGGAAACCCGAAAGACCTGACGGCGCTGACGTCCTCGCTGACAGTCGGACCACTTTCCACACGGGTCCTCTTCCTTTGTATCAGGACGGCATTGGGATCGACCTCTTCAACCTCTGGGGTCCCGTTCGACGCGGCCCCCGAGCTGGGTGACGAATCCACCCTCACCGGCTGAGGAGCGCTCGGACTGTGTGGCAGGCCCATCCTCGTCGCCTGGGGAGCCTTCACGACCCTCCTGCCTCGCTTCTGGTCGCAAGACAACTTCAAAAGCCTTTCTCATCGACCGGCCATCGAACCTGCACAAAATAAAAGACGGGTTAGTATCGAGCAAGTCCCTAAAACATCTACAAACGCTGAAAATCATGCAGTACAACAGGAAAAGGTAGAAGATAAACCACTTACTTGAATCAAAAAGTAGGATTCGGCTACGGAGTGACAGAATCTGTAACAGAAGATAGCGGCTGGGAAAAATCTGGAAGAACAGCAGCAGTGGGAGCACAAAGAGTAGAAACGTGTTATGGGGCCCAAGGTTCCTATTTATAGTGATGACGTGGAATACCAAACGTCACCTCGGGCAACCACGGAGTTCCTCTACCCGACGCGCTGCTCCCAACGCAATGATGACCCTACCATCATCGGGTGGCGGCACAGTTCCCGAAAGGCACCTCGTGTGCTCGACAGACACGCGCCGGTTAGGATCCTCTGGGCATCCACCGCGGGAGATGTCTCCGAGCACGGCACGGGGAGGCCCTCGAGGGCCTGCATCTTTATCCCGGGCACGAGACCCCGAAGCGGAAACGACCTGAGTTCAAGCCATGGCTCCTAACAAAGGAACCACGACTTGGGGGGCTCCTGTTCTAGACTGGGCCCGACGGGCCCAAAAGCATTGCTAAGGCCCAATCCCAATAGACTTGCTGAGGACCATGCCGACCAAAGGGTCACAGTCGTGCCCGACATGCTCCCTGAGGTCACGTGCTCGACCGCTACATCCCCAGCTGAGGATCAAAGGGTCACAGTCATGCCCGACGTGCTCCCTGAGGTTACGTGCTCGACCTCTACACCTCCAGCTCAACATCCTGCTGTCCAGCTCGACATCACCTCGAGCACCCCTACTAGGGCAGACTCAGTCCACGGTTCCCCCAACGAGACCCCGAAAAGACCGCGTCTCCGTCCGCCCGCACTTCACGCAGAACATCCAGGAAGGGGACCACGTGCGGGTCCCCACTACGCACGTAGAACCTGGCAGTTCCTCCATTGGGCCAAACCTGCTCGGCCCAATGAAGGAACCTTGGCCCAGCGTTGGGGGCTATAAATACCCTTTGTTTCCAGAGGGTCAGGTATTCATCATTCTACCCATACACTTATTATTGCCTGCTCGTGCTTTTAATTACTTCAGCATCGGAGTGCCTTGCAGGTACTCCCCCCCCCCCCCCCCACCTCGTTCAAGAAGCTTTCAGCTCGGAGCCAGCCGTGACGGTCCATTTCTGATCAGGTCAGATCAATCAGTTATCTCACTTATAAAATATTCAACATCCATTTTTTAAGTAATATGGGACTTAAAACTCATAGTTGTTTTTCAAAAATCTCTCCCTTCAAAATGTTAGAATTAATTTAGATTTTATAATTAATTAGAGATTAATTTATATTTAGGAATATCTTTTAGATTGTTTATATCTTTGTTAGAAGATATATATCTTAGATCTACTTATATATTTGTTAGAAGATATATTTTAGATTTAATTTTTGTGTATAAATAGCCTAATGGAGTAGGTTATTGTAATTCATTGTAAATCATTATTTTGAAGTTGTCAGTAAATATTCCTTTTGCCTTTTATCTTCCTTGTGCACCAACAATTGGTATCAGAGTCTTTGGTTCGAGAAATGTGAGGGAGCATTGTGGACTCACATTTGAGGGTGTTGGAATAATATAGGGAGAATCCACTCACCTATCACATTAAGGTTTTAGGTGGATAAGTGATGTGTCTCTCACAAATGTGCCTAGTCCTACACTATATATGAATGCTCCTAGTATCTCCTCCTAACAATTGGTATCAAGAGCTCCTGATTAGAAACTCTGGAATTTTGGAAACATTGTTTCATTGATAGAAATTCTGAGATTTGGGAAACATTGTTTTTTATTGAGTTTCTGCGTAAATTACACAAGGTAGAAGATGAATGGAAACGACGGTGATATCCATTCCAAGCTTCCAGTATTTGATGGCCAAAATTGGAATCGTTGGAAGATCCAGATACGCGTGTTATTTGGTTCTCAAGATGTGTTAGATCTTGTCACTGATGGCTATAATATGTTAGAAGTAGACGCAACAGAGGCACATAAGGTAGCATAGAAGGCGCTGAGGAAGAAAGACCAGAAGACGTTGTTCTACATCCATCAATGTGTGGATGCGAATGTGTTTGAGAAGATTGCTGATTCTGAAACAACAAAGGTTGCATGGGATACACTGGTCAGATGTTACGGTAGTGACACATCAGTGAAGAAGGTGAAGCTTCAGTCTCTTAGAAAGCAATATGAGAATGTAAACATGAAGGACAACAAAAAGGTTTCTGAGTATGTCGCTAGAGTGATTATGATCACTAATGAGATGAAAGCTTATGGAGAAACCCTTTATGAAAAAATGATCATTGAGAAGATCTTGAGAGCTTTAACTTCTCAGTTTGATTACATTGTGGTAGCAATTGAACATTCTAAAGATTTGAGCACCACGAGAGTTGAAGAGCTGTAAAGTAGTCTAGAAGTGCATGAGTTATGTATGACTGCAAGAACTTCTGAGAGGGAAGTAGAGCAGCAGGATCTGAAATTAACTTCTGGTAAGAAGCATCAGAAGTAAACTTGGTTAGAAGCCAGGAAGAAATCTAATGGTGGTCAAAGGTCAGAAGCTTCAAACTTTGATAGGCAGAAGAATGTCCAAAAGAGAAAGGAGAAGTCTGACAAGAAGAATGTTCAGTGTTACTGTTGCAAGAACTTTGGTCACTATGCTAGAGATTGTTGGTCCAACAAAGAAAGGAAGTCTGAAGAAGCAAATATAGAAAAAGGAGAGTCTGATGATGAACATGTGCTATTGTTGCCTTCTGAACCTGATAATCTGAATTCATCAGAATGGTGGTATATGGACACAGGGTGTTCAAACCATCTTACTGGAAACAATAAGTGGTTGGTTGATTTTGACTCTGGAAAGAGTACAAAGATCAGATGTGCTGATGATAAATACCTCAATGCATAAGGTATGAGAAATGTCATAATCATTCTAAACAATGGGAAAGCAGCAATGATCCAGAATGTATGGTATGTACCTGGCATGAAAAACAATCTGATGAGTGTGGGATAATTGGTTGAGAAAGGTTTTTCAGTTACCATGAAGGACAATCTTCTGAAGCTGTATGACTATAATCAAAAGCTGATTATAGATTCAGAACTGGGAAGGAACAGAACATTCAAGGTGAATGTTAGAACTGCAGACTCGAAATGTCTTAGTGCAACAAGTGTTGTCAAGAAGAGTGAGTTGTGGCACAGAAGATTTGGTCATATGAATTTCAGAAGTCTAGGACATCTGGAATCAAAGAATCCGGTACATGGAATTCCTACAATCAAGAAGCCTGAAAAATCATGCAAGGTGTGCATGGAAGGGAAGCAGCCAAGATTAGCATTTGCATCAGAAGTAGTTCCAAGAGAAAAACATGCCTTGGGAGTAGTACATTCTGATGTGTGCGGTTTATTTCCAGTAGAATCGACTGGAGGGAATAAATATTTTGTGTCATTTATTGAAGAGTTCACCATAATGACATGTGTATCTCTCATAAAGTTTAAACACAATGTGTTTGCTGAATTTAAGAAGTTCAGACTGAAGGCTGAGAATCAGAGTGGCTAGACTCTGAAGATTCTTAGAACTGGTGATGGTGGTGAGTATAACTCCACAGAATTCAGAAGTTTGTGAGGAGAATGGAATTGAGTATGAGGTTACCGCTCCCTATACTCCTCAACACAATGGTCTTGCTGAAAGAAGAAACCATACTTTGCTTGATATGGTGAGAAGTATGCTGACAGAGAAGAAGCTTCCTCATACTCTGTGGGGAGAAGATGTTGCAACTGCGTGTTATATGCTCAACAGATGTCCAACAAAGAAATTGAAGAAAATAGTTCCCATTTAGAAGTGGACTGGAGATAAGAAAAGTGTTAGTCATCTGAAGGTGTTTGGTTCTGGATGTTACAAACATATCCCAGAAGCCAGAAGATAGAAGTTGGATGATAGAAGTAAAGTGATATTGCTGGTGGGGTACCACAGTACAGGTTATTGTCCAGAAACTAACAAAGTTGAGTTCAACAGAGACGTCATTGTAGAGGAATCAGAAGTTTGGAATTGGGAAAAGTCTTGTCCTGACTCTGATGAGAGAACTTCTGAAGAAAAGTCAGAAATACATGTTTCTGAAGCTGGTAAAGGCTCTGACTCTGAAGAAGATACAGAAGGAGAAGATGATTCTGACTATGACTCCGATGGTGATCCCGACTCTGAAGACAGTCAAGGTTCTGGAGAAAGTCCAAATTCTGAAGCAAGTGCTTCTGAAGTGGAAAGTTTTGGTGTCCAAAGTTCTGAAGGTCCAGTTCAGAGGCAACAAAGAGTCAGAAGTATCCCAAAAAGACTTAGAGAGTTTGACATGTTGCAAGACACGGAAGTAGACTCTGAAGGAGAAGTTATTCAGTGTGCAATATTAGTAGACTATGAACCCATGAGTATGGAAGAGGCTCTTAAGCATCAAGTTTGGTTACAGGTCATGAAAGAAGAACTTGATGCTATAGAGAGAAATAATACTTGGAAGCTGACAGAACTTCCAAAAGGCAAGAAATCCATCAGCATCAGATGGGTTTTCAAGCAGAAGCTAAAGCCATGTGGATCAATTGGCAAACACAAAGCAAGATTAGTAGCAAGGGGATTTCTATAGAAGCCTGGGCTGGATTACTTTGAAGTGTATGCACCAGTAGCGAGACATGAAACAATCATACTAGTGATTATAATAACTGCTAACAGGAATTGGCCTCTGATGCATTTAGATATAAAATCTGCATTTCTAAATGGTCCATTACAAGAAGAGGTGTACGTTTCACAACCTTCTGGATTTGAGAAAAAGAATCAGGAAGGGATGGTGTTCAAATTACACAAAGCATTGTATTGATTGAAGCAAGCGTCCAGAGCTTAGAATTTGAAGATTGATTCACTTTTCAAGGAACAAGGGTTTCAGAAGTGTGAGATAGAGTATGGTGTTTGTGTTTAGCACACTTCAGAAGGTAATATGATTTCGGTCTGTTTGTATATTGATGATATATTACTCACAGAAAGTTCTGAACAAGAGATAGTTGACTTCAAGAAAGTTTTGATGAATGCATTTGAGATGACAGATCTTGGAAAAATGAGTTTCTTTCTAGGGATGAAATTTATATACTCTGAGAAAGGAACAATTTTGCATCAGATAAAGTATGAACTAGAACTTATGAAGAGTTTTGAACTAGAAAATTGCAACGTTGTTATCACACCTGCTGATACAAATCAGAAGTTGGACTCTGATTCTGATGGAGAGGATGTGGATGCTACAACCTTCAAACATATTGTTGGTTCTCTAAGGTATTTGTGTAATACCAGACTTGATATTTGCTATGCAGTTGGAATGGTTAGCAGATTTATGAGCAAACCAAAGTGGTCTCATTACCAAGCTTCTGTCAGGATTCTGAGGTATGTGAAGGGAACTCTGAAATATGGAGTGTCATTTCCGTCTGGAAGAAAGATCGAATCATAATTTCTGAGTTATTCTGATTCTGATTGGTGCGGAGATAGAGTTGACAGAAGAAGTACTTCTGGATACTTATTCAAATTTCTGAGAGGTCCTATTTCTTGGTGTTCCAAGAAGTAACCTGTTGTTGCTCTGTCAACTTGTGAAGCTGAATATATTACAGGCGCTTTGACTACGTGTCAAGCTGTCTAGATTTTGAACTTGCTGAAAGATTTGAAGATTGAGGTAAATAAACCTCTGAAGCTGATGATTGATAACAAGTCTGCAATCAATCTTGCCAAGAATCCAGTGTTGCATGGGAGAAGCAACCATATTGAGACTAAATATTATTTTCTGAGGAATCAAGTTCATAATGGAATATTAAAAGTTGTGCACTGTAGCACCCAGAAGCAGCTGGCAGATGTTTTGACAAAAGCTATCAAAACTGATCAATTTCTTGATTTAAGGGATGGAATTGGAGTTGTCAGTTTTGGGTAAATATAAATTAAAGGATGATGTTAGAATTAATTTAGATTTTATAATTAATTAGATATTAATTTATATTTAGGAATATCTTTTAGACTGTTTATATCTTTGTTAGAAGATATATGATCTGACCTGATCAGAAATGGACCGTCACGGCTGGCTCCGAGCAGAAAGCTTTTTTGAACGAGGTGGGGGGGGGGGGGGGGGGTACCTGCAAGGCACTCCGATGCTGAAGTAAGTAGGAGTACGAGCAGATAATAGCAAGTGTAAGGTTAGAATGATGAATACCTGACCCTCTGGAAGCAGAGGGTATTTATAGCCCCCAGCGCTGGGCCAAGGTTCCTTCATTGGGCCGGGCAGGTTTGGCCCAATGGAGGAACTGCCAGGTTCTACGTGCGTAGTGGGGACCCGCACGTGGTCCCCTTCCTGGATGTTCTGCGTGAAGTGCGGGAGGACGGAGACACGGTCTTTCCGGAGTATCGTTGGGGAACAGTGGACTGAGTCTGCCCTAGCTGGGGTGCTCGAGGTAACGTCGAGCTGGTCCTCAGAATGTGGCGCTGGACCACCTCATGTCGAGCTGGAGGCGTATCGTCGAGCCAGCGACTGCGCGTCGGGCACAGTCACTCTTTGGTCGGCGTGGCCCTTGTAAGTCCATTTGGACTGGGCCTTTGCAATGCTTTTGGGCCTGTCGGGCCCAGTCCAGAACAGGAGCCCCCCAAGTCGTGGTTCCTTTGTGAGGAGCCGTGACTTGAACTCAGGTCGCTTTCTCATCGAGGTCTCGTTCCCGGGACAGAGGTGTGGGCCCTCGAGGGCCTCCTCGTGTCGTGCTCGGAGACATCTTCCGCGGTGGATGCCTGGAGGATCCTTACCGGGCGCGTCTGTCGAGCATTCGAGGTATCTTTCGGGAACTGTGCCGCCACCCTATGGGGATAGGGTCATCATTGCGTTGGGAGCAGCGCGTCGAGGAGAGGGAGTCCGTGGTTGCCCGAGGTGACGTTTGGTATTCCACGTCATCACTATAAATAGGAACCTTGGGCCCCATAACACGTTTCTACTCTCTCTGCTCTCTCTGCTGCTGCTCTTCCAGATCTTCTCCAGTTGCGACTTTCCGTCACCGATTCTTCTACTCCGTAGCCAAATCCTTCTTTTTGATTCAAGTAAGTGGTCTATCTTCTTCATTTTCCTGTTAGAATGCATGATTTTTGGCGTTTGTAGATGTCTTAGGGCTGTGCGCGTGGGATTAGCCCAGTAAACTCATACTTAGCCCGACATATTCATGCCTAGGACCGGCAAACGCATGTTTGTGGTCGGCATATTCATAGTTTTAGGTGATAAACTCCAGCGCTGCCCGGGGCCTTCACGATCCAGGGCGCCTGATTCATGATCGCGCCCAGTATGTTCATGGTCTTGGCCGTGGGCCTCATGGTGTGGCTCGCCATGTTTATACCTTGGGTCGACATGTTGGAGAGTGACCGCGTAGTTGGTTTGAGGAAGGACACAACGAATTTCAGGATGTCGGGGAGGCAACCATTCGTGGAAACGGACTACGTGGTCGTGAATGGGACGACGTGATTTGTCGAGCGTATGACTTCGTGCCCAATTGACTGGTTTTCCGTGCTCTGCAGGTAACCATGGCGGACGAGCCGAGCTCCTCCGGGCGTCACGATCGTGAAGAACAAAGCGCCGACGAGTCGGTCAACCTGATTGATACTGTGACCGACCCTTCGCTGGATTGGGTGGGCGTCGAGCCTCGAGGGATCGCGTCGATCTACAGTCGAGACGACCGAAATCCGTATGCTGTCATCGAGACGGGCCAGGGCCAGCCCGACTTTCAAAGGAACTTCGTAGTCATGCGCCCGTCCTCCCGTGCCAGGATCTGCTCGGTTTATCCGGAATATAGCTTCGCGATGTATGAGATCGCGTTCAAAGATCTAGGGCTGCGGCTGCCCTTCACTGATTTCCAGGTTGGGGTCTTCACTCACCTGGAGCTGGCCCCGTCCCAGCTACATCCAAACTCGCTCGCCTTCATCCGGGCGTTTGAGTTGACGTGTCGCTATCTGAGGATCAGGGCGACCATACCGCTCTTCTTCCGGATTTTTCATCTGCAGCGCCAGTCCCGAGGAGGGAAACATAGCTGGGTCTCCCTGAAGCAGTCGAGGAGACTCTTCAAAATGTATATGGACTCCGTAAGGGGTTTTAAAGACAAGTGGTACGTTGTGCGGCCAGTTACCACCTCTGCTTTAAGTTCTCTTTTCGAGGAGGAGGAGCCCCTGAGCGACGATGACGGGGAGGCAGTTTTGGGCGATGATGGGAACCCTGTGTTGGCCCGTACGGCTAAAGTCCCTGTGCACTGGATGTTCCGGCATTACGAGCATGGGACTGGTTATTACCATACTGCTGCCGGGGACATGTGCTCGGAAGACGAGGAGGCGTACGCCGCACTTTGCCGGTTTGTTGATAGCTTCCACCCTGCCCGGTGGGTTACGCGGGAAGGGGATGATATCTTGGACAAAGATGGTTACCCAACGTTCGAGTCCCGTCCGATTGATACCAAGGCGCTCGTGGAGTGCCCGACGTATAGGCAGGCTTCCCGTCTGTTAGGTTGTTTATTGCTTGAATTTCTTTGCTCGTCATTTATTTATGAGTTTGCTCGATACTGACCCAACTTTTATTTTGTGCAGGTTCGATGGTTGGTCGACATGAAAGGCTTTTGAAATTATCTTGCGACCAGAAGCGAGGCAGGAGGGTCGTGAAGGCCCCACAGGCGACGAGGATGGGACCACCACACAGTCCAAGTGCTCCTCATCCGGTGAGGGTGGACTCGCCGTCAAGCTCGGGGGCCGCGTCGGATGGGACCCCAGAAGTTGAAGAGATCGACCCTAGTGCCGTCTTGATACAGAGGAAGAGGACCCGTGTGGAAAGTGGTCCGACTGTTGGCGAGGACGCCGGTGCCGTTAAATCTTTCGCCTTCCCCCTTGCTTCGAAGAGGCGGGCTTTTTCGAGAGATTCCCTCTGACAGTGGTCGCCGACGAAGCTGCAGCTATAAAAAAGATGAGTAAAGAGGACCGGAAGACGCATCTGGCCGCCAGCATGGACGGGCTGGTAAAAATGGCCGAGATGGCTTTGGTGCTATCCGAGGAAGGAGGGGATCCTGCCCGTGTCGAAGAACTCGAGCAGGAGAAGGCGGCCCTGACCTCGAGCTCGCGGAAGTTGAAGATCGCTCTGGAACGCTCCGAGGAGATGTTCCGCGAGCAGACGGCGATGCTCGATGCTGAGAGGGAGATGTTGACCCTGGAGAAGGAGAAGTCGGGGAAGTTGGCCGAGGAGGGGGAGCTTCTTCGGGCAGACAGGGATCGTCTGGGGGCCGAAGTTGAACGCTTGGCCCAGCAGATCGAGGAAATGAATGCTGCCATCCAACCTGCCGAGGACGAGCCCGAGGACATAGTGGCTTTGAAGAGTCGGTTGGAGCTGGTCGCCCATATCCGGCTTCTCGAGGCAGATTGCGTCGGTGCCCTGGAGGATGGGTTCAACTCCGCGGTCGGTCAACTCTCCTTGCTAAACCCTGGTCTGGTTACTGAGGGTATCGGCCACACACATCAGATCGTGGATGGCGTGATCGTTCCTCCGCCTGACTCTCCAAGCGCCGACAATGATGGTTCTGGGGAGACCTGACTAGGATAGCGGGCCTGCGTGCCCTTGACATTTGTATTCTTTGGGCCTGCGTGCCCGTTTGTTGTATGTTATGAACATCGCCGGCCTTCTTGGTCGGTTTATAATTGTTTTATCGCCTTCGGGCATTTATATCAATGTTGTTTTACATTTTGGATGTTTTGCCCTTGTTTGAAATCATATATTTGCATGAATTTTTAGCTTAAGTCATGGGCCCGAGGGGTGCCCGTAAGTGGCTTTGATTTGGCGAGCGAGTCTGCCCGCCTTCCGTTTGCATGCGTGTCCGGCCCTCTTTCGCTGGCCAGAGTCACCTAAGTGTTGTCCTCGAGGGGAGAGACTTCCCTTTGACCCTTTTAGATGGCCCGTTATTCTTGATGGCATGTCGGGCGTTTTGGAGCGAAGTTGCTCAGTCGGGCGTGGAGCCCGTTAGGGACTATTCGCCCTTGGTGTGAACTGCCCATCGCGAGCTGGGTGTTCTGCCTTATGGGTACAACGATGGTGGGGCTCGGTATAGCTGTCCACGTCGGGCACTATCGATCGTCATCGTTTACCGCGCGATGCTGTGCCATTTTGGCCGTATGTCGGGCTTGTACCTTAGCCTTATACGAAGTCGGACGTTTTTCCTCGTTGACCGAGCGCGGGTGCTGTTGGTCGAGGGTCCCAGGTGTTGGTAGTTTCTAACTATAGTACTGCTTTAGCTTAGCAGCGTTCCAGGGTCGTGGTAATGGCTCTCCGTCTAATTGCTCGAGGTAGTACGCCCCGGTACCCGTGGTGCCGTGGACGCGGTAAGGTCCTTCCCAGTTCGCGGCCAACTTCCCTTCGCGGGAATCTTTCTGGTTCCTGCGTAATACCAGACTGCCGATTTCGAACTCGCGCTTGATGACCTTGTCGTTGTGGCGCAGAGCCACTCGTTGTTTTAGGGTGGCTTCGCGCAGGGCTGCACCCGATCGGATTTCCTCGACTAGGTCGAGTTCATCCCTTAGTGCTTCGTCGTTCATTTCTTCGTCGAGGGGTTCCTCCGTTCGTCGGGACGGTTCCATGATTTCGACCGGGATGACAGCCTCGGTGCCATACGTCAGTCGAAATGGTGTCTCACCTGTCGTTGAGTGGGGTGTTGTGCGGTATGCCCACAAGACGCTGTGGAGCTCCTCGACCCATCCTCTTTTGGCTTCGCCTAGACGACGTTTGAGCCCTCGGAGGATGACTCTGTTCGCGGCTTCGGCTTGCCCGTTGGTCTGAGGGTGCTCGACCGACGTGAAATGTTGTTTTGTCCCAAGTTTGGTGACGAAGTCCCGGAACCCGTGGTCGGTGAACTGGGTACTGTTGTCGGTCACCAGGGCCTGCGGAATTCCGAACCTGGCGAGGACGTTTCTTTTGTAGAAACGGAGGATATTGTGCGAGGTGATTTTTGCGAGTGCCTCGACCTCGATCCACTTCGTGAAGTAATTGACGGCGACGATAAGAAATTTGTTCTGGTAGGTTCCTTGCACGAAGGGCCCGAGGATGTCCATGCCCCACCAGGCGAACGGCCACGGGGATGACAATGTGTTCAGCTCGTGCGGGGGGGGCGAGGTGCATATCCCCGTGCTTCTGGCACTTGTCACATTTTTTCACGTGTTCCTTGGCGTCCTGTTGCATCGTCGGCCAGTAGTATCCTGCTCGAAGGGCTTTCCTTGCCAAGGATTTACCGCCCATGTGCTGGGCGTTAATCCCTTCGTGTATCTCCCGCAGTACGTCGGGGATGGCAGACTCGTCGATGCATTTCAGGAGGGGAATGGAGAATCCTCTTCGGTACAGTTTCTACTCGAGAACTACATAGGAACATGCTCGTCGCTTGATTATGGCAGCTTCGGACTGGTTCGACGGGAGTTCTCCTTTTGTCAGGAAATTATAAACCGGGGTCATCCAGGACGTGGCATCACCGATGGCATGGATCTCGATCGTAGTCGAGGGTGGTTCGATACTTGGACGTGCTAGAGATTCCTGGACGACGGATTTATTCCCGCCCTTCTTTCGTGTGCTCGCGAGTTTGGACAATATGTCCGCCCTCGTATTTTGCTCGCGGGGAACATGATAAATTTCTGCTCGTACGAACTTTGCCATGTGTTTTTTGACTAAGTTCAAATATTCGATGAGGTTGTCGTTTTTGGCCTGGTAGCTTCCCTGTACTTGAGAAGCGACGAGCTGGGAGTCGGTGTAAATTTGTACCTCGTGGGCTCCCAAGTCCTCGGCTAGTCTCAGTCCTGCGAGCAGGGCTTCGTATTCTGCCTGGTTATTTGACGTCGGGAAGGAGAGAACTAAGGAGTGCTCGATCACTACGCCTTCTTCGTTTTCCAGGAGGATCCCTGCGCCGCTACCGGACGAGCTGGACGCCCCGTCGACGAAGATGGTCCACTTGTGTTCCTTCCCCGGGGGAAGGTCGTGAGTGGTCATCTCAGCGACGAAGTCGGCCAAGGCTTGTGCTTTCAAGGCCTTCCTGCTCTCGTACTGAATGTCGAATTCGGAGAGTTCCAAGGACCATTTCAGCATCCTGCCCGCCATATCTGGCCGACCCAGGAGCTGCCTCACCGGCTGATCGGTTCGCACGATGATGGTGTGGGCTAGAAAGTAGTGTCTGAGCCTCCTCGCAGCGTTGACGAGGGCCAGAGCAACCTTTTCTATCTGCTGATATCTGCTTTCGGGCCCTTGTAAGGCTTTGCTCGTGAAGTAGACAGGTTTCTGCCCGTCAGGGGTCTCGCGGACAAGGGCTACGCTGATGGCTTCGTTCGAAACGACCAAGTATAAGTACAGCGATTCCCCGTCGTCTGGTCGAGACAACACGGGCGGTTGAGACAGGCTCTGCTTCAGATGGCGAAGTGCGTGCTCGCATTCCTCGTTCCATTCGAAGGCCGCTTCCTTTCGAAGGAGTTTGAAGAAGGGGAAGGCGTGCTGAGCGGACTTCGCGACGAAGCGGGATAGTGACGTCAGCATGCCGTTCATGATTTGTATCGACTTCTTCGACGTTGGTGTTGGGAGGTCGGAGAATGCCCGACATTTGTCGGGGTTGACTTCAATTCCTCGTTCCGTTAGATAGAATCCAAGGAATTTTCCTGCCTTAACCCCGAACGTGCACTTCTCGGGGTTGAACCTCATTTTGCACTGTCTTGCTTGGGCGAAGACTGTCTTGAGATGAGCTGCGTGATCGGTGTCTGCTCGGGATTTGACGATCATGTCGTCCATATATACCTCGAGCATGTCGCCAATCTGTTTGTTGAACACTCTGTTCATCATACGTTGGTAAGTTGCTCCGGCGTTTTTTAGTCCGAAGGGCATTACGTTGTAGTAATAGTTGCCCGAGCTGGTCATGAATGCCGTGCAGTGTTTGTCGCCCAGGGCCATTGGGATTTGGTTATACCCCGAGTAGGCGTCCATGAACGACAAAGTCTTGTAGTCGGCCGAGTTGTCGACCAGCATGTCTATGTTAGGTAAAGGAAAAGCATCCTTCGGGCAAGCCCGATTGAGATCGGTATAGTCAACACACATTCTCCATTTTCCATTATTCTTTTTCACAAGTACAACATTTGACAGCCAGGTGGAATACCGGGCTTCAGAAATAAAATTTTCCTCTAGGAGGTCTTTTACAGCTTTTTCAGCAGCCTCCGTTTTTTCTGGAGACTGCCTACGCCTACGTTGTACTACGGCCTTGGCGGCTGGATCAATGGCGAGGTGGTGACAGGCGACCTCAGGGTCGAGTCCGGGCATCTCTGCAGCGCTCCAGGCGAAGAGATCAGCATTCTCGCGCAGACAGGCCTTGATTTGCTTCCTGGCCAAGTCGGGGAGGTCTTTACCAATCTTCACTCCCTTGGTCGGGTCTGTGCCGAGGGGAACGAGTTCAAAATCCCCGTCCGGGATAGGTCGGAGTGGGATTTGCTCGCTGCTGGATGGCTCGTCCTGGTCAAAGCGAGCGTCGAGGGCTATGGAGTCGACGTTTGGTGGAGCCTTCTGGACTTCTTCCTCGGGGGATGCTTTTCTGTCGGGCTCCTGCTTTGTCCTCTTGGTGGGTCTGGTCCCCACGTCGACGGTATCCCGTCCCTTTGAAGCGGCGTTGAAGCACCTGCGGGCAGTGGCGAGGTCTCCTTGGATGGTGGCTACCCGTGCCCTTTTGGTATAGAACTTCATTTTCAGATGGACAGTCGAGGGCACCGCTGTCAGCTCCGCCAGTGTCGGTCTCCCCAAGATGCAATTGTATAGAGACGGGCAACCAATGACGAGGAAGCGGACCTTAACCTGTCTCGTAGCCGTTCCTTCTCCGAACGTAACCAGGAGCTCGACATAACCCCAAGGTTTGGAAGTCGAGCCGTTGAAGCCTTGAAGATCCGAACCCACATACGGAGAGAGATGTGAGTCGTCCAGTTGTAAGGTCCGAAACAGCTGGCTGTACATCACGTCGACGGAACTCCCTTTGTCGACCAAGATGCGGTGCACGTCAAAATTGGCCATTTTTTCCCTTATCAGTAAGGGGATGACTGCGTTCAGGGCTCCGCCGGGGAGTTCTTCTAGGTAGAAGGTGATGGGCTCTGACCTGCCCTTCACCCTTTCGAACGTTACCGTTTGCGGAGGAGCTATGTCGACCAGCTCGTCCAACTTCCTCTTAGCTGAATTGATGGTGAGGTCGTTGAACCCGCCCCCGTTGATGACCATGGCGGAGGGGAAGTATTCCCACCTGCTGTGTGTTGTCAGGGGCTCCTGCAGGAGCTCGGGAACGTCGAAATCCTCGGGCCTGGTTACCGAGAAGGCGGTCTGGATAGGCACCGACTCGTCTGATGGTCGGGCATCTTCTTCGGGCTCCTTGGTTTCATGGGCGTCACGACGGGGAGCGTCGTTTCGCCTGTACTGTGCGAGCCTCCCTCCCTTGATGAGGGTTTCAATGGCGTCCTTGAGGTGGACGCAGTCTTCTGTCAAATGACCATGACTCCTATGGTATTGACAGTATTTATTTTTATCTGCCCCTGGCTTGGCGGGAGCAGGTCGGGGACGCTTGACGCCACCGTCTCTGAAATCTGTACTGGCACACTCCGCCAAAATACGCTCGCGGGAAGCCGTGAGCGGAGTGTACTCGGTGAAACGGCCCGAGGGGCCCCTTTGTTCCCCGACTTCCCGGGGTCGATCTTCCTTCCTTTTCTCCCCGGTACGTCGGGGAGGAGGCTCTTGTCGTGAGCTGCTGCTGTTGTTGGGAGCGCGAGCCCTGGAGTCTCGGGCCCTGTTGCCAGCTTCTCTCTCCTCGTAGTCCATGTATGCTCGGGCCTTGTCGAGGAGGGCATCAAAAGTTGGAGGTGGCTCAATACCCACATCCTTTCTGAATTCTGTGCCGGGGAGGAGACCCCTCTCCAGCAAGTATCTTTTCATATGGTCCGCGCAGGGGACCTGTATTGCTTCCCGGTTGAAGCGGTTGATGAATTCCCTCAAGGTTTCATCCTGTCTTTGGATGATGGCCTCGAGGGCCGCCTCGGTCTTCGGATGGCGCCGAGAAGCTGTGAAGGAACTGATGAACTGGTTCTTCAGATTCTGCCACGACGTAATTGAGCCCGGGGCGAGCCCTTTATACCATTCCATGGCCGCCTTCCTGAGATTCATGGGGAAAAGACGGCACTTGATCGGCCCCCCGACATTATAATAGTGGAGCATGGCTTCGAACCCGTCAATGTGGTCGACCGGGTCCGCTACTCCGTCATACTCCTTCAGATGCGGGGGCTTCTCCATGCCCGAGGGGATGGGTGCATCCATGATGGCCTGCGACAGGGGACCGCGGGGGTCGTCCTCGCCGCTCCTCTCCGGAGAAAGAGAAGGGGTCCTGTAGTTATGTCTGGCACGATGATCGTGCTGAGTTTCCCTCGAGCGTGATGCTCGGTGGTTGAAGGTCACACGCCCGTCCCCGGTGTGCCTCTTGTCGTGCCTTGATGGGTCGCGACTGGGTTCTCCGGCAGGGATGGCGGGCTGTCTCTCATGGTAGGGCCGCCTCTGCTTTGGCCGGGGAGAAGGGCTCCTGGAGTTCTCCCTGTAGTGTCTTCGCGGGGGAGAAGGGTGCCGAACTTCCTTGACCCGAAGAGGTGGAGAATGTGGCCTCCGATGCCTCCTCGGGGGTCGTCGATCATCTTCAAGTGCCCTTAATCTTTCTCCTTGGGCGAAGATGAGATAATTTGTCTGATTAATGGCCGCGAACAGTGCCTGAGTCGTGGCATCTGCCCCGGCGGGAACTGGGACTTCATAGAACCGGGAAGCTCTGTGATGAGCGAGAGCTACCGGGTCGTCTTCGAGTGCTGGAGGGGTCGAAGAGGATGATGCAGTAGCCCCGTCCCTGTAGGAGGAAGGTCCAGGGGCGGTCGTCACAGGGATGGTACTGTGGCCGGGATCACCGGGGTTATCGAGGTGTCCATTCTTGTCCGCGGTACCGTTATTAGTATCAGCGACACGGACGGGCTGCTCGTCGCGAGCTGGATCAGCCATGACAGGTAGTTGAATTGAGCTTTGGTCTTTTAGAGTTGTTCGTTAGACGGGGAAGCTAGTTTCCCACAGACGGCGCCACTGATCTGACCTGATCAGAAATGGACCGTCACGGCTGGCTCCGAGCAGAAAGCTTTTTTGAACGAGGTGGGGGGGGGGGGGTACCTGCAAGGCACTCCGATGCTGAAGTAAGTAGGAGTACGAGCAGATAATAGCAAGTGTAAGGTTAGAATGATGAATACCTGACCCTCTGGAAGCAGAGGGTATTTATAGCCCCCAGCGCTGGGCCAAAGTTCCTTCATTGGGCCGGGCAGGTTTGACCCAATGGAGGAACTGCCAGGTTCTACGTGCGTAGTGGGACCCGCACGTGGTCCCCTTCCTGGATGTTCTGCGTGAAGTGCGGGCGGACGGAGACGCGGTCTTTCCGGAGTATCGTTGGGGAACAGTGGACTGAGTCTGCCCTAGCTGGGGTGCTCGAGGTAACGTCGAGCTGGTCCTCAGAATGTGGCGCTGGACCACCTCATGTCGAGCTGGAGGCGTATCGTCGAGCCAGCGACTGCGCGTCGGGCACGGTCACTCTTTGGTCGGCGTGGCCCTTGTAAGTCCATTTGGACTGAGCCATTGCAATGCTTTTGGGCCTGTCGGGCCCAGTCCAGAACAATATATATCTTAGATATTCTTATATCTTTGTTAGAAGATATATTTTAAATTTAATTTTTGTATACAAATAGTCTAGTGGAGTAGGTTATTGTAATTCATTTTAAATCCTTATTTTGTAGTTATCAGTAAATATTCTTTTTGTATTTTATCTTTCTTGTGCACCAACACAAAAGTGAGTCCATCTATTTTGTCTCCCCTCAAGCGGAAGATCTTTCATCCACATATTTGTATTGTCGTTGACAGACACCCTTAGTCGTCATAAGCACTACAACGAGACACGTCGCCTGACCATCATGTCATAAATACTTTCTACACAAGGAGTCAGTCTCTTACTCGAACCAGACTCTGACACCACTAATGAGTGATCATCATGAGTGGGAGACATTCACATTGAATCAAACATTTATCTAAAAATCAAAGACTTCCCAAACAAGTGAGAGACACTAAATATTCATAAAAAAATCTTTAGATTATAAATATATGAATTCTCTCACTTATAAAATGCTCAATATTACCTTTTATAAATAATTTGAAACTTAAAACTCACACTTATTTCTATTGAATGATTTGTTATTTCTTATATTTCTTTATTTTTAATGTGTGCATAACTTAATACAACAATTTAGCGACTGCATATTATACCGGGCATTTACATTTATTGTCAGTGTTTTAGTATATTATATTGCCATTTAAATAAAATGTTTTGTTAGTAAAATGTTATAGAAATTTTTTTTATAAAAAAGTAATGAATAATCTAAGAAAGAATTATCTTACAAAATATATTAATATTATAATTAGAAAACGTTTAGGATTTAGAGTTTAGTAAAATATTATAGTACAAAAATTTAATATTAAAATATAAAATATATTAATATTATAAAGAAAAAAAATAAAAGAAAAAATAATGCTATAAAAATTTAATTCTATAGTTAGTAACATACAAGAAACAATTATAAGAAAATAAATAAATAATTTTTTTAAATAAGTATTAAAAAAATAAGTTATTAAGTAAAATAACTATTAGAAAAATAAGTTAATAAGTAAAATATTATAAAAAGTTATTAGAAAATTAAAAATTAGAATTTTTTGTAATTTTATTAGTAAATAAGTAATTCTTGGCGTTGTCATGATGACGAAGCTCAATGGCAAGAACAAGTTAGATTTTGTTGATGGTTGAATCCCTAAACCTATTCAGATTGATTCTCTTTCTCACTATTGGATGCCTAACAATAACATAATTCCTTCATGGTTATGGGGGAGTGCAACTGATTATTGATCATCTTCAAAATAAGCATAATCTCACTTTTCATGTTTTAATGAATTTTTATTCAAGTCCGTAGTCAAATATAGTTGGTGGATACATTGCATTCAACAAATGTGGTTTTTCTATGGTTTCTCAAGATGAGAAACAAAGGGAAGTAATTACTGCTTCAACTCCTATTGAGTATCTAGTTGCCTTTGCATTTCCAGGTAACACCAAGAATTCCAAGAAAGAACGTCCTATATGCTCCCATTATAGTGTTCTTAGTCATATCAAAGAAAATTGCTTTAAACTGCACGATTTTCATCATGGGTTCGGGAAATCTCAAGGCCCTAAAGCTTTTCCTGAAACCAATAATGTGTGAGATAATTATGCTACAAATGGAGATATTGTAATAACCACAAGCTATATATCTAAATTAATAACCAACAGTATTAATAGTTGGTACTGACTACACAATGCAAATATCTAGAAGTGGACCTGATTAAAATTTTACAACATTACAATCAAATAAGTAATCAATCAGACCAAATCTTCAACAAATCAGAAAGACGCTCTGTAGATTCTTTAGTGCCAATTCCATGAAGGAAAATAGTGACTCAATACACAGTAGAAACTACAATTTTCTTTTAGTGATCCTTACGAATGGGCACGAGCGTTGATGAAAAACAACACCTCTATTCAGTCCACACGAACATACAACCTTCAGTCTCAGTACTAGCTGCTACGAATGAATACTTTGAGTGAGAGAGAAAAACTGATTTCATCAAGTAAAAAAACTTACATACAAGTGTTGTATTTATAGAACCACTTGCGTGGACTGCAAGCTAAAAAACTCAACTTAAGTGATCTATATAATAATAATAATAATAATAATAATAATAATAATAATAATAATAATAATAATAATAATAATAATAATAATAATAATAATAATAATAATAATAATAATAATAATAATATTTTTATTATTATAATAACTTTTATTACATTAACTATTGTTATAATAACTATTATTGTAATAAACATATTTTATTATTATTATTATATTTTATAACTATTATAAAATAATAATAATAATAATAACTATTATTATATTATATGATGTTTCATATTTCACTTAAGTACACCGTACTTTACGGTGTTTCATAATTCTCTCAAGTACACCGTATTTTACGATGCTCCTTATTTATTCTATCTCTCATCAATTTATTTTACGTGTGTGACCTTGTAGGTTCTCGTAACGTTGACAATTATATTAAATCATATACTTAATATAATAAACAGTGACCGGTATCTAGCAACACATCACTACTATCCAAGTCACGAAAATATCATGTGATCTGACAAAACCTTTTCCGTGATAATGTTTGTGTGTATATTTACCATTTTGCCCTCATGTCTATATTGAACACAAGGCATAGACTGTGTCATCCTTGTCCAGTTCAATATTGGATCCTTAGACATTTATCTTGTTACGCGGGATGAGAAAATTCCATCTAGGTCACTCATGTCCCTCAGCATGCTTTGTAAAGTATCCATCAACTGTCTTTATGGTCATCCAGTTACGGATAATGTTTGATCAATAATAAAGCACTTAACTCTACATCTAGGGTCCATAGTGATTTCAGGTCGAAGGGACCATACACCACTTATCACCATGAGAATAACTTATGACACTTTGCATAACATTCTATGTAGTATTCTCATAGCAGGTTAATCCAGTATAAATATTACTCCTAATAGTCATACCTATGTCAAGATTTGATAAGTCCTTATCCATGATCCATGAGATGTGATCATCAGTCTATCTTCATAATAATCTCAATGCTTTAATGATATCCCGCTTTACAATAAAGCTTGACTACATATACTTTAAGAATAATGTCCTTATGTTTAATGAAATCTCATGATTAAGTCACACTTAATATTTCATTAAATAGACTAACTATTCTAGGGACTTTATCATTCTGGAAAAACAAACATAATAAAGAAATGCCTTTTATTATTAATAAATAATTTGATACAAGTACCAAAAGTATTGGCCTCTAGGGCTTACACTAACAATCTTCCACTAGTACTAGAGTCAATCAGGTATACATCTAATACCCATAAATCTAGTATGGCCATCATGCTTCTACTACGCAAGAGGCTTTGTTAGTAGGTCAACGACATTGTCAAGTGTTAGTACTCTGCATATCTTCACATATACTATTTCTATTATCTCTCGGATGAATTGATATCGTCTGAGTGTGTGTTTGGATCATTGGTGAGATCTAGGCTCCTTAGCTTGTGCGATAGCACCATTATCATCACAATAAAGATCAACGGGATCCACAATGCTATGGACTATGCCAAGTTTATAATGAACTTATTGATCTAAACAGCTTCCTTTGTTGCATCCAAGGCAATAATACACTCGATTTCGGTTGTAGAATCAACAACTATATCATGCTTTGAACTTTTCAAGCTTACAACACCACCATTTAAGCAAAACACATAACCATATTTGAATAATATGTCATCTACATATAATATCAGGATGATGATCAATGCTCCCACTAACCTTATTGTAGACACAAGACTCATTTTGATCCATGATTGATACATCACCTTAATTAATTATGAGATAATCATATCTCTCAGGATGGTGAAGTATCATCTTTGATCTATGCTAGTCTTGTTCTACTTGAGCAGGTTGCTCTTCCACAACTACTTGTGTTTCCTGCTCTAGTTTCTCCATAGGTGCACCTAAATATTCTCTTAATCATCAATGATTTGTAAAATTTTGTCAACTGCTCCATAATAGATTTGTAACACTCTACCATTTAGAATGAGTATAGTTGTTGTTTCAAACACAATATATATATATATATATATATATATATATATATATATATATATATATATATATATATATATATATATATATATATATATATATATATATATATATATATATATATATATATATATGAGGCAAATACTTGGTCATTTATAATGATTCAAGATTTTACCGCATCAAAGTTATAATTTTCTTCCTAGAGACTTTCCTTTAGAACTTTATTCCATTGACACAAGATAATGGTACTTTTGACCTTATCCACTATATTAGTCTTTTTCTACTTCTCTTAGGTGTGTAAGCATTGATGAATCACCCTTCAATACTTTTAAAACACGTTTGTTGAGTTAAGATTTCTCACATCTTCACTTTAAAAAACCCAAATTAAGTCAATGTCAATGAAAATACTTATCAATATTCCTTTATCCCATAATTGATGATATTTATTGTAAAATTAAGTACTCGTGGGGCTCACTTGTAAACAAAATTCCTTTGTCCCACCGTTGATGACATTTATTGTAAAATTCAAAGTTCAACTACATCAAGCTATCGTTTAAACCCAACAATAATATTAATATTGTTGATAGTAAAGATTGTGGGACAAAGAACAATATCAACCAAAATAAATTGCCTAAAGCACCAAAATAATCTGCAATCAGTGTAAGCAAATCCACAACAAGAAAGGCGGAGATTAAAAATGAAAACAAAAAGAATTTGTTTATCTTATTTGATAAAACTTGTCTACTTTAAAGGAGATAACAACTATCTGATTCACTATAGAACTTGTTTATCTTATTTGATAAAACTTGTTTACTTTAAAGAAGATAACAACTATCTGATTCACTGTATTTTAAATTTTTTTATAAAAAATTATAAAAGAGTTACAAGAAAATATTTACCCATGTTCTCAAGAAAAACTCTTATTTTTCTACTCAAGGGTTTCCTAATCTCTCAAACTCTCTATGTATGAATCACAGAAACCCAAAATATTACTAAGTATTTTTCAAATTCAAATGATACAATCATAGAAATATCTATCATTACTCCTCTAACTAAGATTACCACGTCTTTCTTATGTCTTCAAATTTTACTAACAAAAATAATAGAGATACATATTTATAAAAAATGAAACAAAATAAATCCATAACATACCCAAAATGCGACCAAGTCTGATAACTAGCAACCGTCTATTCGAACACGCCGCCCAAGTTTATGGTATTATTATAATTGTTTTATAACAGATACTACAACATATTTATTGAAATTTAAAAGAGCGATCTTTTTGCATGTGAATAGACATTCACATCAGATACATATATTTCAATTAGCAGTACAAATAGGAGTTCCATCTGCTTTGAAAATTGTACAACCAGTTTGTGCAAAGCAACAATTACATGCTGGATTGAGGTGTTGATCTCCTGAAGAAGGGCAAGTCATGTATGCACCATTGCATATGAATTGGCAAACTTTAGCATCAGCAATTTTTATATTACCTCCCACAAGAATTGCACCTAAAGCATAAACACAAACTATAGTATAAATTGTAAAAAAAAGATAAAAGTAGAAGAAATAAAGCCAAAACGTTTTGTTGATAGGAAGATAATAGATGAGTTGAAAGATTTACCAAAAACGATGACAAGAAGGATAGTTTCAATTTTTAGAGCCATGTTTCTAATTTACAACATTAGTGAAATTTGTTCTCATATTTATAGTCTAGAAAAATACTCCATTAATTAGTCTAAAGTATGTGTTTTTAATAAAAAATTATCTCAAATTATATGTTGTTTTAAACTAAGTGTAAGTGGGGTAGATCAACTATATGTTGTCAATTTTTGGAAGCAATATTTATTTAAAAAAATAGGAAAAGTTACATCCATATATCTTTGAGGTTTTGAGGTTTGTTAAAATCATACTCATACTTGTTTTAGTTTTAAAATCATACTCGTAGATAAATATAAGTTATACCTACGGTTTTTGTCTAATACTACAAATCAAAGCTGATATCAATATTTATTTTAATAAATTTTAAAGGAAATCAATTTATATTACAAAATTTGAAGGGGTTTCAGTATCATTTTATTATATATATATATATATATATATATATATATATATATATATATAATATATATATATATATATATATATATATATATATATATATATATATATATATATATATATATATATATATATATAAGTGGAGGTGAATGTAATTTAAAAAAAAAATTTGTTTGATCTAATATAACTTTTTTTTTTCTTTTTTCAATTTTTTAAATTTCTCTTGTTATGTTTTAATGGAAGTTAATATTATATAGTAATATATAATAAGAGAGAAACATCATATTTCCGCAAAAATCATTAAAATATCAGGAGCAACAGTTGGCCAATGCCCTATGAGATAAACATATCAATACTTGAATACAGCCGTCAAATTAAAGAGCTCACACTAAAAGTCATATTAAATCTTTTTCAATTTCAACAAGGAAGCCAAGTCAATAATAGTTTTACGTTGGACCGTTACATCAAATTTTATTTCGATGTTTAGAAAAAAAAGAGAGAAGGATTTTGAAAAAAAATAAGAATTTAGTTGGAGAGGATTTTGGAGTTTATTTTTATAATAATATAAATTTTTTAGTTTGAAGGAACTAAAAAAATTATATTGCAATAGAGGTTTGAAAGGTTTTTGAGAGTTTAAATGAATTATTTAAATATAATATATGTTATTATAATATTTTAAAATTAAAAATTTATAAATAACAAATATTTAATTGTTATTTTATACAAAATCAATCTTGGTTCTAGGATATAATTATAGTTGTATATTTCTTGAAATTTTTTTTTTTATGGTGATGGTAGTTCTATTGGTATGAGATCTTATTTATTTTTGGTTAAAGACTCATCTAAAGAGACACCGTATATTCACTAAAATTTTTAAAGTGATAAATGTATGAACTATCTCACTTATAAAGTATTTAATATTTATTTATTTTAAATAATATAGGACTTAGAATTCACACTTGCTTCTCAAAAATCTCTCCCCTCAAAAGTGAGTCCATCTACTTTTTACTCTCCCTCCCCCTCAAGCAGAAGATCTTTCACCCACATATTTATATTGTCGATGACAGACACCCTTACTCGTCATGGGCACTACAACAGAACACGTCGTCTGACCATTATGTCATGAATACTTTCTACATAAGGAGTCAGTCTCTTACTCGAACTAGACTCTAATACCACTAATAAGTGATCATCATGAGATGGAGATATTCACATTGAGTCAAACATTCATTTAAAGGTCAAAGACTTCCTAAATATGTGAGAGACACTACATATTCACCAAAAACCTTAAAATTATAGATGTATGAATTCCCTCACTTATAAAGTGTTCAACTTTCACATTTATAAGTAGTGTGAAACTTAAAACTCACACTTATTTTTAAATAATTATCGAATGCTTTATTGTTTCTTATATTTCTTTATTTTTAATGTGTGCTTAACTTAGTACATCAATTTAGCGACTTCATATTCTACCGGGCATTTGCATTTATTCTCAGTGTTTTAGTATATTATATTGCCATTTAAACAAAAAATTTAGTTAGTAAAATGTTATAGAATTTTTTTTTTAATATAAAATAAGTAATGCATAATCTAAGAAATAATTATCTTAGAAAATATATTAATATTATAATTAGAAAAATTTTAAGGTTTAGGATTTAGTAAAATATTACACTATAAAAATTTAATATTAAAATATAAAGTATATTAATTTTATAAAGAATAAAAATAAAAGAAAAAATTATGCTATAAAAATTTTAATTCTATAGTTAGTAAAATAAAAGAAACAGTTATTAGAAAATAAATAAATAATTTTTTTAAATAAGAATAAAAAAAACTAAGTTAATAAGTAAAATAACTATTAGAAAAATAAGTTAATAAGTAAAATATTATAAAAAGTTATTAGAAAATTAAAAATTAGAATTTTTTGTAATTTTATTAGTAAATAAGTAGTTAGAAAATATTACTATAGTTTCGCACCCACTCATTAGTGACTGATCGCGACTTTGTAGGTCTATCGGGTGTAGTGACTGCAAGTGTACAGTCTATCGCGTAGTATTAAAAGATATAGAATCCACAAAGATTGATGATCAAATTACTGTTATCTTAAAGTCACTATATAAAGGTAAGGCTAATTATAAAATCGGGGTGTTTGGGTTAAATAAGGAATTAATTAAAGTCTAATAATTAATAATGGGACACCGGTATGTATTTCGTCAACTTAAGGGATTCAGTAAGTCATTGGTATTTGTTTTTAGTATTAAAACACCGTTTCGGTGAAAACTATTTGTTTAAAGACCCTCGTCTCAAACTTCTGTTCCATTTAATCATATCATATTAGTTAAGCTCGAAATGAGCGCTTCCGCTGTTTCATTTAAAAATCAAAAGTATTTTTTGAAAACAAATAAAGTCCAATTAACTTTAAAGCGCTTCCGCTGATTTTAAAATTAATGTTTTAATAACCACTATCTGGTTAAACCCTCAAACTTCCGCTCTGTTGATTTTAGCCTTAGGCTGTCTCTTACATCCGTACAAAAAAAATTAAATATTCAAATTGGAAATTAAAACTAGAAAAGTGTTTTTGTAAAAAATAATAATTCCAGTTAATTACCGAATCCTTTCGGTTAAGTTTTACATACCAATATCAGTGAATCTAGCCATGCATAATTTTAATACAGAACAACATAAAATTAAAACGTAAATTCAACAACGCATGCATGGTAAAAAATAAATAAATTATACTTATTAAAATAGGAACCTGAAAATGAATAATAAAGCGATTAATTCAGAGTAATGCGTATCCTCTACAAGCCGGCAGGATTAACTGGAAGTAAAGCAGACGAAGTAAACTTGAATAAAACTACGAACGAAACAAATCTTGAAACTTGAATAAAGCTTTAAAATAATATCAGGAAGATTGATCCAAGCGTTACAAATTATAGGCCTAATACTAATGGTGTGGTAGTTCCCCAATGTGAGAAACTACCACTTTACAAAGTGATTTTTCTACCTAAAACTTCTAACAGCGCTTCCGCGCATAAAACTTGGATGATCAAAACTAATTTCTAAGATCCTCACTATGCCAGAAATGACCTACGAAAGCGCTTTTTTTGGGCTTTAAAAGTGCTTAAAAGCGCTCTCGTAGGTAGCGCTGCTAAAGGTTTTAGCAGCGCTTTTTGTTCAGAAAAAAGCGCTCTCGTAGGCCTACCTATGAAAGCGCTTTTTTCTTAAAAGCGCTTTCATAGGTAGGCCTACGAGAGCGCTTTTTTTCTGAAAAAGCGCTTTCATAGGTGTATTCAGAATGCGTATAAAGTAGGTCTATAAGAGCGCTTTTTGTTCAGAAAAAAACGCTCTCGTAGGCCTACCTATGAAAGCGCTTTTAAGAAAAAAGCGCTTTCATAGGTAGGCCTACGAGAGCGCTTTTTTCTTAAAAGCGCTTTCATAGGTTTTCTACTGAAAAATCTAAAATTTAAAAAATTTCTAAACCTGCATTTTTTTGCAGCAAACCTGTAATTCTTAAACCGATATTTTACAATCTAATCTAGAAATACCAATATATATTAGTTTTAATCCAAATACCAAATGTAATTCAAATACCAAATATTATATATATATATATATATATATATATATATATATATATATATATATATATATATATATATATATATATATATATATATATATATATATATATATATATATATATATATATATATATATATATATATATATATATATATATATATATATACAAATACCATTATAATCAATTCATATCCAAAATATATATACACCATTGTAATTCAATATTAACATGTTTTTAAACGTAAAAAAATACACCCTAAGAAATCAGCTATATAACACTAAGTAAATCAATCCTAATCTACATATATATCCAAGGTCCTGATCCTGCAATATGAACATAATAACACGGTCAGTGTTGTATACACAAAATAATATATTCATAATTAACCAATTTTCACACAACAATGTAATCGTACCTTATTATAAGATTCTTAGCTCAATAAAATATTGGCACAACTCCTCTTTGAGTTCTTCCAATTGACGTGGCGAGTAATATGGACAATTGTATTGATCAAAATACTACATTACAAAACAAAATATATGCATGATTTAGTTTAATGTAATAAATTATATGCAAAATCCGATAAGTAATAAAACAAAGTATAAATCCATACAGTGATTGGAATCTCGATTTCATTCATTTGAATGATTTCTTTGATAAACATCAAAACGAAGTATCTGCAATCTATGCCGTTTTGTTGTTGAGGGCACTACATAGAAAAACAAATAAGATTATACACATCTATTGATTTATCAAGTAGCATAAATATTATAAGCAAAATTGTTGAAATTTATATACCTGTACTTTGATCCAATTAATGTTGTTTGATCTAGACCGTGGTACTCGTGCTCCCCTTTGACATCGGAATACTTGTATTGAACTGATGACAAAATTAAAATATTTATTTAGAACAATGACATTGAAATAATTAAATATATAAACACAAACGAATATTTAGAATAATGTCACTTACGTATCAATCACTAGCTTCATTTTCGGATAATTTGTCCAATCACCGTCAACCGAATTCAGGTAATAGACCACTTCTTTTATGGGATTGATTGCAAGCAACAACCAGTGACATCTATAAATTAAAGCAACAATTTAGAAGCGAATTTTAATGTAAAAAATACAAATATTAAAAGGAGCTTAGAATGAAAATCTAACCCTGTATTATAAGGCAAAAGATACAAGCTCTCTGTACTGGCAGTTGTCCTGAATCTTTCGACCAAGTGTTCTCTTACTGAAGCAGGTTCCCTAGAAATTGTTTTTCCGCTAACACGGGAGGAAGACACGAAACGGAATCTATTTGACAATTGATTCCCGCGCATCAATTTGTCAAATAACATCCTTAAATAAAAACATAATTAATATTAGACTATTTCAATTAAATGTTTAAAAAAAATGTTCAACCAATTAAATAATATATTGATCGGGTTACCGGATGTACGAGTGCATCACACTGATGCCTAACTCTCGATGATGAAAGATTTGTTCCATGTCCTCTAATCCAATTGTTTCGGTACATGGAAAACCAAAGACAATTTCATCCACATCGATTTGACGAATTCCATCATTCATCAAATCTGATGTGCCAACTAGTGTCTCCAGACACTGTCGATACCTAGGCACAAATTTACGGACAGGAACCTTCTTCTTAGGTGGAACCCTACTACCTTTCTGGCTCACCTGTTGTGACTGATCTTGAGAAGGTACCTTAAAAATCATATAGAATTATGTAAGATACAAAGTTATGCAGTTTTTTATTCCGATCATAAATGAAACACTATAAAAGTACCTATCTTTGCGATGCAATAGACTCGCCGCGCTGCAAAATCCCTTTATCCTTAGATGCGGGTTTTGCAGGAGTCTAAAATTACCATGTATAAAATTCAGGTCAGAACTGTCAGTTGAATAGTTAAAGATTCATAATGGTTTTCAACATACCTGATCATCTATGCAGATGAGGTCTGATGGCCATGCCACAAAAGATCCTACTGCATCTCGCAGCAATGTGGTCTCCGCAACAATGTCAGGTACCGGTAGCAATGCATTCATATCTAAAACAACATCAACCGATACCTTCATGTGGCCATCCGGGAGCGGTCTATGGTGAATTAAATCTCCCGAGGTGTTGTGCACTTTTCCCTTGCCAACTACCCGATAAGTCGGAGACGCTAGATACAACTGACAACATGAAATGCCCTAAACCAATAATAACCGTTAGACTTCCTTTAATGTTGACAATAATAACCGTTATAATTATACTTTCTCTAAATATAATGGATTATCATCTTAATTACCTCGGGAAAATTTTGTTGACGGTTGATACTAGCCTTGTCACTAGTTTCTTTCAACTATGAACTGCTCCTTTCGGCCATATACCTCTCTTTGTCCCTCTGCAGTTCACGGACTTGTGCTTGTAAATCCTGCAATGTTTGCATCACTTCCGCATTGCTAGGATTTCTTTTTCTTGGATTGTTATACAGAGAGGTAGGAGTCACACCATGGCCTTTACCCCTCACTCGTCCCGGATACTCAGCAACACATAGTGCTCGACTAAGTACGCTCCTGATATTCGAGTCATCACCCGAGGATACCGATTGCGATATAGTCTCCTGTAATTCATTTAAATATCGATAATTAAAGACACAACGTTAATTATATATTAATTAAAGACATAATGGTATACTTACAGACTCATCATAAATATGTTGCAGATCGGGGTTAACAACTTTATCTCTGCCAACACGAGCTTCCTTCCACAGCACATGTGCAGGTAGTGATGTTTCGTCACTCTGCGTCTCCTCCAACTATGCATTGTTACAAATAATAAAATCATCAATACACATTGTTACAAATTAATAATACACATTGAGATAATTAATAAGATCGTAGAATTGAGATTTACTTACAATTTTTTCCTGTAAGCGTGCATATCCCAAACGACCTTTTTTATATGGATATGCGGGTTTTGACGCTCTATCCCGATTTACAGCACTCACTTTCTTGAAATTATCGTCTTTTCTTTGGCCCACAAAAGCAACTCATTCTTCGGGTGTAATGAAGCTCTCATATTTTTTTGGTCGTTCAGGTTCCTCTTCAACAAAATTTCCTTCATCGTCTTTAAGAAACTTATTTGTCAAAAAATTTCTCCACCCTCTATGTCTTTTTCCGGCCAAGCCCATTATATACTTTTTGCGGGCATCTTCAATGTTAAAAGACCTCTACAAAAAAACATATGCATAGAGGGTGTTAGTATATGTAAATTAAAAACAATATTGTCGTCAAAATAAAGCAAATAACAACAACCATATATGATACCTTTATCTCGGTCCAAATTCTTTCTTTAGCATCCAACTCTCCTTTTTTCCAGCTAGTAGTGGTGATCGGAATGTGCATACGAACAAGCGTACCGATGTAGCTTGTCAGCTTTGCAGAATTAGGCCCAATTAGTTGGTCATCATTATTCCAATCTACATTATACGTAATACCTCTATCTCTATCACGGATGATTCCCCGCATGATAGTTATGCCTCGTGTGATGTCCTTATCTGAAGTGTCTTGTGGAACATTATCTTGTGGAACATCTCCTTGTGGAACATTTTCTGAATTATCTTGTGGAACATCTCCTTGTGGAACATCGTGATACATTTTCTGTCAAAACGCAAAGTATAAATAGAATGAAAAGAATGTTATACTATTAAATATTTCGGACAATGCAAATTCATAGAATGTTATTCAATATTTCGGACAATGGATTAAATAGAATGAAAAGATGGATACTATTAAATTTATGATTAAATAGTTTCGAACTGATAAAGAATGAAAAAGAAATATACCTACATCAAAACATAAATAAAACAATCCTAAATATTTCAAAAAACTAAGATGTCAGATAACAAATTTTCAGTCAAAACGCAAAGTATACACGGAATGAATCTGTATCAAGAAAATGCAACATACGAAAGACAATTTAAGACAAATTCATCACAATATATACCAGTAATTTGAGGAAGAAAGTTACCTCTCAGATGTTTCGAACTCTAAGAAACGCGGAGAATGAGCGTCATACGTCGAACTAGGCCGGGAAACGCTGCAAATTCATAGAATGTTAGTCAATATTTCGGACAATGGATTAAATAGAATGAAAAGATGGATACTATTAAATTTATGATTAAATAGTTTCGAACTGATAAAGAATGAAAAAGAAATATACCTACATCAAAACATAAATAAAACAATCCTAAATATTTCAAAAAACTAAGATGTCAGATAACTAATATTTCATAAAATTCCATAAAGCAAAAAAATGAAATGACGTATATTTAAATTTTACTGGATGATATAGGCTATATATATTATACTATAATGAAAAAAAATGAAATGATATAGGCAATATATATTATACTATAATGAAAAAAATGAAATGATATAGGCTATATATATTATACTATAATGAAAAAAAATGAAATGATATAGGCTATATATATTATACTATAATGAAAAAAATGAAATGGCATATATATACATTTTATTGAATGACATTGTCTATAATTATATATACTATTACCTTTTTCACTAACATCTCGTTCTTTTCTTGGTAGGAATATGTTCTACTCGTCTCGTAACAACGCGGACGGTTGGATTGATCCAAATACCCTCATTATGATCATTTCTAATGCATGATTCATTATCATTTTGATCATTTCTGGTAAAAGATTCAATGTCAACACCAGTATCGCCTTGGTCTCCAATCTTTTCATCAATTACTTTGTTAGAGAAAAGCACTATAGACCATTTCGTACTTGTCGGATCAGTGACATAGAACACTTGTTTAGCTTGAGAGGCTAGAATGAAAGGCTCATCTTTGTACCCCGCCCTATTAAGATCAACTTGAAAAAATCCTGACTTATCCATCCGTATACCATTATTATTTTCAACCCACTTGCAACCGAATATAGGAATCTGAAATTTCTCGTAATCAAAGACCCAAATGCGCTCGATAACCCCAAAATACGACAGATTTGCAAATTTCGGGTTTAAGTCCTTCACACTAGATATGTGCATTGCTTCAGCTACCAAGGTGACACCACTATTTTGCACAGTACTTTTATCATCTTGTTCTTTGGTATAAAATGTGTATCAATTAATTGCGTATGCGCTATAAGAAAACGCAACCAAACTTGGACCATATGCTAAACATCTCAACCTTTCTGTCACTGAGGCGGGATCTGAACGATACTTTGAATAAATATGTTCCTTAAACCATGGTATGAAACTTCGATTGTGCTCTCGTACAATCCAATTCTCATTTCTATTCGAATTTAAACCTCGAAGAACACCCTTGTGTATATCGACATACGGCTCAACCTCAATCTCATTGTGCAAAACATACAAATGCACTTGATCCCGTTCGACCCTTGATACTGTCACAACTTTATTTCCAATTAGCTTCTTACCTTCTTTTTTTTCAACAACATGAGATTTGGGGAGTCCAATTGACTGAACATTTGACAAATATTCAGTACAAAACTCAACCGCTTCTTCAACAATGTATCTTTCGGCAATACAACCCTCTGGTCGACTCCGATTTTTCACATACCCTTTTAATATTTTCATATAACGTTCAGCAGGGTACATCCATCTCATATAAGCTGGTCCACACAATTGTGTCTCTTTCACAAGATGAACGACAAGATGAACCATTATGTTAAAAAACGAGGGAGGAAAATACATTTCAAGCTCACACAAAGTAACAACTATTTCTTTTTGCAATGTTGGCAAGATCTCAGGATCGATCACCTTACTGCAAATTGACTTGAAGAAAAAACACAATTTAGTTATTGCGCTTCTTACCTTTTCTGGCAGAATAGAACGTATACCTATCGGTAGAAAATGTTCCATTATAACATGGAAATCATGCGTCTTTAAAATCTTTAACTTGAGGTCTTTCATAGACACAAGTCTTCTAATATCTGATGAGTAGCCTTCTGGAACTTTAACTTCACTCAGAAACTTACACAATATTTTTTTCTCCTTTCTAGATAGAGTGTAAACAGCAGGTGGTAGGTATGTCCGTCTTCCTTTCTTCACGGGTCCCAGTTTAGTTATTATTCCCATGTCTACCAAGTCCTCCCTTGATTTAAGGACATCCTTAGACTTCCCTTTTATATTGAGTAACGTACCAATAACACTGTCAAATACATTTTTTTCAATATGCATCACATCAAGAAAATGTCTTACGTACAAAGATTTACAATATGGCAATTCAAAAAAAATCGACCTCTTCTTCCACCCACCTGTGACAACTTTATGTGCAAAAGGCTTGCCAAACTGAATATTCACATCTTTCACCTTTTCAAAAATTTGTTCACCTGTCAAACCAGGCGGAGCTCTACGTTGTTCGGTATCTCCGTTGAATGCTTTTCTCCATCCACGATACTGATGTTTAGAAGTTAAGAATCTACGATGACCGAGAAAGACATTCTTCTGACAAAGTTTCAATCACATGGTATCGGTTCCTCTTCACAAACAGGACACGCTTTTTCACCTTTAATGCTATACCCGGATAGATTGCCGTATGCTGGAAAATCGTTAATTGTTCCAAACAACATCGCCCTCAAGTTGAAACTTTCTTTCCTATAACCATCATAAACCTCCACACCGTTCTCCCACAAAATCTTCAAATCTTCGATTAATGGTTCCAAGTATACGTCTATGTCATTTCCTGGTTGTTTAGGCCCAGAAATTAACATAGACAGCATCATGTACTTACGCTTCATACATAGCCATGGAGGTAGGTTATAAATCATAAGAATCACAGGCCATGTGCTATGCGAGATACTTTGAATATCGTGTGGGTTCATTTCATCAGTAGACAATGCCAAGCGAAGGTTTATTGCTTCTTTTCTAAATTCAGGATAATCATTATCAATTTTCATCCACTGTGGTGAATCTGCCGGATGTCGAAATTTTCCATCAATAATTCTTTCATCTGAATGCCAAGTCAATTGTCTTGAATCGGTTTCACTACGATACATTCGTCTAAATCTCGGGATTATAGGAAAATACCATAAGACTTTTGCCGGAGACAACTTTTTCTTATATCGAGGGGCACCGCATTTAGGACACTCATTTAACGATGCATACTCGTTTCGAAACAAAACGCAATCTTTTGGACATGCATGTATCTTATCATAGCTCATGCCAATGGAGTACAACATCTTTTTGGCCTCATACGTTCGATTGGGAAGAACATTATCCTCTGGTAGCATATCTTTCATAAGGGCTAATAACTCTGTGAAACTTTTATCCGACCATCCATTGCCGGCTTTTAAGTTGTACAACTTTAACACCGCAGACAATCTTGTGAATTTTGTACAACCATTATACAACGGTTTCTCTGCATCGCTTACCAACCTCTCGAACATTTTGGGACAATCGTTAAGATCTTCTTCAAGCGCTTCTGCAATTTCTTCGACTCGATCATAATCGTATGTATCTGTGCAATCATCATTTGAAACATAGGTCCTTGCATACCCCGATTCAACATTCCCGTTACTTTTCTCACCATGCATATTCCAACAAGTATAACTCATATCAATTCCATACCGAATTAAATGCGATGCCAACTGAACTGCGTCAACCCGGTTCCCATAACAGCAATACAAACAGGGACATGTCATACGACTGGGGTCTTTGGCGTGCGCAACAGCAAACTTAACAAACTCGGAAACACCATTCTCGTAGTCTTTCGATAATCGATTGGAATACATCCATGTCTTATCCATATCAACTAATTAGTGCATAAAATAGTAGTATATTGCGTTTCTGTCAAAACGCAAAGTATACACGGAATGAATCCGTATCAAGAAAATGCAACATACGAAAGACAATTTAAGACAAATTCATCACAATATATACCAGTAATTTGAGGAAGAAAGTTACCTCTCAGATGTTTCGAACTCTAAGAAACGCGGAGAATGAGCGTCGTACGTCGAACTAGGCCGGGAAACGCTGCAATTTCATAGAATGTTATTCAATATTTCGGATCGATTGTCGAAAGATATATACTATTTTAACATAAAGGTTCACAATAAATGTCACATATATATTTTCAATGTTTGGGAAAGCTATGACAATAATACAACACAAATATTAGAAATAGTGAATTCACAAAGTCAACATAAGGTTGATGCGATGAACTGATACTATTAAATAAATGCTTCACACGATTCACCATATTTTTAGTAACAAGTTCATATATCACATTGCATATGGAAATAGGATGAAATGGTTTAAGATACTCAGACTAGAAATGGGGCAGCATTGTTATCATAACACAAGTTAATCGGAAGTTGCTAACGGAAACAAGAAATATAAGCATTAACATTCACGAAAGATTCAATTAAATGCGGATAAATGTCAAACGGAAAATTAAGGCGAAATATGTACATGGAACCAAGTCCGGACAACATATTTTATTCACAAAAGCGCACATAAAATTAGTTCTGAAATCAATTGAAATGGTACTGGTGTTTGACAATTACCAAAACAAACTATTCTAAACGATTAGAAATAATTAATTGAACAATTTTCATGGTCTTCTAATACAAGACAACCTTATACCTCAATAAAGAGTGGCTTGAAAAACCTCAACAAAAACGGTGTAACTCAATCGCATTAATCCACAAACGTAACAAAATGCAAGAATAGGCATCAAACAATTTTAAAGTTCAATTGACAAGGTATTCAAGAGTTCCGGTATAATTCGACATCCAAAAGTTATCAACAAAATTTATCCGGATTCAACATCAAATTCACCAATTCACCAAGAAATCAAGACTTATGCATATTCAATAATTCAAATATATCATGAATTTTCAAGAACAAAGTTCAACACAATTCAAGAATCATATAATTGTTTAACAAGTCAACTTCAAGAATCACACCCCAATATTCAATTCAATGTCTTAATATATAAACTCACATGCTTTTATCCAAAGTCAGTGTTTTAAGCTTTTATACAAAATCGGTGTTTTAAGCAAACTCTAATGCTTTTACTTAAAATTTGTCTTTCTATAGTAAAATAGAGGAGCTAGTAACCAATCTGAACCGTCCAAATCTAATAATTAATTCTATGGTTAACTGGAACTAAACCTTGGTGGAAGCAACATTTACCATCCCTCCTTAAACATTACTCATAATCAATACTGGAAGAAAAGCTAGCCTAAAACTCCCAAGAACACAACAATGAATTTCATTGAACCAATTTAAGGCGAAACAGAAATGTAGGTTAAGCTTGTTCAAGATGTAGGTTTTTGTTTAATATAAGATGAACATATAATGGAACAGATAATGGAAGAAGATAATGGAAGAAGAAGAAACTTACCAAGATGTAGAAGACGGAACGAACGGCGGCGACGACTGAAGAAGACGAAACGAACGGCGGCGACGACGAAGACGACAGAAATGAAGAAGACGAAGAAATGAAGAAGACTGAACGAACGAATTTACCAAGTGAGGGCAAATATCAAATTTAGGGATTTTTAATTTAATTATAAAAACAACCTACGAAAGCGCTTTTAAAAGCGCTTTCGTATGCCCCCCATATGAGAGCGCTTCTGAGGTAAAAAGCGCTTTCGTATGCCCCCCATATAAGAGCGCTTTAGAAAGCGCTTTTGTAGGTCCCCCTTTCAGAGTGCTTTTCAAAAGCGCTTTTATAGGGCCACCTATAAGAGCGCTTTTCAAAAGCGCTTTCGTAGGTTAGATATTTCAAATACCTATGAAAGCGCTTTCTGAAAAGCGCTTTCGTAGGAAACCCTATAAAAGCGCTTTTTTTAAGCGAATTTTTTTTAAAGGCTACGAAAGCGCTTTCTCTTAAAAGCGCTTTCGTAGATGCGCTGCCAAAAATTGTTTTTTTCGTAGTGCCTATATATAGAGGAATAAAATGGAAGTTACATTTCAGTTTTATGAGAGAAGTAGTGGAGATAATGAAGAAAGTGGAGAAAGAAGTGGGAAAATGGGAAGTTGAAACGATCATAGAGTGAAAATGGGAAGTTGAGAAAATCAAGGGAGCTTTATTGCAGACGTGAAGAGGACTTCGTGTTTAATCACTGTAATTAGCTTGTGTCGATCGCCATATAATGTGTGTCGAGGGGCACACATATTTGACTTGTGCCGAGCGTCATGGTTAGTGTACCGGGGGGCACACTTATTTAGCTTGTGGCGGGCGACATGGGGCTGTGATGATCGTCGTAATCCTCTGATGCAGTTTCTTTTGTTTTCTGCTATAATGTCACATATTTTCTGTCATTTCTTCCTGTTTCTTTCTCCTTTTCATATTTAGGTTCATTTCTAGCATATACCTGCAATACAATAAAATACCAGTATAATATGACATAAATAAATAAAACAATAATAAAATACATGCAAGTCGAGCCAGAAAATTCGATATAATTTCGCGTTATCAAATACCCCACACTTAAACCATTTCTTTTCCTCAAGCAATCAACCAACACGGTAAAAGAAATGATAAGCGAGCTTTGAAACAAGGGCACAACACGACTCCTAATCATACGTGGATACTAGGCTAATGTTAGTTTGATAGGTACTAAGTATTCAATACCAAGGATATCGTAACGACACAATATTCAAAGACTCTCACTTTATGAAAACCAATTCGAATCATACCATTATAACTCAACCTATATGTCTCGCTTTTCTTTCACTCTTTTCATTCAAGCTCAATCACATTAAGCTTGTTATTCATACACGCACATAGTAGGGAAATCGGTTATCGACTATGATCCTTTGTCTCGAGGTTCTGGTACATAAGTTTGGTAACCCATTTTATTTAACCAATCGCAGTTGCGGGGGATCGGACCTTAGTCCATCCTTCCAAGTTCAGCACCAGGCACCTCTGAACCAACTGACGACGGGTTGCTTTATTATATTTTTGTAGGTTCCATAACTGTTGATTAAGTGACCGGGTGAGGGTCACCTAACTTAATAGGTGAATTCCCTATTTTAAATTTATCATGGCAACTATTTTTTTTAGAAAATTTAAGGATCATTCATTTATATTCATCGACTCCCTACGTAGTTTGTGCTTAAGATGGTGTTGACTGCTAATATAAACTACTTAAGAGCTACTTTAAAAACTTGAGCCTAAGGTCTCAGCATAATGGGCACCCAAACCGATATCACATAATGAAGGGGTTTAGGGTGTCATAACGGTATCAATTTTATTGGAACTTTCCCAAGTCTCTCTAACAAAGCCTAGATTGTGACAACCTATATACTTTCAGAGTGTGTGTGCTATGCATCAACAAGAAAATTGTTGCTGGAGGTTAAAATTTTAAAATTTCAGAGAAAAGCGATAACAACTGAAAAATAGGCATACAAACTTGACATCACATGCAATGAATCAACTAAATATTCGAAGTAGATAAAATCTTAAAAACATGAAATAAACTAGAAAACAATAAATCAAAATAAGAAGCGATAAATGGAAAGCGGTAAAGTTCCTCCCCCACACTTAAACTAAATATTATCCTCAATGTTTCAGTAAAAAGTAGAAAGAAGAATAAGAACCTAATCAACGCTCTCCTCGATAGTGGCCTGCATGCAACTGATAGGTGCCAAGCGATCAATATCTTTATTTTCTGCAAACTCAAACAAAAGAAAAAACATTAAATTAAAAACCTGTGGGTTGCCTCCCACATATCGCTTTGGTTAACGTCAGTAGCTTGACGACTCAAGAGTGTCAGCACTCATGGTGATTCTCTCGAGAATAAATCCTCGATCTAATTTTTAATCTTCATTGGTTTCCATGGCCACTTATCAAGCCATCTCACATATCTCTCACCTTTTCTTTTCTTTCTTCTGTAGGGTGGTTTATTCTTTTGAACTTGTGGTGGTGGTTCTGGATCAATCTTGAGTATCAGCTTTTCAAGTTTGGGCTTAGTTATTTCATCCACCATCTCGAATGTTAACCTTCCCTTCTTAATGCTAATGATTTCCCTAGTTCCGTGGTCCTCAGATTTTCTCTTTTTATGCAGGACCTCAGATAAAGGTGAGTTGGTGTAAATATTATCCACATACCTTTTGGATTGGGCATCTGCATTAGCTTCCAAAAATATTTGCAGAAAAGAAATAGGTGGGTTATATGGAGGAGGAACAAAAATAAATGTTTCCTTCTCTACCTCTTTGACAACCTCCCTTTCAGATGGTGTCGATGTAATTTTCTCAACCTCTACTCTTTTCTCATCAGAACTCTTCTCAACCTCATTATTACTCTCTTCAACCTCATTATCACTCTCCTTAGGATTTTCGATTTGTTTTTAACTATCGGTTTTTACAACATCCACATGCTCCTCAGGGAAGGGTCCTAGAGGTTTTTGTTCAAGCAGGGAGATTTGAGTTTCCAAGGCCATGTTGTGATTCGCGAGGGACTCAACCGCATTATTCAGCTGTCTAAGGGTTTCATTATTTTGAAGACTTTGATTTCTTATCTCTTCATTTTGGACAGTTTGTGTCTCTACAAGGTGCTCTATCATAGATTCTAGCTTAGAGTAAGTTAGCGACGCATCGAAATCCTTCATTGATGTTGTGAGGTTGAAATTATGGGATTCTTGTGGTTCCTCAAAGGGAGTTAGCGTTGCATTTTGTGTTTCAACAAAGCGTTCCATCATCATAGTTTCTAGCTTAGAGGGATTTAGTGTCGCGGTCATATCCTCCAGTAATGTTTCGAGAGTGGAATTTTGGAATTCTTGTGACTCCTCAAAATATTGAGCGTGGTGATTGTAGAGGAAATTTGGTTGATGATAAGTTAGCGTCGCATTGTAATTCTCTAGTAATATTTAGAGATCGAATTTATGGGATTCTTGAGACTCCTCGAAATGTTGGGATTGGTAGTTAAGGTAATTTGGGTAAGATTAAGGTAGTGACGCATTGAAATCCTCCATCAAGATTTCGAGGTCAAATTTATGGGATTCTTGTGATTCCTCGAAATACTGAGAATGTGAGTTGTAGAAAAAATTAGGGTGATACGTAGTAATTAAAGTAAGAGTGCCTTAGTCTATACTGCGTAACAAGGGATTTACAGTATTTGACAAAATCAGTCCCCGACAACGGCGCCAAAAACTTGATCGGCGACTTTGTAGGTTTATCGAGTGTAGTGACTGCAAGTGCACAGTCTATCGTGTAGTTTTAAAAGTGAAATTCTGGAAGCAGATACCAAATGTCACAATGAATGTTATGACACCGTATCAGACTTTCTACAAGACAGTAAGTCTAAAAGCAGTAAAGAACACAGTCAATTGTTTACCCAGTTCAGTGTGTAACAACACCTACTCTGGGGGCTACCAAGCCAGGGAGGAAATTCACTATAAGTGATATTAATTCAGGAATAAACCAACCAGTTTATCTCCTTCACTTAAGACCTACCCAATGCAACTTCAATCTAAGTTCAACTTAAACCTGAGTTCCTACTCACTCCCCCTCAATCACAGCAGTGATACTAAACAATTGACTAACGAAATTACGAAGACACTCTTCAGAACATACACTTGATTATGCTTCACAGCTTTTAATCAACTAACACAAACACTCGTGCTTCAAAGCTTTGAGTGATACATAACCTAACTTGACTTTGCTTCAAAGCTTTAATCAAGTGACACAAACACTCGTGCTTCAAAGCTTTGAGTGATACACAACCCTTACAATCAAAACCTACTCCAAGTCACTTATCACAATGATAATTGCTTGGATTACAGTAGTTAAAACTATACAGCCCCTTATTGATCTTCTGTCAAAAAGTTGTCTTCACCAACAGTCGTCCTGTTGAATATATAGGCCGCTGTTCTTCAGTTAGGGCTTCCATGAAAATAGCTAGGGTTAATTAACCTCAAGACTTGGTCACAGGACTTTATCAACCAGATTAGGGTTAAGCCAAGTTAACCTAAAGTCCACGTGAGACTTTGTACTGGACTGTGTAAACCAATTTCCTAAAAAATCTCAGAATTAACAAAACTGTACAACTGTTAGATCAGTACAGGATGTCTTAACATTGGTTATGACAACAAGAATCCTGTTTACTGATTTTGGTAGAATGTAATAAATATGATCATTGCATGATGATCAGCTAAACACTCAATTTAAGCAGCTTCTGTATGACATCCTTTTTCTGCAGAATGTACCTAGTAGCCCAGAATGTTATGACATCAGTCATGACATTCACACACCTGGTTTTACCAAAAAAAACATGCCAACAACCAAACACTTACAAACTCCCCCTTTGACAAATTTTTGGCTAAAACCCCTAAACAATCAGAGATTAGAAAGCAGCAGAATTAATATGTCTGCAGAAAGAAATAATGTCTACCAAGTCTAATTAACACAAAAACTTCTCCCCCTCTTTAGCCATAAATAGGCCAAAGATACATGTACTTTTAGGATATACAGTCATCCAAAAATAAAAACACAGATAAAAATTCTAAAAACACTTGCAGCAACAGGTACCAGCAGCAAGGTTGTCATCTACTTCAAGCACTATCATCTTCAGAGGAGGCACTATCTTCAGCATTAAGCTGATCTTCAGCAGTATCCTCTTCCCTTCTTCGTCCTTCAGTCTCCTCTTGTTCTAGTCTAGAAATCAGGTCCTCAAGAGTCCTTTTCCTTGTATCCAGCTCTTTGCAGGTTTCCTTCAGCACAACTATAACATCAGTTCTATTGGGCTGAGTTTTGATAGTTGATGTCTCAGCTGATGTCATGACAATGTCAGGAACATGAGTTCCTTGAAATAGCTTGTAGTGCAACCCAAGAGCAGGGGCTCTTTTGCATACAGTATCTTTTTCAACTAGAATGTCAGGATACTGAGCAAGGACTATACCACATAAGAGGGAGGGAAAAGCAATAGGGCCTTTAACAGCATAGCTTCCAGCATGTTTTAAAGTTTGATCAAAGATATACTTGCCATAGTCAAATTTTGTCCTGCTTCCAACAGCATAAATGAATCTTCCCAGTCCTGTGGAGATGGTTGATTTATGGTTGGTGGGAACCCAGTTGGCTGCACCAATTTTGTGCAGAATGGAAAATTTCATGCTCAGCTTGCTTGCATTCAGCTTCCCTTTTAAGGGCTAGCTCTTGACTTGATTTGCAGTGATGGTTTGGCATACTTGGTTGTCAGTAACCTCTAGCTCATGGCAAGCATCATCTGGTCTTCCTAGGAATTTGTTTATTTCAGAGGGAGAGAAATTTACCTTTCTTCCTCTCACATAGACACATTTAAAGTCAACTGACCTTCCATCATCACACCCATCAGATAAATTCACTATGAATTCTTTGACAAGAACTTCATAGCAGTTGGTAAACTTTACCACAATATTTATTAGACCACCAGTTTTGATTAGGTCCATGATCTCCTTACATTCCATGGCACCCTTGTTCAGTTCTCTTTCCAAGGCTATCCTTTTCAAACAAACATACTTCCACCTGTTTGCATTCTCAGGAAGGTGAAAGGAAATGTTGTCAGTGGGGACTTCAGGGACTTTAGACATTTTGCTTGATGGGAGTTTCCTTTTGAGAGGTATGTCTTCAGCATCAAATTCAAATTCTGATTCCTCATCAAAATCAGAGGGTTCAGGCTCTTTTCTTTTCTTATCTATTGGTTGTCTCACAGGCTTTGAGAGACTACCAGCAGGTACTCGAGTTTTCACCTTCCCTTTTGACAATCCAGCCTTCACAGTTTCTACTCCAACATCAGCAGTCTTCTCTTTGGACATACATTTGGCAGCATCCTGCTTTCCCTTTCAGTTCATCATTCTTCTAGATATGCTAGGGTTCATATTTGCAATTAGGTCATTGTCAGAGTATTCTTCATCAACATCAATAACCTGGGTTTCAACATCTTTCTCAGAAGGGTTCTGGTGATCATCAAGATTTTCAGATGATTTCCTAATGTTGTCATCCAGTGTCTAAACATTCTGAGTGACATCTGGATTCATTTCCACATTTGGACTAGCAGCTTCTTAATTCAAAGGTACAGAAATTCCAGGTACCGAGTGATTCTCATTTAGAATCCTTGTTACAAGTCTAGCTATTGCTTGATGAACATAAGCTGAGCCTTCCCTATTTGATATTTCTGAGGGAACAGAGGATGTTTGAGAGGGATTACCAGATGTAGAAGCTTGAGACCTTCTTGCATGTCTTGTTCTCAGCTTTTTAGCCTTAGAGGGGTCAACTGCCAGTTCACGAAGAGGAGTTATCTCCAGAACATCAGAATCCATGCAGTTTGTGATTGCCCTAGGTTCTCGATCAGAGGATGCAGAAGAAGCAGTCGTCTTTGAAGAGGATGATGTCATGGATAGTTGAGACATGTTGAGCGTCTTAGAAAACCAGTAACAGCGAGAGTAAAATCTTTGATTGAGAGAATGAAGATTGTTGCAGAGCCGAGAGAGGAAGGAGATAAATGAGAGTCTATTCAACTTCTTAACAATTGTGAAAGAAATAGGGAAACAGATGATTAACTCAATCAAAATAGACTTAACAAAAAAATCTCCTTCATCCCTTGTCTTAAGCAAAATTAATTGCTACATTTCCTCATGTTGGCAAATACCCAACTTTCCCCTCAAATTTTCAAATTGATTTGCATCAAGTGCCTTGGTAAATATGTCAGCCAGTTGTAGTTCAGTGGCAACATGTTCCAGTTTAATCGTCTTCTCCTCTACAAGATCTCTGATGAAGTGATGTCTAATGTCAATGTGCTTGGTCCTGCTATGCTGAATAGGATTCTTGGAAATGTTGATAGTGCTCAGATTGTCACATTACAATGTCATAACATCTTGTGTGACATTATACTCAGTAAGCATTTGTTTCATCTAGATCATTTGAGAACAACTACTACCAGCTGCTATGTATTCAGCTTCAGCAGTAGAGAGAGACACACAGTTCTGTTTCTTGCTGAACCAGGAGACAAGATTATTTCCTAAGAAGAAACATCTTCCAGAGGTGCTCTTTCTATCATCAGCACTTCCAGCCCAATCAGCATCATAGTAACCAGTTAGAGTTGGTTCACATCCATGAGAGCACAACAAGCCATAGTTGTAGGTTCCACTTACATACTTCAAAATTCTCTTCACTTGGTTGATATGACTTACTTTGGGATCAGCTTGGTATCTTGCACATACTCCAACTGCAAAAGCAATGTCAGGTCTGCTGGCTGTTAAGTATAGCAGACTTCCTATCATGCTTCTGTACAGGCTTTGGTCCACCTTAACCCCACTTGAATCTTTGGATAGCTTTAAATGAGTAGGTGCAGGAGTCCTTTTGTGACTGGCATTCTCCATTCCAAACTTCTTGACAATGTTCTTTGCATACTTGCTTTGAGACAGAAAAATTAAGTCTTCCATCTGTGTGACTTGCAGTCCAAGAAAGTAGGTCAATTCTCCCATAAGGCTCATTTCAAATTCAGCCTGCATCTGGTCAGCAAAATGTTTAACCATTTTATCTGATATTCCCCCAAACACTATGTCATCAACATAGATTTGAGCTACCATCATATTTCCTCCTTCATTTTTGACAAAAAGGGTTTTATCCAAGCCTCCTTTTCTGTATCCTTTGTCAGAGAGAAATTTTGTCAGCCTGTCATACCATGCTCTAGGAGCTTGTTTCAGGCCATACAAAGCTTTCCTCAATTTGTAGACATGATCAGGGTAGTTTGGATCCACAAATCCTTTAGGTTGTTCCACATAAACTTCCTCATTTAAGTACCCATTTAGGAAGGCACTTTTTACATACATCTGAAATAACTTGAACTTAAGGAGACAAGCAATTCCCAACAGGAGTCTGATTGATTCCAGTCTGGCTACAGGAGCAAAAGTCTCATCAAAATCAACCCCTTCAACTTGAGTATATCCTTGAGCAACAAGTCTTGCCTTATTCCTGGTGACAACTCCTTCAGCATCTGATTTGTTCTTGTAGATCCATTTTGTGCCAATGATGTTTGTTCCTTCTGGTCTAGGAACTAACTCCCAGTTGCTTGAATTAGTTCAATTTATCTTGCATTGCTCCAATCCAGTATTCATCAGTTAAATCCTCCTTAACATTTCTTGGTTCAATTTTAGATACAAAGCAGGAGTTTGAGATGATTTCTCTAGATCTTGTAATGACTCCACTGTTTGGATCTCCTATGATGAGTTCCTTAGGATGATCTTTCTGAATTCTGATGGAAGGGTCTTTGTTATCTTCCTTTGATTCAGAATCTGAAGCAGTAGTGTTAGGTAGATCATCCTATTGAGTTGAAGTCTCAAAGAATGTCTCAACATCACAAGGGACATATGTTTCCTCATGATAATCATCAACTATGACATTTATTGATTCCATCATAACTTTGGTCCTGGAATTGAATACCCTATAAGCTCGGCTGTTGGTAGAGTATCCTAGGAATATTCCTTCATCACTTTTAGGGTCCATCTTTCTCCTTTGTTCACGATCTGTCAGAATATAGCATTTGCTTCCAAATACATGGAAGTACTTCACTGTAGGCTTTCTTCCTTTCCAGAGTTCATAAATGGTGGATGATGTTCCCTTTCTCAAGGTGACCCTGTTATGGACATAACAGGCTGTATTCATAGCTTCAGCCCAAAAATGAATAAGATGTCTTTTGGCATGTATCATTGCTCTGGCAGATTCCTGTATGGTCATGTTTTTCCTTTCTACAACTCCATTTTGCTGAGGAGTTATAGGTGAAGAGAATTCATGATTAATTCCTTCTGAGGAACAGAACTCATCAAACTTACTGTTTTCAAATTCCTTGCCATGATCACTTCTGATTCTGACAATGCACCCTTCTTTTTCTCTTTGAATTCTTTTGCACAGTTCTTTAAACACTTCAAATACATCAGATTTTTCCCTAATGAAGTTAATCCAGGTGAATCTGGAAAAATCATCCACAACAACATAGGCATATCTTTTTCCACCAAGACTTTCCACCTGCATTGGTCCCATCAGATCCATATGTAGAAGTTCTAGTACCTTAGAGGTGGTCAAATGTCTTGACTTTAGATGTGACATCCTAGTCTGCTTCCCAACCTGACATTCACCACAGACTCTCCCTTCATCAATTTGCAGTCTTGGAATCCCTCTGACTGCCTCCATGGATATAATCCTTTTCATTCCTCTTAGATGTAGATGACCAAGTTTTTGGTGCCACAGTTTCACTTCTTTTTCTTCTTTGGCAATAGAACACACAGAAGAGTAATTAGTGTTCTTAGGCTCCCACAAGTAGCAGTTGTCTTTAGATCTGACTCCTCTCATTACAACTTCTTGTTTCTCATTAGTTACAAGACATTCACACTCGGTGAAGTTGACTTTGAATCCTAGGTCACATAATTGGCTTATACTTATGAGATTAGCAGTCAAGCCTTTTACCAGCAATACTTCATTTAGGTTTGGAACTCCATGATAGTCCAAGTTTCCAACTCCTTTGATTTCTCCTCTAGCACCATCTCCAAAGGTCACATAACTAGTAGTGTGAGGTTTAACATTATTGAGAAGATTCTTGATTCCAGTCATGTGTTTAGAGCATCCACTGTCAAAGTATCAGTCTTCCTTTGCAGAGACTCTAAGAGAGGTGTGAGCTATCAGGGCAGTAGCCTTTTTCTTCCACTGTTGAGTATATGGTACCTTGTTACACTTAGGTTTGACAACTGGGGTCTGATTAGGATATCCATATAATCTGAAGCAGAATGGCTTTATGTGACCAAACCTCCCACAATGATGACATCTCCATCTTTGATACTTTTTCTTCATATTTCTCTGTTCTCGATGTTGAGTTCTATGTTGTGACATCTGCTTTGACATTTGTTTATCAGGCCTGATCTTCTTCTTATCCATAACAGATTTCTTTGCTGCCACAAATCCTAGACCAGACTTGTTTCCCACATTTTGTCCAATCTGAAGGATTTCTTCTAATTTGTCAGTTCCATTTGTCAGCATCTTGACAGATTTGGTCATCTGGTCCAGTTTTGAGTTTAGCATTTGAACTTCCCCTTCTAGATGACTTATAGTATCAATGCCTGCCTTTTTCTCAGCCTCCAACTTTATTATGAGTTTTGTTTGTCTCTCATTTTGCTGACAGACTTCAGCACTTCTGATACATAACTTTTTGTAGGAATCAGCCAGTTCTTCAAATGTCACTTCCTCATCACTAGAGTCACTATCAGAGTTACAAATACCAGTTAGTGCAGTAACTAGTTTGGCAGATTCTTCTTCAGAATTACTTTCTGAATCACAGTCAGACCAAGTAACAGACATTCCTTTCTTTTGTTTCTTAAGAAAGGTAGGACATTCAGCTCGAATGTGCCCATATCCTTCACATCCATGGCATTGAATTCCTTTGCTTTGATTTCCCTTCTCTTCAGACTTTGGTCTTCTGCTGGAGTCATAGGATCTGTTAATGTCAGGAGAAATGTTCTTAACATTTGACCTTGACTTTGGATCCATTCTCTTGATGAGTTTTTTGAATTGTCTTCCAAGCATGGCTATAGCTTCTGAAATATTTTCTTCTTCATCCTCCTTGTTTTCATCTTCAATATTAGATACAAGTGATATGCTCTTGTTTTTCTTGTCGACATTGTCACTGATCCCCATCTCAAAGGTCTGAAGTGACCTAATGAGTTCATCCACCTTCAAATTGTAGATATCCTGAGCTTCCTCAATAGCAGTCACCTTCATTGCAAATCTTTTAGGCAAGGATCTGAGAATCTTTCTCACCAGCTTTTCTTCTGACATCTTTTCTCCCAATGCTCCTGAGGTATTGGCAATCTCCAAGATGTTCATGTGAAACTCATGAATAGTCTCATCTTCCATCATCCTTAGGTTCTCAAATTTGGTAGTCAGCATCTGAAGCCTTGACATTTTTACTTTGGATGTGCCCTCATGAGTAGTTTTGAGAGTGTCCCAAACTTCCTTGGCTAGTTCACATTGATGTACTAGTATGAATATGTTTCTGTCAATTCCATTGAACAAAGCATTTAAGGCTTTGGAACTACCCTGGGCTAACTCATCTTCTTCTTTGCTCCATTCTTCCCCAGGTTTCAGACTGATTGTCCCATCTTTCTCAATTATGGTGGGATGGTTCCATCCTTTGTCAGCAGCTCTCCAAGCCTTTTTGTCCAGTGATTTTAAGAAGGCAATCATACGAGGTTTCCAGTAGTCATAATTTGATCCATCCAGAATGGGTGGTCTGTTTCCAAAAACTCCTTCTTTGTCCATAGCGCCAGAAAATAATATCCCTAGATCTCACCCAGTAAGACAGGCAGGGTGCCTGCTCTGATGCCAATTGAAATTCTGGCAGCATATACTCAATGTCACAGTGAATGTTATGACACCGTATCTGACTTTCTACAAGACAGTAAGTCTAAAAGCAGTAAAGAACACAGTCAATTGTTTACCCATTTCAGTGTGTAACAACACCTACTCTGGGGGCTACCAAGCCAGGGAGGAAATTCACTATAAGAGATATTAATTCAGGAATAAACCAACCAGTTTATCTCCTTCACTTAAGACCTACTGTTGTACCCCAAAATTTGCCCTCCCATTTCCTCAACATTTTCTCACCACAAGACCCTTGGAGCTCAAGATCCAGTTAGGGTTTCCTCTGCTCAAGACTTCTCCTTGCACTGATGACCCAAATTAGGGTTTGTGTTTGCACAAAGATGTTTTGACCCAAAATGCCTAAAGTGACTTTCATGCTTCATGTTGGACTCCCAAGTTTATCCATACCAAGTTTCAAGTCTTGATTCCAAACTTTGCCCAGTCAATTGGACAGTTGACCTAGAAATCAGCTGTATTGGGGAAAAAGTCAACTGTGGCCAATTGACAGTCAAAACTCATGTTTTTTGACCCACATCAACATCATGAACTCATATGGACCATTTGATCAAGTTTGGATCACAATTCCACAAGAAATTTGATCAGATCACCAAAAGGGCAAAATGGTCATTTTTAGGGTTTTGACTGCACAAAGGCAATTTTTTGACTGTTTGACCTAGCCAATGGCAAACCAAACTCTTATATGGACTCAAGGCCCCCATGGAATTGTTTTGACATGTTCAACAAGTTCAAAAGATCCCAATTGCACAAGCTTGACAGATGAATTTTCCAGTCAATTGATCAATTTTTGACTGTATACTGAAAAGTCAAACTTTGACTTTTTGGTCAAAATCAAGTGTCAAGATTCATTTTCCATCAAAACATGTCAAAATATGAAACTTGTTCATCAAGAAACCCAAAATTGCAAATTAGGGTTTAAAATGAAGAATTTTCATAACTTAGAATTTTTCTAAGTTATGAAGATCCCTAATTTTTTCCTAACTTTGTCCCACTTTTTCATCAAGATGCATTTGGATTCAAGGAAAAGTCAAAACATGAAAGTTGTAGTATATTGCAAAATATACAACTTTTATTCACAAAGTTTTCTCAAAAGAAGCTTGTAGCTCAAGTTATGATTTTTGGAACAAGGGTGCAAAACATTCTTAACTTAGAAAATTTTTGACCTATTCTAGGCAGGATTTTTTCCTAACTTCATGGCTACTTTTCACATGCTTCCACTTGGAATTTCAATTTTCATTACAAATATGGATTGTAGTACACATTCCAAGCTTTCCAAAATGTCCAAGAACTCATCAAACAACCTTGTGGTTAGGGAGAATCGAATTTGGCAATATGGGCAAAACTCACTTTGTTCATGGCCAATTTACATGTTCATAACTTTGCATTTTTGAACTCAGCATGCTCTAAGCTAGATTACAGGTCCTTTATCTCATTCACACTCATAAATTTAATGCTAATGCTTCATGTTTAAGTCTTATCTTGTGTGTTTAAGCATTGCATACAAGATTGAGCCATAATTAGAAAAAGCAATATATCCATTTTGGTAAAGTTGCACTTTATGTCAAATTTGCAATCCAAGTGGTACAATGCAGATCTTTGGACACAAGATTCATGGAGATATCACACTGATCAAGGCTCAAGTGTGCAGCATACTTGAGGGGCCTGTACAAGTCTAGAGAACCAAGTTGACATTTCTTGCTTAAGTGTGAAGAAACTTGGCATAACACACACCAACTTTCATTTCTGCCAACACAAGCTAAAGCAAAGTTATTAGACACATCCCAAACAACATCACTGAGCTAAGGCACGACCAAAACACCTTCCAAACCTCATCAAACCTCAAAACACCATTGTACTGCACAAAAACATGGCATCCCTGCAACTTGCCTTCCATAAACATTTCCCCTCGTGCGTTTTGGCTAAAATCTTTGCAAACACTTTCCCTACCACCCACTGAAGCTGTCCCAAGCATTGGACACGACCTGTAACATCCCTAACAACATTTGCCATTTTCACTTTTTCTGTTTTGCAGGTTGATTGCCATAGCTTGATTTACTTGGTTTCAAAGCAAGTTAAAGGTTGGAATAACATCCCTGAACTTCAAGCAAGTTGTATCAATCCTCACCTTGCCCTGAAAGTGCCTCCATTGCCAGACACGATCCAAGCTGAACAGGTAAGTTCATGGATTTCTATCTCTCAATATAGGAAGAGTTAGCTCTAGGTTTATGAATGAAAAATGTTCTACTCATGGCCCTGAAGCTATACATATCTTCATTTTCCATTTATATTGCATATGCTGAGAGTATTTTGAATCTGAATATTGACAAAAACTTAGGTTAAGAATTAGGGATGGAGAAATTCTCTCTCATTTCTGAGAGTTAAGTTGAGTTTTTTATATGTATGGAATCGTGGCTTGATGCTTAACATCTTTCATGTTATAAGTTTGTGCCAAAAGTCCAGGAATCAGGAGATGGCAGGGATCACGTATTACTTTGTTTTGTTGTTCAGAGGTTGAAGACAACCTTTCATGGGCTGGGCCTGTGATTTTTTACTTTTTACACCATGATTTCACATTTGCACCTCCTTGGCCCATTGCATTTTATTTTCATTATTTTTGACTTTTGATTTTTGTTTCTGACTTATTTATTTTTGACAAAGCATAAAAAATATTAAAATTATTTTTCCCATGTTTTTTGCATTTATTTTGATATTTATTTGGCTTTATTTAGTTTTGTAAATAAATGAATATAGATACTTTTATTTAAAATAACCAAAAAAAATAATATAAACACTTTTGTTTTCTGATTTTTATTTTATTTTACCTTTGAAAACATTTTACATAAAATATACTTTTTTTAATAATATTAAATATTTTATTTTTGTACATATAATATATATTTAATAAATAATGTAAAATACTTATATATTTATTAGTATATTTAGGGAAAATACAAAGAATTAATACATTTATTTTTATTAATATTTTGACCTCAAAAATACTTTTTTTTTACAAAATACCTTCTTTTATTTATTTTTTGTACATAATTAATAAATATTGCATATATTATATAATAAATACCTTTTATTTATAAAATTAGGGTTTTGCCCTAAATACCAAAAATACCAAAATTAATTAATTTTTATTTTTGTTTATTTGACACATGATAAATATTTTTTTACATACATATGAAAACCATTTTTGCATTTTGCATATTTATTTTATTTTATTTAATTATTGTGCAATTAATTAATTTGTATAATTCAATTTGGATGTAATAGTTAGATTTATTTTCTTGTCAAAATACCCCCATTTGAACATTTGTACCCCCCTTCCCATATATTGTGTTGTAATAATTTAGGACCTTTAAATTCCGCACTTTAAAAGCTTTCTAATTATGCCATGTTAGAATTAGGGTTTGTATGCAAAAATTAACCAAAAATAATTTGACCTAAATTCAAGATAAACAAACATGAAAATGGACAACACTAATCACACTTGCACCCCTAGGGTACTCCACTTGTTGCCTTCAATAATGGGCCATATTGCATGTTAGGTATCTTTGGCAAAAACAAAACAATCAAATGATCATAGTCCCTCGATGACGCTTCCAAAAGTTTCCTAAAAAATGATCAAGTCCCTTAAAAGAAAATTGCCCAAAGATACTTGGCACCATTGCAATTATGGTCTAAACGATGACCCGCGCCCGTCCCGTTCACATCGTAACACAAGATTGTCCACCAAATACAATGGTGAAACAAAATTGTTAAAAGGGTTAAAACATAGCAAAGATCTTTGAGAAATTAGGAGTAGACAACTCTTGGTTACTTGCCAACTTGCAAAACAAAAACACTTGCCTATTTTTCAAAACCATCACTACACTTTCAAAAACAACTTTCAAAAACATTGAAAACTTTTCAAAAGATAAGTACACCTTTGTATACATCCCAACATGGATCATTACAAAGGTTGCCACCACATTGGCCTCTTTTCAAAACATTTTCAAAACCACACACACAAAGCACCATTTTAAACAATTGAAAATCAAGGAAAGTTGATCTAAGCAAGTAACTGAGAGCCCATGGATAACCATGGATAGAAAGGGTGCTAATACCTTCCCTTTCTATAATCTACTCCCCGAACCCAAGAAAACATCTCAAAGGTTTTTGCTGTGCTTTTTAACCTTTCCTTAGGATAAAATAAAAAGTCGGTGGCGACTCTTGCTCAACCGAAACATTTGCAAAAACAAACGTAAAACCTCAAGTCAGTTCTCCCACCGTATCACAGAACTGGTGACTCTGCTGGGGATTACTTTAAAGTGGAGTAACCTTAGGGCTTAGATCACCCTCTTGCATGACTAAATTGTTTGTTTTGATTGCTTTACATCTTGGCTCTCTTGTTTGGGTTTGCAATCCTACACCCGGATTTGGGGAAACATTCATAGATAGTAATACGTTGTGGAAACTGTGTGGGATATACCGACATGGTTGAAGCAATAGCTATATTAGTGCGACATATTTGTGAGTACCGGTAACCCTTGAGTTCAATCAAGGAGAGTACGGGGCCGCTGAGTGATGTCACTAAGCACTAATGACCTAGAACCTTACTTGACCATCTTGGCCTTTCATTAGGGGTAGTGAGATGACCGACTTTGGTGCAGTCCGAAGTTGGTAGATACTCGATACTACACTCATTGAGGGTTGTTTTCTTGGAATATTTTGGTCGCTAGTTAAGTGGCTAAACCAAAACAATGAACAATGAAAACAACCCAGTGATATTGAGCTCCTTAGAACCCGGTTACTATTTTTAGGACAGGTTTTTAAAGCCAACTACACTCAAGAGGGTACTTACCTATGAAACCCCATGCAAGCCTGAAACTAGGGTTTTGTGTGATTTGCTTGTACATATGTTTGTGCATACATCATGAACATCATAAAGCATCATATGCATTCACTAACCATTTCAAGGGTTTAGATTTTCATCTTTGTTCTTGTTTTGTAGGTCATGGAAATTCCTCGCAGGAAAACCATCCAAGTCAACCTTGTGAGAATCCCTCCTCAACTCAAGGAGCTCACATCAAGAATTCCGGAAATCTCTCCCTTCAGTGAAAGACATGGTAGACTGCTCAGCCTAGTCAACACCAACATTGAAGAGGACATGATGAAGGTGCTGTTCCAGTTCTTTGACCCTCTTCACCACTGTTTCACTTTCCCCGACTACCAGTTGGTGCCCACTTTGGAGGAATTTTCTCAACTCCTGAGAATTCCTATCCTTAATCAACTACCCTACAACGGTACGGAAAAGGAACCAAAGCCTGAAGATGTTTCTCGAGCACTACATCTACAGCCATCTGACATCAAGGGGCATTGGGAAACTAGAAGCGGTGTCAAAGGTTTCTTAGCCAAATTCTTGTTTGAGAAGGCACAAGAGTGTTGGAGTTCATTGGACCTACAAGCCTTTGAAGAAATTGTGGCCCTCCTTATCTATAGGTTGGTCTTGTTCCCAAATCCTGACCAGCTTGTAGATGTCAACGCCGTCAAGATCTTCTTATCCGGAAATCCAATACCAACATTGCTTGGGGACATTCTTCACTCATTTTACAATCGAACAATGAGAAAAAGGGGTGTTCTCATGTGTTGTACTCCTCTCCTTGCAAGGTGGTTTATTTCGCACCTTCCACAATCTGTCTTGAAGAATGACCAAGGCTTATGTTGGTCACAACGGTTGATGACCCTCACTCACTCTGATGTACAGTGGTGTTCTCGGTCCAGAGAAAATGTCATCATCGTCGATCGTTGTGGAGATTTCCCTAATGTTCCATTACTTGGCATTAGAGGGGGCATTACCTACAACCCTTGTCTAGCCTTGAGACAATTTGGATATGCACGGAGGGATGGTCCTCACGATATGTTGATTCCTGACCTAGTTTTTGACTTCGACAACGATACGCAAGGACTTCGCCAAAGATTCATCAGAGCTTGGAGGATGCCTAACAAGGTTGACAGCCAGACACTGGGGCACAAGAACTCCATCCCTCTTGAGCCTTACCTCAAGTGGGTACGAGCCCGAGCCCAGAGTCTGATGATGCCTTATCCTTATGTTCTCCCTGTGATTAAAGAGCCCGTTACGGAAGGAGAGGTTCCCTACACCATCCTATATCCTGACATGCCTACATCGTGGGAGGAGATGCAGAAGAGTTGGATCCAACTTAAGGAGGAACGGAACACTTTTGAAGCCAGCTTCTACGCCAGCGAGAAGAAGGTTCTAGAGCTCACCCGCTGACTCCATGAGGAAGAGACCCTCAACACCTACATCGCACCAAAGAGGATGCGCAATGTCTTTTTACCTTGAGAAGTTTTTGTAATATTTGGCCCATGGGGCATTTATGTACTGACAAATTTCTTCTTATTAATATGACGTGCGTTCTTTTTTGTTTGCAACAATTTTGAATGTTCTAAATCCTTGAATGCATTGCTTACATAAGCATACCATTCATCATGTGCATAAGCAGGTCTCCACACCAGGTTTCCTTATCTTTCTACTGTTTATTTCAGTAAGATGGATCTCGAACAGACGGTCAAGGACTTGCAGTCTCAGAACGCACAGTTTCAACAACTCCTGATGACCTTGGCTAAGGGTCAGGAGGATCTAAAGGCCCTGCTGGGGAACAAAGACCAAGTGAAAAAGAAGAAGAAGAGAATCGGGGTGGCTACCCTAGGAAGAAGGTTTGAGGGTGAAGCCAGAAGAGTGCTTGAATTTCCCCCTACATCTGAAGAAGGAACCAGTAAAGGGAATGCGGTTGCGGTACCTTCCGAATCCGAGGTTGAAGAAGAGGAGGATGAAGAAGATGAAGACTACTCTGATCAACAATACCCGCCCGCTGATGATAAGTACAAAGGCTTGGAAGACAGGTTGGCAGCTATGGAGCTGCAGAGAGTTCCCGGCTTAGATTTCAAAGACTTGGGATTAGTTGCTGGAATTGTGATCCCCCCGAAGTTCAAAGTGCCAGTTTTTGTAAGGTATGACGGTCTGTCTTGCCCTAAAATGCATCTCAGATCATATGTAAGGAAGATCCAACCTTACACTGCAGACAAGAACCTTTGGATCCATTTCTTACAGGATAGCCTTTCTGGGGCTCAACTCGAGTGGTTCTATCAGCTGGATAGAGCCAGTATCCGAAACTGGGAAGACTTGGCCACCGCATTTTATAAACAATATCAGTACAATTCTGACCTCGCTCCCACGCGTATCCAACTTCAGGGTATGTCACTGGGGACGGGCGAAGGATTCAAAGAGTATGCGCAAAAGTGGAGAGACTTGGCTGGCAGGGTGCAGCCACCGCTGACTGACCGTGAACTTGTTGACATGTTCCTAGGGACCCTGTCTGGACCATTCTTCAATCATCTGATTGGGAATTCTTCTGCTGGGTTTACAGATTTGATCTTGACTGGTGAGAGGATAGAAGCTGTTATCAAGTCAGGGAAGATACAGAAAGGTGCCGCTGCGAGTATTGAGAAGAAGCCTTTCAAGAAGGAAGCTAGTGCTGTTTATGGTCCTAGAAGACAAGTTAAGACGGAACGTCGCCAAGCTGTCAATGTGTTGGTAATTTCAAAGCCTGTTGCTGCTCCTCAGCAGTATAATCAACAAAGGGGTGAGAGACCCAAGAGGCAGTACACTCGGCTCAGCATGACCCTGTCTCAGATTTTGCCGCAACTACTATCAACCAATTTGGTAACTGTCAAAGAAGCTCCGAAGGTAGTGAACACAACTTCTCCGAAGTACAACCCCAAATCCCGTTGCGCTTATCACTCTGATAGCCTCGGGCACACTACGGACGATTGCTGGGCTCTGAGGAATAAGGTTCAAGACCTTATTGATGCTAAGGAAATACAGTTTGAGGCGCCCGAAAGGCCCAATGTTGTGACTGCTCCCATGCCCCAGCATAGAGTGATTGCTGTGGAAGAAGACCGATATGTAGCCTCCGTGGAAGAGATTGTTACTCCATTATCAACTGTTAAAAGGAATTTGTTGCTATCCAGTTTATTTCCGGGATGTGGTGAAGATTTCCTTCTATGTGTTGTTTCCCCTTTTGGTTGTCCTTTGCTAAAATCAGGTATCCAAAGCCTGATGGATAGCAAAGAGATCTTATTTGAGAAGATTGCCGTTCCTGCTGTCCCTGCCGAAGAAGTTTCTATTATCACTATTTTCAACAAACCTCCCAAGGCTCCTTCAAAGAAGCCTGTCAAAATTATGTCCCCTCAAAAGATTGCTCCTATCATCATTACAGTTCCGGGGCCCCTCCACTATACATCCGACAAAGCTGTCCCATGGCACTATGGGGCAGATGTTTATGTGCTTGGAGTGAAGCAAAAGTTTGATACAAGTACCGGTGTTAGCAACATCACCGGGCCTGCCAAGATTACTCGCAGTGGTAGGCTGTTTTCACCAGATATTTCGCCACCAGTTATTCAGAAACCTCTTATCATCACACCCGCAAGTGTGCATGTTTCCCTTCCAAATCAAGTTCCTGTTTCTACCCCTGCCGCCGAGTCCTCTAATGCTCAGGGCAAAGGGGTTGCTGCTGATTTTCCTGCCCTGACGGAGGCACCTAAGACAACTGCTGTTGAAGCCTCCCAGCAAGAGATGGAGGAGATTCTCAAGATTATCAAGAAAAGTGATTTCAATGTTGTTGAGCAGTTGGGGCACACCCCATCAAAAATTTCTATGCTATCACTGTAATTGTGTTCAGAGGCCCATGCCAAGGCCCTGATCTCCTTCCTAAAGACGGCCCATGTGCCGCAAGAAACGTCTGCTGATCAATTTATTGATTGTGTTGCCAACTTGACTACTGATAACGATCTGGGCTTTTCTGACGCCGATCTGACTGCAAAAGAAAAGAACCATAATGACGCCCTGCATGTCTCTATTGAATGCATGGGCACTACTCTTGCCCATGTGTTGGTAGACACTCGTTCTTCATTGAATGTATTGCCCAAGAAAGCCCTGGACAGATTGGATTGTGAGGGTCTGAAGCTCAAGCCCAGTAACATTGTAGTCCGAGCCTTTGACGGTTCGAAGAGGATGGTACATGGCGAAGTTGACATCCCAATCAGGGTTGGTTCTCAGGTGTTTGATTCTACTTTCTATGTGATGGACATCCGTCCATCCTACTCTTGTTTGCTGGGTCGTCCATGGATTCACAAGGCCGGAGCTGTGACCTCCACACTACATCAAAAGCTTAAGTACCCGGTTAGAGGAAAGATTGTTACAGTTCAAGGGGAAGAAGAGTATATGGTCAGCCACTTAAACTCGTTCTGATACATAGAAATGGACGGGGAGTTCATCGAAACCCCCTTTCAACCCTTTGAAGAGGTGCCTCAGACACTGACGTCAGTTGAAACTGCAATTGAAGACCCCCCCTTTGAAGATGGCTTCCTTAAAAGATGCCCGGGCTGTGATTGAGAAGGGTGAATGTGAAAATTGGGGCCGACTTCCTGACTTTACTCCGAAGACCGACAAGTTTGGTTTGGGCTTCACTGCAGAGGCTCAGAGGGCTGTTCGTAAAGCAAGAGTTGGAAGACCTCCTGTGTTCATCACCAACCCGGGAGTGAATGCTATTGAAGACGGCGCGGAGGAATCGGAATTTGACAGCTGGATCTACCTAACAACTGACGATGGACCAAGCAACTGGACTGCCAAAGACTTCACACCTATTACTTTTGTCACTCAGTAATGAACTCTTTTGTTTTCAATTTGTAACAAACAATATATTGAAACTTTTATGGCTCGGTGTCCTACCCGGGGCACCGTGGCTCCATTTGTGAGGGCTTTTATATGACATTTTCATATATCATTAATCAAAACATTGGACGTTTGTTGCATTTCAAATCTTGTGCTCCTTTTCTTTCTTTATCATATATTGCAAAACAGCTATATTTACACACACTCACTTATACAGGTTCCAATCCACTCTGGATCTCACTGGTAACGACTCTGCTACTGCCAGTTATGACTTCGAAAATCCGATCAACTTAGCCGAAGACGAGGGTGAAGATGATTGCGAAGTGCCTGGTAAACTTGCAAGACTGCTACTCCAGGAAGAGAGGGCCATTCAGCCGCATGAAGAGCCAGTGGAAACAGTAAATCTGGGTACTGAGACAAATAGAAAGGAAGTCAAGATCGGTGCCAACCTAGAGCTCAGTGTGAAACAACGGTTGATTCAGATGCTGTATGATTACATGGAAATCTTTGCTTGGTCTTACGAAGACATGCCTGGTTTGGATGCCGACATTGTGGTTCATCACCTGCCTACCAAGGAAGACTGCCCTCCAGTAAAACAGAAGGTCCGCCGTATGCGTCCAGAGATGTCCGAGAAAATCAAAGCTGAGGTTATGAATCAATTTGATGCCAGGTTTCTAGCAGTAACTTCTTACCCTCAGTGGGTTGCCAACGTGGTTCCGGTGCCGAAGAAAGATGGTAAGGTCCGAATGTATGTTGATTACAGGGATTTGAACAGGGCCAGCCCCAAGGATGATTTCCCTCTGCCTCATATCGACATCCTGGTTGACAACACTGCTCAGCATAAAGTTTTCTCCTTCATGGACGGCTTCTCCGGTTATAATCAGATCAAGATGGCTCCCGAAGATATGGAGAAGACCAATTTCGTTACTCAGTGGGGTACCTTTTGCTACAAGGTCATGCCATTTGGATTGAAAAATGCTGGGGCAACTTACCAACATGCCATGGTCGCTTTATTTCATGATATGATCCATCACGAGATAGAAGTGTATGTTGATGATATGATTGCAAGGTCCCAAACTGAGGAGGAACACCTTGACCATCTACGGAAGCTGTTTGACCGTCTGAAGTTGTACAAGCTAAGGTTGAACCCAAACAAATGCACCTTTGGGGTGAGATCTGGAAAACTACTAGGTTTCATTGTAAGCGACAAAGGTATTCAAGTGGATCCTGCCAAGGTGAAAGCCATACAAGAGATGCCAGCTCCCAAGATAGAGAAAGAAGTCAGAGGCTTTCTAGGACGGTTGAACTACATTGCCCGATTCATCTTACATTTAACTGCTACCTGTGAACCAATCTTCAAATTTCTGAAGAAAGATCAAGTAGTACGTTGGAATGATGAATGTCAGGCTGCTTTTGAAAAGATCAAAGAGTATCTCCAAGAACCACCCATTCTTATGCCGCCGGTTGAAGGGAGACCTCTAATACTATACTTGACAGTACTTGACAACTCAATGGGGTGTGTGCTGGGCCAGCATGACGAGTCTGGCCAAAAAGAGCACGCTATTTATTACCTGAGCAAAAATTTTACCGACTGTGAGACCCGGTACTCACTGCTCGAGAAAACTTGCTGCGCTCTGGTATGGGCAACTCGCCGGCTGAGACAGTATATGTTGACTCACACTACTCTGTTGATTTCAAAATTGGATCCAATCAAGTACATATTCGAAAAGACCGCTCTGTCCGGAAGAATAGTAAGATGGAAAATGATCTTGACGGAATACGACATCCAGTACACGACTCAAAAAGCAATTAAGGGAAGTGTATTGGCAGACCATTTGGCACACCAACCAGTGGACGATTACCAGTCGTTGAACTTTGAATTTCCAGACGAAGATATAATGGTAGTAACTGATTGTGAAGTACCTGGACCGGATGAAGGACCTGAGGAGGGATCCCGATGGTCTATGCACTTTGACGGAGCCTCAAACGCTTTGGGTAATGGTATCGGCGCTGTGATCATATCCCCCAAAGGCACTCATACTCCACTCACCGCTCGGTTATGTTTCAACTGCACCAACAACATGGCGGAGTATGAGGCATGTATCATGGGTCTTCAAGCTGCAATTGAATTAAGGATCAAGTTTCTGAGTGTCTTCGGAGATTCCGCTCTCGTGGTCAATCAGATCAAAGGCGAGTGGGATACGAAACACCCAAATCTTATTCCTTACAAGGAGTATGTGCTGACATTGCTTCCCCACTTCGAGGAGATAACTTTTGAACACTTCCCAAGAGAGGAGAATCAGTTAGCGGACGCGTTGGCTACGATGTCTTCAATGTTCAAAGTCAAATGGGACAACGAGGCGCCCCGGATCATCATTTGGAAGTTGGACGAGCCTGCATATTGCTGTGATCTTGAGGTTGAGGAGGTAATTGAAAAACCCTGGTATCATGAAGTGAAGAGGTACTTGGAAGCTCAAGAATATCCCGAGGGTGCATCCGTTAACAACAAGAAGTTTCTGAGAAGATTCGCAGCAAAGTTCTTCCTCAGCAATGGCATTCTCTACAAGCGAAACCATGACTCAACCCTATTGCGTTGTATGGATAAGACTGAAGCAGAGAAGATCATGGCAGAGCTTCATGAAGGTACATTCGGAATACATTCCAGTGGACACACCATGGCAAAGAAAATCCTTCGGGAAGGATATTTCTGGTCCACAATGGAAGCCGACTGTTACCAACACTCACGAACTTGTTATAAATGCCAGATCTATGCCGATAAGGTGCACATTCCTCCGGTTCCTCTGAATGTCTTAACAGCACCTTGGCCTTTTGCAATGTGGGGCATTGATATGATCGGTGAAATCCGACCGACGGCATCCAACGGGCACCGCTTCATCTTGGTAGCGATTGATTACTTCACGAAATGGGTTGAGGCAGCCTCCTATGCTACTGTAACCAAGAGCGTCGTGGCACGGTTTATTCGGCATAACCTGATCTGTCGATACGGTGTACCTGAGAGGATCATTACGGATAATGGTACCAATCTTAACAACAAGATGATCACGGAGCTCTGCGAGCAATTCAAGATACAGCACCACAATTCTTCTCCTTACCGACCGAAGATGAATGGGGCTGTAGAAGCAGCAAATAAGAACGTCAAGAAGATTGTGCAGAAGATGACAGTGACCTACAAAGATTGGCACAAAATGTTACCGTTTGCTCTTCATGGGTACCGTACCTCAGCACAGACGTCAACAGGGGCAACTCCCTTTTCCTTGGTCTACGGCATGGAGGCAGTCTTGCCCATTGAAGTCCAGATACCCTCTCTCCGGATAATGAAGGATGCAGGTTTGAGCGAAGATGACTGGATCCAGACTCGGCTTGATCAATTAAACCTAATTGACGAAAAGAGACTCACTGCTATTTGTCATGGTCAGACGTACCAAAAACGGATGATCAGGGCATTTAACAAGAAAGTCAGACGACAAGAGTATCAAGTTGGAGACCTGGTAATCAAGCGCATCATTCTTCCTCAAAGTGATCCCAGAGGCAAATGGACCCCTACGTACGAAGGGCCATTTGTGGTTAAACATATCTTCTCAGGAGGAGCCATGATTCTAACCACCATGGATGGTGACGACCTTCCTCACCCCGCTAATGCAG